>OX352298.1:2825000-4025000 GCA_947086415.1 Pammene aurita
CTGCTGCTGACTGTATAATAGATACAGATAATAGATAGGAGAAGAATAATTTAGGTGAAGAGATCTATGGAAAACATATTATTGGACTAGACGCTGTTAGTAATTTATGTCACTTGTCTAGACTTTTGTTTTAATAGACAAGCATAAAGAATATTGTTTTTAGGTAAAATTTTGAAAATACCCGCTGTAATATCCACTAAAAGGATATTACAAAACCTTTTTTTTATGTTGGCGCAGAAAAACATCTTCCATGATTTGCTCATCGATATGGAAGATGTTGTGTCTAATTTATTTAAAAAATCCGATTATTTTTTTATTATGATTGTATTATGGTCTAGTCAAAAATTGTCATATATACATTAATTCTCACTATTTATTACTACTCATATGATTTTTCATTTCTTTTCCATTACCTACTTAATTTCCAGTAGATATTTACCTATGCCTTGTTTCAGGGAATATACTTAGATTATTCTGTGTCTAAAACTGATACATTTTCAAATTATAAAATGTTTCTATTTGAACTGTGCTTTGAAGTTGTAGTTTCTTTTTCATACCCGTCGAAGGTATTAATAATTCAACAAAGACAAAACTGTAAAAGTGTTTTCTTTAAGATTTTAATAAAGAAACATGTTAAAAACATACTCATGATATGACTTGTTTTTTTCCATATCATTGCATCAATATTCATAATTAATATAAAGTCTATAATAATCGCCGAACAAAATGTATGAAAATAGGACTTAGTGTTTGTGGTGACTGATAGATGGCGCTTTAACTTGGAATACGGGAATGCGGTTTTGTATAAACATTGTCAATCTATGTCATAAGACATAAGACATAGATTGACAATGTTTATACAAAACCGCATTCCCGTATTCCAAGTTAAAGCGCCATCTATCAGTCACCACAAACACTAAGTCCTATTTTCATACATTTTGTTCGGCGATTATTATAGACTTTATATTAATTATGAATATTGATGCAATGATATGGAAAAAAACAAGTCATATCATGAGTATGTTTTTAACATGTTTCTTTATTAAAATCTTAAAGAAAACACTTTTACAGTTTTGTCTTTGTTGAATTATTAATACCTTCGACGGGTATGAAAAAGAAACTACAACTTCAAAGCACAGTTCAAATAGAAACATTTTGACAGTCCTTGATATCTACCTATTTCAATTATCAAGCAAATCATTTCAAACTAAATTGCTGCCATCTCTAGAGGTACTATGTTCTTGTTTAACGCCACCTAATCGTACATGCACGTGTCCAAACTATTAGTAAGATGTAATCAACGATCGCACCGTAACACTGATCCGCCGTTGCAGTCCCTTAGGGACTACGGTGTTTGTCATGCGTCATATTGTTGTAGTTTGGACACACCGAGGGTGTGCTGCCGCTGACATTTCGGCAGGCGTTTGCACTACGCAGAAGCCTGTCGGAAATGGAGGCAGAGCTCGCTCGCGCCGATTCAGCCGAAACCCTTCGTATTATGAACAAATACCAGGGGATTCTGGAGGAGCTTGGGGCTTGGCTATTCTTTGCCTTAATTATAACACAGGTCGGTCAAAGCATAAAGCCAAAAACATAAATTTTAGGCACGTTCAATGCCAACGGTCTCTCAGGGATGAGGGATCAAATAGTTCTTTTCTTGGGGACCCACCTCGTCGACATCCTCCTTGTCCAGGAGACTTTCTACAAGCCGTCATCCAGGGCCTTTATTGTCCCAGGACTTGTCAGAAATGACAGAATGGGGCGTCGAGTGGGTGGCACCCTCATATTCTTTAGGAAAAACTTCCACTGCACGCTGCTTGATCCCCCACCCCTGAATCACATAGAGATGTCAGTGATAAGGCTGGCCATGACCGGTCATCCCTCAATAGTGTTAGTATCGGCATACCTCCCTCCTACAAAATGCCTTCTCAGGTCAGACCTTGACGCGCTCTTGCTTTGCCTTGCCTTTTGATCTCCTCACCCCTCGAGAGCCCACACACTATTTATTATACATGAGCATAAAACCCCTCAGTTATCGACATAGCGCTCCTCAAAAACCCTCACGGTGGAGGTGATTCAATATTTAGAATGGATCATAGACCTGTGATTTTTAAGTTCGGCTTAGGACCCACTAACTCCCCCGGTGTAAAAACCATTACTGACTGGAACAAGGTAGGTAAAGGCCTTCTCAAGCCTCCTCCGGCCGCCTGAGTGATCATTGATCATCTTAACAACGTCATAAAGGAGGTATCTAGAGAGGTCCCCATTGAAATCGCGCTACACCGCCCCCTCTCAGAGGAGTTGAGAGATTTGCTCTGGGGGAAGACTGATGCCATGAAGGCCACCGCCAGACACCCCTCTCCCGAGAATCGTAGAGCTCTAAGGCCCTAGTAACGCGAGACCAAGCAGAGAATCCGTGATTTTTGGGAGAACGCCTTCTATGATCTGTTAGGGAAAATTTCGCCGAGCCAGAGGGCGTATTGGCACCTAGCTAAAGCCTTAAAAATGGATGAAATTGCACAGCTTAGATGCCCCCTCTGGATCGCCCACACTACCCAGGGTTTTTATTTATTTAATCTTTATTGTACAATACAAGATGGTACAAATGGCGGACTTAATGCCATAAGGCATTCTCTACCAGTCAACCAATGGGGTAAACAGAACGGTTAAGTAGGTGCAGGGTCCATTAAATATGACAGAATTAAAAGAGAAAAAAAAACTAACAATAGATACATATAAGCTATATTCATAAACTTACACAAATATATATAATAATAAACATACATACATATATTTTATATACCTTGTATGAACCATTAGGAGGACGATGAAGAAAGCTTGTCAAGGAAATGCTTGCGCAACAAGCGCTTGAAAGTGAATTTAGTCTGAGCTTGCCTGAGAGAGAGCGGCAGAACATTCCAAAGTCGGATTGCCTGAATGGTGAAAGAATTAGACATAAAACCAGTTCCATGTCGGGGCACATTGTCAATGAGCTTTAGAGAACGAGAAGAACGAAGATGTGTGCCGGGGCGTGGGGAAACAAATTTAAATTTCGATCGAAGATAATTTGGGGCGGACGGGTCAAACAATATGGAATACAGAGTGCAGAGAATACGAAGTGACCTACGTTCTCGTATCGGAAGCCAATTAAGTTTTCTGCGGAAATTGGAAACATGGTCATACTTACGGAGACCGAACACGAAGCGTATGCAGTTATTAAGTAAGCGGTCAAACTTGTTCAATGAGTCTTGGGTGAGATTGGTGTAACAGACATCAGCATAATCAAGGACAGGCAGGACAAGAGATTGGACAAGGAGAATTTTAGTGCTGACTGATGAAAATGTTTAAAACGATAGAGTGCTCTTAAAGTATTAGTTACTCTACGAGAAACGTCGGCCACCTGAGGTTCCCATGTAAGCTCGCTGTCAATAATTAGCCCCAGGTTCTTCACTTGCGATACTAGAGGTATCATTTCCTGTTCGTAGAGGATTGGCACTACTTCAGCAGTGTCTATTAAAGAAAGTAGACGGGTGCTACCAAGCAAAATGGCCTGGCATTTGGTAGGGTTGACCGTGATACCAAAGCAGCGTGACCAAGTGGAAATACGGTTTAGGTCTGAGTTAATTTCAGCGATTGCCGGATCCAGATCCTTGGCACTCGCTTGGGTATAAAGCTGTAAATCATCAGCATACATATGGTAGGAGCATTTTAGTTTAGAGGTGATAAGATTAATAAAAAGTGAGAACAGAAGAGGTGAAAGAATCCCGCCCTGTGGGACCCCAGAAGTAAGATCGCACCAGTCAGAAGAAGTACGATCAGCACGAACCAACTGACGGCGGTCCTGAAGATAGGAAGCAAACCATCCAGCCGCAGATGCCGAGATATTGAAGTGTCTGAGAGTGGCAAGTAACAAGTCATGGTTAACAGCATTGAATGCATTCGAGAAATCGATGAGCACCAACACCGTCAACAGCGTCGAATCCATACTGAGCCTTACGTCGTCGACCACTTTTAGCACAGCGGTGGACGTGCTGTGGCCACGACGGAAACCAGACTGATAAGGAGAAAGCAATTGATTGGAATAAACGTGTGAAGATAATTGTTTATGGACTATTGCTTCTAGTATTTTTGAAAGAAAGCGGAGGATAGAAATGGGTCGAAAGTCTTTAAGTGCACTGGGATTAGAAACTTTAGGTAGTGGAATGAGACAATGAAGATATTGAAAAGTGCACATGTGTTATAACTGGGAGAATACAATCTAAAATGTAAATAATCATCGTTCTACTTAACTCGTCATGGCCAACAGCATTAGATTTGACAGAAGTTATTGCTTTCCTTATCTCGTCATCTGTGGCTGGGGTAAGAGAAACGGAGTTAGAGCATAAACAAGGCATGGCACAAATTTCAGCAATACTGAGAAGTTTAGTGGTGGTATCTAAAGAAAGGGCTTAGCAAAGTGATAATTTAAGTCATTTACAGCAAAAACGGAAGATGCTGTCTTAATTGAAGACTTAACTACACCAATAGATTTGAGAAACTTCCATGTCTCAGCTGGAGAGGCCACGGCGATGCTGTCATGGAAGTATTTACGTTTGGCAGCTCTTACCATGTGGTTACACTTGTTTCTGGCAGCCTTAAAGTGGCGCCAATTCTCCTCGCAACGGCCGTGCTTAAATTTACGAAAAGCTCGATCCCGCTTTGTCATCGCCATACGGACTCCACGCGTGATCCACGGCGCCGGAGGCCGCTTCAGCCTTACTGTGCGGACAGGCGCATGTTTGTCAAAGAGCTGAAGGACCGAAGAGTTAAGGGCCGCCACTGCCTCATCCACCGTCAGAGCTTGCAATGTCGACGACCAATCAACAGCGCGCGCGTCTCTTTTGTAAGGCCTGAATATCTAGCCGAGCGAAACTGCGGAGTTGTATCGTAAGACGCTGCTGCTTTGGAGGGCGAAGACGATAACTTAAAAATACGAGATCATGGTGAGAAAAACCAGGAGCGGGGAGTTGGCCAACCATGTTTACGCCATCCACAGAGGAGACAACGATAAGGTCCAACCAGGAGTCGGGCGAGTCAATGTTATGATGAGTGGGCATAAGAGGAAGAACAGAGAGATCGGCCGACTCAACAACGGCATAAGTTTCTTCGTCCTGAGGTTATTCTTTAAAAGGTCAGTGTTAAAATCGCCCATGATTATTTGATGTTGGTAATCGGTGCTAAGAGGCGAGAGAACAGTTTCGAGATCCTTGAAGTAGTCAACATTAGGTGGACAATACACTACACTGAGTGCAGCCTTTGTACCTCCAATATTAATCGCAATGACTAAATACACCATAGATCCCGAATACGGAGATGGAGAAGAAGAGATAATTTTAAAAGCGATATTGCCGCGGAGGTATATGGCAACACCACCGCCTCGCTTACCTATGCGGTCATTCCGCACTAATACAAAGCCGGGTAAGCTAAAAGAAGTTGAATCGAGGGTAGGTTTGAGCCAGGTTTCCGAAATGAAAATAGCGTGGACATTGCATGAAGAAAAAGAGTCAAGAAAGTCGTTGTAGTGGCTAGGGATACTTTGTGCGTTGATATGACAAGTGTTAAAGTGTTTCGTAGCAGTTTCAAAAGTGCGTCCTAGGCAACTACCGAGAGTGTCAGGCTCCGACATTGAGCTATTGAAGTAGTGAAAGGAAGCAGACAAGTCGCAGGCTGAATGAAACGATCCATCATCGGACATAACAGTTAATAAGGTACAAATATAAGATAAATATATATTATATATCTAACCAAAATATAAAAATGGCAATCGACTAAATTATTTTCAATTTAACCCACCAGTCGACCGTTTACACAAACAAAAGATAAAAAGAGAACAGTTAAAACATATTAAAAAGTATAGAACCTTGTATACAAAAATTTTATGAACAATATAAAACTATATAAAAAAAGAAATTGCTAAATTAAAAGTTGTCAGGCTAACATTACAATAAGCAATAACGAAACGCACAGCTAGTTGACATTACTAACGTCACGTCAGTGTCAATGAAGTGACAGATAACAAATTGTGCGCTCGCTTGTTCATCTACGTATACGTACGTATACGTTCGGCCCCCACCATCCCAACTACCCAATGGACACGCTCTTAATGACTCTGGCAATAATGTGACTCCAAATGAGGATTTAATGACAATCATTCTTAAGTTACTCGCTAACATCATCGCTAAATGGAGCGATTGTTTACCGCACAACGTTGCACCATCTTTCATGACACTTGTTCAAAACCTCGCCGCTAGTTTTCTTAATGGCCCACCACCAGGCCACATTTCTACAATGGAATAGCCGCAGTGTTATTCCCAAAAAAACAGAAATTATCCAGCTGATAAATGACCATTCTGTCTGTGTTGCGGCCATCTCGGAGACATGGTTGAGGCCCGGCTCCCTTTTCCGAGTCCCGGGCTTCGCGTGCCTCAGGGAGGACCGTGACGATGGACGTGCCGGATGTGCCTTATTGATTAAGCGTTCTTACCCCTTCTCTCAAATTCCCCTTCCTCCGCATGCAAATGGAATTAATGCCGTAGCCGCCAAGGTTATGGGCATTAGCTTCATTTCCATATATATTCCCCATCCCGATTTAGATCTCGTTCCGGAATTAACTTCTCTTTTAACCTCAGTTCCACCTCCTCATATAATATTAGGCGACTTCAATGCTCACAACATCTCTTGGGGTTCATGTCACTCTGATGCATTCTCAACAGCCTTAATAGATATTTTTGATAAAGTAAACGTGTGCGTTATCAACGATGGCACACCTACACACCGAGTATATCCTGGTCAGAACCCACAATCAGTACCAGACTTGTCCGCCTGCTCCCCTAACTTGGCTGCATTATTATCTTGGACGGTACTACGTCAATCGTTCGGAAGCGATCACTACCCAATTATTCTTTCGAAGCCTTCTTCCGTTCGCCCATCCCCCTCACCGGAACCGCTTCTGAAACACAAATTACAAGCTGCCGACTGGCCTAATTTCGCTCTTTATGTTGAGGATAAGATAAAAGAATGGAACCTAAGCCTTATAGACAACACACAAAAATACAATAAATTCAAAGTTTTACTTTTAGAATCAGCTGACAAGTTTATCCCACTCAAAAAACCTAGGAAGGATAAAATTCCCTCTCCTCCATGGTGGACCGCAGAGTGCACGGCTGCTGTTAAGGCAAGAAAGGAAGCAGAACAGACTTTTAATGAAACGGGCGACATAAAAGACTTCATCACTTTTAAGAAAACCGCAGCTCGCACCAAACGAATGCTCGCTAAAATTAAGAAAAAGGGGTGGAAGAGGTTCTGCGAGAGCCTGTCTCCCAGAACCCCTCCATCAATTTTATGGAGAAATATAAAACGATACAGGGGATCCTTTAGACCAGATACAACAACCTCTTCTGATAGTTCTGCCTGGCTATCGGACTTTGCCGACAGATTAGCTCCTCCATCTGTTCCTGAAGCAGCCTGCATACTTTTAACTCAGGCACCTCCCTCGTCAAACCTGCTGGACGAACCATTCTCTCCGGCAGAACTTAAACTAGCATTAGATGGATTGCGCAACACTTCACCAGGAGAGGATGGTATCCCATACAGTTTTATAACCAAACTGAGCTCCTTCTCACAAAAGTTCTTCCTTTCCATTCTGAACTATACCTTTGATACAGGGGAGATACCAGATGACTGGAAAACTCAAATTGTCATCCCAATCCTGAAACCTGGTAAAAACCCAGAATAAGCCAGCTCATACCGACCAATAGCTCTGTCTGCAACATTGGGCAAGATACTGGAATATTTGATAAAGAACAGGTTAGAGTGGTATGTTGAGAGCAAGGGACTACTGGCAAACACTCAGTTTGGTTTCCGTAAGGGCAGGAGCACTATTGATAGCTTAAATATACTCACTACAGATATTCGACGGTCGCTATCCAATAATGAAGAACTTCTAAGTTGTTTCCTTGACATCTCTAGAGCCTATGACAATGTCCTTCTTCCGGTGCTCAGGGCAAAGATGCTACATCTGAGCATTCCTGTGAAGATGGTACTATTTGTCTCCAAAATGTTTATGGGAAGAGGCATCAAAATCCGCAGTGGCAGTGTATACTATACACCTCGCA
This sequence comes from Pammene aurita, assembly GCA_947086415.1. Lineage (NCBI taxonomy): Eukaryota > Metazoa > Arthropoda > Insecta > Lepidoptera > Tortricidae > Pammene > Pammene aurita. The sequence goes on from OX352298.1 coordinate 2,833,154, forward strand.
CACTGTGGCAAGGCCTCCCACAAGGATCCGTTCTCAGCCCCCTCCTTTATAGTATCTACACATATGACCTCGAGCAGTCCGTCTTGCCCTTTTGTAACATTCTACAGTATGCGGATGATCTTGTATTGTACACAGCAGCAAAATCAATTGACATCGCTTCTGCTAGTTTAAATAGGGGCCTTAGCTACTTGAAAGATTGGGTGGAAGATCATGGTCTGACTCTGTCACCTTCCAAAAGCTGTACTGTGACCTTCAGTCGCAGGAGGAACATGCCCGTTGCAGATGTTTATTATGGTGAAGAGAGAATTCCCAGTAAGGAGTCAGCTAAGTTCCTCGGAGTCATCTTAGACCGCAAAATGTCTGGAGTACCACACCTGAAACATATAATAGATAAATGTGAAAAAGGAGTCAACATTTTGCGGACGCTGTCAGGAGTTTGGTGGGGATCCCACCCATATTGCCAGAAACTACTTTATAACGCTATTATTCGCAGCCACATGGACTATGGCTCATTTATCTTGGAACCCTGTAATAAAGAGGCTTTACAAAAATTAGACCTCATTCAGGCTAAATGCTTGAGAATCATACTAGGAGCCATGAGATCTTCCGCAAAGAATGCCATGCAGGTAGAGTGTGTGGAGCCTCCCCTCTCTCTACGCAGACAATACCTAGCTGACAGGTTCCTCATAAAAGCTATCTCCTACTCCAATCACTTGTTGCTCCCACCCTTGAGGGATCTTGCGTCTGTGGTCACTGAAAACCCATATTGGACTCATAAAGACATTCCAAAGATTGTAACAAGTTATTCCAATCTAAATCAAATAAACTCCATAATATATAAATCAGGAAGAAACCCCCTATTTGAGACAAAATTTGAAACTTTAATTTTTTCCCCTAATGTCATCTTAGACACAGGAATATGTAAAAAAGACCCAGGAGCTGACAGCAAATTTAATAAACTTCTAGAAAAATGGCCAGGTTACTTACCAGTGTTTACTGACGCATCCAAGTCTGATCCTGCAAAGTGTGTTGGATCAGCGGTGGTAATTCCAAAATATCAAATTGTCTTGATGTTTAAATGCCCTCCACAATCATCCATATTTTCAGGTGAGGCAGTTGCCATCTTAGAGGCTATATCTTATGCTGACTCTCACAATGTAGAAAAAATTATTATCTTTTCAGACAGCAGGAGCTGCCTACAAGCTATTGTGGGCAATCAATTCAAAATGAAGGCAAAGTTTCCTTTAATTCTTAAGATAAAGTCCTTATTAAGAAAATGCGAATTAAAGGGATTGAACATCATACTCGGGTGGATTCCTAGTCATTGCGGCATTACTGGTAATGAATCAGCGGACATGTGGGCAAAGGAAGCTATTGAGATGGGTTCAACATACCACAACAAAGTGTATAGCTCTGATCTGTTGAGGGATGCGCAAACTAGGTTATTTGACACATGGCAAAACCAATGGAATACTTCTAGACTAGAGGTTGGAAAACATTATGGCCGGATTCAACCTAGGATTCCTCGTAAGCCTTGGTTCTTTAAATTCCGAGCATCTCCAAAATGGGTCACGTCAACAATTTGCCGTTTACGCCTTGGACCAGTCTGTACGCCGGTATTTCTGGCTAAGATTAGGGTGCGGGATAATTAACTGTGCGAATGTGGCCTGGACGATGGTACTGTGAATCATATTTTCTTCTCTTGTCCGAGATTCGGTTGTTCATTGTATGATGTATTGCCTAGCAGTATCCCGCGACCTATTGACTTCTACTCGCTTCTGTCTCTAATGGACCCGCCTCTGACCAGTATCCTTATTAAATATATTCAAGAACATAATATAAAACTATGATACCTATTTCTAAACAGTTTGTTTACCAATAATAATTTTTTTATATATATCATGTATCTGTCACTTTGACAATTCTTTTGTTTTTTTTTTTCCATTTCTTCCGCTTTGTTGCTTGCATAACCACCTATCATCGTCCGCTCTCCGCTCTCCGCTCTTTCTAACTACGTTTGTATACGTCATGTGTATGTCTGTGTTGTAAATAATATCTTTTTGTTTTAGGTTCCCAGCCTATCCTCCCCCAAAAACCAAAATTTAAACCGAACATTCTCTTTAAAAAAGTCAAAAGTCTACACCCCGACATTGGCAGAATTCACCTCGCCAAAACCGGCGAGGAGTAAAAGCCAAAATTAAAAAAAAAAAAAAAAAAAAAAGATAACAAATTGTGCGCTCGCTTGTTCATCTACGTATACGTACGTCAAAAACTGTGAGAAATACTTACAGAACAATACAAGACGGTAGACTAAAAAAAAATAAATAAACTTAACACAAAAATAAAAAATGTACCGTGGATAATAAAAGAGGGCAAGTTTCTGAACGAGACAAGGAAATTGCGTAATGCCGTTTGATAATACAGCTAAGAGAGGCGAGAAAACAAAATGAGAGCAGACTCAGCTCTTGCATTAGCACCCACGCTTCGCCCGTTTGTCCACCGTAGCAGCTGTAGCAGGTGCGCCGGACATCGGCGCAGGCACGGAGGCTCCGGGATGCGCAGGCGCAGGCTCGTTGGTAGAGGCGGCTGCACGGTCCAAGTTGCTGGGGTGCTTATCAATCAATACTTGAAGCTCCTCAGCAGTAGACAGCCGCTCCTTCTTTCCGCAGGCCAACTTGATGTGGATTGTGCCATCTTTGGTCCAGACACGACGCATCCCGAAGTGCTTGCGAGCATCCACAAACACAGTCTGACGCTGCTTTGTGAGAAACTCCGAGACAACAAAAGGTGTTCCCTTGAGCGCCGTTTTCTTCGCCCAGACTGCATTTTTTGTCGCTAAACTAGTGAAGCGGACCAAGATGGCTCGGGGTCTGCCTTTGGTCCCAGATCCAAGCCTGTGACACACAGAAATTGAGGCGCGGGTGACTTCGGGCAAGTGAAGATTATCCTGGCAAATAGAGGCAACTGTTCCTGCGACATCCTCATCCGCAGCCTCTGGGACCCCGGTGAGCAGCAAGTTCTTCCTGCGATGGCGTGTCTCCATGGCATCTAAGGTGCGGAGTATGCTTGGAATTTGCTGCCGGAGGAGCTCAAGCATGGCGGATATTTGTTCCTTAAAGCTGCTTACCTCTTTGTTAAGGCTGCTTATTGTGGGATGATTATGTGGCGAAGCAGTTTTTAATTTTACATCAAGCTCCAGGAACCGCTTATTGAAGGAGGCCTCGAGGGTCTTCTGTGTCTCCAGGATGGTTGTTAAAGTGTCCATAATTTTTGTTGTTGATTAGTCAGTGTCAATTCAAAATGTCAGGGTGCAAAGGTCGAATGGCAGGTCAGTGCTAAAATTTTACCCTGTAGTCATTTATCACAGCAATCCACACAATATGAGGTCAATTAGTTAGCAATTTAGTGATTTACGGCGAAAATTCCACAAAATATGTATAATAACTATTTATTATAATTAAATCTATTTCAGTGACAGAAAACAGGTGTTGTTATTTAGACACCTACCCGCGAAAAAAAGGTTTTGAGAACAGCGAGAAGGCAGAGTGTCTGGCGCGCAGCCTTGAGTCCTAGTGCTCCCCGTCTCTCTTAAGTCTCGATGAAGCCCACGTTGCTCGGAATCAAGAGTTTGAGAGAGCTCTGGGTTCGCTGGATATACCAACCCTACCTCCCCTCTGACCAGTGACGGTAGACGAACTGACCAAACTAGTAAGGACGCTATATGCCAGGATGGCCCCCGGCCCTCATGGTATCCCAAACTGAGTTCTCAGAATCCTTCCGGGACACCTTATCCTCTTCCTAGTCTCCATCTTGAACTCCGCTCTATCCCTCTTCTATTTTCCGAGGAGGTGGAAGCTAGCCACCCCGTTCTTCCCCGTTGAAAGGTGTAAGAGAGAGTCATCCTTGTCCGCATCTGGGCTGTTTTAGATGAATCAGACCTCCTAATCCCAGAACAATTCAGATTCCAGCCAAAGCACTCCTGGGTCCAGGGCAGAGCATAGTTAGCTGGTCCGTACTCAAGATGGGAGCCGTATTCTTAGACGTTGTGAAGGCGTTTGACAAAGTCTGGTACGCAGGTCTGGTGTATTTAATTGCCAGCGTGCCAGAGGGTCTTGTCCTCCTGGTTCGAGACTTTCTTTTGGACAGACGCTTTCGCTTTCTTGTTATGATACCGCTCTCTTCGTCTCATATATGTTGGCTGAGCGGGTACGGCAGGACCTTTAGGAGGCAATCAGCGACCTAGGCCGCTGGTTTGTCAACTGAAGAGTCGATGTCAACCCCGAGAAGAGGGTGGCTATCTTCTTCCGCCAGCAAATTCACCCTCACTTCTCCACTATCCCTCCCATCAGTCTCCTTGTTCGGTGCAATGCACCTAACACGTTTAAAGCCTCGTGCGGCGCGTGCGTCCAGTCAGCAAAAGACGCATTGCCCCAATAATTTAGCATTCATTTAGTTTTCAGTGTACTTTTGAGATCCATCGCGACCGGGTGCATTCGATTAACATTGAACATTCTCAACATTATCAACATTTTATTAACATTATTCTATAACATTTTATAACATTTTACAACATTAAACATTTTTCCGCTACTCTCCGGACGTTTTACATTCAAGCGAACCCGCACCCCGAATATTGGTCCTTCGAACAGTGGACCTCGCGCGCTATAAAATTAATTTTGAGTAGTGAGTGAGGTGATTGAATTGGTGAACATTTGTGGGTGAGCTGTAGCTGAAGGAGAGACGCAGAAAACCAACAACAACAGGCAACAGCGAGGCGAGGCAGCAGTGTTCGGTAACGACGTACCTACGCAGAAGACTCTCAAGTAAGATCTTTCCTATTTTACTAACAAAACATCAAGATGGCGAGCGTAATCCGTCAAGGGGAAGTTCAGCGCACTATTGAGTCTATGCTTACTAACTTTAAGAAAGATGGTGCAGAAAGAAAGACAAAGCCCGAGTATTTTAAGAACCGTTTAGACCAATTGAGTGACTTGTGGCAGGAATTTGAATTTAATCATGAACAGATAGGAATGGTCGAGAGTCAGTCTCATCCCTACTTCACGAACCGTACTTATGAGAGTGCGAAGCAGACTTATTTGATGCTTAATTCTGCTTTGAACGCGGGTTATAAGGCTGTCACGGCAGAATCTTGGACCGTGGAAGATGACGACGATAAAAAGGAACAAGCTCAGGGAGATGGAATCCCTAAAGATGATGAAACATTACGAGAGCCTCTAGGAACAGGACTAGGAGCTCATTCAGGCAGTCAACAATTTAAAACGATCGCGGGAACATTCAGTAAACATGACGAAATGTATCGGAAACAAGTAGCTAACATGAAGGCTTTCGTTAGAACAGTAAAGAGTATAGAGGTCAACACGCTAACAGATAAGTGGGAGCTAGAAGATGCACTTAAATCCTTACAAGCTCGTTGGGCGGCAATAGATACACTTCACTGGGAGTTAGAGAGTGAGGGCACTGTAACAGACGTGGCATACGAAACTTCATTTAATGCTCATGAAGAAACATTCAACAATTTGAAGAAAGAAATAAACAAGAAGATTTGGTCAGGGGCACATCGTGAAAAATCTACACCTAAGTTAGATATAACAACTTTTTATGGGAACTATAACACTTGGGTTTCATTTAAAGACTTATTTTGTGAAGCCATTCATAATAACACAGCTTTATCTAACGCTCAGAAGATGCAATTTTTAAAGTCTAAACTGAAAGGAGAAGCAGAGAGACTCATCCAACATTTGCAGATAAGTTCTGACAACTATTTGATTTGCTGGGATATTTTAAACAACCGATATAACAATACTAAACTAATATTCACTTCCCACATGAATATATTACTTAGCCTACCTACTATGCAACAACAATCCGTGACACAATTAAAGAAAATGCATGACACGACAAACGAGTGCTTACACGCAATTAAGAATTTAGGGGTCGATATAAGTACGTGGGACCCCATGATAGTACATATCCTAGCGCAGAAACTTGATGCCGAAACTCATATGGACTACGTAGAATCGCTAACCAACTCTCGAGCGCTACCGGTCCTACAGGAATTCATGAAATTCATGGAAGGCAAATTTACAAGCCTTGAAACATCTCGCCGAAAACAAGAGTCTCTCAATCTTAAAACATATCACCAGCAACCAACAATTTGGGGTTAGAGTCATTCTTACCTCATCATATTATCGAAAGAGTTGAGTCAGCAACATCCAAGCACAGGGTTGTCTTTAACGCGTCAGTAAAGACATCTACAGGGCGATCTTTAAATGATTTGATGCATACAGGCCCCAATTTACAGCAAGACTTGCAAGTACTTCTATTAAAATGGAGACAGTACAAATACGCATTTACAGCGGACATTGAGAAAATGTACCGTCAGATACACGTAAACGAAATTGATCAACATTTACAGAAAATAATTTGGCGTGACAGTCCTGAAAAACCATTACAAACATTTCAACTAACAACACTAACTTACGGAACAAAATCAGCACCATTTATAGCTATGATGACGTTAAAAAGACTAGCAGCAGACGAACGAGAAAGTTTTCCAGAAGCAGCGAAAGTGGTAGAGGAGGCATTTTACATGGATGACGTGTTACATGGAGCACATTCATTGGAACAAGGAAAGAAGTTGGTTTCTGATTTAAACGATCTTTTAAAAACTGGAGGTTTCAATTTACGAAAGTGGTCATCCAACAACAAAGGAATCTTGGAGAACATTAACAGAGAACAGGGTGACGAAGAAATGGTATTCAACTTTAAAGTAGACAACATTACAAAAACATTGGGATTATGCTGGAACCCGACCGAAGATACTTTCACCTTCAAATGTAAAATACCCGAACATAAAGAAAACCTAACAAAAAGAACACTTTTATCAGAAATTTCCAAACTGTACGATCCATTAGGTTGGATCGCCCCATTTATAGTAAAACTGAAGATTTTATTTCAAAAAGCATGGAAAGAACAGACTGAATGGGATGACCATATTTCTGACAAACTCTTTTCAGAATGGTCAATAACGATAAGCGATATTGAGCAACTTAACGAATGCAAAATAACAAGGTGGTTATGGTGTAACGAGAATGACGTCATTGAACTGCATGGATTTTGTGACGCCTCCATGGAAGCATACGCTTGTGTAGTATACGCGAGAATACCACATCAATCCAGAGTAATACTGGTGGCAGCTAAAACGAAACTTGTGCCCCATAAGAAAACATTAACATTACCTAGACTTGAGCTTAGCGGTGCACATTTGCTCGCAAAACTGATGAAAAAGATTAAACATTCCTTAAATCAACATGAAGTAATAACATTCGGTTGGAGTGACTCCCAAATAGTCCTTGGATGGTTAGCAGGTCAACCAAGTCGTTGGAAACCATTCGTCGCAAATCGTGTAGAACAAATAAAACGGGTGATGCCCGAGGAACAATGGCGCTATGTAAAATCATTTGAAAACCCCGCAGATGCTGCAAGCAGAGGAGAAACAGCATCTCAATTGAAAGACAATGCCTTATGGTGGTCAGGTCCAGCTTGGCTAACTCATTTCCAGCCAGAACTGAAACGTTCTCAAACCTTAACATATACTACGACAGAAGAGGAGAGAAAGTCATATAAATCAAACATGGTGCAAAACAATAAAGAGCAAAATATCATAAATCATTTATTAGAAAAATATAGCTCAATAACAAAGGTAATACGAATCGTGGCCTACATATTGAGGGCATTCACTTCGAAGCGTCAACGCTTGCCAAGCCATATCACATTACAAGAGCTAAGAAAAGCTAAATTGACTATAATTAAATGTGTACAAAGCAATGAATTAGGAACGGATATCGAACATTTACGTAAGCACAACAAAGTCGAATCACAAAGCCCGCTCTATACATTGTACCCATTTATAGATAAAAACAATCTTTTGCGAGTGGGAGGCCACCTGGAAGAAGCGCATTTATCTTACGAGATGAAACACCCAAAAATTATTCCGAGGGATTCACGTCTTGCAACATTACTTATAGAACACGCTCACGCCATGACACTTCACGGAGGCGCTAAGCTCACTATGAGCAAATTGAGAGAAGAATACTGGGTGATAGGCGGAAACAACAGAGTGAAACAACAAGTGCGAAAATGCGTTAAGTGCCAAAAGATAGATGGGAAAAAACAGTATCAGCTGATGGGTGATCTTCCCGCCGCCCGTGTTAACGAAGCAAAACCGTTCTTCCACACTGGGGTCGACTACACGGGATTTGTTGACATAAAAGCAAGTAAGGCGCGAGGAAGTCGAACATTGAAGGGCTACATTGCCGTTTTCGTCTGCATGGTCACAAAAGCCGTGCATTTAGAACTAGTAACAGAACTAACGAGTTCAGCTTTCCTGGCAGCTTTAAGAAGAATGGCAGCCAGAAAAGGAGCCCCAAAACATTTATACTCGGATCAGGGTACCAATTTTATAGGCTCGAACAACATTCTGAAACAACAGTGGAAGGAGATTCAAAACACAATCGACGACAATTTCTTGGCTGAAGTCGCTGAAATGGAAATCGAGTGGCATTTTAATGCTCCCGCCTGGCCCAGCGCGGGCGGACTCTGGGAAAGAGCCGTCAGAAGCTTAAAATATCATTTAAAACGCGTAGTGGGTGAACAAAAACTTACATATGAGGAATATGCCACGATTCTGGCCGAATTGGAGAACTGTCTAAATTCAAGGCCATTATGCCCATTAACAGACAACATTGATGACCTGAATACGCTGACTCCAGCCCACTTCTTGCAAGGACGAGCGGGAGTGACTATAATAGAAACATACGAAGACGCACGCACAAGATGGAATTTAACACAAAAAATATTCAGTGATGTATGGAGAAGATGGAAAACAGAGTACTTAAGCCAATTAACAGCAAGACAAAAATGGTGTGAGCCCAAGAAAAACATAGAAGTAGGGGACATAGTGGTCATACATGAAGATAATTTACCAGCAGGGAAATGGGCACTAGGACGAGTGATCGACGTGCATGCAGGTCAGGATGGATATGTGAGAGTAGTAACACTAAAAACAGCCAAAGGAACACTAAAGAGACCCGTAGTTAAATTATCTGTCTTGCCCCTGGAAAAATCGAAACCAGAACAACAACCCGTCGATAAAGAAACCCCGAAACAAACCAAAAGTCAAAGACGAACCAAGAGAGGATGTATGACAACCATGCTAATGATGCTATTCTATATTTTTACTTTCATAACAGCTGGAAATTGCGTAAAAATGACACCTATCAATGACGGCCAAGGATTGTACTTCGACAAGCTTGGAACTATGCAACTAGTTAGAGACGAATGGAAACTAGTAGCGTACTACGATATGAGCCCATACTGGGAAGGAGTATCAGCATACAAAAAATACAACGAGCAATTAGAAACTATTTGTAAACAAGTTAGAACCCTTTCACACTGTGACGTCATCCTTTTACAATTACAACATTCATACGACGAACTACAACATTACAATAAAGTACTATCCCGACATCAGCTAAAACAACAAACACGCAAGAAACGGGGATTAATAAACGGTGTCGGAAACTTAGCGAATACTTTATTCGGAGTTTTAGACGATCGGTTCGCTCAACAATACCAACAGGACATAAGTCTCCTAAAAAACAACGAAAAACATCTCGTCACCATGTGGAAAAATCAAACATCTATTGTAGAAGCCGAATACAACATGCTCTTGAGAACTCGAGATACGATCCAAAAACAACATAAAATGATACACCAGCACTTACTTTGTTTAGAAAAAGATACCACTGCGATGGCAAAAGAAATTACAGTCGCAGAGAGCATGTCTCAATTTACAGTGGTCGCCATGGCTGCAAACAATTTATTAAATCACCTTAAAACAATCCAAGATATGTTATTAGAAACGATAGCCAACATTTACAACGATAAAATGAACATACATATTATAAGTCCCCAGCAACTACAAAAAGAATTAAATATAATATCGGGCCAACTTTTAAGTGACCTTACTTTACCAATTGACAACATACAAACAAACTTACAAAACATCTACCAAGTATTACAAGTTAAATCAAGAATGACTGACCAATACATGATATTTGAGATTCGCATTCCATTGATAACTCGTGATCGTTACGACCTTTATAACATTATTCCGGTTCCGCACAGCTCAGACAGAAATATGATATCTGTTATTCCCATAGAAAAATACGTAGCCATGAACTTACAAAAGGATGCATACATGCCCTTACAAGAAAAGGATATCGAAATTTGTATTATACGAGATACGTTCACATATATGTGCTCACTTAAGGTCCCTGTATATAAGATGAACACAGATAAAGATTTGTGTATAAAGGATGAAAAGGTGAATTTATATACATGTAAAACAAGCATAGCCGCGTGTCAGAACAGGTGGATCAGTTTATCCCGACCGAATCACTACTTATATTTTTGTTGTGATCGGTGTCAGTTCCGAACCATATGTAGAGATCAAGTTACAGCGCAAACATTGACACGAACTAACATTATTTACATTGAGGAGAATTGTATCGTAAAAACGGACAACTTTGCAATTCACACGCATATGAATATGGAAAGTAAAGTGGATTTATCATATAGCATACCTGCCCCAGAAATTGACCCAATTAACCATGTTATAAACATTACGGTTGAAAAATTCGCAAACAACAGCTTTCATTTGGAAGACGAAAGCGAAAATAAAGTCATAAAAGAGAAAATAAAAGCGCTGAAAGAAAGCCAACTTCCCGAAGATACAATTAACAGCTATTCTGTCCACGATATACACCACTATACAGCTATATACTGCCTCTTTCTAGCAACTACTGCTATAACAATCTTACTCGTATGCCAAAAAACACGTTGCCAGTGGCAACTTTTAAGAGCCTGGACAACCCAAGAAAACCCAGAGAGAACAACAGCTTCGAACACCATCACCGCAAGACCCCGTGCAAACCCACCGCCGCCGCCGCCGCCGCCCCGAGAGGTCGCGAGCGAGGCCTCTACGCCGAACACGCGATGCAGTCTACGACGTACCAGCATCAATAACAATAAGTGTAGTGCAAGTGCGCAAAAAGTGAAAGAGTGTGACAAACATGAAAACATTGAACTGAAACAAGTGGACAGAAGCTGCTCGCCAGTGTTCAGACAGACATCGTTTAAAAATTAATTGCTTAGATTTAAAAAATATTGTTGATCATCTTGTATCATTTATCTTAGTAATTCATTTCATCTCATCGTTTGCCCCCGCCAAGATGTTCGGTGCAATGCACCTAACACGTTTAAAGCCTCGTGCGGCGCGTGCGTCCAGTCAGCAAAAGACGCATTGCCCCAATAATTTAGCATTCATTTAGTTTTCAGTGTACTTTTGAGATCCATCGCGACCGGGTGCATTCGATTAACATTGAACATTCTCAACATTATCAACATTTTATTAACATTATTCTATAACATTTTATAACATTTTACAACATTAAACATTTTTCCGCTACTCTCCGGACGTTTTACATTCAAGCGAACCCGCACCCCGAATACTCCTGGATCGCTAAATCCCGTAGAAAACGGAGGTCAAGTATCTCGGTGTCACGCTGGATGCCAGACTGACATTCCAGAAGCACCTGCAGTCGGCCCGCAACCGGGCTGCCGTCGTACTTGGTAGACTATGATAACCAGGCCTTTGGCCCATGATACACAGGAGGAGTAAAATGGCGCTTAGAAATAAGCTGCTACTTTACAAATCCTGTATCAGACTCTTTCTGACTTATGCCAACACGGTATTTGCCCATGTGAGCGTTGCCGCCCTGAAGCCACTGCAGGTGATTCAAAACAGATTTCTACGCAAAGCCACGGGAGCTCCCTGGTATGTCACTAATCTCCATCACCATCCATTCACCATGACACCGTGATGACGACTATCCACAGCTTTGTCAGAATGCTCTAGGGCATTCTTTGACAACGCCCCCCACCGTCCAGACCCGCTATTTTGGGATGCCGTTAACTACGACGCGAAAGACCAAGATGTTAGTGACCCCGACGACGACAACGACGGCGAAAGAACCATTAGCTCTTATATGAGGTAAGCACATCGGGAAAAAAGGGGAACAATGGAGAGAGACATAGTGAGGCCCGGTTCGACATTCCAAACTGTGAGACGTGGATTTCACACTTGTATCGCTAGTGGATAGAGTGAAATCCATCTGTCCACACGTGTCTACACCTAACTGCCATGCTGTCAGTAGGTCTCGCTAGAGCGGTTTGTCTATGTCTATGGCCACCATTTTAGATATCACTCTTGAGTGATTCCACCCCAAATTTCAACTATCACAAAAGTGTGATATCATAGTTGTCTCGCATGCGACTGTCAGTTATGCCATGTCGAATCGCGGCCCAGGTATTGTTCAGTTGGCTCTTTTTCTGATAATAATTATTACTAAACATAAATATGTTTATATGTTTATGGTCATGCCCGGACTATTATCAGACTTATAGCAAAAACCTGGTAAAGTTTTATAGCCATGACTTCTGTTAGATAAAAAAACCGGCCAAGAGCGTGTCGGGCCACGCTCACTGTAGGGTTCCGTAGTTTTCCGTCCGTCACAGTAAGTGTCCCCACTTAAGAGTTAATAACACCGCCATGTAGGATATGATATGAGAGTTCCATGTACAGCGACATCTATCGGCAAATTGAGTAAACTATTGCGCGCGAGCATAAAGTATGGAAGATGATTTTTATGGGATAATTCTTTATTGCGTGAACCGATTTTCACCGTTTTTACTTTATTTGAAAGCACGTCATTTCATTGTAATTTTGTAGAAATTACAGGTACAATAAACACCTGCTTATACGGTTAAATTACAAACTTAGTTCAGAAATAATTTTGTATTTTTTTTTCAAAAACTATTCATCCTATCAAGTTCAAAATAATTTTCCAAGAAAGTTTTTATAAAGTTCTACTTTTGAGATTTTTTTCATATTTTTAAAACTTATGGTTCAAAAGTTAGAGGGGGGGGGACGCATATTTTTTTACTTCTGGAGCGATTATTTCCGAAAATATTTACATTATCGAAAAATGATTTTAGGAAACCCCAATTCATTTTTAAATACCTATCCAATAATATATCACACGTTAGGGTTGAAATGAAAAAAAAAATCACTCCCCACTTTACGTATAGGGGAGGTACCCTAATAAAAAAAAAAATTTCACTTTTTATTTTACCACTTTGTCGGCGTGATTGATATACATATTAGTACCAAATTTCAGCTTTCTAGTGCTAACGGTCACTGAGATTATCCGCGGACGGACGGACGGACGGACGGGCAGACATGGCGAAACTATAAGGGTTCCTAGTTGACTACGGAACCCTAAAAAGGATATCCGTTTCCTTCAAAATGTGTTGGATTGGAACAATGTCAAAGATATTTATTACTCTATAGCACCTTATTACAAATGATTAAAGTGCAGTAGTGTAAATATATTTTCGAAGTAGGCCGTCCCATCGTGAATACTTTTAATTGACTCAATAGAGTCCTTATTCCAATAGTATTAAGGTCTATTGAAGATCAGGGTATTGTTTGTCCACCACCTTACAGGAAAACTATTTATTTCTGTGAGTGACATACGCCGTAGTGGTTGCGTTGCGTTCAACGGTCGCGTTTTATTTACTATAGTAATTCTTAATTTAATCACAAACATGTATACCGGATATCTGTTCATCGTGGCTTTTGCTATTTTGGTAAGTGAACCGATATACAGTGTGGAAAGATAAGTCGGGCCCTGGAGGGAAACTACCTTAAAACGTTGAGATAGCTCAATTCGCTAAAAGGAAACATTCTTTTATTTTTCCTAAAAACTAAAACTGCATTCACAGTTTTAATAATAATAATAATAAGGGCAGCTTGTGGCGAGCTGTCGGGGAGTGACGACCCCGCGGACCCGAGTGCTCCAGAGAGTCGATCAGGGTCTCCGTCTCCGGCGTGTCTTCGTCGGTCGGAGTGGACCTCAAGGGGACCCGCAGGACTCTCAGCTCTGGCTTGCCTTAATTGGCCGTCCAGAGAGGAGCCGTCAGAGCTATATGCTCGCAGGGTGGAAGTGAAATTTGCATAAGTCGCGAGTTGGTACAGTGGCTGGGCTTCCTACAGTCACTGGCAGAAAGCGGTGTACACCTCTCCACACCCTGAGCCGCTCACACCGATGTTGCTCCTGGTCGTTTTTGCAACGGCAGTTTCAGGGGCCCATCTAGTTGGCGGCGAGTCACCGCCTGCCTCGATAACATGTTATAAAATTGTTATGGCAGGTGTCCGGACCTCTTTACAATAGCCTAATCTTTGACCAGCCAAACTTCAATACCATAGCCCTTTACTCTGTCCATTTTATTTACAATATCTACAACGCCTGCTGGAACCGGTTCACGGGTATCTATTAATGTACCCGTGAATGGGTTCTAGCAGGTGTATAACATAGCAAATTTCTCCAAGGGGCCTCTGCGTGTTGGATCTGTATCCCCACGCAAGCCTATCAAAAGACCGGGATATAAAGGCCCGTGATTCTCAAAGGAGATACAAATACTAATAATAATAATAATAAATACTCTTTATTGCACACCTCATACAGTTACAAGCACAAATTTTACAATTAGATAAATTTAGGTAGAGGTAACAACAGGCGGTCTTATCGCTAATGAGCGATTTCTTCCAGACAACCTTTGGGTAGTGGAGACTAGAGAAAAATAATAAGCAGTAGGTGGTGCATAGAAACAAAAGAGACGAAATAGATAACACAGCACATTCATATGAATATACATACTTAAATAAATACAAAATAAACATACATATACGTAAATATATACATATATAATACACACAATAAGAAACAACAGTGTCAACTTAAAAACCTAAGGAAGAGATAAATAGTATTCCTTAAGTTGCGATTCCTTGAGTTGAGTAGTTTTTTTCTTAATTTTCACTTTTTTCCATAATAATTGTATGAAAAATAATTTTATTAATATTTATGGGTTCTCTTGTGCCCTAAACTTGGTTGGTATTAAGAAGTTTTTATCCTTGTTGGAAATAGGATCGATTGGCATCAATTGTCATAAAAAATATTTATGGTAAAAATTACAAAATAAATAGTTTTTTTGTAAACTGTACTCTTTTCCAAAAATTTGTAAATGCAGTTATGCCCCTTTAAAAAAATTAAAGAATGTTTCCTTTCAGTGAATTGAGCTATTTCAACGTTTTAAGGTAGTTTCCCTCCAGGGCCCGACTTATCTTTCCACACTGTATAATAATATATAAATGCAAAAGTGTGTTTGTCTGTCTGGCTGTTACCTCTTCACATTTATATGTAATTTGGTATGAACATAGTTTGAAGGATATAGGATAGTTTTTATCCCAGAAATCAACGGCCCCCTAGCCCAGTCGGTAGAGACCCTGCCTACGAAGCAGGAGGTCCCGGGTTCAAATCCTGGTAAGGGCATTTATTTGTGTGTTTATCACGAATATTTGTTCCTGAGTTATGGGTGTTTTCTATGTATCTAAGTATATATTTATCTATATAAGTATGTATATCGTCGCCTAGTATACTCTGAACAATTTGAACTGAACTCATCCACTTAGTGTCTTATCTTTTGTGTGTAAACCGCAGGGGCGCGAGCCACTATGAAAAAAATAGTTTGGCCACATGTTAGCGTTTATTGAATTTCTACTATATGGACCACGCAATAAGATTCAATATGAACTAATACGAAAAAAGCTCTAAGTTCTATACGGTTGCACCCAATACAAGCGATTCAAATGCTCTAGCACCAGCGTAACTCAACACCGAGATCCGAAACAGACGTGCGTAATTGGTGATCGCGCTTGCACTGGTATTCCGAGCGCACGGCTAGTTAGCGATAAGGAGGCAATTGTAATTTTCCCGAACGGGCAGGTAAAACAGGGTTGGATTCTGATTAAAACATTTGGGTGGATGTACGATTTACAAATATTTAATATATGAAATATATACCTATACATATATAATAGCTTTTAATAAATATTGGGTATGTTAAGATTATAATCAGGCATATAAATAATCAACTATTTTAAAATTGCTTTCTTAATTTTACAGCTTAGACTTACTTTTACCTATAGCAAATTATGTACTGAGAATAACTCAATTCAAATATAAATAATATGAATCTACATTATAGTTGTGCTTGTTATCGTAATTCGAATGTGTTGTAGAAGAATATAAAAATATATATATTTATAGTACATACTAGTCAACACAAATAATCATATTAATCTTTTCATCACATGATTTTTTTTTTTCTAAATTAATTACGTGCCTACAACTATTCCTCGAATGAGGGTTTCTCATGTTAATAACATTTCT
Organism: Pammene aurita; assembly: GCA_947086415.1. NCBI lineage: Eukaryota > Metazoa > Arthropoda > Insecta > Lepidoptera > Tortricidae > Pammene > Pammene aurita. The sequence continues at coordinate 2,849,590 of OX352298.1, forward strand.
TATCAGATTTACAAACGTTTATAAAGAAAATAAATAAATAACAGATTTTAATAAATATAGGCTGAGTATGTTACAATTATAATCAGTCCTTTAAATACTCAAAGTCAAAGTCAAAAATGTATTTATTCAAGTAGGCATAGCAACAAGCACTTTCGAATCGTTAATAACGATTATTATCTTAAGCTATTATATAATTAATGGAAATATATTGATGCAATTATACAAAAAAAAATACGGGTCAAAATGTATCATCATCATTTCACAATAAGATCGACAGAACTTAAAAGATGAAAAATGTATAATAAAATACTAGTTTAGAATGTTTCTAGAATAAAATGCAAATGTCAGAAGGAAAATTCAAAATCATTTATTTTTTAATAAATCTTCTATACTATACTATAATAAAATAATCGTCTTCTATACTATAATAGGCTTTAGAAATAAGTTTACGTTTTACATAATTCTTGAATTTATTGAATGATAATTTGGTAATTTCTGTTGGAAGCTTATTATAAAACCTTAGAGTGGTGGGCACTGCCAGTTTATACTTATTTCTAGTATTAAAATTATGTATATCACAGTTCTTTCTAAAATTAACAATGTTTCTATGTACATACACAATATTTTCATAGATATATTGACTATGCACTGTCATTATATTAATATCCTTAAACTTATCTCTAACTGAGGCTCTATATTTTCTTAAAAATAAATTATTTAAACATTGCTTTCTTAATTTTATCAATATGATAGTAATAAAAATACTTTAAAGGAAAAAATAACACTTCACACGTCTTTCATTTAGACATAACAGATGTGTCGCCAGGGTCGTTCTCTCATTGTTGTAATTGATAAACACGTGGTATAAGTACCTGTTTATTTCTGAATGTTATCTACCGTAATTTTCCCTTTTCTATACCTAACCTCAATCATGAAAGAGGGAGCGAGATACCAATAAAAAAAAATCTACCTGGTCTGTTATCAATTTCTGAGACACATTTGGTTATGACAGTTTTGAGTCTAGTGTTTGACTGGCTTTCGCTAGCTCAATACATGTTTTATTTTCCGATTCATGGTGCTCTTTTACGCAACTTGGCTACGTTTTACCGGATATTCCCTGCTTTCGATTGGGTTTAGTACCTTGCGATTTAACGACCCCAGGCTGTGTCTATTGAATTATGATAACAAGCACAACTATAATGTAGATTCATATTATTTATATTTGAATTGAGTTATTCTCAGTACATAATTTGCTATAGGTAAAAGTAAGTCTAAGCTGTAAAGTTAAGAAAGCAATTTTAAAATAGTTGATTATTTATATGTCTGATTATAATTTTAACATACCCAATATTTATTAAAATCTATTATATATGTATATATTTCATATATTAAATATTTGTTAATCGTACATCCACCCAAATGTTTTAATCAGAATCCAACCCTGTTTTACCTGCCCGGTCGGGAAAATTACAATTGCCTCCTAATCGCTAACTAGCCGTGCGCTCGGAATACCAGTGCAAGCGCGATCTCCAATTACGCACATTTGTTTCGGATCTCGGTGTCGAGTTACGCTGGTTCTTGAGCATTTGAATCGCTTGTACTGGGTGCAACCGTATAGAACTAAGAGCTTTTTTCGTATTAGTTCATATTGACTCTTATTGCGTGGTCCATATAGTAGAAATTCAATAAACGCTAACATGTGGCCATACCATTTTTTTCATAGTGGCACGCGCGCCTGCGGTTTACACACAAAAGATAAGATACTAAGTGGATGAGTTTAGTTCATATTGTTTAGAGTATACCCATAGTACAAGCTTTGCTTAGTTTGGGACTAGGTTGATTTGTGTAAGATTGTCCCTAAATATTTATTTATTATTTATTTATTTACTTATCCCTTAAGGACTGAGAAAGGGGGGGGGGAGTTTGTATGGAATTGTTGTTCACTGTGGACGTAAAATAGTATATGCGTTAAATTCATATTTGCTATGAGATTTTACTAAGGCGTTTTATTAATTCCTATTGGCGAATGTTAATCGCACGCAGACGAAGTTGCGGGCAAAAGCTAGTTGTGTTTATTATTATCTTAGCCTAGCTTCTGTAATTACTATAAAGTATCATTTCTCCTATGTGCCTAGGCAATAGAATATTTTTCTTTAAACGTCGGAGACAGTGGGTCAGTTCGGGTTGCACACGGTGGTTCCACAACACGTAGGGAGTTTAAATACCGCGAGCCATCTGGTTGCCTCTCGGACACTGTAACTACGCGCCATTGCTTTAACTAACTGGGTTAAAAACTGGTTACATCTACCCTTTGTTTTGGGACCATACACAAGCTTACAGGTGTTTTTAATACAATTGCTCAAAAAGTTTAGTTTATGTAACTGCAAATCGTGCGTAAAGTTTGATTTTATACACTAGTGCTAAAAAGTAATCTGATTGATACTTTTTAAATAAATGAGTATTATGCGAGACCTGCTTATAAATGACCCACCTGTACGATTGGGCATAAAGGAGTATTATGCGAGACCCAATAGTATTACTTAAACAACGCGCGATTGAATGAAGCTGTCTTTCGTGCACTGCACGTAAGAATATAAATGTAATTTTATTTCATTGTAGTTTTTTCGCAATTGTATTAAAAAACGTTGTTCGACACACGTGCGGAAGTGTCATTTTCACTCGTCCCGAGTCTTGACCCTCGCCTATCAGCTCGGGCCAAATAACCTCGGTACTCGTGCAAAATGACATACTTCTCGCACTTGTATTGAAAACTACTATTTTGTTGACGATACAGGTTTGACATATCTAAAGAGATGTTTTAAAATAGCAGCGCCATTGATTGAAAATGAAATGCGTTACACTGCGATCATACGTTTACGATTGACACATGATTTTTATACATTTGATTTTCTACCTTGTTGTCCTGATCATAAAGTCAACATTACAAGCATGACACTATTTGGTGCCGTGTTTAAATTTTTTGTATATTAATTTTAAATATCGACTTTATTTTGTTCGCGATAAGGTAGAATTTCAAACGGATAAAAACTATCGGTCAAGTTTTAATTAGCTTTAATCAAAGTGTACTTTCAGGTGACAACAGCAGTCACAGACGATTCCATTTCAACAAAGTTAGATGACGACAAGTAAGTTAATAATGATTTTATATTTACATGTGTCTTGTTGAATGTTCATATTTAGTAGTTACGTAATTTTTAGGGTTCCGTACCTCGAAAGGAAAAAACGGAACCCTTATAGGATCACTTTGTTGTCCGTCCGTCCGTCCGTCCGTCTGTCAAGACCCTTTGTCTCAGGAACGCGTGGAGGTATCAAGCTGAAATTTATGAAAAAATCAAACTTCTAAGCCAACGCAATCAAAAGATACAGCCGTTTATACCGCAAATTTCCGCAAATTTTCGAAACTCGTAAGGGAATCAAAACCTACAGGGTACATCCCGTGAACTCAGAATCTTGAAATTTGGTATGAAGCAACGTCTTATAGCACAGATAAAGGAAAAATTGTGAAAACCGTAAATTTTTAGTTACTTCATATAATAAAAATATTTTTAATAATTTTAAAGTTACTACCCCTATATACCTACAGGTTTGTACGGAACCCTCGGTGCGCGAGTCTGACTCGCACTTGGCCGGTTTTTATAAAAACTTACGCTATTTTATCGATAATTTGTATTCTTTGTCAAATTCTGTTATACATATTTTATATTATTTTTATATGAGTCATTGTAGACGTTTTAACGGGAATAACTAATTAAGTATATATATTGACAGGAAATGTAACCACAGAGCGAGGAAAAGCTCCGTGTATAAATAAAATTGTGATATAAAATGTCGTTAGGTACTATGTTAAATTTAAAGTATTACTCTAAGCTAAAACACGTTGGATAAAACGTAAGTAGGTATTACTAAACCGCGATTAGAATGCGTAAGTGTATGGCAAATCTGTCAAGTCTAATCCCATTCTCATCGCGGCTGCATAATACTTAAGTCATTGATTCATTATGTATTCTACTAGTTGGGTTACCTAGATCAAATTTTGTGCTCCAAGTTTGGCGGTTGACAGCTACTCGTATCACTGAATCAAAGTAGTATGAATGGTATAGGAAGGATGGAACTCTCTTATAGGAACACAGTCGAAAAAGTGTCCAGCGGTAAGCACTAAACAATAGTTCCAAATATCTCCGGGTGGCGCTAGGTATAGTTCAGCATTTGAAATGAATTACCGATATTTAATACTTATATGACTTTCTAAATAAAATTAATATTCAGAGTGTTTTTCATCACCGCAAATAATTATTTTGGATTTAATTTTTTTAATTTCAAAATTAATTTAATCAAATTTAATATCATTGTGGCGCCATCAGTTTATCGGACACTTTTGTAACATAGAGATTTATATCCTTCTTGTACCATCCATACAAAGTAGCTTAGACTTTTAGTTAATTTCACTATGACTTTTGATGGAAAGAATTACTTAGGGATGTCATGTCCCGTTACTCAATGACTTAAGTAGGTTTATAAACACGGTTGTTTAGTAGTAATAAAGAGAATTAAAACACGTAGGCACAGTCGCCATCAAATATATCGGAGCGGCCAAGGTACTCAAAAACATCTGAACATGCACTTTATCGCCTTGACAATAGAGACGTTGTTCAGGTAATTGTGACCACCTTGGCCGCTCTCCGATATATCTGATGGCGACTGTATTTAAACGAGGTACCCATATACAGTAGAACCCGGTTAATACGCCATTTTTTTTATACCACGACGGTGGCAAACAAGCATACGGCCCGCCTGATTGTAAGCAGCTACCGTAACCTATGGACGCCTGCAATGGATTTTATATGCGTCCCGGCAACTTGACATCCTACAGGGCAGTCGCGCATAATATTCTTTCTCGCATAAGACGCGTTTATGGCCGGGTCCCTTCAGAATCGTCTAAAGGATGGTTCACGCTGTATCGTTTCGCGTCCTACACGACACTTCCGACACTTAATTTTGTATAGAGAACATCACGTGATCTCCGAGGATCACGTGACGCTTTCTATACAAAATTAAGTGTCGGAAGTGTCGTCGGAACGTTACAGTGTGAACCATCCTTTAAGCGACTTTTACTGTGATTATGTTTTATCCACAGATCTAGTATAGTAAGATGGATTGACAACGATCAAAAGTGCGACGAAAAGTGAATTACAAGAGTGTGCGTAAATTGTCTATGTGAGCGTAAAAAATAGTGATGCCAAGTACAACAGGTCAATTATCTATCGATATTTCACTTTCTTATCGATAAGTTGCAACGTTTTATTTATATTCATGTTTTACACAAAATGGCATTTTAAAATTCTAGAAAACTAAAATATATTTAGTTAAAAAAATGGGTAGCGGCCATTAGCGGTACATTAAAAAAACACCTCTATCTAGTTAAAATTTCATAAATATACGCTTTTTTTATTTATGGTTGTGATATAGGGACAACCTGACATTACAAAGCTATAAGGATTCCATTTTTGCCATTTTGACTAGGAGTCCTAAAAAGCGGATATAGATCGTGTCTTACAAATAAGTAAATGAAGCACCTACATTCTACGACAGTTCTCATTACGGACAGGCTCTATCATGCAAGATTCAAAACGGGTGCAAAAAGACAATAAGAACACAATTTAACGTTCATACATAATGACATAACGTTGATACAACATTTATTTATTTATTATAATTCTTTCGAAACTATAACAGATAAGTATAGACATATAGCGAACAGTTATCGATATATGTGCCTACGATATTTTGTCAAACCCTAGCGTAGAATAACAATTTCGATTTTTACACAAAATAATCTTTAATATTAACTATTAGGATAAAATATTCACATGCAGTAAAAGAAACTTTATTATTTAATGGTATCAAACAGTTACTTACATGATTTATTTGGCTAATTTGATAAAATATGGGTTCAAAGACATCGATCGGAATATCATATTTACCTGTGAAACGAGTGATTGCCTGGGTTTTTCCTTTGAGTAGTTGTGCAATCCGGGACGCAACACGTCACCATTTTTCTTTTTTTTTCATTCTAAATGATTTAACACTGGATTTTTTACGATTAAATATTAGCTCTCACGACGCGGGTGTTTGAGTGTAAAGAGGAACGTCAAAGGTTGTCCTACTTGGAGAATGATTGTGTATCTCTTTCGCACTCGCGGAATGTTCATATACGTGTTGGTTTCTCTTTTGCGCACTTCATTTGTCTTTTAGCGTAAGCGCCATTTTAGGTCTGTGGTTTATCCATGTTATTTAATGTGTAATTACTGTTTAATCAAAACATTTAATTTCGATTTCAGGATATCCATGCAAACGGATGATTTATGCAAAAAAGCAGGGTGTGTATTTAAAAATTTTTTTTTTAAAGAACCAACTTCACTCAGCCTCTACCTTTCCAAAAGCAAATGCTCGAGCTGCTGTAAAAAAAACTCAAATCACTATAGGTGTGCCTATAATAGTTGAAGATTTCTCTCGATTTCTCGAGGATCCCATTATCAGATCCTGACCTGATGACAATGGGACCAACTGTGAAATTTAGTATACTCTTTCAAACAAAAAAAATCCAAATCGGTCCAGTCTTCGAATAATCAAAAAAAGTAAAAAATTGAGAACCTCCTCCATCAAAATGTTGAAGTCGGTTGAAGAGATTTATTTCTAAAGGGACAGTCGACGTCAAAGATATGTTTACACTTTTACACCTTACTTCTTTGTATTAAGGTGTAAAAGTGTAAACATAGCTTTGTCGTCGACTGTACCGTACACCTACGTGCGAATATAATATTTGCTTATTATATACTTACTAGCTTTTGCCCGCGACTTTATCTGCGTGGGATTAACATTCGTAAGGAATTAATAAAATGCCTTAGTAAAATCTAATAGCAAATTAATTTAGCGCATAAGTCCACAGTGAGCAACAATTCCATACAAACTTGCACCTCCCTTTTCACCCCCTTAACGGATGATTTCTGGGATAAAAACTATGCTACGTCCTTCCCCAGGACTCCAATTATCTTCATATCAAATTTCATCTAAATCGGTTAAGCGGTTTAAGCGTGAAGATGTAGCAGACCAGACACACTTTTGCATTTATAATATTAGTATGGATTTACCTAGCTAGTTATTTACATGACCATGACCCGTTTTCAATATCATTTAGTGTACATATAATATTTCCTTGCCGATATTCCCGTCTTTAAATTATGATGTCCCCACTTATATTATACCAAATTTCAGCTCAATCAGAAGGCCTAGCCAACGTGCTAATCGTTTATGCTCCTTAGGGAACGAAGTGCAACTAATATGAAATGACTACGCTACGCCACGGAGCGTTAACGATTGCCACGTTGGCTAAGCCCCCTGATTACAAAAATAACTACATAGGCACATAAATATAACTAACTGAACAACATTTCAAACAAATGTTTCGTTCGGCAACTTTAGTTGATGACACAGATGAGTACAGTCGACTACAAAGAGATGTACCTACTTTTTCACCTTAATGCGTTGTAATAAGGTTCAAAAGTGGATACATATCTTTGTAGTCGACTGTACTTGACTCACAGACTACACAGACTACTCATCATTATGCTTTTACAAGGAGCACGGGGTCACCACACATCAGCGCAATTTTATTCGTTAATTTCTACGATTCGAACAGCACATCGTATTCTACATCATTTTGTAGTATAACAATCCAGGTTAGTCCTTATAACTTGATTTTTGTGGATATTTTTAATTTATATGAGTAATGATAAGAAACGTTACCTCAAATGAAATAAGCGGACGCGCTCTCATACTAAGTGCGCTGATGTGTGCTGACCTCGAGTTGTACTTATGATCTATCTAGTGGTTGAGGTTATCTGTGACTTGACTTGACCACTTAAATTATTATAATCGAAAAATAAGAAATAAGTAGGGGAGGTAAGCCTAAAACGGGTAGCTCGCCTAAAACGGGTAAGCTTGTTAGTTTGCGTATTACGACTATTATTGAGAATGTACGAGTGCGGTGCGGTAGCGTGATTGTCACCCAATCACAGGCAGTCGGTTCCCCGCTGTGGCGCAAGCGCTGGTAAGGTAAGACAAAAAACATTTTTTTTGATGTTATTGAAAAAAAACAGAAGTTTTCAAACTCTGAATACTCAAATATTGTATGTAATATGTTTACTTAAGTTTTGTGTTGTGAATTTGCAAGGAATGTGCTTCTAAATTTCGAAAACTCGTTGTTGGTCTTGCGTTCTGTTTTGGGGTTATTGCGGTTGAAAATAAAAACGTGCTGTTGGGCATAACGGGTAGGGGCAAAACGGGTATGCTCGTGTAGGTGGTTTGGGTAGTGGAGACGGAGTTTTAATTTTTTAATTATTTTATAATTCTAAAAGGTTAAACAAATGTAAAAGAAAAACTTCTAATGCATCATGGGACGAGGAAGTCATGAAACTTGCTATGTAAGAAGCTGGTAAAACCTCGGTGAATAGTACGGCTAAGAAGTACGGTATAAACTTATCCACGTTATTCAATAAGCTTAAATAAGCAAATGTAAGTGATATTATGTTACAAAAAAGTTTTATAAATTTAAAAACATGTTATTTTGTTGATTGATCTCATTATTTACCCTTTACCCGTTTTGCCCAGACGCGGTACCCGATTTAGGCCCCCCATAAGGGCAAAACGGGTATTTGGAATGGTTTTCTATATTATGTTTTTCTCAGATTATTGAAGAGAATGATTATGTTTGTTTTTATTTTTTAATACTTTATTAGATGAACGATTCTTGTAATCAAAATGTTTGGTACATTTACGTTTTTAAATATGTTTTAATTCACATCTCCCTTAGCTTACCCGTTTTAGGCTTACCTCCCCTACTTATTACCTTTTCAACGTAGAAATTGAAAATAAATAATTATTTGACAGGTTTGTCAAGAACCCGCACGCAGCCACGAAAGCAGCGTCAACGTAAGTATCATTCTAACAATTAATAATACAGGGTGTTATTTCAACCCTTAACCATTTGATAGGCCATACTGAACTACTTTTTTTATGGGATCAACCTAAACACCTTAAAAAAATTGGTCTCACCTTAAAAAAGACAATTAACTATCGGTTGAAAAAACCTTCAACAGTAGCATTTAATTAATTGATTTTATTATATTTTTTGAATAACATGGTTACCTACACAACATTACTACCAAGGCTTTACATTCCCTCCATTTTATACATAGTTAACCTACCTACATAGTTACCTACATAATTAGTTCATATTCATAGTCATAGTCATTTATTGCAATCATGATTACACAAATATACCAGATAACATAGCATAAAACATGAACCCATGTGGGTGTCGCAAATACAGAAGCATATTTAGTTATAATTCGGATACAGATACAATGTCAAGTTAGATTTAGATAAAAAACGAAGTCAAAAATAAAAGGTAGAATATCAATCAGATGTCTAACAGCCATATTCATAAAAAGTTAGGAGCTCACTGATCGGTCGATCAGAGGTAGGTACCAAAATTCTTGATGCATAAACGCGTATTAACGTTAATCTGTCTCCGATCGACCTCCTATAAAAGCCAAAAGTTACGAGCCCGTGGACCCTCCTTTATCCGCATATTAAGTCACAAACAAGATGGCCGACACAACATTGAACAGCTGATTTTGAATTTTGATAGGAGCTACACAGTACAGAAATCGGAGAGATTTCTAACAGATGGAGACTTCTGTTTATAAGTTTCTGTGTTTCGATTTAATTGTTAAGTAAATAATTGTAATATCAATAAATAGTACAGCGACATCGGAAATGGGTAGGAAACAAATATCTAGATTTTCGACGAGTAAACATCGTAATTAAATGCAAGTAATGTCAGTAGGTAATTCAGGCTATCAAACAAGTGAATCGCCGGCGTCTGAAGTTTCCAGTTTCAGTGCGTGTGTCTTAAAATAATCTGCCCTATCTATATGAGGACCTCGTCACTTACAGAAATCAAGTAGAAGAAGCGCTGCAATAAAAGTAGTAAGTAGGTACCTACCTATAAGCATATTAGTTAGCTACTTATCGTTCGAGGCGGTACCCTATCTTAGGTTACCTACGTAATTTTTTTACCTACTTGTGTTAATAACCATATACACACACACATTAAATAGTCGAATATTGCTCGACATGTTTCGCTCCATAACGAGAGAGTATTCATGTGTCATGAGCCATTCGCGTGGCCCTCCGCGGCCGAGCGCCCGGCGCGGCGGCCGAGGAGGCGAGAAATACACTAATTTTCAGCATCATTGTCAAATGTAGTTGGTGTAATGGCTCATGAATAAGCTTCTCGTTATGGAGCAAAACATGTCGAGCAATATTCGACTTAAAAAACCTGTGTTACCCATTATTTAATATACTTATCTGAGTCTCACGAAAGTTTCGTGTTTAAAATTATATTAAATAGTATATTTGGCCAGACGAGGGAAGTAGATATAGGTGACCTACTATTATCGAAATGAAAGTTTTGCATAATATTGCAATCAATTAAACAACTTTAGGTACTTGATTCCAAGTAAAAGACTGTAGTAACATTTGACAAGTCATATGTTTAGATTGCAATAAGAATCAAATAAAATAATTGTAGCATGGTGATTTTTTGGGAATTAGCTCATATTGAACCAGTCTGAATATAAGATTATGATCATACTTAATTACTTTTTACACACCGTCTTAGGGCCTCAGGGGTAGATCTCTACACCTGCAGTATCTATGTATGTGTACTTACTAACTTTCAATCCTTAAAACTAAACATACGTTTCTTTATTCTAAAATAATAATGTGACCTATCTGGGTCAGACATAGACCCCTTGATAGCAAAAAACTCAGTACAACACTATACTATTATATCCAGATGCTGAAAAGATTATGCAGTAGTGACAGATGAAGAAGTGGTTGCAGCATTAGTCAACATGGCAGTAAACAATGCACATCTTCAAGGTTTTATCCAACGCCACTCACAAGGAAGGTAACTATTTCCACTAACTGATCAACTCAAACCTACAGCATACCTCACTCAAAGTGTCAAACAAAGATTGCCTGGCTTGCACCTAATGCAGCTATGATGAAAAATGTAATAGTAACAATATATGATATTGAACTTTGTCGCAGCATTTGTATACATTTTTCATGTCTTACAAAAAGGTATAGGTACTATCGGGTTCATAATTGCATACCCAAATAATGAATGAATTCATTGATAAATTGGGTATCCAATTATGAACCCGATGGTACATATAAGATATGTCAACACTTTCACTGCTATTTCATTGTAATTGGTTAAATTCAAACCTAACACCTTACCGGCTTAGTTAATTATTCTGCTGACTGTACACATCTTTAACACCAACGTTACAGTCATGATCTCTGAGTAGTCATAACATGTTCTGATTTCCGATATACAATTTATGTCAATGATCACAAACAGCTGCTGAAGTTTCCAGTAAAAGGAGAATAAAACATCAATACAAAATTTTTATTGAGATAAAATAAGATAATTTATTCAGTAAAATCAAATGTCCCGTTTAATAAGAAAACACAAAGCACAAAGGGTTTCTCTGTCTCATTTCCTTTTGTTTCAGTGTGATTGCTGAGGTGGTCAGGCTGGCTGCTGGGGCATGCTGGCCCATAGTGACAGTTCCTTGAAGGAAGTGTGTAGGTGGTGCTTGTCCATGCCCACTTGGCCTTTCAGAATCTGGAAATAAAATAACAATTTTGATTAAAGATATTTTCAAATATTTTATGTAATTTAATTTTAGTGTACTGCGGTGACCATATAAGTTATTATAATTTTGTTCATTGTCTTTTTACCTACCTTTGCAAATAGAGAGTATTAACCGACACCAATATTCATAAGGCTGTACAAATTGAAAAAGAGCAGATCTGAAAACCACATTTAAATCTGGTTGTATCTAAATGCTGGTAGACAGAGCTAAAGACCCAACTATGGTTATTCTGACAGGCAGTTGTAGGCCTTTCATACAATAATAATGTATATTTTGCACTTATAAAACTATGGTTTTGGCACTATTAAAATATTTACATAATGTATAGGTAACCAATGTACAGGTATGTTGTAATAGGCATCAATTTCAAATACTACCTACCTTTACTAGACTACAACTTGTGGCAGCAGCTGTCAGGCTTCAATTGATCAGTGACCACTCTTATTTCTTCTCGTTTCTGTTTCTTGAGCTATACAACCATTCTCTGAACGCCGGTATGCATGACATCGACACTGTAAGCAGTAAGAAATGGGTAAGCACGCTAAGTAATATTCAGTTCTTCAAGTTCTCAATTAACAAATTTGTTTATAAGTTTTATACTGGAAATATGTCTGACATGGGCAGATACTTTTGTAAGTGGTCCGAACCTAGTTATAAGTCAATTAATTAATTGATTTTCTTACCTTATTTTGATTACTAGTCCAGTGATTCATCGTAGGTAACAACACATTCCTACTGTTACATTTCAATTGTTTACTGTCTCTCTTCTTCACTATAGGTATGTAGGTACATTAATTTTACTCATGTTTCTCGACACATTACACAGTCATTAATCTAAAATTAGTTACAAAGTATTTATCCAAACCGTAGTAACATGCAAAATACGTAATAAAATTTAACGCATTTCCCGCTATTACCGCTGTCATGTGTCATGTTCTGTCAAACTTTTTTTTTAATTGCGATGAAACCGGGTTTTTGTCTATGATTTTGCCAAAAGTGCCAACATAACGCGTCTAATCTTTCAATAAGCGGTGGATCAGATATGAGCAGGATAATTTGTGTTTATAAATCAAGCATTTTTGAAAACCTCAATTAAGGCTAATCGGCGTATCAACGGGTTCGACTATCAGACGCCGATTAAGGTTTTTTTATGAATATGGCCGTAAGACTAGAGTACAATCGGTAGTACTATTAGTTATTCTGTGGTACAATGTCAGATTAATAAATAGAATCATAGTTTAAAAAGTTCGATAGTTTTAGTAGATAATTGATTTTCCCCGAGCCCCAAATGACTTCTAACTTAGCTTGAGTCATAGTCATTTCTGCAACTGCATTTATGGTCTAAGAGCTGGCCACGTCAGATATAACACAATAATGAGAGCAATGAAACCCGTCTTGTTAGACTGGTTTACCATCCTTATTGCTAGATCCGGGCATCTGGCAGCTTTTAATGGGTGGAGGTCAGAGTGACAGACAAACAAAGTTTTTAAGTTGGAAAAAAGTAATACCAAAATAGGTAAAAACTGCCAAAGTTGTGTCATTTATAGAGACAGGGCCTATATTTTAACATTAGATTGAAAACCATTGTCTATTATTGCGGAAACAAAAACAGTAGGCGACTAACTAAAAATTGCATTATACATCATTTGGCACTACTTGCCCCCAACAGAAACTTTTGGATATGATATACATGTAATCTAATTAATTACATAATTTCCCATAATACTGCACCAAACCCAGAACTCTAGGATTTGTTTCCTTCGAGTTATATTCATTCTTTTCCATCCACCACTTTACAGCTACCTGATGTCCGGATCTAGAAATAAGCATAGCCCAAGTAACACAGGAAGCATTATAACATATGAATAGTGAACTTATTTCGAACTTAAGGACCGTAGGACGTAGGATTGCGGTCATTCCGAAGATCACATCATCAATGTGTAAAAAAAGGAATGAAAGTCGTGCTTCTATAAACTTTTAATGCTATAAAATATTATCTACTAAATAGTTTTTTATTTTACAATTAAGCTTAATACGCATTTTTTTTCATGACGTCACTCTATTTGGCAGGGGGAGGGTTGGATGATTTTAGGGGGGGGTAAAAATCATCAAAAATTGATGACGTAATTTATGAACAGCCCCTATACAGCTTTTAGCGGTTTTAGTGCCTTAGGTTCTACAATAGCATAAATAAATGCTTAATGTTGTTTAATAGCATAATTATTCACGTGTAATGCTGTAGGCATAAATAAGGCATTTTTTAAGGGTCACTGAGCTGTTATTGGACTAAGAGCTAGCCACGTCAGATTATGACACAATAATGAGAGCAACAAAACCCGTCTGGTTAGATTGCTATACTATTCTTGTTGCTAGATCCTGGCATCTGGCAGATTTTAATGGGTGGAGGTCACAGACTAGCAAAATGTTTTAATTGGAAAATAGTAATACCAAACTAGGTAAAAATTGCCGAAGTTGTCTCAGTTATAAATGACAGGGCCTATATTTTAAGGGGCTCCCTGGCGCCAACGACCTTAGATCTGATTCCCTTAGTTTTCTAATGATTTATATAGCTTATCATATTATCAGTAACGGCTTTAAACAATATAGTATCCTATATTTACTTCAATATTAATTATCTTCGAGATATTTGACATCAAAGTCGAACCGGTTTAGGCTAAAAAAGTGGTTTTATGGTCATAAATTTTGTTTTAATTAGTTAAAAATTAAAATCTCTCTACAGTTTTTAGAGACATCAAAGAGGAACCCTTATATGTAGATTACGTATATGTAAGATTCTTTACACCATTCGAATATCGATAAAAGTGTTTTTTTAGACCATATTTTAAAAATATCATAAAAAAATAACGGCTCATTTATTTCAAGATCCGGCTCTACAGAATGGAGATAAAAGATTCAAAAACCGATGTTGGAACCGAATATGTTGGAATATCGACTCAAAGCTGCTCAAAAATCGATAAAAAAAAATCTTAGACCAAAAATATTGTGTATTATTACCATACATCGGGGTTTTCGGTGCGGGAATGTTTGACATTAGCCAAAGAGTAGGCATTAACTTAAAAAACAGAATGTACTCTGGCACTTTTCTACCTAATGAATAATTGATCGAAAAAATCATAGGTATATACAATTTATATGTAATAGCTGACTATTATGTATACATATTGTAGGTACATATACCTATGATTTTTTAAGTATTTTTTTATTAATTCATGTAATGACTGATCATTGTCAACCTCTTCAGTTAATCAAATAGTTCATAAATATCGGACGTCAAGATTAATATTTGACACTTATTTTACCGTGTCTTTGTCTTAGGTAGATCTAGTTAATAAATTTCGGATATGCAATTGCATTTTTAAAATACTAAGTATATAGTAGTCAATACAAACATGCCTCTAAGAAAAAAAGTTCGTATCATAGTGTGTAAGCTATTCACAGAGAGGTAGTTATTCATTAGGCATAATATGATATTTTCTCAGACTAACTCTCAACCTATCTGTTTATCTCTACTCTTTCTCAAATCGTTCCCGCACCGAAAACCCCGATGTATGATTATTACGGAAACAAAAACAGTAGGCGACAAACTATGAACTATATTTTATTATACATCGTTTGGCGCTACTTTCTCCCAACATAAACTTTTGTATAATTTCTCTTAATATTGTATAGTATTTGTATAGTTTCTCATAATATTGCATCAAACCCAGATCTCTAGGATTTATTTTCTTGAAATGGTTTGCATTCTTTGACCTCCACCACTTTAAAGCTGCCAGATGTCCAGATCTAGAAATAAGCATAGTATACCAAACTGACTAGAGGGGTTTGGTTGCTCTCATTATTGTGTCATATCCGACGTGGCTAGCTCTCCGTCTATATAGACCAACGCCATTTTGTAAATAATTTATAACCAAAAATAAAATCATGTGGACCTATTTATACAAGGAAAATACCTATATAATAATGAAATTACTTAATTTAAGACTGCTCAACCAACACTATTATGTTAATAATGCAAAACTCGTTCTATACGAGGATTACACAATTGTTTTGTTTATTTGACGCATATCTTTTTATAATATTTTATAGCAAAACCACAATAAATCAAAGGCGCGTGAAAATTTTTAATGAAACTTATATACACATTTACAGTAAACTACATTGCGCAGTAATATTTGAAGGATATAATAACGTAAAAGAGTCAAAAACTTTTATAAATTTTGTTAGGATGCAAACAAATATGACGTGTCACTCATTCAGTTTTTTGTACCGTCTTCGTCCATTTTATATTGCGAGACAAAGTAGTTAAATCACAACGTTCATTGTATTATAACATTTGTTGCGTCGGTGTTAGAGACGTTTTTGCATTGACGTAAGGTTTATTTTACTACACTCTTATGCTAGTATAATGCTTTAGTATTGCGATTGGCAAGTTAATCGAGAGTACTTATGCTTCTTTACTGCGATTAGCAAGTTTTTTGGCCGTATTAATGCTTCTTTAATGCAGTTGGCAACTTAATAGAGCGTACTAATGCTTCTTTAATGCGATTGGCACTTTCCATGACAACGATAATGCTAACAGCGCAGACATATTGCGCCTGTAATGCTATTAAATGACCTGTATAGGATCTCAAGCTGGGTAATTCGTGCCCATTTAAGACCTATATCAGCACTATAAACGTTTATAATGCTACTATAAAACGAACTGAAAATGCTAAAAGCATACAGATATGCTGTAAGACGGCCGTTATACTGCTTTGATGTGTTACTTGGGAGTATAGCAAACTAACTAGAGGAGTTTCGTTGCTCTCATTATTGTGTCATATCTGACGTGGCCAGCTCTCCGTCTATTATAATGTCATTAAAAATAAAGATTATTCTAGGGAGTGTAGGTACGGTACGTAAACTATAGGAGGAAGGATAGATAACTAGTATTTAGAGCACGCATTACGGCATTACTGTGTTAACAGTATTACATTCAAAACTTATTTCTGCAATCATCTCATTTATTCTGCAAGTAGGCGTCAAGGGCGCTTGTAGGTACATTCCAGTAAAACATTACAATACAGATTTAAAAAAAAGGGGACGCCGGTGAAGGATTATTGTAGATGGTGCACTCTTAGATTCCATACAATGTTATCTTGCTTAACAAACACAGCGGAGAGGACAAAAAGATCCCATCATCAGAACAAAAACGGGACCCGGGAACGGGACGGGATATACATATATATATATATAAAAAAAACAATAAAAAAAAAATTAAATCGGTTCAGACATGACGGGGTTATGGAGTAATAAAAAAAAAGTATAAAGATATCTTTAAGTCGGCTGAAAAGTAAGTAAGAAGGATTAATTAGAGATAGATCAAACTTCAAATTAACACTGAAAAAAATTAAGTCCAACTAAGATGCATTTTATCTTAGTTGCTAATAAAATGTTTGGAATAAAAATATATTTATTTACCTACTATATCTAACTTTATGATCTAGACACGCGGCAGCGTGTCAAGCCAAGGAACTGGCTAGCCAGCGCCGAGTGTATATTACACGAACCACTTGGTGCCACTTTTGACCCTTCTACGAGGGCCGTTTGAAAAGTCTTTTAAAAAACTATTTATTAAACCTTTTTTTTGGTAAATGGCATTAACACTGGCTGGCATGATCTTTCAATTGATAACTGACGAAAAATTAAGAAAAAAAAACAAAGATACGTCACTTTTATCGTTGCTTAACTGAGATCACCTACGCATTTTTGTCAACTATGGAAAAATCTGAATTTCGTGCCGTTATTAAACACTTTTTTATGAAGGGTTGCACTGCTGCCACTATAAAAATTGAACTTGATTCTGTTCATGGCACTAATGCACCGACGTTGCAAACCATTTACAACTGGTTAAATGAATTTAAACGTGGCCGGTCAAGCACATCTGATGCTCCACGCTCTGGTCGTCCAATCGAAGTCACTGCTGAAGACGTTATTGAAGAAGTTCATAATATCGTACTCGACGACCGCCGAGTGAAGGTGCGTGAAATAGCTGAAAAGATAGGCATCTCTACTGAGCGTGTACATAAAATCCTACACGAAGATTTGGCCATGACTAAGCTGTCTGCACGATGGGTGCCACGTTTGTTGACGATCGAACAAAAACTCGAACGAAAGCGAGTTTCAAAACTGTGTTTGGATATGATGAAGCGTAATCCTCGAAACTTTTTGAAACGATTTGTCACTGTGGACGAAACTTGAGTCCACCATTACACGCCCGAGTCAAAACAACAGTCCAAACAATGGATGGCTGCTGGTGAACGTGCCCCAAAGAAGGCAAAGACTGTTTTGTCGGCTGGGAAGGTGATGGCGACAGTTTTCTGGGATAGCGAAGGAATCATTATGATCGACTACTTAGCTAAGGGGAAAACTATCACCGGCCGTTATTACGCAGATTTGTTAGACCGTTTTAAAGCCGAATTGTTGGAAAAACGACCAAGATTATCTCCGAAAAAAGTACTCTTTCACCAAGACAACGCCCCAGTGCACACCTCAACTATTGCAATGGCAAAAATCCATGAATTAGGCTTCGAGCCGGTTCCTCATGCTCCATATTCACCGGACTTAGCTCCGTGTAATTATTACCTATTCCCAAATTTGAAGAGATGGCTTGGAGGACAAAATTTTTTGACAAATGAAGACTGTATAGCAGGTGTGAATGGCTATTTTGCAGACCTCAACGAATCCTATTATTTGGAGGGGATAAAAAAATTGGAAACTCGCTGGAATAAGTGTTTGGCCCTTGAAGGAGATTATGTTGAGGAATAAATGTATTTTGTATAAAAATCTGATGATTTTTGAGTTTTTAAAAAAACTTATCAACGGCCCTCGTATAACTCAAAACCTCTTAAACGTAAACACATAAAACTACGTGTGTTTAATTATATCCATAAGGACATCTAGACGTCCAAATTTCATGAAGCTAGCTCAAACGGTTGTAAGGATATGAAGGTCAAAAAGTCGTAAATTTTAGCACTGACTGACTGACTGACATATAGTACCTAAATCTAACCTACTTCCAGATGACCTAGAAGGATGAAATTTGGAATCCAGCTCGGTAATTGTGTGTAAGCGTAGGAAAAAATCTAAAAATAAAAAAAAGTTAAAAAAATAGGGGGGTCCCCATACAATTTGTTTTTAAATTGTATCGTTGGAACCGTTACAAGCAGATATTTGAAACTATCCCAATATATGTATTATTATATTTGCTATATAACAGAAATATAAAAATAAAGTTAAGTCAAAAAATAAGTGGTGTCCCCATACAAAAAACTTGTAATACACGCTAAACGACAACACACCGTTGGCCAACGGTGTGTTGTCGGCGGCGCGCGGCACCACATAATTATACACAGAACAGAAGTAAACCAACATAAAAACCATGCAGCGGAAACGCAAGAAAAAACATTAAGTCTCAATACCAGCCTAGTTTTCTTTACAAAAAGTAATGATATCCCACCAAAAACATAAATGTAAAAAAGGAGAGCCAAGTTCAATACAAAAATTATGCTTGGCTGTGGGCTTCGCCGCAAAAAGAATGGAGATCTAAATGAGTGCCAAGTTCTATGCAAAATCCAAATATGTATTTATAGGAACAAAATAACATTATGAACAAGTATTAACCTCTATTTCTTTGCTTTATTGGATACCTATAACAATTGCTGTTATTTAAAAATGTGAGATCTTATAGTAGGTTAGATTTGACTTGGCCAGTTTTTATCAGAATTAAAAAATATATATATATAATTATAATAATAAATAATAAATAAATAAATATTATAGGACAATCTTACACATATCGACCTAGGCCCACAGTAAGCTCTATAAGGCTTGTGTTATGGGTACTAGACGACGATATATATAATAGATAAATATGGATAAATACTTAAATACATAGAAAACATCCATAACTCAGGAACAAATATCAGTGATAAACACACAAATAAATGCCTGACCAGGATTCGAACCCGGGACCTCCTGCTTCGTAGGCAGGGTCACTACCGACTGGGCTAGGATGCCGTTATATATATATATATATATATAATGTTGAATAACTTTGATGACTGATGTAATGAAAACTAGCCAAGTCAAATCTAACCTACCTTAAGATCTCACATTTTTAAATAACAGCAATTGTTATAGGTATCCAATAAAGCAAAGAAATAGAGTTTAATACTTGTTCATAATGTTATTTTGTTCCTATAAATACATATTTGGATTTTGCATAGGCACTCATTTAGATCTCCATTCTTTTTGCGGCGAAGCCCACAGCCAAGCATAATTTTTGTATTGAACTTGGCTCTCCTTTTTTACATTTATGTTTTTGGTGGGATAACTTTTACTAAGTTCTCTTAGCTTCAACAGACAAGATCTTATTACGCTCATATGCAGTCAAGATACGTGTTACATTAAATAAGATCTTCATTGAAGCAAACGCATATTTTTTTCAGATTTTTAATAGAAATTTGTAATTTCAGTGGTAACGGTAACAGCAGCGCTGGGAGTGAACCCCAGGGTATGTCCGCGACGGCCATCACTCTGACGATCCTCGGATGCACCGTAGCAGTTCTGGGTGCTGGTTTATTTGCGTTATATTGGCATGGTAAAGCGAAACCGGAATAAACATTTATAAAAACTTGTATACTGTTTGAATTAAATACCTAAATTCTAACGAACCCAGGCACAATGAGTTTTTGTTGTTCAGAGTTCTTATTAAATTAAAAATGTATTTATTTTCAGATAACCATGGTCCAGCATTTTAGAACAATATAAATTAAAACATAACACAGGAAATAAAAGTAAAATTAAAATTCAATGTCGACGGCAATAATAGTAGTTTATGTAACTGTTACGTAATAAGGGTCCTTAAAACATGAGTGTGGTTTTATGAAATGAGCCGCAGGCGAATTTCATAATAAGATCACACGAGTGTTTTAAGGCCTAATTACGTACAGTTGCATACACTGCTTTATCTACACTCATATTATATATATTAAATTAATTGTTCGGAAACCATAGAATGACCGCCATTGTACCGTCATGGCCTACTCGATTGTGCCGGCGCTCGCGCGGGACCAATCGAGTTGGCCATGGCGGTAACATTAAGTTATCAAATTCGATGTTCCAAATTTGAAACTCATTGCTTAACAATATTTGAGCATGCATAGTTAAAATTACGTTACTGCCGCAGATAAGAAACGTATCATAGTTAAATCGTTTGTTGTAATGCTTGTCATTGTCTACGGTTTTTGAACGCATTTTAGAGTACTTACAGTATGAGTGTAGATAAAAATAATAATAATACATTCCATACAATAAAATTCATTATTTTGAAAATTTTCAATAAGAATAATAATAAATTAATACACATACAATAAAATTATAATACAATCATTACTACATTTTTTTAAAGATTTAAAATTAAAAGTTGACGTGAAGACTGTTCCAATACTTGGCAATGGGACAGTCTAAGCTACTGGCAATGACACGCAGAATGCTGTTGTCACTCCTACATGGCAACAGATGATCACCTTTCGGTCTCTATCATCGGCCCAGCTCCGTGGTACAGTCGCCATCAAATATATCGGAGCGGCCAAGGTGGTCACAAATATCTGATCAACATCTCTATTGTCAAGGGATAAAGTGCATGTTCACATATTTTTGAATACCTTGGCCGCTCCGATATATTTGATGGCGACTGTACCAAAACAGTGTATTTTCATCCAAGTTACGCAGATATGGTAAATTTCAGCTTAGTCGGATATCAGGAACTGGGTCAAATCTTACTTGCAAGGTTACCTAAATAACAAATTAAACTGACAAACATTGTGAGTTAAAAAAACTTGCATAATTTTAAAGAATTATTTTTTAACTAAACAACAAACTAACCTAAGAAACATTGTGAGATAAAAAAAACTTGCATAATTTTAAGGGAAAAAAACCGACTTCACTGAGGGCCGGTTGCACCAAACTCTGTTAACGTCAACATGATCGTTAAAAAGTTCTTGTATGAAAAATTTGATAGATTACTCTGGGATAACAGCTCCGTCGCCATATTTAACGTTGATCAGTTCGTTAGTTATGCGTGGTGCAACCCACCCTTAGGCTAGGTACTCCACCTTTCCAAGAGCAAATGCCCGAGCTACTGTAAAAAACACTCAAATCATTATATATTTTGAACTATTTGAAGATATCCCTCGATTTCTTCAGGATCCCAACATCAGATCCTAACCCGATGACAATGGAATCAACTGTCAAGTTTATTATACTCTGAATCGGTCCAGATTACTTGAGCCTTATTATTTTGACAAAAACGGGACTTAATCGCGTACACTTACTTTTATTATTTCCGTGACGTTTCGTGCGTGTCAGGTGTCTGCCTGCGACCACGAGCGTTACGGCACGGTCGAAACGCCCGGGAAATAATGAAAGTAAGTGTACGCGATTAAGTCCCGTTTTTGTCAAAATAATGAGTGAAAATCGTGTAAGTTTATAGGTAAATCAGTACGTGAGCCTTATTTGAGCTTGCATCGTAGAATTTTACAAATGAAATAGCGCGAATATCACCTATATGACCTCACGCTCTCTACAAACTCTTGGTAATGCCGACTCTGTATAGCCTGTGGTACCCGACTGCAAAGATATCTTTATACTTTTGAACTTTACTCCTTTGTAATACGGTGCAAAATTGCAAACGTATCTTTGACGTGGACGTACATATACATTATGTTACAGGAAAATGTTTTATTTCAGCTGTAGTGGTTGTGTGATCAACACATTTTATTTTATCATAAATTATTAAGATAAATTGTACAAAAATGTACACCGTGTATTTATTCATTGTGACTTTCGCAGTTTTGGTAAGTTTTTTCCTATATAACAGCATTAAACTGGAGTATACTCAAAAACAATGAAAGGGAGTCACTTTGTTTACAAAATTTATAAGATAATCCATTGTTACTGAACCTACTATACGAAGTTTTTTTTGGAGTTTAAAACTAAATTCTAGAAATATGAAAAGGAGATTGCAGATATTTGGGCTACCCAGATATGAAATACACAGAATGCAATTGACTTTATGTCTAAACAACAAACTTAGTGACAAACAAACACTGTGGGTTCGGTAAGCGTGCTTGATTATTTAAAATACTTACTTAATATACCGTAGCTATTAATTAAAGTCATCTTCCTAGTATGGCAATGTAACGTCTAAAGTATTTTCACATTATCTTGAAGATATGTTTGTCTCACGCCCTCTCGAATCCCTAATGAGTGCTTTTCCTAACTTATTCATGTTATTTACTATATCAGCAAATAAAAAGAATAAAATGGGAATCAAAATTAGTTATGCTCAACAAAAGGCAATCCTAGTTTGTTTGTTTTTAAAGAGAAATGGCAGCTCTAGGGCTTCCGCCAGACTTCAGTGAAAATAGCATGTTGTACGGTAGATAGAGGCTTTGCTTTTTGTAGGTACAAACAACACGCCGGCCGTGGAAGGAGTAACCGGATGCGACCCAAACAGTGGTTGCACGGATTTAGTCTTCATTAGCTGTACACTTGTTCGTTAGGCCACCGCAGAATAAGCTACACTGAACAACGAAAATGAACAAAAACAAAAAAAAACTATTCTCTAGACGTCATGTTGGCGTCACAGGCAGCTCTCCCCAATCCTGGTTTAATTTTACGAATTTACACAACTGATATTTTGTCATTTTTATGACATGTCATATTCCTGTCGCTGTCATGTTGCTGTGTAAGAAGAAGCTATGGATGGTATAAGGAGGATGTCAATCTCTATGTTACAAAAGTGTCCGTCAAAAGGCGTTAAACTGATGGCGCAATAATAGCATGAGCATACATTTGCCAGGTCGGTAGTGACCCTGCCTACGAAGCAGAGGGTCCCTGGTTTGAATCCCGGTCAGGGCGTTGTTATTTTTTTAACGGATATTTGTTATTATGTATATTATGATTTTTTATATTATAAAATTAAAAATCTATATAAAAATAATTGCAAAATAATCATTTGCGAAGAAAAACACTCTGAATATTAATTTTATTTAGAACGTCATATAAGTATTAAATATCGATAATTTCAAATTAAAAAAATGACATAGGGAAGCGTGTTTAATGCAGTTGAATATTTACATTTTTAGGCACTTATTATATAAAGTTCATTTCATACGCTCAACTGTACCTAGCGCCATCCAGATATATTTAGAACATTGTTTACTGCTTACCGCTGGACACTTTTTCGACCGTTTTCCTATAAGAGAGACCCACCTCCTTATACCATCCATAGAAGAAGCTATCAATACATGTCAGTCAGTCGCCGATGTCAGTTCCATAGATATAAAATGGCGCTTGCCGCTAAAAGATAAACGAAGTGTGCAAAAGAGTAACCAACACGTATATGAACATTCCACGAGTGCAAAAGAGACACACGATCATTTTGAAGGAGTGACAGCTTTTGAATTTGGGTAGTTAGCTTACGTACCCACGTCGTGACAGCTCATATTTTAGCGTGGAAAATATAAAACAATAGTGAATAAAATAACTCGGGATGAAAAAGGAGAAACATGGTGTTGTGTTGTGTTCCAGATTGGACTATTACTCATAGGAAAAACCCAAGTAATTACTTATTTCACAGGTTTACATGATATTCCGATCGATGTCTTTGAAACAATATTTTATCAAATTAGCAAAATAAATCGTGTAAGTATTTACTAGATACAATTAATTATTAGTGTTTCTTATACTGTGTGCTAATATTTTATCATAATAGTTAATATTCATGATTATTTTGTGTAAAAACCGAAACATTTATTCGACGCTAGGGATTGAAAAAACGTTTTAGGGACTTATATCGATAACTGTTCAACATGAAAATTATAATTATTGCTTCAAAAAATCCAATGAATAAATTAATCTTATATTCACATTACGTCATTACGTAAAAAGATTAAATTAGGTTCTAATTATATCCAGTTTAAACGGGTTTTTTTATTATTAAAGATTTTTTTACCTTGCAGTACTTGTATTATTTCATTCAAATATGGCGCTCAACACATTTAGCGGAATTCGCAACCATAGTAATTAAGCAGCCGAAAACGGAAATCACATGGGCTCCATAGTCTCCATACAAAAATTCAGCTCCCGTAAAGAAATTTCCGACTTTTATACTACGGCTGATTTTTATTTATGATAGCTGGGCTGGATTCCGCTCAAGTGTGTCCCGTGCCTACAAGCGACTAGTCAAACGATTAGAACGAGATAGAAATATAGTTGGAATGAGAGGTCAGCTGTCAAAATGGTCGTGCGATCAATCGAATGCGCATTCGACCGGCGACTTGAAATTCCGTTTTCCGTTTTATGAAATATTTTTAATATTTTAGGAAATAATGATATTAAAATAATTTTGTTTATTTAATATTTTTAATTTAATAATAAATAATTTTGTTTATTTACATTTTTTTAAATACTAAAGAATATAATTTGCTTAGAAAAAACATATTAGTTATTAACTATTAGGTAATGTTATAATATTAGTCGAAAATGTGCGTGAAATGAAACGTCAAGTTGGTAGTGGGGATGTCAACTGACGTCGCAGTTGACTACTTTGACTAGTCGCTTACGTCTGTAGAGGCCTTTAGAACGTGTCGATAAGAAAGTCAAATACCGATAGATAATTAACCTGTTGTATTTGGCATCACTATTTTATGCTCACATAGACAATTTAGACACATACATGGATTTCATTTTTTTGCCACACTTTTGATCGTTGACAAGCATTCTTTGTCATCCCATTTCTCTGGTCAGTTCATTATAAAGCCTGACCAGAAATATATGATTATTGTCAAGAGGGCGCTATTATTCTCATTTAAATGGCAACGGTTCAGTTCTCTATGATATGGTGACATCTTGATTTATTTACTTGTCAACTTTGATGTTAATTTGAAAATGTTTCACAGCAAAAAGTTTCACTTCCCGAGCGTATTACGTACAGCAGTTTATTACATGTATACACTATCTACTATGTTCCGCTGTTGACTATGGATAATTTTGGGAATTTTCTGTTGTTTATTATTTAATATTCAACACTATAGTAAGTAAACCGCCTCAATGACAGTGACAGCCTATCACATGCACTCACACATGCATATCATTCTGTCATTAAAATTATTGCCAGTGTAAGAAATTAGTTCCAATTAAATTCCGCAGCATGACGCATGATCATATATTTCTGGTCAGGCTTTAGTAATTAATGTGTTTAAAATCTTCTTGCTGAACGAATAGCATGGTTGATGGTTGCCATTATATCGGCTTTCACGTCATGCGTCACTTTCGCACCTGTTAGAACGTGAGAACGTGACCACTATGTTGACAGGCGAAACCCGACCGTAATAGGCTAGGTGGAGAGGAAATTATGCTGCCATTTTATTGATAGGGGTGTATATTATAAAAGGCGTTAAGGTCAAGGGCTCTCAAGTCTCTGATTTGGGGGGAAAGATAACCTCAAAATCAGGAATTTAATTTGATATATCTATACAGAGTGATTCAGGAGACTTGAGCAGGAACAACCCTACACACGTATACGATAATGAATCGGACGCCATCATGTTTAAGTAAAACAATAACGCCTTTTTATTTTTTTAACGTTTTTGTTTCATAGAAATGTTATTCTCTGTAAACTCAAATACACAAACAAATCGATAAAAATAAAACCTTTTTAACAATTATGACTGCACTTTGATTATGAATAATACTATTATCAAATTAAGTCAGATACGATGTATAGAAAGTAACCAGTTATCAATTTTATACTTATGACAGAAAAACAAGAGACTATTAGTACTCGACGGAGTATTCTAATCGTAGAGTAACCATGCGTGTCGTAAATAATTTTAAAATATAAAAACATTTTGAAAATATTAGCGCTAATCACACTAACAAGTATCAAACAATAGCTTGTTATTAACTGAATCCGTAAGTTTTAATCCTGCTCACGTCTTCAGAATCTTCATGTATATTCTGAATAAATATTGGTTCTTAAAAAACTTTCAGATTCGTTATTTCTTTCTCTGACTACGACCGTTTTCCAGTAGCAGTAAAAATAAAAACAAAATCCCTATTCTTTATGGTGATATTATTAGCGTAAGAAAAGGGCTATAATTTATGTCTGTCTTTCTGAAAGCATATAGGTACTCGTAGTAAGGCATAGTGTTGTGTTCTTGCCGGTGAGTAAGTATGCCAAAGAGCTCAGAGAGGATGCAGTGTGTTAACAACGTGGGACCTTCTTATCCCTTTACTCGTCAACACAGCGTTTTATATTAAAGGGCTCAAAAGTTGCATGGGGGGGACACAATTTTTCCGACTTTAGAAGCGATTACTTCAGAAAGTATTCACTTAATCACAAAATGTTTAAAGAAACCACGATCTTATTTTTAAAGACCTATCGATTGATGTGCAATATGTTAATATTTGAAAAATAAAATCTGTGACATACGGACGGACAGACAGACGTACATGACGAAACTATAAGGGTTCCGTTTTTGCCATTTTGGCTACGGAACCCTAAAAAGTGATAATAGGTATCACAGGTTTCTCTATTTGACACGTAAAATGGATGATTAACACTATGCTAATTAGATTTTTTGTACTTTCAGGTCTCGAACGCTACCTCCGAGGACTCTATTTCAACGAAATTAGATGGAGAGTCGTAAGTAACGAATCCATGTGCTGGATTCCAATTTTAAAATACATTAACAATACAATAACAACACAACCTATCTCAAACATAGCTCCAACACACAACAAACAATCAACCAATATTGAAGTTGTATTGGAGTTGCGTTGGAATATTTCTCAAGCAAATGCTGATATTTCTGATTCAGATGTTTATACCGTAGCTGTATTGCGTTGTTAATGCATTGGAGCTGTATTGAAGTTGGATCATGTCTTTACGTGTTTTAAAGTTAGAATACGGCCCTTATCTACAGGTTGTAACAAAAATGCTGGTGATCTGTTTAAGGGCGTAATAGAGAACATGCGTGAAAAATATTTAATTGAATTTGTTCCATAAACATGTTCAACAACCCCAAATTAATATAAATAAGTGGAAATCTGTAATATTTTTTAACAGTTTTTAAAAGATATTGTGGTTTAAAAACGTAAAGTTTTAGGCATTTTTTATACCTCAAATGCATTTTCGAAACTTTAGTTCGATTATTTATGTTCTAACAAGAAATAAAATGTATGACAACTATATACCTAAACGCATTTTGTCGTGCCTATAATTACAAAAATCTTCCTAAAACTTGTTCCTTCCAAACAGTTTTCTGCAACTTTGTGGACGGTGACGTCACAAACCTCACACTTTTTGTATGGAGCGTTTTGACGCGCGGCGCAGACGCCTAACGTATTTTCACATTTTTGACGTTTCAGGGCTATCATAGATAGTAGGTTTATTAGAGACATTTGAATCTACAGGGAAATAATATCGAATGACGTCTTCCAAAAATATCATGCATGTTCCTAATTGGTAACGTATTATAATTATTAAAAAGTAGGATAAATAGTTTTTCAAGCGAAAAAAATTGGTTTTGATTTCAAAATTATTTTCTACTACTTTTTCTTAGTAGCAATATGATACCAATTATGCCCTTAAACGGATCACCAAGTATTTTTGTTACACCCTGTATAGTGCAGGTGCGATTTTTTATGTATGTTCACCGATTACCTATTCGAAGAAAATTCTTTTTCATTTGAAAGGGGATATTTCACAGTTGGTGCCGTTCCCATCAAGTCAGGATGATGGGATCCTGGACAAATCGAGGGAACTCTTCAAATATTACGGGCACGCTTGAGTGAACTCTGCTCTTTTTTGTTTAAAATTATTGAGTAAAATGATTTCCTTGCTTATATTGTGAGATTTAAAAAAGAATACGTTTGTATTAAAGAGCTTATTTTTTATCGAACCTGGTTTTAAATTTCGTACTTTCCACACTTGTATCACACTTTATTCACTCATTGGGTTAAGATAGAATACCAGGAAAGTTTTTTTTTTTTTAAGAGAAAATTTAAGTAGTTAATAGAAGAAAGTTTGTTGGCGAATAGTGCGCTCTAAAATAAAAATAACAATTTTGTGATATACGTACTTAGAATGTTGTGTTATATGTAGATATACTTAAAATTCTGTGTTATACATACTTAGAATTTTGTATTATACCTACTTAGAATTATGTGTTATACCTACCTAGAATTTTGTATTATACCTTATACCTACTTAGAATTTTGTGTTATACCTAATTGGAATTCTGTCTTATACCTACTTAGAATTTTGTATTATACCGACCTAATTCCCACTCGCCGCCACCCCAACATTCTACATTCCAAATTTGCCAAGCATACTTCCTTTAGACAATCCTGTCATGATACTGTTAAATTCAAAAATTTAGATATTTTTGCAAAAGATAATTGTGAAAAGGCTGACTTTTTAATACTTTCGTGGTCGTTAAGTGAATTGTATTTTATGTATGAATCATGCTTAAAAATCTTAAAAACGGTTTATTCCTGTTTTAATTATCGTTGTTACGATTATTTGGTAGGTAATGGAAATTCCTTACCAAACAAGCCACGCGTTAACAGGAAACCGCAACTACGGAACTCTAAAACGGAGAAATAATTAGGTACCTACCTATACAGTGTATTATAATATGTACCTACTTCATAATAAAATATTAGGTAACCGTTCATTGAGTGAGAGTTTTTTGGGTGTTCATAAAGTGTTCACAGAGTACCTCTATAGAAATGTAAAATATTGAAAGGTCATACATTCACCAGGATGGTTCTTATTTTTCCTATTTAAAAAAAAATTGCGTGGCACCCCCTCATTATGTTATTTGGTATTAAAGTTGATAGCTGATTTTTTTTTAAATTCTTAAATAGGTTTTAGAGGTCGCTACTGCTTGTGGAAAAAATATAATTCTCCTACTAAGAGTTTTTTTTTTTTTGTTTCAAGTTTATTATACGCTTGTAGACGTACTAGCGTCTGTCTTTGTAATATATGATGTTATAAAGCATCAGTTACTTTTTCAGAAAAAATTATTCGGGTTTTACTTGGCAGGCTCCTAAGGAATTTCAGAAATGTTTTTTTCCTAAGGAACGTGCCAAGTAAAACCTGAATAAAATTTGAACAAATAACTGATACTTAATAACATCATATATTACAAAGACAGACGCTAGTAAGTCTACAAGCGTATAATAAACTTGAAAAAAAAAAAAATTTTTTACTCTTAGTAGGAGAATTATATTTTTCCCACTAGCGGTAGCGACCTCTAAAACCTGTTTAAGAATTAAAAAATAATCAGCTATTATCTTTAATACCAAATAACATAATGAGGGGGTGCCACGCAATTTTTTTTAAATAGGGAAAATAAGAACCACCCTAACATTCACACTACAATAACATATTTAACGTTTATGAATGATTTCAATAATAAGTAAGTAGGTAATATAAGTTAACGACCCCCTTATTCATAAACGTCTCTCGGGGCATAATTGGTTAATTTATGTTATGTCCTTATCTATCACTTTGATATTTATGTTTGTTAGAAACAGACAAAACATAAGTTAACTAATTGAGGCCTGAGATATGTTTATGAATAAGTGGGTAACTCACGTGACTCAATCCGCCGCTCAAAATCTTGACCAAGCCCAATTTCGACAGTTGCAATGTAGGGCTGCAAGTAAATGTCCTTTACCCGGTCTGGTGCCTGATTCGGTTCCCTGATCGGATGAGCTCCGCACACGTCCGGTTGATGTATTTTGACCTGACATTACTTGAGAATTCAACCAACCGGAGCGGCTATGTCTGTCATTTTCTATACAAAAAAAGTCTGCAGATTTTTGCGGGAGCGGGAAACGTCAAATGTATGGCTATTCGTAAGTAATATACAAATAGCCACGTCAGATAAACGTCAGTGCATACAATAAATATGACCACTGGTCATGTTTTCGGCAGAGGGAACGCCTGTCAGTGGATTGAATTCTCTAAGTGACATTAGTAGGCTTTGAAACCGTACGCGTGCGCCTTCAGGTGACCTGATTCCCTGGTGGTGCTTCCCTGGAAGCAAACGTTCGGTTCGGTTTTCGTGTCAGGTTGCCGGATACGGTTACCGAATCAGACAATTTTTTATATCAGGATATTTAAATCAATATTTTTTCCAGGGTGTCTATATCTACGGATGATCTTTGCACAAAATCTGGGTATGTATAAAATTTAATTATTTCGAAAGCAGCAATCCTACATGTATTATTAGGTACTACGCTACACTTAGTGATTTTTTTTGTCTACCACGACGGTTTCAAACAAGCATACAGCCCGCCTGATGGTAAGCAGTTACCGTAGCCTATGAACGCCTGAAACTCCAGAGGATTCACGTGCGCGTTGCCGACCCTTTAAGAAATATACCTACACTCTGTTTTTGAAGAACCTCATACTGTAGTTCCTTGAGGAAACTTCGGCAGGGATTTCATTATACGGCCGTATCATTATCGGGAGGAAATTCCTCCTAAACCGCTCAGTGCGCGACTCTTTAGGCTCCAAGGTGTGAGGATGAACGCCATGCCGGCGGCGAACGGTGCAGAGCGGTAGAAAACGGCCAGGTGGCAGAAAGTGATATACCACTCACGGATCCTAATAAAAATCGATCCTATTAATGTGATTAGATTACCATTATTCAAATTGATCTCATCAAAAACATAAATGTGAAATGAGAGCCAAGTTCAATATATTTTATATGCCTTGGTTGTTGATTTCAACGACAAAAGAAGTGAGATCTAAATGGGTGCCAAGTTCAATGGTCCTGAAATTTATTTATAACAACATATTTTTTATATCATTTCTTCTTAAAACTTAGGATATATTACATACCTTAGGTTTCAGGTTTGACTTGTCTAGTGCTTGTAATATTAAAAAACCGGCCAAGAGCGTGTCGGGCCACGCTCACTGTAGGGTTCCGTAGTTTTCCGTCCGTCACAGTAAGTGTCCCCACTTAAGAGTTAATAACACCGCCATGTAGGATATGATATGAGAGTTCCACGTACAGCGACATCTATCGGCAAATTAAGTAAACTATTGCGCGCGAGCATAAAGTATGGAAGATGAATTTTATGGGATAATTCTTTAATGCGTGAACCGATTTTCACCGTTTTTACTTTATTTGAAAGCACGTCATTTCATTGTAATTTTGTAGAAATTACAGGTACAATAAACACCTGCTTATACGGTTAAATTACAAACTTATTTCAGAAATTATTTTGTATTTTTTTTTCAAAAACTATTCATCCTATCAAGTTCAAAGTTCTACTTTTGAGATTTTTTTCATATTTTTAAAACTTATGGTTCAAAAGTTAGAGGGGGGGGGACGCATGTTTTTTTACTTCTGGAGTGATTATTTCCGAAAATATTTACATTATCGAAAAATGATTTTAGGAAACCCCTATTTATTTTTAAATACCTATCCAATAATATATCACACGTTGGGGTTGAAATGAAAAAAAAAATCACTCCCCACTTTACGTATAGGGGAGGTACCCTAATAAAAAAAAATCCACTTTTTATTTTACCACTTTGTCGGCGTGATTGATATACATATTAGTACCAAATTTCAGCTTTCTAGTGCTAACGGTCACTGAGATTATCCGCGGACGGACGGACGGACGGACGGGCAGACATGGCGAAACTATAAGGGTTCCTAGTTGACTACGGAACCCTAAAAAGGGTTCATTTAATATTACTCATGGGGCTGCTCGCCAGTTCTGTTATACTTCAACTTGGCTAGGTCCTTCCTTGGTCTAGATTTTTAAAGAGTAATTATAGTCATAGTCATTTATTGCTTACACAAATATACAAGACACATAGCATAAAACATGAACCCATGCGGGTGTCGCAAATACAGAAGCATATTTAGTTATAATTCGGATACAGATACAATGTCAAGTTAGATTTAGATAAAATACGAAGTCAAAAATAAAGGTAGAATATCAATCAGATGTCAAAGACTAGAGTACAATGTCAGATTAATAAATAGAATCATAGCTTTGAAATATGTCGTCAATATCGTAGTAACATTTATTTAGCACACGGAGTATATGGAGACGGTATCAGCCGTAGTTTGTTCCAAAACCAGCGTAGCCGGCATTTACACGCACACATTCTCAATAAAGTACGCACGAGGTGATACACACAAAGAAATGTCAGTCTCTCATTCGCTGCGTTGATGTGTGCGTACACTCGAAAATACGTACTCCATAATACCACGCCACACCTCATATTAATAAAACAATATCGATTTTTATTAATAGCTGGATAAAAATCTACCCTAATTAGGGTTCATCCATTAATTAGGGTTCACTCACCGTTGCCCCGCGCCCTTTCACAGCTCAATGCGCTGCTGGCATCAACACCTGAGTGTGACTTGTTTGCGTGGCGATGGGCGGCAGTTTGTGGTGAATGCTTGAGGGTATGTGAGGCGATGGATGCTGGGTGCTCAACAGTGATTCACTTTTTTTTATCGTGTGTTTTTATTTTATATTGTTTTTTGATTATTTGTGTAATTGTTAGCTTAAGTTTCGTGACGAATTGGTTTTACTGTAAGGTCATGTAAGCGTTTATGTCAATAAATAAAATTAATTACGTCAGATTTTAAGGGGGACGGAGGGATCAACAAAGTGTGACGAGTTCTGATAAGGGGAAGGGGGAGTTTTATTTCTTGTGACGTCACAAATACAAATATCGTGTACATATATACACATAGTACAGTACTGTGTACACTTTTTTTGAAGGAAAGGAACTCTATGTCTTCTAGTCTGACATTCAAACACTTTGGATTATTATTTTTCTTGCTTTGATTTCATTTAATATATTATTTAAAATGGGAAAATAAAGAAATAGTAATTTTAAACATTATTGTTGAAATTTGTTTGACGTAATTTGTGGATGTACCCTTATCTATCTAATTTATGTGTCTGCTAAAATACTAAAAATAATCGTGACTCAAACTATCTTCGTACCAAATTTCATCTTAATCGGTTCAGCAGTTTAAGTGTGAAAAGATAACAGACAGACAGAGACACTTTCGCATTAATAATATGAGTATGGTTAGAAGTACCATTATAAAGTTATCGGATCTATAAAATAAGTTGATCATTGGATTAATTAATCCAGTCAATCACGTTATTTTGTTTTCGAAAGAAATAAAATTAGTTTCTACTATAGGACAGAACACCTTAAACAATGTGTTCGAAATTATCGATAATAAATAACGGGCCGCACTCTCGTGGCGGCAGGCGCGCGGCAGCCATGTTGCCCAGCAACGTGGCTGCCGATCGTGTGACGAGACTGACGAGCGACTTCCGTATTTCCAAATACATTGCGCGTCACTCGCGTAATCCTGCGACCGCCAGCAATAGCCAGCGAGCAATTGATATGAATACTGTTGTACCATCAGATAATGGGTGAATGTCGTAATAAAAGCCTACAATTTTTGGAAAAAATGTGAAATACTCGGTTTTTATACTTACCGGTGGAAAGTAACTACTCCAGGGGCCTCTTTTAATTCGTTCCTTCGTACACGACACGGCAAAATTGTACAACACGGCATTTTTACATGTTTTTTGGCACTAAATTCGTCACACGTGGTCGAACGACGATTGAACCGCGCGGCATGAGGTTTCGACATGTTTATGCGCATCTGATCATAAACCATGTAACCCGCGCCCGGCCCAGTACCGCGTCCATTAGTATTTATCTAGTCCGTGATTTAGCAGAAATACTTTAAGATTTTTTTTAAAGACATGGTGCTTACGTAATCTTTTCAGCTCATTGGGTAGACTATTGTATAAAGAAAAGATGCTGCCTGGCAACGCATAGGGTGTTTAGTCACTTGGAACAAAACTGTTACAAACGTTTTTCTTTTTTGTCGCTAACCGAATTTTACTCTGCTCTTCATAATGATGAAATGAAATTTAAAACACAATTTTAAAATGACTTGCAGGTTTGTCAAGAAGGACGCGGCGCCTCTTCGAACCAAGCGTAATGAGAACCCCATATACGATGCCTCTATGTAAGTTATAATTATGAATACTTCAATAAATATTTTGGCAATCCTACCTAAATCAACCTAGTCCTTAAGCTCAATAAGGCCTATTCCAGTATAAATTCCATATGTGTACAAATGTAATTAAAATTAAATTAAATTAAAATAACACAATAATAAAAATTCAATTAAAATAATGACTACCTACTGGTCCTGTACCACGGTTGACCCCGATCTCGTGGCGACAGGTTTGTGGTACCTCCTCCAGCGCTCATGAAGCGGGCTAGCGTCCCACTCCCGCACTGCGGACAGAAGCGTGTTGCTGGAATCATTGATCGCCTTTCTTTACTTTCTTCCTTTTTTTTCTTTATATACAAGGTGCTCGCGAGGAAACCGCATAATTTTAACAGCGTACTCCTGAGGCCAAAAGAAGTAAAAAATATCATATGACTTTTGGACAATCCGCCAAAAAAAAAATTTTTTTTTTTTTCTTGTTTTCTGAACGTATTCTTAAATTAAAAACAAATAAAACTACTTTTTTTTCTTAAAATCAAAGTTAAAGCAAAGTATTTCCTGACACTTTGATGTCTGTCAACAGGGATGCCTATAATGAGTTCCATAGTGGTAAAATTGCCGTTAAGAAAGCGTTCAGTCCTGAGTTATAATCAAAATATTTTATTTTTTTAATTGGTTATAACTCCGAATTTCAGAAAAGTTTATTTGACATTTTAGTCTCTAAATAAGGTCGGGATAACGCTGTTAAAATTATGCGGTTTCCTCGCGAGCACCGTGTATAAATATATACTAAAGAGAGATAGATAAATATAAACAACTTCCGTAATCTGATTACCTGACGGACGGATTTCGAAAATAACTGGTTTTTGCACTGGCAAATAAACGAATAAAATATTAATTTTAAAGAAAAAAGAACCAACATCCCTTAGGCTACACCTTACCTTAGCTACTGTGAAAACAATTCATATAAAGGAGATCGTCAATTTTTGTTAGGCGATTTGCCCCAGATCATAAAGATGCGTATAATTATGAAACAGATATCAAAACATTCGCTTTAATTTCTAGATCAGGGTGGTCATAAAATAATCATGAAATGTAACGGGAAAATTGAGTAATCGGGATGTAAAAACATGAATGTGATAAGGACAATATTTTAAAGCGTACATGTTTATGATTTAAAGTATAGCACAAAATAAATACCTGTTTTATAAAGAATTTCTACAAAATCTGACATGATAATGAAACGGAAATCATAATAAAATAATAAAAAGTCATATTTTGATCCTGCCGCAGATTTCTTGTATTTGGGTAAACAATGATAATGGCTGTCAAACCATCATTGCTACTATTAACTAAACAATCGTAGCACTTATTACAAAGAGATAAGGTTTATCACTGTTAGTGCGCTTCTACTAGTATCCATGAAGTTATAATTTTAAACCGGAGCACACTCTTGGGCCAAAAAGCAAGGCCGAAAGAGAGAGTAATTTAGGGAGCCGCGTCCCGCGTTGACTTAGGGAGTTTTGACGTCATTAGACAATAATGCCAGCATAACAACAAGTCAAAATGTCAATTTTGTAACGAGTTCGAGTGAAACACCGCCCCCCATATTATGCCCTCTATCGGACCGTTTTTTCTAGTCACCTATGAACGTCTATTTTACACGGTAATAAGGTTCATCAGATGAACCTTATAATCTGTGGTTAGGGAAAAAGTGCAACAATTACATCCACTTTTTAGAAATCCATGGTAGTATCAGACATTACTTAATAGAAAAATAGTCAAAACGAGACGCATCCCCCCCATACCACCAACTCCTTCGGCCCCACCTTGTGGCCGAAGAGCACACTCCAGTTTCAAATTATAACTTATGCGGCAGACATGGATGACGGTTACGTCATACATTAATAGTGTCAAACTATAATCATAAACAAGATTAGCAAAATAAACGTAACTCCTTACTGAAAATGTCCGTTTCGTCTCGGCCCAGGAGAAGTTAACCTTATGTCAATGCTGTAAAGACGTTAACAACTTATTTAGCACTATTTGGATGGCGGAAGGATCAACGAAATCATAGCCTAATACGAAATTACTTTTTATTTTTCATTTCTAATTCCCGTTTTATTTTCATGCAATATTTTGTCTAGTTTCGTAATAAAATGGGTATTTGCTTAAAATTTAAGACCAAACTTCATACGAGACCATATCGCAAGTGGGCCTAGAATTGACGATCTCCTTTCTACTTTCTGATAATAACGACAACTGAGTTAAACCGGCGACGGAGAGATAGACGGACATAGCGAAACTATGAGACCTCCTAGTTGACTCATAAAACCCTGAAAATGCTAGCTCTATCTGACAGGTCCAATCATAATTAAGAGTCCGGCAAAGTTTTTTTCGATTTCGGACAACTTTTTGATAATATCTTACAGTAACTAATAAGACTACTATTAGTTTGTATACATATTTAAAAAATAAATTCTTTTTAAACTGCAGAAGTGAAACACTTTTTTGATTTTATATTTCATTTATAAATAAATTCACCTTAATCTAACAGCTGTTTCGTGATTTTTGCTTTGAGAGGTGAATTAAGTAAGATATTTATTGATTAAAGTAATGTTAAACTAGTATATAAATATATAAATACAATAAATATAATATAAATACAATTAGTCGTTTCAGGAATAAGTGGAACAGTATTTCATAAAAATTTAAATTGTAAAATAAATTTGGCTTTATGCTTTAATTACATAATATAGGCATAACAAATAATAATAAAAAATCAAGCGATACGTTTGCACGAATTAACGTCCTCACTAAGCAAGCTCTGTGAGAATTGAGTTTTCGGGTATTAGATACTAATAATAGTGTACCAAAAGTATTTTTTTGCAACAGCAAGACTTCAAACTATCTTATGATATGCAATTAATGTGCGTAATTTCGTTATTAGCGATTTTTGTTTTCAAATCGTAACCGGACTCTTAATGTCTTAATAAGAAAAGCCCTTATACAATTACGACGCTCCCACACAAGTCAAACAAACTTTAACTCTATAAAATATAACGATTTCACTTACGTCTCTTTGGTACTACGCGCGACATGTTACGGAGAACTTAGGTCTCCATCTTCAAGCACCAAGCTCCGATCCGTGGCTCGCTACTGCGATACCTAGGCTCTTCTTAACATGTCGCGCGTAGTGATTAAAAAGACGCGACTGAAACTGTTATATTTTATAGTATTATATAGTCTCACGAAAGTTTAAATTTAAGAAACTGTTTTTTTTTCAGAGTCCCTAAGATGTCAGCAGTGGACATCGTTCTGACAGTGCTGGGCGTCACGGTCGGTGTCATCGTAGTGGCTTACCTCGGGAATTACTTTTACAACAAACATAAAGTTAACTAAATAAAACTGTGACACATATAAGCGTTTTCATTTTCTTTCTGTAACTTAAAAAAGCAATTTTTAGAGTACGGCCTAAGTGAGGTCACTTCCATACGTTTTCATACGTTTGTTTGGGGTCCACGCGGCGTCAGACGCGCCGTTGCCGTTGGTCGCTCGCCACGAAGGCTGTACACTTAATTAGATTTTGTCTAAAGAGGTGATTTGATTAGGGATGATTTTTTTGCATAATGTGTATGTTTATATTTAGTTGATAGGATGCAAAGTGATCAATACATCCAAATAAAGTGATAATTTAAAAAAAAACTATTTGACTAGTTAAAAAAATTACGATTTATTAAAGAACGAAAAAAAAAAAAAAACAATGATACCATTTAATTTCTTACATTTTATTGCGAAATAAATTGTATGGCAGCCATATGTATACATAAAGGCAAAATTTCACTGTAAAAATAGCAATTTCATATTTTTTACATACTGTCAACAGAGCGACTAATGATCGTGACGTCACTTTTGCACGTCATTTTGTTAGGAGCGTTTCGGAGGCACATTTTAATTATTTGGTTTGCTGGTACCAGAAAGAATTATGTGATACTAGCTTTTGCCCGCGGCTTCGCTCGCGTTAAATTCGGGGTAACACGGTTCCCCTTTGCCCTCCGTAATGCTCCATACAAACTTCCACCCACCATTTTAGGGAAGTGGGGGGTTAGAAAGAGACAAAAAGTAGCCTATGTCACTCTCCATCCCTTCAACTATCTCCACTTAAAAAATTACGTGAATTCTTCGCCCCGTTTTGCCGTGAAAGACGGACAAACAAACAAACACACACACTTTCCCATTTATAATATTAGTATGGATTTCCTCAAAGTACTCGTGAAAAGCACTATGTAATGCCTCAGCCGAAACCGCCAAAGATGGACTCGTATATCAAACTCGCTCGTCCAAATAAATTTCTCTTGCAAGCTCATTCTCTAATTCTCGTCCTCATTCTTTTTTTAGAAATTTGGTCTAATAATTATTAAGATATACGAAGCGCAGATTGGACTTTCAAAGCTGTCCGTTCCATTACCTTTTTGGAACTTTTAAGAATTAATCGCATAACAATCAGCCAAGATTGGTCGTACCAAATAACCGTCTGAAATAAAAGTGTATGCACTTCCACTATTTCCTCTTCTATGGGCAGTCTCCGCCAAGAATAGGTATTATACGCAATAGAAAAAGCAGTTACTTCACCTGCTTTAAGAAGATGGTTGAAATTGGTTAGAATTGGTTGATGGTTGATTTGAAAGGAGCATAATATAGTTTAAGCGGAAAGAGAAGTGTCGTGATTTATAAGGGAACTATAGCTTGGCCAGCGACTGTCTCACTACATAGACAGAGATGATCATACTGCCGTTTTCTTACTTTGGTACCCTCACCACTAAAAAACCGGCAAGTGCGAGTCGGACTCGCGCCCCGAGGGCTGCGTACATCACACTATTTTAACAATCATCGAATATTGCTGAATGTAACGAAAAGAAAAATTTGATTGAGGATCAATTTTTTTACGCAAAAATATATATTTTTTGTGATGGAACAACAAATAAACAACTTTTGGACTTTTTCTCTTACTTATGCTGTAAGACCTTCCCTCTCACTAAATTTCATGATTATAGGTCTATTAGGAAGTACCATAGGTTTCGGGTTCCATGCAAAGTGTTAGAAAATAAGGCTTAATTGGCCGTATCCAGAGGCGTATTTTAAAATTCGGCGTCCCGGGCCATAAAGGCCTGATGGACCGGTACTTGACTGACCGGCGCCCTGAACCCAGCGCGTAGGCCGGCAGACACCGCCCCTGGCGTCCTGCCGCCTCGGGCTATGGCCCTCTTGGCCCTAGCGTAAATACGCCCCTGGCCGTATCTATGGTTAGAATTGACTTTGAAGCTTGATTTTTTTACAGCTTCAAGGGACTGCAAACATACTTATTTGATGTAAACTTTAACTGGATAGCTCCACGCGTTCCTGAGAAAAAGGGTCTTGACAGATCAGACAGATAGACAGACAGTTTAGCTTATTATTTCTAGTGTTACTGCAGCTTTTGGTTAGCCAGACTATAATTATTATAATCAATAAATTCTACGACAGTTTTCTTTCTGTACTTCTACTCATCTTTTTATCCAGGTAATAGGTATGGTGAATTTTTTTCATGTAGGCCATGTACGGTATTAATCGATTCGTTTTGTTGAGAGGATCAAATGTCTATATGGGGGCAATTGCGTTAAAGCAACACAAAAGTCAGAAATGAGACTTAAAGTCCGAGATTAGCATTTGTTTTTCAAAACGCTCCTAACAAAATGACGTGCAAAAGTGACGTCACGATCACGTAGTCGCCCTGTTTAAAGTATTGAAAAAATAAGAAATTGATATTTTTACAGTGAAATGTTGCGTTTATGTATTTAGTAGTTGCCATACAATTTATTTTACAGTAAAATGTTAAAAATCGAATGGTATCATTGTTTTTTTTTTAATTCGCACTTTAAAAAATCGTAAAATTTAGAAATTTTGCAGATTGATATCTTTGAGCCATTTCAATAGAATTTATAAATTTTCACTTTAGTTGGATATATTGATCATTTTGCATCCTATCAACTAAATTTTATTGCATAATTCAACATGTGTCATCATGCCTATTCTTTACGTTCATCAATATCTTTGTTTTTCGCCGGCAAATACCATCTCATTTGTCATAAGACATAGACATAGACATAGAATTTTCTTATTTAACATCACATGGAATTACATTTTTACAGATAATGCTACAAAACTAAAAAGACCTTAAAACTAAGATTTAAAAGTACAAATAATGAGTTTTACATAAATGGGTGATGTTAAAAAGGCGCTTGCCTAAGCATGATATTGTAGCGAGCTTAGCTTACTACAACGCTGGTTTTCAGGCAGACCCATGGTACATTAACAATTGCTTGCTTTTTGTCGAAAACTGAAGGGCCTGGGGTTCTTTTACATGTGTAATGTAAATATATATGTAAGTATAATTGTGTGTTGAATATTTTAATGCATCGGCTCTTTATAGATGGCGATGTGAGTCACCATAAACATACTTTTGCTGGTACTTCCTTCCTGTTCATGGCAAATATAATATGCATATTTAAGCAGAGGTCGATGTAAGCGACTAATGTGGCTATTTTATCATATGCAACGGCATAATATTCTGATTCATACAATGACGCAAGTTAAATTGGTCATAATATTTGACATTGACCGTTATTTATTATACTTAAATCGTCATTTTAATAACGTAATGCAATTATTTTCTTTTAATAATATTGTACGTAGGTTTCTATATATAGATTGCCATTAAAATATAAAAATTATTGTTTGAAAAATTAAAATAAATAAAAATGATATTTTTTTTCATTAAGACGTATACACCGTGGGCCCTTATAACTAGACAGATTTGAACAGTGTATTCCTTCCTTCATTTGGTCTCAGAAATTCGTGATTAAGATCTGTCGGGTTATACGTGGCCACGGTGTATATCTATTGTTTCACGAAAGCTTCACATATACTTCTTCTCTCAGTTTGTTATATTTATTTTGACTTAAAGTTCACTTTCAGGGTCTTTTAGTGTTAAAGCTACCAGGCTGTGAGGCAGGAATGCAGTCGGGAAGAATCCAGGTCCCTTCCACGCTAGACTTTATTTTCTACTGGAATGCTTCTACTGAGCTTGCCTTTCCAGAGATGCAAGTCCTAGAAGGAAATTAAGGAGTAGAGTACTGGGAGTTTTGTCGCTGGTTCGCTAACCCTAGCCTAGTCGAGAAGACAGCAGCTAAAAATACAGTTACAGGATGACCGATGAACTGATCTACTAGTATTAAACGAAATCAAAAAGAGAGTAAGGGCACTGTATCCACCTGAATCGACGGGGTTCAGTTATTAATAATAACTTATTATTTATCGTATAGCTACAAGCCACTGGATATAGATAGGTATTTATTCCCTGGGGTAGTAGTAGTGGGAAAGCAGATGATAAAGAAAATCCAGTATGTGCTGCGAGGTCTAGATGGGACAGTGCAGCGGCCAAGTTTGCAACTTTTTTAGCACCACCCAGCGATCACGTGTAGGGCTGTCTAAGGTGTTTCCTACGGACGCAGAGTAACATTGATCCCCACGTTATTCAGTAGCATATTATGAAACTTTCCATAATATAATTTAGCAAACTTATTACCTGTGACAGGCGACTTGGTGTAACTGACTCTAGATAAAATAGAGTAAAATGACTACTATATTACAAGGGTTTTCACTAATAGGAAAACTTATGTTTCTTTGCGTTTACATAGTGTACAAACAAATATCTGTGTAAGTATATTATATACTTTGTTGTTTCATGCTCTTGTAAAATTGGGCCGTGGTGCTGAAAATTCTACTGTATCGTATTTGTATCTTATCATCTATGACTTAAAGGTAATCGTAAGAAAATTAATAATTGTTTATAACAAATCATCTTAGTATCCATTTAACTAAATAATGTCCTGTTATTGGATTTGTTTACGCCATCAATCATAAATATACTTATTTATAAAACGATTATAATGCCACCTTCGCTTTACTTTGAGGGTTTATCATCATTGTTTACCGTATTCATTTCCGAATAGCAGTTACTGCCGTTATGCGTTGTGAGGCAAAATAATGAGCCAATTAAAATGTATATGACGCCGTAACCGATAGCACAAACACGTCAAAACTGATTAATTATATTTAAAAGGAAATGGTCAAATGATTAGGAATTACCGGTCACCGTTCCGTTAAAGGGAAAAACATTAGCCGCAATACACTGATTTCACAAGTTGCCTGTAAAATAAATACATTACAACAAAAAAAAGCTTTGGGACCTTGGGGGAAAAGAAGGGTATATGGGTACTGCGAATGTCATCTCGCTATATGGAGCAGAGCCCGACTGGGAAAGTACCTCTAACTTACAGAAAACCACAGCCAAATAGCACTAGACCCTACTCATAGTGTAGTGTTCCTGCTGGTGAGTAAGGTGGCCAAAGAGCTCAAAGAGGACCCAGTGTGTTGACGATGAGGGACCCACTTGTTCCTTTAACCCTCAACAGTGAATCCTCCTTTTTGTAAAGTGTCGGTAACGCGCATGTGACATTTCTGGAGTTGCAGGCGTCCATAGGCTACGGCATCTGCTTACCATCAGGTGG
The DNA here is from genome assembly GCA_947086415.1 of Pammene aurita. Lineage (NCBI taxonomy): Eukaryota > Metazoa > Arthropoda > Insecta > Lepidoptera > Tortricidae > Pammene > Pammene aurita. The sequence goes on from OX352298.1 coordinate 2,893,183, forward strand.
GCTGTAAGCTTGTTTACCACAGTCGTGGTATTTAAAAAAACCCTTTCTTATATCCTACCAAATTCTTACTTGGAAGCCTGGGTTATAACTCCCTAGAAGTAAGGCGCAACGCCAACTTGTCACAATCTACGCGGAGATTCCGACGGCCTGAACTTATGGCGTGGTGTCTGGAGTTTGAGACCGCGGCTGCGTCCGCTGTTGAAGTTGCCGGCGACACGCACGGTATCACACAAGAACTCACCGCTCCCTCGAGTTTTAATCACTGCTCAATGCGCTTCTGACATCAGCACCTGAGTGTGACCTGTTTGGTCTAATTGGATGATTGTGTGCCGTGGATGTTTGAGATTTTGTGAGCGGATGGATAATATGATACTACACTTGTGTATAAAATGAGTTGTTTTTATTTTGCTTATTATTTAATAGTTAGCTTAGTTATTCGGTGTGTTGGTCTAGTACTGCAGCACTGCAGGGGATCGAGAGACGTGACGGGAACTCGTGAAGACCCTTCATATTGTTGTTGTTGTTGCTATGGTACCCTAGAGGTACAAAGGGCCTTCACGAGTTCCTGCCAGGTCTCTCGATTCCCAGCAGTGCTCCTAACGTAACTCCAGCTCATCTGGACGGCATTCAGCTCCTTAACAGAGCGCCTCCACGATTGCACGGGACGACCCGATCTACGTTCGTTCGCCTTCTGACGTGCAGCTCCGTTATCGTGATCAGAATACTGTGGGCTAATCACTTGCATTGCATGCTCTTAAAACAAGATGTAATTATGAAACCTTTAACGAGAGAAGTTCTAATTGTAATTATATTTTATTTTATTTTATTTTTCTTTATTGGAGAAACAATAGAAGCATGCGACAATAAGAATTACATTCAATAGTAAAAAAATAGAGATAAACACACCTTCCTTAGGCTTATAAATAAATAAATTGGCACAACTCCTTTGCCAAGTACAAAGTGAGCGAGCCATTTTCAACCGACTTCAAGCTTTCGAAGGAGGAGGTTATCAATTCGTCGGGATCTTTTTTTTTATGTATGTTCACCGATTATTCGAAGACGGCTGGACCAATATGGAAAATATTTTTTTTGTTTGAAAGAGTATACTTCACAGTTGGTCTCATTGTAACCAGGTCAGGATCTTATGATGGGATCCTGGGGAAATCGAGGGAACTCTTCAACCATTATAGGCACACCTATAGTGATTTGGGTATTTTTACAGCAGCTCATGCATTTGCTTTTGGAAAGGTGGGTTGCTAAATTGAGTCTGTTCTTTTTTGTTTTAAATTATTTTAAAGTACTTATCTAGTTATAGGTATGTAGTTTTCTATGTAAGTATATAATATCGTCGGCTTGTAGGCTATGAATACAAGCTTTGCTTACTTTGGGTCTGGATTGATTGTCCTCACAACAAAAAAATATGTATAGGTTTTAAATCTATAGGTATGTACCCAAGAGCGTCGCCAAGGAAGATATAAAAAAAATGTAGCCAAATTTTGTACCCACAATTCATATTGTCTTTACTCTCCATTTATATCAACTGGGCCATCGGCCGGCGACGCTCTTGTAAATATGTAATACGCTCTTGTAAGTATGAAATTGTAATCAGTGGTAGACTTCATTAGGGAAACATTGATAAGGCTTGTTTACTTATTGGGTATATTAACCTCTAAGATTCCTTAATAATCGCCTTTTCATTATACAACGGAAATTGGTCTTTTTGCTCATTAAAATCTACATGAAACTTTATTTATCTTGATTTATTTAAATGTTTTCCGCTTGAAATTTGATTAATATGACACAAACAATCGATCGTAGGTATAACATTTGTACTTTTTGCCATACTTATTTGGGATTTTTGATACGGATATTCATAAGAATTTGAGGTAATTACCTACATAATGCAGGAATATGTTATAAAAATACATTAAAGTAGGAACCTAATGTAGTTATAATAATATTTTCCTCGAAGGTTAACGGTCTTTTAAATCATTTTATAAGTAAGTCATAAAAATTAGTTAATTAAATAATTTAAATAATATTCGTATGTAGTGATTTGAAATAACTTTCCATACATTTACAAACAACTTTGCATGCTAGGGTGAAAACCTTTTACACAAAGGATATTTAGAAATACAGAATAATTAGACCACTTCAAAAATACCGTAATCATTTCTGTTGGGAATTAAATAAAGCTTAAATAAATATTGTAAGCCAGGAGCTGTCAGCTTACTCCGCTCAATTTTAAATTCTACCTTATAGACGGAGAGCTAGCTACGTCAGATATGACACAATAATTGAGAGCAACGAAACCCCTCTAGTCAGTTTGCTATACTATACATATTTGTTTCTTGATCTGGACATCTGGCAGCTGTAAAGTGGTGTAGGTCAAAGAATGCAAACCACTTAAAAAAACAAATTCTAGAGTTTTGGGTTTGATGCAATATTATGAGTAAATATATAAATAATTAGATTATATCACTGCCCAAAGTTTCTGTTTGGGGGAAAGTAGTGCCAAATGACGGATAATGTGATTCATAGTTTGTCACCTACCTACTACCTACCTACCTGTTTTTGATTCCGTAATAATACGCAATGTTTTTTGTTCTAAAGTTAAAATATAGGCCCTGTCCTTTATAACTGAGACAACTTCGGAAGTTTTTGCCTATTTTGGTATTATTGTTTTCGAGTTCAAAAATTTTGCTAGTCTAGCACTCTGACCTTTACCCATTAAAGCCAGATGCCAGATGCCCTGACCTAGCAATAAGGATAGCAATCTATACAGACGTGTTTTGTTCCTCTCATTATTGTGTCATATCTGACGTAGCCAGCTCTTAGTCCATTAGTGATGTCCACATGTTATCTCTGCGTACAGCCATGGACTTTAATTGTTCAGCCATTTATGGTTCACTTACATTTCATAGAGTAAGATTAAACAAAAAAAATAGCTTGAACCGTTATATTATTCTTTAAAATGGTTTCCCTGATGTGTTTCCCCGTATGCAATTATGTTGTTTATAGGTACTAAGTAAGTTAGTATTTTAATACGTTAATGAAATGTATACAACTATACATGTACCTGCTATGTAGTGAATTAACTAACTTAATGATGCACCTACCCAAAATTAATTTTGGCCTCCGACACGCCAGTTATCTATAAAGTGCATAAATAGTATTATTAGAATCTTGAAGCGAATCAAATTATTTTGTTCAATATTTTTTTGATTTGTGATTTTTTTAAGTAGTTACACTACTATATATAAACTGAAAATAGATGTCATATACTTCAGAAAAAGTGACCAAACCCTCCGGTGTCCGAGGCCAGATTTGAACCGGTGTCTTCAGCTTTCGCGGCTGATGTCCTGACCACTAGACCACCCGGTCACGGCGGAACTTGACAAATTTTCTCATGTACTCGTATATGCAATCTCTGAATTTGAAACGGCTAGACGCCGTTGACCATACTCTAAGGGCATGCGCAGTACGTGCTTGCACCTCCTATCCGAATCACTTACGTGATTCTGGTATAGCGAGAGAGATGATGCTGCCATCTATGAATCTTGAAGCAAATCAAATTATTTTGTTCAATATTTTTTTGATTTGCAATTTTTTTTTTTTTAAGTAAGAGTATGGTCAACGGCACCTAGCCGTTTCAAATTCAGAGATTGCATATACATGAGAAAATTTGTCAAGTTCTGCCGTGACCGGGTGGTCTAGTGGTCAGGACGTCAGCCGCGAAAGCTGAAGACGCCAGTTCAAATCTGGCCTCGGACACCGGAGGGTTTGGTCACTTTTTCTGAAGTATATGACATCTATTTTTAGTATTATTAGAGTTTTTTCGAAAAGAGAAGTTTCGTGGTTTATATAGGAGCTTATATATTCTACGACACTTCTCTTTCCGGACATATATATTTAATTAGGTAAACAAATATCTAAATATATAAAAGAAGAAACTGACTGACTGACTGACTGACTGACTGACTGATTGACTGACTGACTGACTGACTGACATATCAACGCACACCCCAAACAGCTGGTTCTAGATATTCTAAATTTGGCACGTAGGTTCGTTATAAGGTCTAGGGATGCACTAAGAAAGGATTTTTCAAAATTCACCCCCTAAGGGGGTAAAATAGGGGTCCAAAGTTTGCATGGTGAATCAAGATTTGTTAGACTATTTTAATCGAAACTTCACAGGAGTATTCCTAACGATAAATGAGTAAACACGTGTTTCAGGTTTTTTGAAAATTCAACCCCCATAAGGGGCAAATGTGGTCACAAAGTCTGAAAATCAACATGGGTATCGTATCCTTTTTGAGTACTTATAGTACGCGGGCGAAGCCGCGGGAAAAGGCTAGTTATGTATATTTAATTAGGTAAACAGATGATACCCGTCAAAAGTCAGTAATGTTAGTATCGATATACCTGAGGCCCATTTCTCAAAAGCTTGTAACTAATAATACAAGCGGAAGTCCTTTTCTAGCAAAAGATGTTGAAAAGTGACATCCGCTTGTATTACAAGTTACAAGCTTTTGAGAAACGGGCCCCTGTACGCCTCTTGACGTGTGACGCGCGAGTTCATAGTTACTTCACGCGCGACTCGAAGAAGTATGAAGTGCAAGGCGACAACGTAAGATTATGCTAGCCCTACTGGCACTATTATATTATGAATAAAAAAAACTTTGCGATATATTTAACATAAACCACCCTAGTCCCACAGTATAAGCTCAATAATATGCAGGAAGAATTAAGCCTTACTTTATTAGATAATAATAATAAATAAAGTCTTTATTTGGCAGGCAAGAAACCCATAAAATATTACAAAAACAAAAACAAACCCGTTCCTTATTCCGTCAGTTACTCTTGAAACGAGCCTATGAGGCTACTTCGATGGTGCAGTGCCTCATGAATGTTCGCGGATGCTTACACGGACGGGTTCCAATCCAAGTGACCATAAGTAAAAAAACAAGTGCCTGTCGGACTCGCGCACGAAGGGTTCCGTACCATTATCTCTAAAAACGGCAAAAAAAACGTCTTTTGTATGGGAGCCCCCTTAAATATTTAATTTATTCTGTTTTTTAGTAGGTACTTGTTGTTATAGCGGCAACAGAAATACATCATCAGTGAAAATTTCAACTGTCTTACTATCACGGTTCATGAGATGCAGCCTGGTGACAGACGGACAGACTTAGTAATACGATCCTGTTTTTACTCTTTTCGTACGGAACCCTAAAAATTGCATTGTTAATGGACCGGGTCAGGAAGAGTCGGAACAGCATTTTGAAGGTGTCAGCGAATAGGTACAGCTGTCCAATCCTTTATCACTGGGTGGCACAGATCAGGACTTCAGTAAAGGCCAATTTACACATTGATTAGTGTTAAGTGCGAGTTCATACATTTGTTACTAAACACAAGTAGAAAATGTATGGACTTGCACTAAATACTAATCATTAATGAATGTGTAAATGGGCCTTAAGGTATATTAAATAATAGTCATTTGTGTCATACTAACTATCTGAATCTGAAGCTTTGCTTTCTTTTTAATGTTTAGGTCTAAGAGCTCAATGAGGATCCAGTGTGTTGACGATGAGGGACCCTCTTGTTCCTTTAGCCGTCAACATAGTGAATACTCCCTGTAAAGGGTCGGCAACGCGCATGTGACACCTCTGGAGTTGCAGGCGTCCATAGGCTGCTTACCATCAGACGGGCCGTATGCTTATTTGCCACCGTCGTGGTATTAAAAAGAAACGTACTTAGTTAAATATGTAAATAAGCTAAGTTTATGTTTTCTACTAACATTGATATAAGTTTCTTTTACTAACCCTATGCTAAATATATAAAAAGTTGTAACAAAAGCTACTGAGCTCTTACTTTTGCTCGAAAGCTAAAATGGAAGTGGACCAGAAGAATAACGTCATGGAGGAGTCCAATGGGAAAACTTCGCAAAGCAAGACCTCATATGAGATGGGCAGACGACGTCGTCGGCACCGCTGGCCCTTCATGGCAACAAAAATCCCAAGATGGAGAGAGGAGGAACTGTTTGGAGGAGGCCTATACCCAAACAGGGGTTCTTGCAACAAAAAGAATAAATTACTAGTTATAAAAACATTTAGAACTACTATAATCATTATACTAAGGGCATTTCACAATCTCCAGATAAACTTATCTGCCAGTTAAAATTATTGCTATTCTTTTCTCCAGGCATATAAAAGAAAAGGACAGCAAACATTTATCTGACAGATACGCTTTAACTGGAGATTGTGAAACAGGCCATAATACTTATTAACTTTACTTTATCTTTTGAACTAACATTAATATTCAAATAAAACAAAGAAAACATCCTAAAAATATTAGATATTACCTAAATTGTATGTACTCTTTACATTAAGCAATAAATAAAGGCTTTTTATTTTTATTTTATTTTTTTAATTTTATTTTTAACTAACCCAATATGGATATTTATTTGCAATAAAATACTTTGAATTGAATGGAATTGAATACCCAAGGCATGTGCTGTGGATACTAAGCGAAAATAAGTATAATAATAATCATATAGTATAGTTTGTATTTAAGTAGGTATATATATATATATATATATACATATATATATACCTACTTAAATACAAACTATACTATATGATTATTATTATACTTATTTTCGCTCTTTACAAAGAAATCAACCATAGATCAGGAACAAATATTGGCGCTCATCACTTGAATAAATGCCTTGACCGGGATTTGGACCCTCCATCTTCATAGACTGGGTCAGTAGGATCAGAACCGACTAGGCTACCGAGGCCGATCATATTACGTTACACTACACACTTTTGTAACTTTGACTCTCGAATTTTAAGCACCCTTAAATCTATCGCATAATATAGATACTTTAATAATTTCCCTTTGTTTAAATGTTCTATTAGTTCAATTGAATGGCGAAGCCTAAGGGCCGGTTGCAACAAACCGTCTGTTAACTTCAACGCCATCGTTAAAAAAATCTTGCATGAAAAGTTTGACAGTTTTCTATGGGATGACAGCTCCGTCGCCATATTTAACGATGATCATTCGTTAGTTATGCTTAGTGCAACCCCCCCTAAGTCCGTCAAATTCCCTCTGTTTGTTATGTTACAATACCTACATCATCTTTTGTTTTCAACCGACTTCAAGATTTCGAAGGAGGAGGTTATCAAATCGTCAGGATCTTTGTTTTTGCTTTTTTTTTTTATGTATGTTCACCGATTATGCGAAGACGGCTGGACCGATTTGGAACATTCTTTTTTTGTTTGAAAGAGTATACTTCACAGTTGGTCCCATTGTAACCAGGTCAGGATCTGATGATGGGATCCTGGAGAACTCGAGGGAACTCTTCAACTATTATAGGCACACCTATAGTGATTTGAGCATTTTTTACAGCAGCTCGAGCATTTGCTTTTGTAAAGGAGGAGGCTAAGTGAAGTCGGTTCTTTTCAACCGAACGGTTATTTCGAAGGAGGAGGTTATCAATTCGTCGGGATCTTTGCTTTTGCTATTTTTTTTTTTTTTTTTTTTATGTATGTTCACCGATTATTCGAAGACGGCTGGACCGATTTGGAATATTCTTATTTTTGTTTGAAAGCCTATACTTCACAGTTGGTCCCATTGTAACCAGGTCAGGATCTGATGATGGGATCCTGCAGAACTCGAGGGAACTCTTCAACTATTATAGGCACACCTATAGTGATTTGAGTATTTTTTACAGCAGCTCGAGCATTTGCTTTTGTAAAGGAGGAGGCTAAGTGAAGTCGGTTCTTTTTGTTTAAAATTATTATTATCTTAATTGGCTTTAGACACAACATTCGGTGCTAGCTTATGTTTAAATTTTTATTTTTTTTTATTATATAGAATATATAGATCAAGACACTTGTAGACCTTATACATCTCTGAGGATAATTGGGAAATAGTAGGTATGTTTTTTGTATACTAGAATCACTTACCTACTGTTTTTTTTTATTATTATTATATAAATTCTAAATGTGTTTCTAACTGTTGATGATGGATTATTGTAATTTGAGAATTTAAGTAGAGGACACAGTTCAGGTAAGAAAGTATATCAAACTTGTGTGCACTTCATTTTCAAATAGTCAGGATTGGACTCATAAGCATTCTTTTTTCTTTGGTATTTCTCTTATACTATAACCTATTGTTGGTTTACCTAACCTTGGTTTGATATGTTTTCTTATAGAACAACGCATAGGTATACATGTATTTTTAAGTATTGATTTACTGTTGTTTTAAAAAAATGAGTCCCGCCGAGTTTCTTGCCGGCCATAATTATTCTCGGGTCAGAAGTGTAGGGTTAGAACCGGTGTAGTTTGTTTTTTTCTCTTTTAAATACTTTGATAAACTATGTGACGTGTAAAAGTGCCATTGTGACTTACTGAATAAATGTTTGAGTTTGAGTTCATCCAACAACTAAATGTACAGACTTTCACATTCATATTAAGGATGATTTAGACCGGGCTCTAAGTGAAGTTCCGTTTGCAAAAATTGCGGACCTCATTCTGACTTCTGATATATATTGTATAGATTCCAGACATTCAATTAACAGATGTTGCCAACCAGTTTTGTGGTCCCCCTCTCCCCCCCTTCCACACAAATATTATTAGTAAATTACAAAGATTTTTGGTTTTAATTATGAGTGCCTATATGTGCCAGAAATAAAATACACGCCAGTACACCAATATAAAACTTTTATTTAATGAAATATTACGAAATTTACGAATAAAATTGCTTACACATGCAAGTAACAGTTTGATTTTATTACAAGTTTTTTTTGTACCTATGCGACTTGTGGTGTCGCAGCCAGTTAAAGGGTGTAGCCCAGGTAAAATATCACATATATTTTCGCCAAGAGTTCGTGCATGTGTGCAGAGGGGGGGACTGAATGACAAAGGACCGTGAGCGCGCGCGGCAACATGGCTTTTTATAATGTCGAGGGTATCAGGTAGACGAATCACAAAACATTTCGCGGTCCGCTATTTTTGCAAACGAAATCTCATTGGAGCCTGCTCTAATTCCGCTATAGTGTACCGCGTGCGACACTTCAATTCGTATAGAGAACATCACGTGACCTGCGAGGATCACATTTCCCGCTCTTAAGAAATATTTGAAAAAAAGTTTAATGTCAAAGGGTTATTACAGGGTCGAGGACTATATGACGGACAAAAATGCATGGCCTAAACCAGAAACTACTACAAAATCATCTAACATTTAGAGGACACAGTTCAGATTGGAAAGCATATCAAACGTTTTGTGAAGCAATCAGATTTGGATTTTATTATTATTATTATATTTTAATTAAATAATACGTACCATCGGGTTCAAAATTGCATGGTCAATTTATCAATGAATTCATTCATAAATTGGCCATGCAATTTTGAACCCGATAGTACATTGTATGTCTCTCAAGCTGTTTTGATATGTCTTCTTATAGAACTACGCATTATTGTGTATCTTTAAGATATAATATTACTGTATTACTGTTTTGAAAAAATAAGTCCCGCCGAGTTTCTTGCCGGTCATAATACTTCTCGGGTCAGAGGTCTGGTTAGAACCGGTGGTAGTTTTTTTTTCCTTCTCTCTGACGTTCATAAGTGCATTGTAATGTGCCTAAATTGAAGAATAAATATCTTTTATCTTTTTTATCTTTATCATGTGCCGCTTTCTTTACAAGATGAAGTGTCGGAAGTGTCATGTAGGACGCGGAACGTTACAGCGTGAACCATCCTTTATAAGTTACCCAGTCTACCTAAGTAGACTTCATAGATACGTAATGCCGACGTTATGACACGATTATAAAAACGTGACTTTTACACGACATATCCAAAAATCGTAATTTATAGTAGTTTGTGTAACTGTTACGTAATAAGGGTCCTTAAAATACGAGTGCGGTTTTATGAAAGGAGCCGCAGGCGAGTTTCATAATAAGATAACACGAGTGTTTTAAGGCCTAATTACGTACAGTTGCATACACTGCTTTATCTACACACATATTATAAATCCTAAATGACGTGTTCGGAAACCATTAGAATGACTGCCATTGCACCGCCATGATCAACTCGATTGTGCCGGCGGTCGGAGAGAAGGGCAGGATTTACACTATGTTATCAAATTCGATGTTCTAAATTTGAAACTCATAACTTAACAATATTTGAGCATGAGTTAAAATTACGTTACTGCTACAGATAAAAAGCTTATCATAGTAAAATCGGTTGTGGTAATGCTGGCCATTGGCTACCGTTTTTGAACACATTTTAGACGACTTACAATGTGAGTGTAGATAAACAGTTTTAAAGAACTGATTCATCATTTTATTTAACCGAAAATTATCTAATTTAACAGGAAGCCCGGTTTTTCCCGGTAGCTGTGCGCAGCATTGGCAATGTGACCGTACTTACTCGCTCGTAGGCCATCGACCAGTTCAGTTTCAGCCGTAAACCGAATCGACCATTTTAATTTCAGCGGCGTGTAGTACTGGTTGTTTCAGTTTCGTGTGTGGTCGAAAATGAGGGCGGTTGTGTTTACTGTGCTTTGCCTTGGAGCAATAAATGTGAGTTATTGAATTTCGTATAAGTTTTATTTATGAAGCATTTTCGGGTTTCGAAAAATTCCAAGCATTAAAAAAAAATTTGGATATAACTATCCTGTTTATTTATCTAGTTTTATAAATGTTTAGTCCTGTAACCTCTCAAGGCCAATTATGTGGCCAAAGCGGAAAAAGGAGACAGTTTCCTAAAAACAGGACCTTATGTTTTGAGTTTTCAGCCTCTTGCTATAAACAATTTCTTTGTGGGCCATTAATATGATGACTAACATTTTATCATCCATAAAGCTGTTGGGCCTTATAGACGAAGAGCTAGGACCTCCACCCATTAAAAGCTGCCAGATGCCCGGATCTAGCTATAAGGATAGTGTATCGATCTAACTAGATGGGTTTTGTTGATCAGCTTTTATTATATTACGAAGTTAATACTGATTTCTGTATCAATCATAGAAACACGTCACATCACGTCCAGTCGCCATCAAATATATCGGGGCGGCCAAGGTACTCAAAAATATCTGAACATGCACTTTATCGCTTTGACATTAAGGGCTTTGTTCAGATATTTGTGACCACGTTGGCCGCTCCGATATATCTGATGGCGACTGTACAGTCACGGACCTTAATTGTTGATCCACTTACGGTTCAAGCTATTTTCTTTTATTTAATACTGACTCTATGATATGTACAATGTAAATTCAATTCAATTTCATTTATTTCAGACTAGCTTTTGCCCGCGGCTTCGCTCGCGTTAAATTCGGGGCAGCACGGTTCCCCTTTCCTGATTGCCCCCCGGAATGCTCCATACAAACTTCCACCCCCCATTTTAGGGAAGTGGGGGGTTAGAAAGAGACAAAAAGTAGCCTATGTCACTCTCCATCCCTTCAACTATCTCCACTTAAAAAATCACGTCAATTCGTCGCCCCGTTTTGCCGTGAAAGACAGACAAACAAACACACACATACACTTTCCCATTTATAATATTAGTATGGACTACTACTACTACTAATCTATTAAATGTACATTGTCAAGTGAACTCTACATGGTTCATCGATAATGTCCGTAAGACGTGAACGTACTACAAGGTAGGTCCCCACCTTGTGTCTTAGGCATCTATGGCCTTTTAATTTGTCAATTATTTAACATTTTAAGTGTTTTTTAAATCAATTTCTGTTCACAAAGGCTACCGATATACGTAAACTTCATGATAGAAATGAAACTTCCGATAATAAATTTGAACACCGACTAAAGGAACTTTTATTGTCTAGGAATTTATATTCTGTCGAAGAATTCACTGCAGAATTTAAAAGAACTGCAAAATGTTAATTATTTGTATAGAATATTTTTATGTAATTTTTGTTTATATTGTTATTTTTAATTGATTGACTTTGTTTTAGGTTTTGACATCATCATTGTCTTAAGAGCGGAGCTCTTGTCGGTGTAGATTGATGTAGTTGTCTCCATCTTTGTCGGTCCGAGGCCAGCCGCTTGACTTCCTGGTACGACACGACGTTTAAATACTTCTTTATCTGGTGCATGTAACTATCTCTTGGTCTTCCTCTTCCTCTCTTTCCATTTATCTTCCCTTCAATAATGTTTTTGATAAAATCGTCGTGCCGTAGCAGGTGCCCGAGCATTTTGCCTCTTCTATTTGACAGGTTTTGACATTTTTCTTTTATTTTTTAATATTTATATACCACTACCTAGGGTCTCTAGACATGTATACATACACAAAATTCCTGTTGACATTCTTTATATTTTACCACTGACATTTTTTTGATTGATTATTTTTTTTATTGTATTGTAAGTGACGATCTTTTAGTGAATCCATTTTATTTTATGATGTAAAATACTGTGTGGTTTTCTACAAGAAATAAATAAATCTATCTATCTATCTATCTGATAAACTTTGAATGTTTATTTCGAATTATTACCAAAATGGGGCGCGGTTACACAGGAGTATATATTTATGTATCTAAAATGATGCAATTTCCAGGCAACGTGTATACAAAATATTGATATGTGCTTTTTTTAAATAAATTTTGTTCGTTGTACAGTCGCCAGCAGATATATCGGAGCGGCGAAGGTGGTCACAAATATCTGAACAACGCCTCTATTATTAAGGCGATAAAGTACATGCTCAGATATTTTTGAGTACCTTGGCCGCTCCGATATATTTGATGGTGACTGTACTGTGTCTGGTGTATACGGATAATTACAAATGAAAAAAAGATGGGTAATAATGTAAGCGGACTCTGATGAGATTGGATACGAGTGACTTTTGAGTGGTTTTTGGAATTGTTCGACATTCGAGATTCCCTGAACTTGCTGCACTTAGAAATATGTCATTATTTATATACATTATAACAGGAAAATGCCTGTTTATTTGTAATAAAATAGCCTCCGCTAGCAATTTCATTCGCGTGGTGGTTAAAACTTTTCAGCTCGATTTAATCCTCTTAAGGGTTGAAATTTCAGAAACCCTTTCTTAGTAGAGCTTTTCAAGCCAAATGCGGCTCTATTTTCAATGATTTGGGCTGTGCGTTGTCTGTCTGTCCATCGTCTAATAATAACCGTTTTATATAATTAGACGATGACAGGAAAATAAATTGTTTATAATTAATAGTGTAGTCAACATGAAAAACATGAAGACGAACCATGTGCTCGGTGTGAAGTAATATCTTTATTAGCTTCAATAGGGTTCACAGTTGGACTCAAATATGTTAAATATGATGTTATCATGATTTCAAGTCGTTCTCGTCATCCATACCGCAATGCTTGAAAACGAAAGTTTTTAATCAGTGCGTCCTACCCGTAATGACCTACGGAAGCTGAGACGTGGATACTTACGGTAGGGCTGGTCTACCAGTTCAAAGTCGCTCAGCGAGCTATGGAGAGCTATGCTCGGAGTTTCTCTGAAGGCTAAGATTCGTAACGAATACATCCGACAGAGAACCAAAGTTATCGACATAGCTCAAAGAATTAGCAAGCTGAAGTGGCGGTGGGCCGGCCATATCTCGCGAAGAACCGACAACCGCTGGGGTAAACGTGTTCTTGAGTGGAAACCGCGACTTGGCAAACGTAGTGTAAGACGCCCTCTGGCCAGGAGAGATGACGATCTGCGAAAGACTGCAGGCAGATGCTGGATGCGGCAACCTGAAGACAGGGCGCTATGGCGCTCATTAGGGGAGGCCTATGTCCAGCAGTGGACTAATATAAGTTGATGATGATGATGATGATGATGATGATGAAGTCGTTGAAGATTATAAAGACGCTATGGGGATTTTTGATATTATACGATAACTCTTTCACATTGAGTGCAAGAATTTAGTGCGGCTTCACACCTAGTTTACGCACTAAATTGGAGCGATTTTTAAAATGGATCAAAATATTACCTGTCAAGGACAATGTACATTGGTGAATTCCTATATAAATTTTCATATACAAGGTGTAACAAAAATGCTAGTGATCCGTTTAAGGGCGTATTTAGTATCGTATGCTAATTATAAAAAAAAAAGAAAAAAAATTTCGCTCGAAAAAAATGGTTTCGTCTGGAGATAGCAGGCTGGGACGACATTCCCCAAACAACAAAAAAAATCTGGTCCAAAAAATGTTTGTCCTACTTTTTATTAGTCGCAATACGATACCGATTATGCCCTTCTAACAGTACCAGTAAATAATTTGGATTTGATGATGACTTTTAGAAATGATGAGTACCTAACCTAATTTAATTTTCATACAGGTAGTTAAATTAGCCTTTTACGAGCTCAGAATTGCCATTAGCAGCTACATTCAGCAGCAAAAGTAGGTAAAATGGAGGGTCTTACCAAGATAACTTTGAACCCGTCTCCTGCTTAGCTACTTTACTCCTGACGGTACCATATTAGATAAATCGCATAATACCTTCTGATATGGTTGTCCCTTTGTTATTTTATATTAGTAGTTTATGCAACAGTTGTATAAGAGGGGTCAAAAAAGGTGAGTGGTGTGGGTAACAATTTGAGCCGTAGGCGAAAATTGTTAAGAAAAACGCCACGAACATTTTTTTACCTACTTATACGACGTTGCATACATTACTTTTTCTACGAATACACTTACTTTTACATAAAATGCGAAATTGAAAACTTCATGGATATCTCAGTTATTTTGTCAACATAATCAACAATCATTTAAGTTTTACCGTTTAAAACACTATTTTTCAATAATACTAACATTACTAACACAAATACACACCGTCGTTATTTGATCAATTATTAAAGAGCTACAGAGATTAGTAAAAATACCTAAATTACTTTCAAAGTTTGCAATTCGCCCCAACAAACGAAACGTAAAAAACTACGAAGTAGGTCTGTGGTTCTTTAAATTTTTTCTTTTTTAAAGTTATTTTTTACTAAAAACGCTGCGTTTATTTAGGTTTCTTAGATTGGCAGTAATTTATTTTATATTAATAGTCGTGTTTGCACGCGATTACGCGATACTATTTTGGCGCTTTTATAGAACAAGTGTTATTTTGGGGAATAGACTAGATAGACTTTTCATCGAGTGTATTATCTATGTTCTTATAAAGGTATTGACGAATGTATAAATGACAGATAAAAGTACAGGAGTAGAAAAACTATTTTGTAGTCGACCTTGAGCTTGACCGTATGTAGGTATCATCGCGGTTTGATAAGCGAATACACTGAAACTCGTGTAATATTTTTCTCTCTGGATCATTTTACATTTGTATTATTAAAGAATTAAAAAACCGATTTATAGTTGTTATATTTACAACGAGGTAATAAAAATGTCTCATTAAAGATGGAATTATTATTGAATAATGAAACTATTTTACATTCATTATATTACATTAGGTATTGACCATTTCTTTAAAAGTGGTTAAGTGCCTATAATTTTCCTCTTGGTTATACTTATAAGTGTATAAGGTTTAATACTAATACATATACTGGTATAATAAACAAGATATTTATACAATATTTTCATTTCCATTTTATTAGGATAGGTGACTTGTTCATGTAGTGAAATACGTTAGCTTACGTTTTCGCAATAAAATTAAACGTGTGTCTATAATTTTCCTCTTGGTTATACTTATAAGTGTATAAGGTTTAATACTAATACATATACTGGTATAATAAACAAGATATTTATACAATATTTTCATTTCCATTTTATTAGGATAGGTGACTTGTTCATGTAGTGAAATACGTTAGCTTACGTTTTCGCAATAAAATTAAACGTGTGTAACCCCTAATGTATATTTCTATCAATACTATTTAAAAAAAATTAGAAATATTTTTATTTGAAATACAATGCAGTAAAATACAATAGAAACATAATAAACAGATTCCCTACCCTAACAGTCTATACTACTTAAAATTAGAGATAAAACATTTGGCCCAGATCGCTGTCAATGGGCAAGGTGCCCAGAAGGCTGGCCGTACTGCCACGCTGAATGGCGATATTACTTGTTGTGCAAAATAATAAGTTCAAAATATTTGTTTGATTATTTTACAGGTCGACGCGGCACCTGAGCCGATAGATGCTAAAGTACACAATGTTACGCTGAAAATGGTGGAAATCGGGTAAACATAACAATATTAATATATGTAAAACTATTTTTATTTATTTCATAAAATATGTATTTAGGCTAGTTACGGCGTGAAGTATAATGTTATAAACGAATTAATTATAAACTAAATGCCTATAAATAAAACTAAATTAAAAAACCGGCCAAGTGCGAGTCGGACTCGCGCACCGAGGGTTCCGTACAAACGTATAACAAGAAAAAGTTGTAGTATGTTTATTACTAATTTCAATTTAATACCTCCACGCGTTTACGAGAAATAAGGTAGTAAGTTTAAACTTAAAAAAAATATTTTTTGTATGATTTTACTAAAAATGTCTACTTTTAGTAATTTTTCCTTTGTTTGTGCTATATGAAGTTTCTTCGTGCCAAGTTTCAAGTTTCTGAGTTTACGGGAAGTACCCCGTAGGTTTTGCGAGTGCCGAAAAACTCTAAAATTTGCAGCATAAACGGCTGTATCTTTTGATTGCGTTGGCTTTTAAGTTTGATTTTTTTACAGCTCCAAGGGACAATAGACCTGAGTATTTGATATAAATTTCAGCTTGATACCACCACGCATTCCTGAGAAAAATGGTCTTGACAGACAGACAGACAAACAGACAGACGGACAACAAAGTGATCCTATAAGGGTACCCTTTAGGTTTTGAGTTTCTTGCGAGTACTCAGTTTCAAAATGCGACTTAAATTGCTTTTTCTTTTGATTGCGTAGACATAAAAGTTTGGTTTTGCTACATCTGAAAGGTCCTATAGCCATGAGTATTTGACATGAATTTCAATTTAATACCTCCACGCGTTTACGAGGAAAAAGGTAGTAAGTTAAAAAAAAAAAAAAAAATAGTATATGTCTACATTTTGTAATTTTTCCATTGTCTATGCTATATGACGTTGCTTCGTGCCAAATTTCAAGTTTCCGAGCTCACGGGAAGTACCCCGTAGGTTTTGCGAGTGCCGAAAAACTCTAAAATTTGCAGCATAAACGACTGTATCTTTTGATTGCGTTGGCTTTTAAGTTTGATTTTATTACAGCTCCAAGGGACAATAGACCTGAGTATTTGATATAAATTTCAGCTTGATACCTCCACGCGTTCCTGAGAAAAATGGTCTTGACAGACAGCCAGACAGACAGACAGACAGACAGACGGACAACAAAGTGATCCTATAAGGTTCCGTTTTTTCCTTTCGAGGTAGGGAACCCTAAAAAGTATTACTAAATATATCTAAAAATAGTGTCGAATCATGGTGCCGAGGATGCTGGCAGCATTTCTCCGCAGTATCGCAATACGAGTATCTATGCGTTGAGCGAGGAAGCTGCCAGCTCTTCGCCAGTTGATTCGATGAGCTTTTGTTTGAGCTCTTTAAAAAGTTGCTGGGTGCTGGGTCCCCACGGGCCATGTGTCTCGACTCCGAAAGGTGAAAAATGTATTCAGAGCCGAGATTGATGTCTTGATGGGCCTTCAGTTTTTCGGCCGCTTTGGCCACCGCGCCTGCCTCGGTTCCGAAGACATAAGAAGGCGTCAGTGGGTCTATTAAGCATGTAGCATCCCACACATAGCACGCTTCCCAATTTCCACGGAACCAAGGACATACCATCCGTCTCTTGCTATCGTCTCTGGCTATGCCAGTCGGCTCTAGCTGAGATGGCACGCCGACTGTAGCAAGAGACCGGTGGATGATGTCATTGACAAGAACTGGCTATACATATTTAGTACTTGAATGGAAATAATTTGTATTCCCTAATGGTAATGTGCCTAATTTGAAGAATAAAGAAAATTTTAGATTTTACACCACGACGACGGCGTGTGACGCCAGTGGGGACAGGGCTGCTTTGGTATTTAATTGTGTGCTTTCTGGGGCCGTATTCTGATTTTAAAACACGTTTAAACACGATCTAACTTCAATAAATACTACTCGAATGCATTAACTACGCAATACATTAGAGTTAGCACCTAACTAAATCAGAAATATCAGAATTTGCTTAAAAATTATCCCGATGCTAATCCAAGACAACATCAATGTTAGTTGATTATTTGTTGTGTATGGGAATTCTGTTTTTAATTTATTTGTTGTTTATGTATTTCAAAATTAGAAAACGGCACCTGGTAGAGAAAGGAAATGATGCAGGTCGATTATTATTTTGCTCGATACGTTTAAATAATACTTATTACAGCCGTTGGATAACCGGTATGAATATGAAACTTCCTGCAAGCGAATACAGTTCAAAATTGAATGACTTTTGCATTGTTACGGCTCATGCTTTATTACGTTGTGGTGGCAATGGCTTACACAGTGCAATGTCTTACACAGTGCAATGTCTTACATAATGCACAGTTTACAATTTTGGAAAATAATTTATAATGGTCGATTAAAACGCATTTTTCTTTTATTTTCAGGATAATACAAATGAACGTGAACAACATTTGCAGAGCTGCTGGGTAAGTTGTTTTTAGTTTGTCAATTAACAAAAAACTGACAGCCCGCAGGTATCCTACTTGCGACAACACTATGCCTCAAAGCTGCTATTAAACTGTTTGCATTATTAAGCTGTTATTATTAATTGTTCTTCAGAATACCTCACTTCAGAACCTTGGTATATAGTCATTTGAAATTAGTTTTATTTTAAAAACAGGAGAAATACAAAAGGAAATAGATGCAATGTTTACATATATTTAGCATTAATAATAAAGCATTTGTTACATTATGTACCTATTGAAATGTGACGGTTTTCCTGGCTTAAGTTAGGGCAAGACGGCATACAACCACAGCCCTCTGCCACGAGACCTTTTCAGAAAACAGAGATTTTAAACCATGTGGCCTGTGGTTGATGCCGAATTCTACATTACCTTTAAACATGTAGACGCTCGCTTCAACAACTCGCTTCAACCAAGGTCACGTGGCAGAATCTGCGGCTATCTGCCGTCTGGACCTAACTTTCAACGATATGTTAAACTTTTTTAACATACCTTACACTTTACTTATATAATCCGTTCAGATATGTGCTCGTATTGGTGACATTAGCATACGAGTAAATATATATTGAAAACTTCTTGGCTGAGAGGATACCATTTTGTTTTCACATCTTAATTGCTTTGTTTATTTTTTTTTGTAGATTAAATGTTTTTATGATTTATTTCGAAATAACTGAAGAATAAATCAAATTATTTTTAATAAATATTTTGATTTGTTTATTTTAAGTAGACACACTACTATATATATATATATATATATATATATATATATATATATATATATATATATATATAAACTTATATAGATGCATTATACAAAGGAAAAAGTGACCTAGGCCTCCGGTGCCCAGGGCTGGGATCGAACCAGCGTCTTCTGCCAAGTGGTAAAGGCGTCTGCCGCGAATGCAGAAGACGCTGGTTCGATCTCAGCCCTGGGCACCGGAGGCCTAGGTCACTTTTTCCTTTGTATATGACATCTATAAATAAATAAATATTATAGGACAATCTTACACAAATCGATCTAGGCCCACAGTAAGCTCAATAAGGCTTGTGTTATGGGTACTAGACGACGATATATATATCCTCCTGACATCGAGCATTAAACTGAAATAACTTGTCACTATGACCGAATGTACTTTACAAGGCATTAAACTATTTCTGTTGGAAAGTCCGAGACCTCGCATTTTGAATAAAACCTAAACTAAGGTGTTTCCTTAGTTTTCACTAAAACAAAGGTGATTTAATTTTATTTGATTAAGACATTGAACATAATTTTGTTTTGGCATTTTTTGTCCTTTAGGCATAAGTAGGTTACGTGTATAAAATTAAATAAATTATTTAAAATTTTAAGAAAATTTAATGTAATGTTACACATTAAGTACTAAACAATCATATTTATTTATTTTTATGAATATAGTCAAAAACTTAACATCTCTAAGTAGGTATCTAGCTGAGATCTTTATTTGTGAACAAGAGAAATATAATTGCACGTGCCTTACTATTATTAATTAACATTTTCATTAAATAAAATATGTTTGTAATTAAATCTTAACACGTTTAAGTATTATAGAAACAACAAAATTAATACAACTTAATTCTACATTGGTCAAATGGATCTTGAATGGATGATGCAAGTAAGATGGTGAGGACAAACCTGGCAAATCAACGTCGAACTTATCCCGTTTCCACGAAGCAACATCTTGTGGCCGACTTGGAGTTTGACTGCGAGTGCCACCACGTGTACTAACCCGACATCCAGAACGTCGTCTGCCCCGACCTCGACGACCAGTAGCCCTACCGAGGCTACGAGAACGACCTCGACCTCTTGGTACATTGCCATCATCGCTGTCGTAACTGTCACTGTCGCTCGAGTCTTCATCAGCTGAAGATCGAGATTCATTTATGAAAGCGTGTACCTCCTCAGTGAAATCTTCATCTTCACTCGAATCTTCCAATTCGGAGTTATTAAGAAGTTCTGTAATATCGCGGTCTCGTAACGCTGAAAATAATATATATATATATATATATATATTAACTACTTTAGGTATAAGTGCCGAAAGTGTTTTACGTAAGATCAATTTCACAAACTTAAAACATAAACTACGAACGATGTGCCTTTCTATAGGTTTAATATTTTTACGACGATTTATTTACTTTATTATTCTTTATTACTACACAAAAGTACGTAATTTCAAAAAAATATTTACTAATTGGCTATTCTATAAAAAAACCTACATTAAAACAAGTGAATTTAACAAAAATATTTTAAGTTTTACTTACTGCGTCGGCCACGTCCCGCCATTGTTGCTAACTCCTGAGCACGCGTTACAAGAATGGTGGCCAACAGGTAGGATATCTCTATCGAACTTCAAGGACAAACTATCGCCATTGCTTAAATTTCATTGGCATTCAATCCCGTGAATAATATTTTTTTAGCGGGAAAAAACAAACACTCGGGAATTGAGGCTACCTGTAGGTCGGTCGTCCATTGCCGATATAAGAAGTTCAAAAATGGTCGGCCTTTAGAGTACGGTTTATTTAGCACTTTGTAAAGGACGCCAGGTGTCAGGAGGATATTAGATAAATATGGATAAATACTTAAATACATAGAACCATCCATAACTCAGGAACAAATATCTGTGATAAACACACAAACAAATGCCCTGACCAGGATTCGAACCCGGGCCCTCCTGCTTCGTAGGCAGGGTGACTACCGACTGGGCTAGGAGGCCGTTCTATACCTATATAAGTTTATTTCGAAATATTTCAAGTATTGATCATTCTGACTTTCTAACAAAACTTATCTATCTACAATTCGAGAAGTTTCAGTCAGCAAAAAGATCTTTGCGATGCAGTCCTGGCTTAATAATCATGAAAATCACATGCTGAGAAATTAAACTCATACTTTCGTTACAGATATGTGACCCCCGATGAGCTTGCCGCAATTGCTTCTCTAAGTACGGAAACTACAGAAACATCCTCTACTTCATTATCTGCGGCAGGATCAACCAATGCCACAGGTTATCTAAGTGCGGGAACTACCGAAATATCCTCTACTTCATTATCTGCGGCAGGATCAACCAATGCCACAGGTTATCTAAGTGCGGGAACTACCGAAATATCCTCTACTTCATTATCTGCGGAAGGATCAACCAATGCCACAGGTTATCTAAGTGCGGGAACTACCGAAACATCATCTACTTCATTATCTGCGGAAGGATCAACCAATGCCACAGGTTATCTAAGTGCGGGAACTACCGAAACATCATCTACTTCATTATCTGCGGAAGGATCAACCAATGCCACAGGTTATCTAAGTGCGGGAACTACCGAAACATCCTCTACTTCATTATCTGCGGAAGGATCAACCAATGCCACAGGTTATCTAAGTGCGGGAACTACCGAAATATCATCTACTTCATTATCTGCGGAAGGATCAACCAATGCCACAGGTTATCTAAGTGCGGGAACTACCGAAACATCCTCTACTTCATTACCTGCGGAAGGATCAACCAATGCCACAGGTTATCTAAGTGCGGGAACTACCGAAACATCTTCTACTTCATTATCTGCGGAAGGATCTACCAATGCCACAGGTTATCTAAGTGCGGGGACTACCGAAACATCCTCTACTTCATTATCTGCGGAAGGATCAACCAATGCCACAGGTTATCTAAGTGCGGGAACTACCGAAATATCATCTACTTCATTATCTGCGGAAGGATCAACCAATGCCACAGGTTATCTAAGTGCGGGAACTACCGAAACATCCTCTACTTCATTACCTGCGGAAGGATCAACCAATGCCACAGGTTATCTAAGTGCGGGAACTACCGAAATATCTTCTACTTCATTATCTGCGGAAGGATCAACCAATGCCACAGGTTATCTAAGTGCGGGAACTACTGAAACATCCTCTACTTCATTATCTGCGGAAGGATCTACCAATGCCACAGGTTATCTAAGTGCGGGGACTACCGAAACATCCTCTACTTCATTATCTGCGGAAGGATCAACCAATGCCACAGGTTATCTAAGTGCGGGAACTACCGAAATATCATCTACTTCATTATCTGCGGAAGGATCAACCAATGCCACAGGTTATCTAAGTGCGGGAACTACCGAAACATCCTCTACTTCATTATCTTCGGAAGGATCTACCAATGCCACAGGTTATCTAAGTGCGGGAACTACTGAAACATCCTCTACTTCATTATCTGCGGAAGGATCAACCAATGCCACAGGTTATCTAAGTGCGGGGACTACCGAAACATCCTCTACTTCATTATCTGCGGAAGGATCAACCAATGCCACAGGTTATCTAAGTGCGGGAACTACCGAAACATCTTCTACTTCATTATCTGCGGAAGGATCAACCAATGCCACAGGTTATCTAAGTGCGGGAACTACCGATACATCCTCTACTTATTCTGCGGAAGGATCAACCACTGCCACAGCTTCTTCCATTGACAAACTTAAGTAAGTATCTACTCCGGCGACTAAAAAGTTTTTATTATCCCAAACAGTAAAGTAACATTACGATTTAACTATTGTTGTATTTTTCTAATTCTACAAATTTTACTGAGTGTTCGGGGAATTTACTTACTCTCTAGGAACTCAAAAATCACTCATTTTTAAATCATAATTTGAGTTTTAGGAATTATTTGCGATTTTTATCATCATCTACCCGAATGGACCTTTCATTGTTATGTTCCGTTTAACTTAGTTTATTTCATTTTTCAGATCTGACAAAGGAACAAAAAAGAACTTTGCTGTTTTAGGATACCTAGCACTGTCTCTCCTATTAGCCGGAATCGTCATTTGGATCAGCTATTTGATCTACACGAAACATCAAGCCAACAGTTATGGTTAGTATGCCTGTTTGCCACCACCTTGATATAAAAGTACTGTCTTTTCCACGTGCCAGTGGCGTAGCGAGGGTATATACCGGTCAAAGTTATGTAGGTATAGTTTTCAAATCAAAAATGTCCGCCTACCTTTTTTGTCCTGCCAGCCAGGGTCGCCTCTAACTAACGTAAACTTTACTTATTACTTAGCTTACGATCTTTAAAAATATAGATTATGCTAAGTGCTTATTGCTAAATACTAGGTACTGTTATCCAAATTGTAATTTCTTAAAAAAACAGTTTCAAACATTTTTATTTTTTACTCTGCCCGTCATCGATACGCCTCCGTTATAGTCTGGCTGACCAAAAAGTACAGTAATAATATAATTAATGAGCTATATTCATTCCTTTTGTTAGTAGTGAGGGTACTACATAAGAAAAAGAAAGTATGATTCTCTCTCTATTATGTCTGAAGTGAGACAAACCCTGGCCAAAATATGCTTTTTGATAGAATATGCAAATTTACTCGTTAGGAGCATTCCCGAAGGTTAAAAACCTATTATCAACATCATATCAACGCTTTGAAATACATTTAAAATCGTACTGTAAAATATGTTGTCTTTATTTTAATATACCCCCGTAGCCAATAAAAAAAAGCGATTTCTATCTGTATGCAAAGCTTTCGTTTAGATGAGAGAGATTGTATAATTAAAGGAGAAGAACTTTTTGAGGCTCCAAGTTTGATAGCTTTACTAGATGGCGCTGTACAGCCCCATACATTATGCGGTAACTCTGGTTCAGATGGTGCTTCAGAGTTACCGCATAATTTATGGGGCTGTACAGCGCCATCTAGTAAAGTTATCAAACCTGGAGCTTCAAAAAGTTCTTTGATCCTCTATTTATACATTCTCTTTGGTTTAGATAAACTATACCGGGTGTGGCCTGTAATAGGAGCAAAACATTAAAACATAGATTCTACTCCTCAAACTAGACAATGTTTGTTCAACGACTTTTGAAAGTTATGTAGATTTTAGATTGTCTCTTTTTCAAACAAACTAAATAGTATTTTCAATGTACATCAAAGTAAATGACATCGCCTGTCAGTCTTGTCACCCTACAGATATTAATCAATGTCGTAATGCATTTCGTGTTCGAATAAACTTTAATTCTAATAAAATTCAAACTAGGTACAAGTTATTTTCAACCGACTTCAAGATTTCGAAAGAGGAGGTTATCAATTCGTCGGGATCTTTGTTTTTGCTATTTTTTTTTTTTTTTTTTTTATGTATGTTTACCGATTAATCGAAGACGGCTGGACCGATTTGGAAAATTCTTTTTTGTTTGAAAGAGTATACTTCACAGTTGGTCCCATTGTAACCAGGTCAGGATCTGATGATGGGATCCTGGAGAAATCGAAGAAACTCTTCAACTATTATAGGCACACCTATAGTGATTTGAGTATTTTTTACAGCAGCTCGAGCATTTGCTGTTGGAAAGGTGGATGCTAAGTGAAGTCGGTTCTTTTTTGTTTAAAATTATTAAAAGTAGTTGAACAAACGTTGTCTAGTTTGAGGAGTAGAATCTTCGTTTTAATTTTTTGCTCTTCTTACAGGCCACACCCGGTATACTAAAGCTACTTTCAAACCACTTCTAAATGTATTTTTTTACTGTTTCGTACCAAGCTTGGTTCCCAAAACAATACTACTATACTTTTCTCAATAAATTATTTGTATTTGGATGTGTATTTGAAATATAGATTGTATTTTTCCAGTTTTACCACCGTCGGCTGCGGAGGCAACGCCACTGAACCACATCACGACTACGA
Organism: Pammene aurita; assembly: GCA_947086415.1. Lineage (NCBI taxonomy): Eukaryota > Metazoa > Arthropoda > Insecta > Lepidoptera > Tortricidae > Pammene > Pammene aurita. The sequence continues at coordinate 2,918,480 of OX352298.1, forward strand.
CGTAGTTATGAGGTGGAGCTTATTTGTGATAGTTTATAGCAAAAGGTACCAGTTAGCGGCCGGCGCTTTCGCTTTTATTGGTCGAATACTACAGGGTGAAACACTAATTAAAAAAAAATCGCGCGAATTTTTTTTTGTGGTTGGCCGGCTGGGACGACGTGTCCCGTACAAAAAAAAATCGTATCGAAAAAAAATTCTCTTACTTTTTCTTAGTCGCAATACGCGACCAATTATGCTCTTAAACGGATCATCAGTATTTATGTTACACCCTTTATATTAAATCTGCATGACATACAACGAAAGCGCCAATGTTACCTAAAACGGGTCACTGTATATAAATTACATATTAGGTGACTCTTTTTCATTGTCCTTGAGTGTAGTTTTATAAACCCGGATGAAAAAGTTATAACAATAAGTTAAACGTGTGTGTCTGTGTGTCTGTCTGTGGTATAAAAGCCTAAAAACAAATGAAACAAATTAAGTATAGTTATTAGAAAGGTTTTAACTTATTAGATGTCGATTTATATATATATATTAGAAATGGTTTATATATATTAGAAATTTTGCAGGCCTTTTTATTATTAAACTTCAGATGTGCCAAGTAATTTACAAAAAAAAATATTTGTACAGTTAAGTCGAGATATCAATACAGTCAATTTAGGGAAAGTACAGGGTAGGGTTAGCACATATTTGTGTAAAATTTATTAGGTCTATATCTTAGACATTTATTAACATATGTAATAAATGTAATAATGGCATCATACATATATCGATGTATAGATAAATTAACAAGAGCATGGAATTGCATATGTAGTAGTATTGTATGTTCACAGGCATTATATATTTGAATTTTCTATTTTCTCGTACTATCAGCTTAAAAAGAGGTTTGTTATATATTGAAGAAGTAAATACCAAAATAATGTCAGTGCAAATTGTGAATATTATTTACGTTGTGCATATATTTTTACGTCTGATTTTATTGTATTCTCACAATTATCAGAATAATTTTGTGTCAGCCCGTACGACTAAGTGTAAGTTACATAATTTTCAAAAAATATGGCAGTGAGTAATTTTGGTCCGATTGAGAGTCAAAGTAAGCAAATTATTTTTAACTGTTATAAATATTTTGAACTTGAACTGAAGAAAAATTTAAATTCCCCTTACACCGCTGCCCAGTTAGTTGAAAAAGCTACAGGTGTTTGTCTCTCTACTGTTTATAACATTGTGTCTGAGAGCAATAGTGAGAAATTCGCAACAACAAAGAAATTCACCTCCCCAAGAAATAAAAAGATACGTACTTGTCCGTCATCAGCAGTAGACGATTTTGATCAGGAAGTCATCCGGAGAACTATATACAATTTTCATCTGTCCCATAAGCAATTTCCAACCTTAAAGGCACTCCACTCTGTGTTAAAATCCGATATAGATTACAAATTTGGCATTTCCACCTTACGAAAACAAATACAAAAATTAGGTATTAAATGGAAAAAGACCGAGGACAACCGAAAAATATTAATGGAAAGACACAACATACAACTGCTAAGAATAAATTACCTTACCAAAATTGCGGAATATCGGTCTGAAGATAGACCACTAGTTTATACTGATGAAACCTACATCCACACTTCACATGTGTCCGGAGAGGCTTGGACCGATGGAACAGAATTTGGTGTAAAAAAACAAATCAGTACAGGCCAGCGGTTAATAATAGTGCACGCAGGAGGAAAATATGGTTTTATTCCCAACGCTTTGTTAATGTTTAAGGCAAACCAAAAAACGGGAGATTACCATGACCAGATGAACTTTGTCAACTACGAAAAATGGTTAAAAGAAAAATTAATACCGAACCTTAAACCGAATAGCGTAGTACTTATCGTAGATAATGCGTCCTATCACAACAAACTTTTGAATCATGCTCCAACGTCAAATTCTCATAAACAAGAAATGATGGATTGGTTGACGGAACACAACATTTCGTATAGCCCGTTGATGTACAAAACCAGTTTGTATGATTTAATTAAACAAAATAAAGAGCGGTTTCGTGAGTACAACATAGATGCAATTTGAAAAGAACATGGCCACTCCGTTTTACGATTGCCACCGCATCACTCGACATTCAATCCGATCGAAAATATTTGGTCCATGGTAAAAGGATATGTAGCGAAAAGAAACGTTTCATTATACATGCAAGGCATTATGAGTTTAGCAACTGAACGAATGAATACTATTACTGCTGAGGACTGGGAAAATGTTTGACGCCATGTCGAAAGTGAAGAAAATAAATATCGATGTCAGGAAGGGGAAATGGATCGAATTTCAAACAATCTTATTATCAATGCTTGTGACAGCTCAGATGAAGAACATGATAGCGACTAAAAGCAAAAAACAGAGGACTACTACTTATTCTATTTCTTAAGGGTATGTAATTTTATTAAATTAAGACAAAATTATTCTCCTTTTGTTGCAAACGGTACAACCACTACAAATGCAATTCCGTGATCTCGATAATTCATCTATACATGGACGGATTCTGAACAGAAATATTATGACAGTAGTAGTAGTAGTAGTAAAACACTTTATCGTACAAGAAAACACAACGAAAGACATATAACACAACATATACGTATAAAGGCAGTTTGGTGTCGATTTAAAAAAATCACATAAAAATGTATAATAATTTTAACAACCTGTTAGACATAAATAAGGAAATGTATCATTTTAATCCAAGCACTACTGAGTTATGAAATTCTAGTTTATTTTTTAGGTATAATCCAATTATTTAAACCGTGGCTGAAGTATGTTATTTCAAGTGGGAAATCTCTTTTCGAGATATACCTAAATATAACCCTAAACTAACTACGTATATATTTAATATTAACTAAAAACTAAAGTACGACTAAAATAAAATATTTTAAACCTAAATCTAATATTAAATAGTTACGGAAACATGAAAATGGAGGTATAAAAAACTAAACTGTTTTATACCTAAATCAGTTGAAAACGAGTAACGCATAAAAATGGCAATATTAAATGTATTTTTCTATTAACGAAATTCACAGAAATGAACACGATAACACTAATTAAACCAAATGATTAGGTAGGTTAATATTGTTATCAATGTGATTTTTTTATAACATAGAACTGTAATATTTTTTACAATATTTGATTGACTCTTGAAAATTACTCATTTAAGTGCTATTTCATTAATTTCAAACAAAAATATTATTTTTAGTCAAAGCTAATACTGTAACACGTGGTTGAAAAACTTCTATATTTTTTTGAAACAGGTATTTTATAATATAATATCATTGTTAATTAATAAAACTAAGAATCTTGAAGCAAATCAAATTATTTTGTTTTAATATTTTTTGATTTGCAATTTTTAAGTAGTTACACTACTATATATAAATTGAAAATAGATTTCATATACTTCAGAAAAAGTGACCAAACCCTCCGGTGTCCGAGGCCAGATACACCTGACACCTCGGCCTCTGGCCTCGGACACCGGAGGGTTTGGTCACTTTTTCTGAAGTATATGAAATCTATTTTTAATAAAACTAAGTTAAAAATAAACAAACAGCCTTGTTACAAATTAACACTAACTCATTAAATTCATCTCCATTTATAAATATTAAATAAATAAATGTTATGGGACAATCTTACACAAATCAACCTAGTCCCACAGTAAGCTCAATAAGGCTTGTGTTGTAGGTACTAGATGACGATATATATAATAGATAAATACTTAAATACATAGAAAACATCCATAACTCCGGAACAAATATCCGTGATGAACACACAATAAATGCCCTGACTAGGATTCGAACCCGGGCCCTTCTGCTTCATAAGCAGGGCCACTACCGACTAGGCTAGGAGGCCGTTAAATATTGGCTATAAAAAGGAATAGTCTGTACTAAAATCTAGTAGGTACGGTCAGCTGCAGAGAAAAGGTACCACCGTGCCCTACAAACTTGTATGGCGGGTGGTCCCTTTTCTCTGCAGCTGACTGTACCTGCCTATCGATTGTTTTAAGGTAATATTTTTTAATTATTTATCGGTAGGTAATGAATGAAACAGCACAACGCCATATAACAGGATATTCTGTTCATCTGTATATGTATTTCCTCAACTGTTTTTTTATTACACTAGTGTTACTAAAATAATAATGTAATTTCAAGTAGGCACCTATGAATTATAGGGATATATGGGGAAAATGTAGCTATTATGGAAAACACTATTAAAAGTATAATATACTTACCTAATTTAATGCAATATTAAAGTACCTACAGGTACGTTAATATTACATTTAATTAGGTAAGTACCTTCCTTTTAAAATTAACAAATTATAACTTTATAAAGAGTTCTGAAAATTGATGTAATATGAAAACGCAGGATTTTAATATGATATTTTAATCAAGTACACTTTGTGCTATGCATGTTTGAAAAATAGAATTTAATGTATTAAATAATATTATTGAATGTTCAGTGTATTGCGGATTTAAATAATGTGTAAAATGCTAAGAAACAAACCATTGTAATTAGGAACATGCATGATTTTTTTGGAAGACGTCATTCGATTATATTTCCCTGTAGAAATGTCTCTAATAAACATAATATGTATGATAGCCCTGAAACGTCAAAAATGTGAAAATACGTTAGGCGTCTGCGCCGCGCGTCAAAACGCCCCATACAAAAAGTGTGAGGATTGTGTTGTGACGTCACCGACCACAAAGTTGCAGAAAACTGTTTGGAAGGAACTAGTTTTTGGGAGATTTTTGTAATTTTAGGCACGAAAAAATGCGTTTAGCTATTAATATAGTTGTCGTACATTTTTTTTTCTTGTTAGAACATAAGTAATCGAACTGAAGTTTCGAAAAGACATTTGAGGGATAAAAAAAATGCCTAAAATTTTAAGTTTGTTAACCGCAATATATTTAAAAAACTGTTAAAAATTATTACGGATTTCCACTTATTTATATTAATTTGGGGTTGTTGAACGTGTTTATGGAACAAATTCAATTAAATATTTTTCATGCATGTTCTCTATATCTATTGTATTAGTTCACTCGCGACGTTGATAACCCAATAAATGATATTTGAATTTGATTTGTCTTCCGATGAGGGAATGAATATGTAAAGTGCAATCACGTGACAAAATAAACGTCAATATCAAATCATTTTAAGTAATTTTAGGTCATAATGATGTGACGTGTAACTAAGATATTAAATTACTATATGTTATTTAATTTGATATTATGCAACTTAATCCTATGGTTGAATTTGTGAGAATTATATAAATATTTTTTATGAATGTTTGCAGATGAAAGAAGGATTGTAGGTTGTATATTTGTTTTATTTTAAGTTATAAGTAAGAGGTCATATGTTTAGCTCATGACTTTACTGTGAATGTAAATTGTTTTTTATCGTTGGAATATTTCTTTGACGTTGGAATATACTGACACAGTATTTTTTTAAATTATAAATCATCGGTTGTTTCATTATTGTTTCCTCTCTTTATTCTAAATCATTTACACAATACCATAATTTATAAAGTCCAATGTTTGTGTATATAAATAAAACTATCAGTCGCATTTTAACCCTTAATTTGGCACAAAATATTCATGGTCGTGGGTTCTAGCCTCCGTGATCCTCAATAGTCTAATGATTCTGAGCAAGAAAAAATACAAAAAGATGGTCATACCTTATGTTGATCAGGTCATACATTCCCAAATTAAGGGTTAAATAAAGATGTACTTATTATACTATATATGCCATCAGAGTACTGGGCGCATGACTCTAAATTAAGGAAAAATCTGAACCCTTATAGGATCACTCATCTGTACGGTTGGCTGTCTGCTGTCTGTCCGTCTGAGGCCAATGTGCTCCGAAACTACTATCTAATAGAGTTAAAATTTGATACATATAGGTATAGCCATCTTTTGTGGTAACGAAAGCAGTAGGTATTTCTGACCGTCAGGTTGTTGCCAACTTGCCAAATCAACTAGTTTTACACTATGATATATTATATAATAATGAGATGCGTTATGTACGCTCCAAAAGTGAAGCACTTAAAATGAATGAATTCAAACAATTGTCGCTAGTCGCGCATCGGCCAGCGTGAGATGCGGACGTGCCAATGAGCTCCCGTCATCCGCGTGAGAAAGAGACTGTCATTTTTTACAATGAGAGTGACATAACAGAATCGTTGCTAGGTTATGAAATAACTCTGGAAGTATTTTTTCTCTCATTTTGTTAGAGTATAACCCATCCATAGTAAATATCATTGGTTTTACATCTATTTTATTCCACACAATTAGCAACACGCATGATTTTTTGGAATACGTCATTCGATTCAATTTCCAGTGAAATTAAAATCCCACCAAAAACATAAATGTAAAAAAGGAGAGCCAAGTTCAATATAAAAATTATGCTTGGCTGTGGGCTTCGCCGCAAAAAGAATGGAGATCTAAATGAGTGCCAAGTTCTATGCAAAATCCAAATATGTATTTATAGGAACAAAATAACATTATGAACAAGTATAAAACTCTATTTCTTTGCTTTATTGGATACCTATAACAATTGCTGTTATTTACAAATGTGAGATCTTAAAGTAGGTTAGATTTGACTTGGCCAGTTTTCATTACATCAGTCATTTTATAAGGTTATTCAACATATATATATATATTTTAATTCTGATAAAAAATGGCCAAGTTGAATACTTGTTCATAATGTTATTTTGTTCCTATAAATACATATTTGGATTTTGCATAGAACTTGGCACTCATTTAGATCTCCATTCTTTTTGCGGCGAAGCCCACAGCCAAGCATAATTTTTGTATTGAACTTGGCTCTCCTTTTTTACATTTATGTTTTTCGTGGGATATCATTACTTTTTGTAAAGAAAACTGGGCAGGTATTGAGATTTAATGTTTTTTCTTGCGTTTCCGCTGCATAGTTTTCTTTTTTATGCTATTGTCTATATGCTATTGGTGCCGCGCGCCGCCGACGACACACCGCTGGCCGGTCGTTTAGCACGTATTACAAGTTTTTTGTATGGGGACACAACTTATTTTTTGACTTAACTTTATTTTTATATTTCTGTTATATAGCAAATATAATTATACATATATTGGGATAGTTTCAAATATCTTCTTGTAACGGTTCCAACGATACAATTTAAAAAAAAAATTTGTATGCCCCCCCCCCCCTATTTTTGAACTTTTTTTTATTTTTAGATTTTTTCCTACGCTTACACACAATTACCGAGCTGGGTTCCAAATTTCATCCTTCTAGGTCATCTGGAAGTAGGTTAGATTTAGGTACTATATGTCAGTCAGTCAGTCAGTGCTAAAATTTACGACTTTTTAACCTTCATATCTTTATAACCGTTTGAGCTAGCTGCATGAAATTTTGGCTTCTAGATGTCCTTAAGGATATAATTAAACACACGTAGTTTTATGTGTTTACGTTAAAGAGGTTTTGAGTTATAGAAGGGTCAAAAGTGGCACCAAGTGGTTCGTGTAATATACACTCGGCGCTGGCTCCAGTTCCCTTGCTTGAACTTGGCTTGACACGCTGCCGCATGTCTAGATGTCTCTAATAAACCTACTATCTATTGAGGCCCGGAAACGTCGCAAAAAATCGAAATCAAAATATATTTATTGAGACTATAGATGTATAAAGATGATGGGAGATGTATAAATATAGAATAGATGTATAAATATAGGAATATACTAGCTGTGCCCGCGGCTCCGCCCGCGTGGAATTCGGTCTGTGTCAGTAAGCGGCTACTTCACCCCTAATTTCTCCCCCGCTACCCTGGAGGCGGAACTTGAAGTAAAGTTGACAGATGGATTTATCCTATTAGTTTTTATTGGCATGATTTAAACGACATGGAATAAGTAGATGTATATCGGATGATACAGGACCACTTTTGTATTTATATGTTCATGTCCACGGCAAATATCATCCAAATCGATCCTCCCGTCAAATCAGTCTAGGCATGAAAGGTAAGAACAGGCGCGGTTGAAATGGGGGGGGGGGGGGGGGGGGCACAGATGCAGAAATGTTTTTTTTTCTATTTGAGGAATTAGTAATCCTTAAGGGGTGATTTCCGGTGCAAAAAAACCGGCCAAGAGCATGTCGGGCGATGCTCAGTGTAGTTTCGTAAATGCCGCCCTGTTACGGAACATCCGTTCAAACGGTCGTTTATTAAGGGATATTTGGCGGCGCTTACGTCAGTTTACTATCCGGCACATCCTTTCACTATGCGATTTTGACTGATAATTCAAAAACGGCTCAACCGATTTTATTCAATATAGTTTATATTGAAAATTCTTATCAGGCCTCACCAAATTTCAGCTTTCTAGTGCGAACAGTAACTGAGCTAGACCGTGGACAGACGGACGGACATGGCGAAACTATAACTAATATAAGGCGAAAATATAGTTGACTACGGAACCCTAAAAAGAGATAAATAGTAGTTTATGTAACTGTTACGTAATAAGGCCTAATTATGTACAGAAGCATACACTGCTTTACCTACACACATATTAAAAATCCACTGAAACCATGGGTGCCGGCGGTCGGGGGGAGGGGGGGGAGGGGCGGATTTTGATTACGTTACCGTAGGTAATAAATTTTCATACGTTTTTACCACACTGTCACAGATAATACACTGATGTTACGTTACTGGTTGCAATAATTGTGGTAATTACATACTTCAAGGTAAGCACATTACAATGCACTAATGAACGTCAGAGAAAAATAAAATACGTGAGTGTCGTGGAACACTCTGTTGGAACGAAGTTATGTTATTTAATTTTTGACTTTTTCTTAAATTTTCTAATTTTTATTTTTTTTGTATTTTTTTGAAATTTTGAAATTTTAAAAATGTTTGAATTTTTTAAAATTTTTGAAATTTTTTAAATTGTTGAAATTTTTGAAAAATATAGAAATTTTGCCATTTCTGACATTTTTTACTTTTAGGTTCTCGACTTTTTTCACTTTGTCACTTCTCACTTTCACTTTTCACTACACTTCACTTCACTTCACTTTATTCTATTTTATATATTTTTTATTTCATTCCATTTTACATGTTTCTCAATCGTATGGGTGTCGCGTTTTCGTGACGTGACGGTTTTTCGTGACGGTCACGTGACTTTTTTTCACCTAGCCCCCCATCCGCGAACCGTCCAATAAGGATTTTTCATCTAAATACGGACAGCGGTTATTGGTTGTTTCTTCCCCATGTAAACTTTCACCCCTTTTGTATCCGTTTAAAGGATAATTTCCGAGATAAAACTATTTTATTTCCTTTTTTAATTAATTATCTCCATACCAAATTTTATCTAAATCGATTCTGCGGTTAATAATTCCCTATACAAATTTTCAACTGTCTTTTCACCCCTTTAGGGTTGATTTTCGGAGTGAAAACTATAATTTGTCCTTTCTTGAGACCCATACTATACCAAATTTCATTTTTATCAGTTCAGCGGTTAAAACATCGTCATACCAACTTCCAACCCCCTTTTCGAGGTGAAAGGGTTTATTTTCGGGATGAAAACTATTCTGTCGTTTCTCGGGACTCAAATTATCTGCATACTAAATTCTATTAAAAAATCTCCATAGAAAATTTCAACCCACTTTTCACCCCCTCCAGGGTTGATTTTCGGGATGAAAACTATTCTTTGTCCTTTCCCGGGACTCAAACTATCTCTACACAAAATTTCATCAAAATCCGTTCAGCCGTTTTCACGTGATAGATGTATAGATAGTTAGTTTTTATTGAAAGTACCTTTCAGGCTTCACTTCCATTATTTTTTTTTAAATTTTTTGGACCAACGGTTCTAAAGTAAGGTGGGGGGGGGGGGGGGGGGGGTTTCAAGATGAAACTATCCTTTGTCCTTTCTCGAGACCCATACTATGTCTATACCAATTTTCATCTAGATCTGTTCAGCGGTAAAAAAATTCTCATAACAACTTCCAACCCCCTTTTCACCCCCACAAGGGTTTGAAAACTATCCTATGACGTTTCTCGAGACTCAAATTATCTCCATACTCATTTCTATCTAAATCGTTACAGCGGTTAAAAATTCTCCATACAAACTTTCAACCCCATTTTCACCCCCACCAGGGTTGATTTTCGGGATTAAAACTATATATTATCCTTTCCCGGGACTCAAACTATCTCAATACAAAATTTCATCAAAATCCGTTCAGCCGTTTTCACGTGATGGGCGGTCAAATAAACAGACAAACAGATAAACAGACAAACAGATAAACAGACAAAAAATCTAAAAATTGTTGGAACGTGTTCTGTTATCGATTCTACGTATCCCCAGCCAACTTTTTTTCGATTATCTTCCATGTACAGACTTTCGACCCTCTTCAGCTTAAGAATGCTGAATGAAAGAAGCTTAAGATGTATAGATAGCTGTGCCCGCGGCTCCGTCCGCGTGGAATTCGGTCTGTGTCAGTAAGCGGCTACTTCACCCCTAATTTCTCCCCCGCTACCCTGGAGGCGGAAGTTGAAGTAAAGTTGACAGATGGATTTATCCTATTAATTTTTATTGGCATGATTTAAACGACATGGAATAAGTAGGTGTATATCGGATGATACAGGACCACTTTTGTATTTATACGTTCATGTCCACGGCAAATATCATCCAAATCTATCCTCCCCTCAAATCAGTCTAGGCATGAAAGGTAAGAACAGGCGCGGTTGAAATGGGGGAGGGGGGGGGGGGGGGCACAGATGCAGAAATGTTTTTTTTTCTATTTGAGGAATTAGTAATCCTTAAGGGGTGATTTCCGGTGCAAAAAAACCGGCCAAGAGCATGTCGGGCGATGCTCAGTGTAGTTTCGTAAATGCCGCCCTGTTACGGAACATCCGTTCAAACGGTCGTTTATTAAGGGATATTTGGCGGCGCTTACGTCAGTTTACTATCCGGCACATCCTTTCACTATGCGATTTTGACTGATAATTCAAAAACGGCTCAACCGATTTTATTCAATATAGTTTTTATTGAAAGTTCTTATCAGGCCTCACCAAATTTCAGCTTTCTAGTGCGAACAGTAACTGAGCTAGACCGTGGACAGACGGACGGACATGGCGAAACTATAACTAATATAAGGCGAAAATATAGTTGACTACGGAACCCTAAAAAGAGATAAATAGTAGTTTATGTAACTGTTACGTAATAAGGCCTAATTATGTACAGAAGCATACACTGCTTTACCTACACACATATTAAAAATCCACTGAAACCATGGGTGCCGGGGTTCGGGGGAAGGGGGGGGAGGGGCGGATTTTGATTGCGTTACCGTAGGTAATGAATTTTCATACGTTTTTACCACACTGTCACAGATAATACACTGATGTTACGTTACTGGTTGCAATAATTGTGGTAATTACATACTTCAAGGTAAGCACATTACAATGCACTAATGAACGTCAGAGAAAAATAAAATACGTGAGTGTCGTGGAACACTCTGTTGGAACGAAGTTATGTTATTTAATTTTTGACTTTTTCGTAAATTTTGTAATTTTTATTTTATTTGTATTTTTTTGAAATTTTTGAAATTTTAAAAATGTATGAATTTTTTGAAATTTTTTAAATTGTTGTAATTTTTGAAAAATATAGAAATTTTGCCATTTCTGACATTTTTTACTTTTAGGTTCTCGACTTTTTTCACTTTGTCACTTCTCACTTTCACTTTTCACTACACTTCACTTCACTTTATTCTATTTTATATATTTTTTATTTCATTCCATTTTACATGTTTCTCAATCGTATGGGTGTCGCGTTTTCGTGACGTGACGCTTTTTCGTGACGGTCACGTGACTTTTTTTCACCTAGCCCCCCATCCGCGAACCGTCCAATAAGGATTTTTCATCTAAATACGGACAGCGGTTATTGGTTGTTTCTTCCCCATGTAAACTTTCACCCCTTTTGTATCCGTTTAAAGGATAATTTCCGAGATAAAACTATTTTATTTCCTTTTTAGGGTTCCGTAGTCAACTAGGAACCCTTATAGTTTCGCCATGTCTGCCCGTCCGTCCGTCCGTCCGTCCGCGGATAATCTCAGTGACCGTTAGCACTAGAAAGCTGAAATTTGGTACTAATATGTATATTAATCACGCCGACAAAGTAGTAAAATAAAAAGTGGAAATTATTTTTTTATTAGGGTACCTCCCCTATACGTAAAGTGGGGAGTGATTTTTTTTTTCATTTCAACCCTAACGTGTGATATATTATTGGATAGGAATTTAAAAATGAATAGGGGTTTCCTAAAATCATTTTTCGATAATGTAAATATTTTCGGAAATAATCGCTCCAGAAGTAAAAAAATATGCGTCCCCCCCCCCCTCTAACTTTTGAACCATAAGTTTTAAAAATATGAAAAAAATCTCAAAAGTAGAACTTTATAAAAACTTTCTAGGAAAATTATTTTGAACTTGATAGGATGAATAGTTTTTGAAAAAAAAATACAAAATAATTTCTGAACTAAGTTTGTAATTTAACCGTATAAGCAGGTGTTTATTGTACCTGTAATTTCTACAAAATTACAATGAAATGACGTGCTTTCAAATAAAGTAAAAACGGTGAAAATCGGTTCACGCAATAAAGAATTATCCCATAAAAATCATCTTCCATACTTTATGCTCGCGCGCTAGTTTACTTAATTTGCCGATAGATGTCGCTGTACGTGGAACGCTCATATCATATGGCGGAGTTATTTTAACTCTTAAGTGGGGACACTTACTGTGACGGACGGAAAACTACGGAACCCTACAGTGAGCGTGGCCCGACACGCTCTTGGCCGGTTTTTTAATTAATTATCTCCATACCAAATTTTATCTAAATCGATTCTGCGGTTAATAATTCCCTATACAAATTTTCAACTGTCTTTTCACCCCTTTAGGGTTGATTTTCGGAGTGAAAACTATCATTTGTCCTTTCTTGAGACCCATACTATACCAAATTTCATTTTTATCAGTTCAGCGGTTAAAAAATCGTCATACCAACTTCCAACCCCCTTTTCGAGGTGAAAGGGTTTATTTTCGGGATGAAAACTATTCTGTCGTTTCTCGGGACTCAAATTATCTGCATACTAATTTCTATTAAAAAATCTCCATAGAAACTTTCAACCCACTTTTCACCCCCTCCAGGGTTGATTTTCGGGATGAAAACTATTCTTTGTCCTTTCCCGGGACTCAAACTATCTCTACACAAAATTTCATCAAAATCCGTTCAGCCGTTTTCACGTGATAGATGTATAGATAGATAGTTTTTATTGAAAGTACCTTTCAGGCTTCACTTCCATTATTTTTTTCAAATTTTTTGGACCAACGGTTCTAAAGTAAGGTGGGGGGGGGGGGTGGGGGGTTTCAAGATGAAACTATCCTTTGTCCTTTCTCGAGACCCATACTATCTCTATACCAATTTTCATCTAAATCTGTTCAGCGGTAAAAAAATCCTCATACCAACTTCCAACCCCCTTTTCACTCCCACAAGGGTTTGAAAACTATCCTATGACGTTTCTCGAGACTCAAATTATCTTCATACTCATTTCTATCTAAATCGTATCAGCGGTTAAAAATTCTCCATACAAACTTTCAACCCCATTTTCACCCCCACCAGGGTTGATTTTCGGGATTAAAACTATATATTATCCTTTCCCGGGACTCAAACCATCTCTATACAAAATTTCATCGAAATCCGTTCAGCCGTTTTCACGTGATGCGCGGTCAAATAAACAGACAAACAGATAAATAGATAAACAGACAAACAGATAAACAGACAAAAAATCAAAAAATTGTTGGAACGTGTTCTGTTATCGATTCTAAGTATCCCCAGCCAACTTTTTTTCGATTATCTTCCATGTACAGACTTTCGACCCTCTTCAGCTTTATTATATGTATAGATAGATAGTTTTTATTGAAAGTTCTTATCAGGCCTCACCAAATTTCAGCTTTCTAGTGCGAACGTTAACTGAGCTAGACCGCGGACAGACGGACGGACATGGCGAAACTATAAGCGTTCCTAGTTGACTACGGAACCCTATAAAGAGATAAATAGTAGTCGGGGTGGGCGGATTCTCATTACGTTACCGTAGGTAATGAATTTTCATACGTTTTTACCACACTGTCACAGATAATACACTGATGTGACGTTACTGGTTGAAATAATGGTGGTAATTACATACGGTTCTGAATGCGGAATAGAGGATTTATGATATTGGTGTAGATCAAGATATTTATTCTTCAATGTAAGCACATTACAATGAACTATTGAACGTCAGATTATAATAAAATACGCGTGTCGTGGAACACTCGATTGGAACGAAGTTATGTTATATAATTTTTGACTTTTTCGTAAATTTTGTGGTTTTAGTTTTTTTTGTATTTTTTGGACATTTAGGAAATTTAGAAAATTTAGGAAATTTAGAAAATTTAGGAAATTTAGGAAAATTTAAATTAAATTATTGAAATTTTGGAAGTTTTTGAAATTTTGCCATTTTTGACATTTTCGACGTTTTTGACATTTTTTACTTTTAGGTTCTCGACTTTTTTCACTTTTATCACTTTGTCACTTCTCAATTTCACTACACTTCACTTCACTTCACTTTATTCTATTTTATAAACCGATCCTATTTGATTTATATGTTTCTCAATCGTATGGGTGTCGCGTTTTCGTGACGTAACGCTTTTTCGCCTAGCCCCCCATCCGCGAACCGTCCGAGAAGGAACTTTGTTCCAAAACTACCACCGGTTCTAACCCTACACCTCTGGCCCAAGAAGTATTATGACCGAAAGAAACTCTTCTTCAAGAAGACATATCAAAACAGCTTGAGAGACAGATAATGTATGATAACCTACTCGTATTGTTTAATTATAAAGAAAAATAAATCCTTATCTGACTGCTTCACAAAACGTTTGATATGTTTTCTACCTAAACGGTGTCCTATAAATGTTAGATGATTTTGTAGTAGTTTCTGGTTTGGGTCATGCATCTTTGTCCGTTATATATAGTCCTCGAACCTGCAATAACCCTTTGACATTCGTGACATTTTCAAATATTTCTTAAGGTAAAGGTAAATTTAAAGCATCGACGGGTAATCCATACTAATATTATAAATGGGAAAGTGTGTGTATTTGTTTGTTTGTCCGTCTTTCACGGCAAAACGGGGCGACGAATTGACGTGATTTTTTAAGTGGAGATAGTTGAAGGGATGGAGCACTCTCATTATATAGGCCTATGTCACTACTTAGGCTACTCTTTGTCGCTTTCTAACCCCCCCCCCCCCCCCCCCCTTCCCTAAAATGGGGGGTGGAAGTTTGTATCGAGCATTCCGGGGGGCAAAGGGGATCCGTGTTACCCCGAATTTAACGCGAGCGAAGCCGCGGGCAAAAGCTAGTATGTTATTATTATTATTAATTTAATTGGGCTATCAATGTGCCGCGTCGACCAGATTTGATCTATTGTGGCAGCCCTTTATAGCTCATTACTGATTCCCGTTGCATCTAGAAATTTCCAGATTCTTTGGGCTGTAATGTGTTGTACCTCATCGGGTTGCAGTACATGTCGCCCTAGGTGGGTACTTCTTTTATGCATTAGCGGTCCGCAGGAGCAGAGGATGTGCAAGGCTGTTTCCTCTTCTTCCTGGCAGAACCTGCATACTGAGTCCTGTTTCTTACCCATACGAAACATGTGTTTGTTCAACATACAGTGGCCTGTCAGTATTCTGGTCACTGCACAGGTTTTGTGTCTTTTGAGCCCTAACAGCTCTTTAGAGATTTTGTTGTCGAACCCTTTGATTAGAGCTTTCGAGTGTGCTTGTCCTTTGACGAGCTTCCACCATGCGTTTGCTCTCGTTTTTTCCAAGTTATTTAACAGAGAATATGCCTCCCGTTTGGTGATTCCACAGAACGGTTCTGGGCCGACCAGAGGTGTGTCCGCGCCCTTTCTGGCAAGTTCATCCGCTATTTCGTTTCCGTCAATGTCGGAGTGCCCTGGTACCCATCTAAGTGTAACTTTGTTGGAGTTAGCCAGTGCATTGAGGTTATTTTTGCAATTCTGGACTAGTTTTGAGTTTGACTCTAAAGATTCTAGTGCCAGCAGAGCAGCTTGGCTGTCTGAGTTGATATAGATATGCTGGTGTCTTAGGTTTCTATCCAGGTTGATTTCCGCACATTTGTTGATGGCGAAGACTTCAGCCTGGAAGATTGAGGCCCTTTTGCCCATGCTGACGCTAGCTCTGTGCTTGGGCCTCTCACCATAGATCCCGCATCCTACTTCATTACCTTTTTTTGATCCATCCGTGTACCATATGTGGCTACCCTCTTCGACATACATTTGGTCTTTGGTCCATTTGTCTCTAGGAGGTATTTCCACTTTGTACAGTTTGGTGAAATGACATACGGTGTGCATGTCATCGGTAGGCATGCTAAGGGTTTCGTTCGCAAAAACCCAGGCCTTAAATTTGGTGAGTGCTTGAGAGCGCCATTTTGGCCTATTTAGCGTGCATATTCTGTAGACGCACTGCTTGGCCTCCTTTTTAACTTGCAGGTGGAGTGGTGTTATATCAAGCAGTGCATCCAGGGCCGCTCCCGGTGTCGAGGAGAAGGCCCCTGTTGCCGTTAGGCAAGCCGTGCGTTGCAGGCTGTTTAAGGTGTCGATAGCTGTCTTTTGGCTGGCCTTGTTACACCAGACCGCGGAGGCGTAGGTAATAATGGGCCTCACAACCGCTGTATAAAGCCACATAGCAATTTTGGGTCGTATGCCCCATCTTGCTCCCGCCATTCGACAGCATGACCACATGGCCATTTTCGCTTTTTGCGTGATGTTTTTCAAGTGAGGGTTCCAGGTTACCTTTTGGTCAAATGTGACCCCTAGATACTTGACCTCAGATGAAAAAGGTATTACTTGTCCATTGAGTTCTAGTTTTCCGAGTCTATCCAGATTTCTCTTTCTTGTGAACGGCACTACCACCGTTTTGCTCGGATTAATGGACAAGTCATTATCTCTGCACCATTTAAGTATCGTGTTTAGAGCTCCTTGCATCAGATTTGAGATTGTGTGGAGGCAGGGGCCTTTGATTATAACTACAAGGTCGTCGGCATATCCCTGTGTGTCGTAATCTTTGTCCCTCATGATTGCAAGAAGTTGGTCCACAGCTAGGGTCCATAATAACGGGGATAAAACGCCTCCTTGTGGACATCCTTTTGTGGTGTAAAATTCATGCTCTATTGCATTGAGGGTTAGAGTCGCCATTCTATTAGAAAGCATACTCTGGACCCATCTAATGGTGGTTTCATCAACTCCCTTTGATCTCATCCCGCTAAGGATGGTTTCTGTGGGTGTATTATCGAAAGCACCCTCGACATCAAGGAACGCACATAAAGCGGTTTGCTTATCCTCTAGGGTCTTTTGCACCTTATCGACCAGGTCAAGTAGGGCAGTTTCTGTTGATTTCCCCTTTTGGTATGCATGCTGGTTTAAACTGAGTGGTCTAGCCACCAGATAATGCGCTCTAATGTGCTGATCTATGATTCTTTCCATCGTTTTAAGGAGGAAAGATGTAAGACTAATTGGTCGGAAGGATTTAGGCTGAGAGTAGTCCTTTTTCCCTGCTTTTGGTATGAAGCGTACCTTGACCCGTGCCCATTTTTCTGGTATAATTCCTAATGCAAAGCTTGCTCGGAATATTCTTACCAGGTGCGGGAGGAGGAGGTCCTGTCCTTGCTGTAGTAATGCAGGAAACACTCCGTCATCTCCGGCCGATTTAAATGGCTTGAATTTGCTCAAAGCCCATTTAATGTTGTTTGGTCTAAAGATATTAGTTGCCAAATTCCAGTCTATGTTGCGTACCCTGTGGATTTGAAGGTTCCTTTGGGCGCACAGCTGATTATTGCTGGTTGTATACGAACCTGGGAAGTGGGTCACTCTAAGCACGTCTAGAGTTTCCGCTTCTGTGTTAGTAAAAGAGCCGTCGGGTCTTTTAAGGAGACCGAGGTAGTTGGTTGGCGTTTTTGATAGTATTTTGTGAATTCTTG
Source organism: Pammene aurita (assembly GCA_947086415.1). Lineage (NCBI taxonomy): Eukaryota > Metazoa > Arthropoda > Insecta > Lepidoptera > Tortricidae > Pammene > Pammene aurita. The sequence goes on from OX352298.1 coordinate 2,936,541, forward strand.
CTCCTTTGTGGGTTTGGGCAATTTCCTCACAGAATCTTCGCCAAGACCGCCTTTTGGCTTTCCTGATCTGTTTATTATATTCAGTCAATGCTCTGCCATACCTTTCCCACTCATAAGGTGTGGTAGAGTGATTGAATATGCGGCGTGTGGATTTGCGGAGTTTATCCAGCCTTTTGTTCCACCACGTCGTTGTGTTAGAAGACTTTGGTTCCTGAAAACGGGCAGCTTTGTTCATAGGCCTTAACCATGCCTTGCGAGATTAGGTCGACTGCCAAGTTGAGGGAATTTGGTGTTTTTACCTGTTTGTGGATATCCTTTAGACGATGTTCTAGGTCGGCCTTGTAGGCTTCCCATGACGTATCTTTTGGGTTCCTATGCATAGGTATTTCCTGTTCAAGAGAATCTTTTACACCAAATAAAATATGTTTGTGGTCCGACATTGAATTTTCGCAACTGACGTGCCAGTTCGTTAGGCATTTAGCTACCTTTTCAGTTGCGAATGTAATATCTAGTACTTCTTGTCTAGCCCTAGTTACGAAGGTTGGCGTGTTGCCCCTATTCAACAATTGCAGACAGTTAGTAAAGATAAAATCGGAGAGTAACTCACCTCTTTTGTTAATTCCAGTGCTCCCCCAGATGGTATGGTGGGCATTGGCATCGCACCCCACGATAAGTTCTGCCTTTTGTGCTTGAGCGTACTCTACAACTTTAGTCAGTTCTTCTGTGGGGTCTTGTTTTTCTCCAGGCAAATAAGCGGAGCAAATAAGTACCTTCCGTGCTCCTCTGCCTTTGAGATCAACGTATGCAGCTAACAAGGTCGTCGCTGCATAATTCTGTAACAGGTAAGAAATTGATCTTTCTGTTAAAAACGATGCAGGCTCTGGGTTTGGTGCCTTTTTCATTTATTACAATCTTACCTGCTCTGTTTAGTCCTGCAGCCATGGATTTAGCATTGATCCATGGTTCTTGTATGAGGGCGATGTCCAGGCCATTTTCGCCAAAGAGTTTTTCCACGACCGCTGTGGCCGCGATGGCGTGGTGGATGTTGGCCTGTAGGACTACCACCCCCCTATTTGTTGTTGCGTCCTTATTTGCCCCGGCGTTGGGCGCCACCGCGCCCTTGCTGGCCTCCTCTGCTTCCTCTACCCCTGGGGTGGTTACTACCCCTGTTGCCTCCCCTATTGGCGAGAAACCGCTGCGTCCCTGAGGGTCCGGGAGTGGGATGGGAGTTGGAGGGGACCGCCCGTTTTGGGCCGTGGGGCACCTTTCGGGCGGGTGTCAGGGTTTGGTTGGTGGCTGAGGGTCCGAGAGTGTAATGGGAGTTGGAGGGAACCGTCCGTTTTGGGCCGTGGGGCACCTTTCGGGCGGGTGTCAAGGTTTGGTTGGTGGGTGGGGAAGGGTTTGCCGGTTGCGGTGGTTGGGTTTGGGAAGTTATTGTTCCGGGCATTTGGGCTTTGGGTTGTCCCTTGAGCCGGAACTGGACTTCGCGGAACCCGAGGTTCGCTTTTAGCCCAGTTTTCTTGAGGTTCTCCACCGACACGTCGTCTAGAGACAGTGTCACCATGACTCCGCTCTTCTCGACTTTGGTGTGGAGAACCTTCCAGTACTCTGTGTGCAGCCCCTGGTTCTGCGCATAGAGCAGAGATAGCGACTGTTGTACCTTGGAGTCGTCTATCTCTGGTATGAACACCATCCCTACGTTAGGTTTCGGAAGCTCATTTTCAGGGATGACCCCGAGGTTGGCTTCCGGCCAAGGTTTTAGGGTTGGTGTTACCTGTTCAAGCCAGGCTTTGGATCTTTGGTCGCTGCATGTGATCAGCAACCAGCCTGGCTTGTGGGAATAGCCTTTAAATTTGGGTCCTTCAGCCATCTTCATGGTTGAGATCCTCTGCAGGATGGTTTCACAGAGGGACTCCAGCTGAGCGACTGTCATCGGTCTGGAGTCTTTTATCCCAACCCGAATTTGGTTGAGGACCTCACTGTAGGCTTGTGGTGGTTGGGGTTGGGTAGGGGGGGTCTCACTCACCCTTGGGTTTTTGGGTGTGTTGCCCTTCGGTGATACCTCCTCCGAGCGGGGCCGTTTTACCGGCTTTTGCTCGGGTTGTGAGTGTGAGGGCCCAAACTTGTACCCCAACTTTTTAAGCTCCGCAAAGCTCTTTGCGGACAGTTGCAACGCCTCTTCAGGCGCAACTCCTAGTCCTCTAAGAGCTTTGTAGCGGCCTCTTGCAGAGCCCGTTAATCTCTTAACGGACACCTGTTGTGTGTCAGGGTGGGAAGCCTCCGTTGGATTGTGTGGACGATTAACGCTCCTTTCAACCGTGGTGGTGCTCTCCACTACCTCCATAGGTTGCTCCGATGAGCGGGCGGAGTTTTCCGCGCCTTCCATCAGGGGCATTAGTTCCTGGCATAGGTCTTCCAGGGTACCTTCAAGTTTATCTATTTGGTTAAAATTATCCATGCAGATCCCACGAGAAGCTAGGGAATTATACAGTCCGTTCCAGCAGAGCCCCGCTTGCCGGAATAAGGCAAAATACACCTCGAGGTTGCCCGGTATCGAGGGTCATCGTTAGCGACTGAGCACCCCCTCAGTCACGCATCTCTCGGCACGAATGGCCACCTTAGATTGGGGTTTTTGGGGTCGAGGTTGTCTCCTCCAGGAGTTAGGAATTGGAGCAGGGTACATAGGAACTAGGTTAGTGGGTTGGAGTGGGAAGGAGATGATGGTGGAGGGATGGGATGTTTAGGAATCACGGGATGAAAGGTAGAAGGTTACCTGGCAGGTGGGAATGCCGTACCAGGTATCGTCTCTCATACTTACATGTTATAAATATGAACACCTTGACCAAAAAATTACAAATCATTTTAATACCAAATTTCATCTAAATACGTACAGCGGTTATTGGTTGTTTCTTCCCCACGTAAACTTCCACCCCTTTTGCATCCGCTTAAGGGATCATTTCCGAGATAAACAGATAAATAGACAACAATTCAAAAAAAATGTTGGAACGTGTTCTGTTATCGATTCTAAGTATCCCCAGCCAACTTTTTTTCGAATATATTCCGTGAACAGACTTTCGACCCTCTTCAGCTTTATTATATGTATGTATAGATATTTTTTATTGAAAGTACCTTTCAGGCTTCACTTCCATTATTTTTTTCAATTTTTTTGGACCTACGGTTCCAAAGTAAGATGGGGGGGGAGGCTTTTTTTGAAGATGAAACTATCCTTTGTCCTTTCTCGAGACCCATACTATCTCTATACCAATTTTCATCTAAATCAGTTCAGCGGTAAAAAATTTCTCATACCAACTTCCAACCCCCTTTTCACCCCCACAAGGGTTTGAAAACTATCCTATGACGTTTCTCGAGACTCAAATTATCTTCATACTCATTTCTATCTAAATCGTATCAGCGGTTAAAAATTCTCCATACAAACTTTCAACCCCATTTTCACCCCCACCAGGGTTGATTTTCGGGATTAAAACTATATATTATCCTTTCCCGGGACTCAAACTATCTCTATACAAAATTTCAACAAAATCCGGTCAGCCGTTTTCACGTGATGCGCGGTCAAATAAACAGACCAACAGATAAACAGATAAACAGATAAACAGACAAACAGATAAACAGACAAAAATTCTAAAAATTGTTGGAACGTGTTCTGTTATCGATTCTAAGTATCCCCGGCCAACTTTTTTTCGAATATCTTCCATGTACAGACTTTCGACCCTCTTCAGCTTTATTATATGTATAGTTAGATGTAGGTGTATAAACAGGTGTTACATTTCTTGGAGGTACTAAAACCATAGCCTTCCACAAAAAACCGGCCAAGTGCGAGTCGGGCCACGCATAATGGAGGGTTCCGTACCTTCAATGGAATAAGAACCAATCTAATACCAAAAGGTCGTAACTGATGCCTATGGAAGAAGTTTTTTTGGAGATAACTCAAAAATTACTGAACCGGTAATGTGCAACATAATTTTCGTAGAAACTATGTGATAAGGGTGCATCTTCTCCAATTTTTTCATAATTTTTGGACTTACGGTTCAAAAGTTACAGGGGACACACACACACAATTTTTCTGACTTTGGAAGCGATTATTTCTGAAAATATTCACTTAATCACAAAATGTTCAAAAAAACCTCTATGTGTTTTTAAAGACCTATCGATTGATGTACAACATGTTGATATTTGGTGAACATTTGTTTTTTTATTCAAACTCATACATTTAACTCAAACTCAAACATTTATTCAGTAAGTAGGCCACAAGGGCACTTTTACACGTCAGATAGTTTATCAAAGTAAAAGAGAGAAAAAAAAACTACTCCGGTTCTAACCCTACACCTCTGACCCGAGAAGAATTATTATGACCGGCAAGAAACTCGGCGGGACTTATTTTTTCAAAACAACAGTACATCAAAACATAAAAATACATATAAGTGCGTTGTTCTATAAGAAAACATATCAAACCAAGGTTAGATTAACCAACAATACGTTATAGTTTAAGAAAAATACTTACCAAAGAAAAAAGATGTTTCCAAATCTGACTATTTGAAAATGAATTACATACAAGTTTGACTTACTTTCTTACCTGAACTGTGTCTTCTACATAAATTTCCAAATTATAATAATCCATCATCAACAGTTAGAAACAAAGGAGAATGGGCATTTTGTACCATGAGTGTATACGATTGAGACATATCTCATTTGAAAGGTCTTAACTAGTGCATTATTTAATTGTATGACGCCATCATTGGATAGCGTGCAGGGTCCGAGCTATTTAAAAAATAGGTTGCGCATATAAACGGTTAATTTATAAAATATCCGGTCTATAACCAGTGATAGCGTATTTTATATGAAAGAATATAAGAAATGCTTCACGCTTATTTACCACCACCATCGGAAAAATACGTACAGGGCTGGAATTAGTAGATGAAACATTTGCTAATATGTAAAAACACCTGTAGCATAGCGAAGCTAACTTGTATACAAAAGTCGTATGTAACAGCTAAAAGGTATTTTTATAAGTTATTTTTCGTAAATGATACTTGCACTCTAACGTATGCAGAGACCAAAATAAAACGGTTTTATGCGTTAATTAACTGTAATTAACGACAGCCTAATTCTTCTATTGAACACTAGATGGAGCTTTGGCAGCAAAATGGACAACTTTTGCCACTGGCGTATACAATTGAACTTTATCTCAAATGAAAGGTCTTAATCATAGCATTAATTAGTTATATGGCACCGAAGGCCGTAAGGGTGCACGGAAGCCGGTATTCATTATTTCGTGTCTGCGCTGTGGCCTAGCTGTGGCAAAAACTGGAACTAACTAACCTATACAAAAAAGGTTAACTTTTATACACATTTACATAGTTTATTCGCCTGAAATTAATTGTAAAAATAAGTCATTAATTTTTTGTGACTAATTAATGTTAAATGACCGCAATTAACTACTTAAAACCAGTTAATTAAAATCAGTTACTGGCGACATCTTGTATGCAATAGAAGAACCGACTAAGTTTATAATATAGTCTATATAACTACATAAATATTAATAATGCTGGCTCCATATCATTGCTTTTTAACGCTCTAAAATCTGTGGTCTAAGGCTTCACGTCGCGTAATTATATATAAGTTAGTTTCTGAACGTTGACTATAAACTAGCTGTTCTAGGGGGTTACCTCAAACAACAGAATTTGAATTTGAAGATTCGTCTATTTGCCTTTCTCTTGTCCTTTCGCAAATTCGAGCGATGAAGCTATCTCCGCTTCCTTTTTCGACTTAGCGCTGTCAAAAAATAATACTGTTTTTTTATCACGACGGTGGCAAACAAGCATACGGCCCATATGATGGTAAGCAGATATATAATATAAGCAGATATACGTTGTCCTGAGTCATGATGGAGTTAGACCGACGCGCCGGCACGTCGTTTTTCATAATGTCATTGGGAATTTTGGAAGCTAGCTCCATCTAGTGACGAGTAGAAAACTTAGAACTTCATTAAGCACAATTAATTAACATACAAAGTCGATATATTTTAGTTCCTGCATGCATTGGAGCTAAAGTATATATTACGAAAAATAGTTTATAAAAATACCTTTGGCATGTAATATACGCCTCCCGTATACACATTACCTTGGCTCTAAACCGAGCGATATTCATATCAAGCTTAATTTAAATTAATTAATTCTAGCCCTGTAAGTATTCAAACATAGGGTGTTTTACACAGAATTGAACCATTTCTCATATGCTTTCAGATAAACCATGCTATAACGGATTACATATCGTATCCTTAAAAAAAATGCTCTTTATATGTTCGCTCTTTTTTGTTAAATATCTCGGTCCCTGCACGATATCCAACAATGGTGCCATATAATAAAATAATCCGGTGATCACGAGCTTTAAAACGAGATACGTCTCAACAGTATACATCCATGGTACACTCCCCATACAAAAATGCCCATTCTCCTGAATTTAAATAATAAAAAAAAAAATTAAAAAATTGGTCACATCTACCTATGGAGCGCCCCCCCTAAAAATATTTTTTTCTGCAATTTGACTACATAACTAAATACACCTTATATCCAAATTTTATGAAGATACATCTTATAGTTTCCGAGTAAAATGGCTGTGACATACGGACGGACGGACGGACGGACAGACGGACATGACGAAACTATAAGGGTTCCGTATTTGCCAGTTTGGCTACGGAACCCTAAAAATCAATAGTAATAATACTCCAGCAAAAAGCGAAAATACGTCAGGCGTCTGCACCGAGCGTCGAAACGGCCCATAGATACAAAAATCGCGAGATGATGACGTCACCGGCCTCCAAGTTGCAGAAATCTGTGGAAGGAATCAGTTTTTAAAAGATTTTTGTAGTTTTAAGAATTAATTAACAGGAGACGAGATCCCTATAAAATTCTTTGTCCGAAAAGTTGTAGTGAAAATCACTACATGTTTATATTACTCTTTGATTCTGTCATAGCTGTCAACCGCCAAACATGGAGTACAAAATTTGTTTTAAATGTCACATCTAGTAGAATAGATAATAAAGCAGTGGTTTTAAGCGTGAAAAATACGTTAAAGTATATAGTTTCATATTTTTAGGGTTCCGTACCTCGAAAGGAAAAAAACGGAACCCTTATAGGATCACTTTGTTGTCCGTCCGTCCGTCTGTCCGTCTGTCAAGACCCTTTTTCTTAGGAACGCGTAGAGGTATCTAGCTGAAATTTATATCAAATATTTAGGTCAACTGTCGCTTGGAGCTGTAAAAAAATCAAACTTCTAAGCCAACGCAATAAAAAAATACAGCCGTTTATGCCGCAATTTCCGCAAATTTTCGAAACTTGAAAGGGAATTAAAACCTACAGGGTACTTCCCGTGAACTCAGAATCTTGAAATTTGGTATGAAGCAACGTCTTATAGCACATATAAAGGAAAAATTGCGAAAACTGTAATATTTTAGTTACATCATGTAATCAAAATAGTTTTAATAATTTTAAAGTTACTACCCTTTCCTCATGAACGCGTAGAGGTATTAAATTGAAATTCATATCAAATACTCAGGTCTATAATACCTTTAAGCTGTAAAGGTTTGTACGGAACCCTCGGTGCGCACTCGCACTTGGCCGGTTTTGTTTTTTGTTAAAACACAATCAAATTAAGTTTTTGAAAATACATTTTGGGCATAAAAAGTGGATCGAAATTTACGTCTTTAGAATGCAATATTTACAAATATCTTTACAAAATTGTTAGAAAATTATTACGAATTTTCATGTTTTTATATTAATTTGGTGTTTTTGAACGCATGCTTATCAAACAATTAAATATTTTTCACGCGTGCTCCAAATTAAGTATGTTTTTACCGACCACGTTTTTGTGAGTAAGGTTACCAGAGCTCAAAGAGGATCGCAGTTTGTTGTTGGCGACGGGAAACTTTCTTGTCCCTTTAGCTGTCAACACAGTGAATCCTCCTTTCTAAAGGGTCGGTAACGTGCACGTGACACCTTTGGAATTGCAGGCGTCCATAGGCTACGGTAGCTACCACGATGTACATTTAAAAAAAGAAGACAATCCATCAATTTTTGTTTAGGTTTTAATGTGTTGCTGGTTCTAATTAGGACTTCTAATTGTGCTTGTTTAATCCTTAGACATCAGTAAATAGACGGAGAGCTGTCAGATATGACACTATAATGAGAGCAACAAAACCCCTCTAGTTAGTTTGCTATACTATGTTTATTTGTAGATCCGGACAAATCCGGAAATGACGGAAAAACGGTGGTGGAGGTCAAAGAATGCAAATAACTTGAAGAAAACAAATCCTAGAGTTCTGGGTTTGATGCGATATTAAGGGAAATTATCTAATTAATTAGATTATATCATAGCCAGAAGCTTCTGTTGGGGGAAAGTAGTGCCAAATGATGTATAATGTAATTTATATTTAGTCGCCTACTGCTTTTGCTTCCACAATAATACACAATGTTTTTTCTGATGTTAAAACATAGGCCCTGTCCTCTATAAATGACACAACTTCGGCAGCTTTTTACCTATTTTGGTATTACTTTTTTCCAATTGAAAAACTTTGTTGGTCTGTTACTCTCACCTCCACCCATTTAAAGTTGCCAGATGCCTGGATCTAGCAATAAGGATGGTAAAGCGATCTAACTAGACAGGTTTCATTGCTCTCATTATTGTGTCATATCTGACGTGGCCAGCTCGTAGTCCAAAATGAATAGTCATCACTTTATCGTAGGCGGGGTACCTATAACGGATGCCACCATGTGTCATTAATGTTAGCATTGATAAAATTTGTGTCCATATTTTAAACCAATTTACAGGATATTCCTGTTCCTACTTCTGTGTGTAAAAAAACATTCACTGTTGAACAAATGGACATGTTTTTAATAATCGTCACTAAAAACTTCAGAGTCTAATTGGGCGTTTTAAGGAAAACAAATGGGTACTGCACTTTAACTTCATTTAAAAATCCCTTCTTTGCCTGGCCCTTTCCCATTTTATTTGGGGTCGGCCCTCCGTATCATGCGTCTTCAGGTAGCCCGGTCCTGGGTCGTCTCTTGTAGACGTGGGCTTTTTTTTTAGGTTCTTATTTACTAAGGACATCCATGTGATTCGGGGTCTTCCTCGTCCTCGAGGTTAAGTTTCGATATCTAGTACTTTTCTGGTCATGTGGTTGGATGGTTGCCTCATAACGTGTCCGTATCACCGCAGACGCCTCTCCTGTAGTTTATATGGGATAGATCTCACTTTGAAGGTACCTTTTATGTGTGGGTTTCTGATATGATCCAGCCAGGGGGGTTTCACTACGCAGTTTAGGTACATTTGGCCGGCGCGCCTCCCGGGGAGTCGTATAGCAGTGGGCTGCCGCTCGGCTCGCACGATAGTCGTGTCACGTGGCGCTCGCGCAAAATTTTAAATACACAATGGCTTCGAAACCTATCTCGATCTAATCTGTATAAAATATGTATTTACGGATGTCTGAATAAACGGAAGAACAAGGAAGCAGAAATAACATTTTTAAATTCCGGACGATATTGAAAGGTCCCAAAGTCCTTACTTAGTAATAGTTAAAATAAACATCCTTAATTTATTGAATATCGGTTGCCCAGAAATAATATTAGGAACTGACCGACATATTTTCAAAGGAATACGGCTGTGGCATACCTACTTCCGTGAGAATCAGACATAATCTCTATATAAAAATCTATCTCCGGATAAAAATTTCGTGTTTACATAATCAACGTTTGTAATTCCTACATATCTAACAATAATAAATCAGTAGGTATAGGTACAAAAACTTGTCAAGTGCCAACCCCGTGCCGACGCTCACAGCTCGGTCATAAAACTGCGGCGCGCAAAGAAGATTCACGGTTCGTGCGCGGTTATAAGTTTCAATTTTGCTTGCAGGCGGCGAGTATAGGTATAATTTTATACCTAAATCTGACTTTTGTTAAGGAGTGAATTTTCTGTACGGTAGTACTATTAGTTATTCTGTGATCCAGCCTAGTTACAGTATCTTCATCTCTGCGCAGTGTAATTGATTTTCGTGCTGCTTTTTGAGTGGCCAGCATTCGGCTCCGTATGTCATCGCCGGTCGGACGGCTGCTCTGTATACTCGTTCGGCATTCGGCTGTCGCGGGGGGTTTCACTACGCAATTTAGGTACATTTTGCCGGCGCGCCTCCCGGGCAGGCGTATGGCAGTGGGCTGCCACTCGGCTCGCACGATGGTCGTGTCACGTGGCGCTCGCGCAAAATTGAAAATACACAATGGCTTTGAAACCTAAATCTCGATCTAATCCGTATAAACGATTTCTTTACGGATGTCTAATTAACGGAAGAACAAGGAAGCAGAAATAACATTTTTAAATTCCGGACCATATTGAAAGGTCCACAAATTCTTACTTAGTAATAGTTAAAATAAACATCCTTAATTTATTGAATATTTGTTGCCCCGAAACAATATTAAGAACTGATCGACATATTTTCAAAGGAATACGGCCGTGGCATACCTACTTCCGTGAGAATCAGACATAATGCCGAATAATACGTGGGGATTCAGACTGTCCACAGCTGGTCTCACAACTAGTACGCCTTCTCGTACCCCCTCTGTTTCAATCAAAGATTAATTTTAGGCCACGTAATCGCAACTAACTGGCAGTTCCTAATGCGCGCACTGTGGCGTACAGGAACTCGCCATTAGTTCGCGCCTTACATTACCTTAACGCACTTCTCGAGTCAGCACCTGACTGCGATGTTTTTGCCAGTAGTTGGAAGACGTTATATGACGAATGTAAGAGGTTATGTGAGGCAATGGATGATCGGCCGTCTTCAGTTAGTATATAGTGTTTAAGATTATTGTTATTGTATAACACAACTCTATGTTAACGTTATTCTAATATAATAATAATATTGTATGCATACCACAGTGCCTTAGTTTCTACTGTAATACTGTGTAATATGTTTGGAAAAAAAAAAAACTCTATAAAAATTTCTATCTCCGGATAAAAAATTAATGTCTACAGAATCAACGTTTGTAATTCCTACATATTTATCTTAAAAATAAAAATTCTGTAGGTACAAAAACTTGTCAAGTGACAACCCCGTGCCGACGCTCACATCTCGGTCATAAAACTGCGGCGCGCAAAGAAGATTCACGGTTCGTGCGCGGTTATAAGTTTCAATTTAGCTTTCAGGCTGCGAGTATAGGTATAATTTTATACCTAAATCTGACTTTTGTGAAGGAGTGAATTTTCTGTACGGTAGTACTATTAATTATTCTGTGATAGAACGCCAGATAGTTGTCTTCATTTTATCCACCCCGTATTCATGCAATGGATGACATCAGTGTCAATTGACCCATCTTTACTGAAGACTGACCCAGGTACTTGAAATGGTCCACTTCTTTTAGCTGGGTGTTCTAATCTGTAGAGAGATGGTGTGCCTGCTGTTAGCACCAAAGTTGCAGTGCATGTACTCGGTCTTCTCTCTGCTTATTCGCAGACCTGATGTTTCCGGAGCTTACCACCACTTTGCTTTTCTTCATTTTAAAATGTTTAGTTTAGTTTAGTTTAGTTTATTTATTCACCATAAAGTAATATGACCATTACATGGTATGTCATTAAGTACAAACAGTAATATAAATATAAAAATAATTTCAAATTGAAATAGGATTACGAGTAGCATTACCTAATCTAAATTATTAATGTCAATATTGCTATTCAAATATTCTGTAACAGAGTAGAAGGCATCTTTCCTGAAATATTTTGATATTTTATTCTTAAAACTATTCAAAGGTAAAATAGTTAGATCATATGGCAAATTATTGAACAATTTAATTTTTAGGTAGACGCTTTGTTTTTTTGCGTTTTCTAAGCCGCATGTTTGATAGAAGGAATTTGTGTTTGGATCGCGTGTTATAATTGTGTATGTCCGATAATTTTAGGAGAGAATCCGCTATTTAGTGTAATTCTAAAAGGGAATTATAAATAAATAGGGAGATAACCGTCATTATGCCTAGTCTCACAAAGAGGGGTTTAGCCGGCTCACGTCAGCGGACACCGCACATGTTTCTCACAGAACGCTTTTGTAGAATTAGTATTTTCTTAATATCTGTCGCATTTCCCCATATAGTTATGACATAATTTAACAAGGATTGAATATAAGCATAGTAAACTATCTGTAGAGTTTCTAAATTGATTAAAGGTTTCAGTTCAAGTATCGCGAAATTTGCTAAAGATAGTTTGCTACCAAGTTTCTTTATGTGTTCTGCATGTGTTATTTTTTTATCTATTATATAGCCTGAAAACTTCGTTGACTCTTGATAAGATAACTCTGATGGGTTTTTTCTTTCCGAGCATTTGTTTTATATTTAATAGTTATGGTCTTATCAGTATATAGTATAATACCATTTGCCTGAAACCACTGCTGTAGGCTATTATGGGTATGTACCAGCTGTGCCTCCATTATGTTGATTTTCGCATGCCTAACTCCCACATGTGTGTCATCTGCAAATAGTGTTACTTCTGCCCATTCTGGAATATTTGATGGTAGATCGTTAACGTATATTAGGAATAACACAGGTCCTAAAATCGAACCCTGTGGTATTCCGATGAATGTTTACAGTTATTTCTACTCGAAATGCTTTAATTAAAATTGTGTTTTACAACGCATTTATGCGTAAATCTTCTGCCTTTATAGGACAGACATTTACATTTCTTTGATAATGACCGAAAATACAAAATATGAATGTCGTAACAAAACACTATCAAAGAATAATACCTTGTGAAAACGTAGGTACTTTAATTGATAAAAGAGTAACAATGACTATTGACTTTTTCTGCATTATCTTCTCCGCTACCCAAAGGTTGTCTGGAAGAGATCGCTCATTAGCGATAAGACCGCCTGTTGTTTGCCTCTTTTTATCATGTAATTTTTTTTCTACTGTACTGTTTTTTCTTTTGAGGTGTGCAATAAAGCATTTATTCATTCATTCATTCATTCAATGCATTTCTGTAGGTTATCTATCTTCTTCTTCGGATTAGCGTATTTCCGGCCTATGGTCAAGGTCCGCTTACCTGCTTAGCCATCTCTACTTTGACCGGTCTTCACCATCCTCAGGTGTGAGATTGTTCTCTAACATACGACGGTATTCACGACGTCGAGTCAGCGCTTAGTGCTACCGCATGATCTAGCGCCTTGGATAGTGACCGAGACATCTATTTCCTACGTGGTCCGTGGTCTACGTTTTATATGGCCATACCATCGGAAACGACTTTCCTGCAACTTATCCGTGACGTCTTGAACTCCGAGGATGTCCTAATCGCGTAACGCCACATATCCATCGCAACATCTTCATTTCCGCGACGTGAATCTGCTGTATATGTCTACCGGGGACAGGCCAGGTCTCGCTGCCGTAAAATAAGTTATATATCATAAGTTAAAATATGTACAATAAGGAATGAGGAGGTATTACGCAGAGTAAATAAACGAATTGTGATCCTGAGAACTATCGAAGATAGGCTTGAATAATTGATTGAGCATTTCACGCGACACGATCAATTCTTCAAAACTATTTTGGAAGGAACATAGAACGCAGAGGTAGAGGCAAACCCAGACCTTTACATGGACAAGTGTAGGAAAAAGTACGGGCTGTCTCGTATCAAAAGGTCCAAGGTTGTTACGGGATAGGAATAGCTGGAAGATAGGTACTCCAGCGACAAGAGATTATTATAATGACGAAATGGTGATTTTTTTTTTATTTGTCCCCAGGAATAACTTTATTGCACAAAACTAACACTAAAAACTTAAACTACTTAAATATAAAGCTAAAACAAAAATTAAAACTACTAAAAATAAATATAAATCTAAATTTTCTTATAAAAAAAACCCCCATTTATAAAAAGAAAATCCCGTCCAACAGGTCAGCCTGCGGCATGGACCCCATTATGCTGACTGCGTTTCCTCTCTGTACCGTCAAGGCGATACGTTGAGAGAAGTACGCGCCAGCCCTGGGGTCCCCTCCCAAGTAACACATCAAAGCAGTATAACGGCCGTCTTACAGCATATCTGTATGCTTTTAGCTTTTGAGTTCGTTTTATAGTAGCATTATAAACGTTTATAGTGCTGATGTAGGTCTTAAATGGGCACAAATTATCCAGCTTGAGATCCTATACAGGTCATTTAATAGCATTACAGGCGCATTATGTCTGCGCTATTAGCACTATCGTTGTCATGGAAAGTGCCAATCGCATTAAAGAAGCATTAGTACGCTCTATTAAGTTGCCAACCGCATTAAAGAAGTATTAATACGGCCAAAAAACTTGCTAATCGCAGTAAAGAAGCATTAGTACTCTCGATTACCTTGCCAATCGCAATACAAAAGCATTATTACTAGCATAAGAGTGTAGTAAAATAAACCTTACGTCAAAGCAAAAACGTCTCTAATACCGACGGAACAAATGTTATATATAATACAATGAACATTGTGATTTAACTACTTTGTCTCGCAATATAAAATGGACGAAGACGGTACAAAAAACTGAATGAGTGACACGTCATATTTGTTTGCATCGTAACAAAATTTATAAAAGTTTTTGACTCTTTTACGTTATTATATCCTTCAAATATTACTGCGCAATGTAGTTTACTGTAAATGTGTATATAAGTTTCATTGAAATTTTTCACGCGCCTTTGATTTATTGTGGTTTTGCTATAAAATATTATAAAAAGATATGCGTCAAATAAACAAAACAATTGTGTAATCCTCGTATAGAACGAGTTTCACATTATTAACATAATAGTGTTGGTTGAGCAGTCTTAAATTAAAGTATTTCATTATTATATAGGTATTTTCCTTGTATAAATAGGTCCACATGATTTTATTTTTAGGTTATAAATTATTTACAAAATGGCGTTGGTCTATATAGACGGAGAGCTAGCCACGTCAGATATGACACAATAATGAGAGCAACCAAACCCCTCTATTCAGTTTGGTATACTATGCTTATTTCTAGATCTGGACATCTGGCAGCTTTAAAGTAGTGGAGGTCAAAGAATGCAAACCATTTCAAGAAAACAAATCCTAGAGATCTGGGTTTGATGCAATATTATGAGAAACTATACAAATACTATACAATATTAAGAGAAATTATACAAAAGTTTATGTTGGGGGAAAGTAGTGACGAACAATGTGTTCATAGTTTGTCGCCTACTGTTTTTGTTTCCGTAATAATACACAATATTTTTTGGTCTAACGTTTTTTATCGATTTTTGACCAGTTTTGAGTCGATATTCCAACATATTCACTACAGATAGAATTATAAGGCAAACGACTATCGGTTCTTGAATCTTTTATCTCCATTCTGTAGAGCCGGATCTTGAAATAAATGAGCCGTTATTTTTTTATGATATTTTTAAAATATGGTCTAAAAAAACACTTTTATCGATATTCGAATGGTGTAAAGAATCTTACATATACGTTATCTACATATTAGGGTTCCTCTTTGATGTCTCTAAAAACTGTAGAGAAATTTTAATTTTTAACTAATTGACACAAAATGTATGACCATAAAACCACTTTTTTAGCCTAAACCGGTTCGACTTTGATGTCAAATATCTCGAAGACAATGAATATTGAAGTAAATATAGGATATTCCTTTAGTCCAATAGCAGCTCAATGACCCTTAAAAAAAGGTTATTAATGCCTACAGCATTACACGTGAATAATTATGCTATTAAACAACATTAAGCATTTATTTATGCCATTGTAGAACCTAAGGCACTAAAACAGCTAAAAGCTGTATAGGGGCTGTTCATAAATTACGTCATCAATTTTTGATAATTTTTTACCCCCCCCCCCCCCCTAAAATAATCCAACTTCCCCTGCCCAATAAAGTGACGTCATTTTAAAAAAATGCGTTTGTAGCTTAATTGTAAAATAAAAAACCATTAAGTAGATAATATTTTATAGCATTAAAAGGTTATAGAAACACAACTTCCATTCATTTTTTTACACATTGAAGCACTTTTTAAAGATGCGAGAGATGATGTGATCTTCGGAATGACGCCCCCCCCCCCTCCTACGTCATGCTACCATCATCCGATGTCCAGATCCCCCCCCCCCCAATTTGAAATTACGTAATTTATGAACAGCCCCTTATAGTGAATTACTTGGCTTTATAATGGTTTATATTATTGCTATTATACAGCATTAGGAATGTATTACCTACTTATAAATGCTATTGTACACCCTAAGGCATTAATAATAGCTAAAAGCTGGATAGCGAATTTACGTGGCATTATAATGGTTAATATTCATGCTCTTAAACAGCATTAAGCATTTATTTATGCCATTGTAGAACCTAAGGCACTAAACCACACCGAAGCATTAGTGTAGCAAACCAAAACGCAACTGTAAAGCTGAATGCTGTGCAGTTGCATTTTGGTTCGCTGCACTAAAACTAATGGCTAAACAAAAGCATTTACATATGCCATTATACAACCGTTATACAGCGTAAAGCATCATATAATGCTATTGTAGAACCTAAAGCACTAAAAACAGCTGAAAGCTGTATACCGGATTTACGTGGCATTATAATGGCTAATATTCATGCTCATAAACAGCATTAAGCATTTATTTATGCTATTGTAGAACCTAAGGCACTAAACCACACCGAAGCATTAGTGTAGCAAACCAAAACGCAACTGTACAGCATTCAGCTGTACAGTTGCATTTTGGTTCGCTGCACTAAAACTAAAGGCTTTAAAAAAGCATTTACATATGCCATTATATAACCGTTATACAGCTCAAAGCATCATATAATGCGACAAATTGCTCGGTGAACGTATATAAGAGTTTAAACGGTCCCTAAGTTCGAAATAAGTTAACTATTCATATGTTATAATGCTTCCTGTGTTACTTGGGCTGTAGTGTCAACCAGCCGAGCCAACAGTGCCCTCACGAACGCCTTCATGTCGGTCGACCAGGGACCCAGTGTCTCAACTGCGAGCGCCGCAAACTCGTAGTCCTTTAATAACGACGAGTACTTGCGGCGCTTGAGAACCTGGGCCCGGTCGGCCGCAGCACCAGCCTGCGCGCGGGTTGCCTGGATATGGGACTGTGCGAATGTGTTGACGCACGTTGCGTCCCACACTAGGGCCCTACCTAGTCTCCACGGCACTAAAGATTTACTGTAATGGTAATCTTAATTTAATTTAATCTTTAAAAAACTCATTCAACCTGAAGTAGTACAATATATATTGAGACCTTCTAGTGGGTATGGTGTACCTGTATCAGGAGGCCTCGCTCTTCCAAATAATTAATAGCACATTTTAAACGTTATTGACTGTAGCATGCCGAAAGAACGCCAGCTACATCTCGCGGCGTCCCTTCGGACTATCCGCGCTATTAATTTTGTTTACCGGCCAAGTTGCGCGAGTTAGGGTAGATTAGATCGTGGTTCGTCTACTTATAGTTAGGTGGCGCCGATATCAAAATATTATGTGTCCTTTTTTTATTTTGAAAGAAGCTGACGACTGAGAAAAGAGGATATTCGCATCAATTTTAAATTCAAACTTTGTAGGAGTTTGGAATAGTTTTTGTTTTAGTCGAGAAGACAGATAGATTGTGAACCTCGAGCGGTGCAGTTGTCAGAATCCATTTTGACATCCCTTTTTTCCTATTTTAATCCGAGTTTGATTATTTGTTGGGCGTGATTGGAATTAGTATTTTTTTGATATACAACGCCAAGTGCGTGCGTGTACCGCGTCGGAGGGGCGTCAAGCGTTTGCGGCCGAAACTGCGATACTGTCCAACGCAGATAACGAATACGGCCGCCAGTCGCTTCAAAAGAACTCGAGCCCGCAAATCGCGTGGCTTACCAGGTGAAACCGGCGTATCGCCTTGGAATACGGCCGCCAGTCGCCTCTAAAGAACTCGAGCCCGCATTCGCGTGGCTCACCAGGTGAAACCGGAGTGTCGCTCTAGGGTACGGCCGCCAGTCGCCTCTAAAGGACCTGAGCCCGCATCTCGCATGGCTCACCAGGTGAAACCGGCGTGTCGCTCCGTGAAGTGCTCTAGAGTTTAATTGGGGACTTCGCATTTTATTTGCCGTGCTTTAGTTCTATATTGTTGTTACCATTCTTACATATCTGCGATTCGCATCTTTATATTAACCCGCCATCCCCAAAATTCTAATTGCCTCATTTGACGGGCGTACAAAGACCTGGCTCTTGAATTTAGGCTACTTTCAGCCAGCGAATCATCTGTCACCATCCATATCACTCGCCTCATTAATCCATTATTTTCCCGCAGCCAAATTACCCGCCGAGTCTTTATTTGTACTTACTAGTTTTGCTAGTACTCCCTCGTTTTATTTTCCTTTCGTGCGGAAAGTAGACGTTTACGATACTAAGGTAATTATTGAATGTTAAATATCTTTATATCGATATCGTTATCGTCATTTTTATGTGAAGTGCTAATTTTAAATAATCTGATTATTGTAATTTAATTACATTCTATCCACTAAGGAAATTATTGAATGTGAAATATCTTTATATAGATATCGTTATCTTCATCTTTATGTGAAGTGCTAATTTTAAATAATCTGATTATTGTAATTTAATTACATTCTATCCACTAAGGAAATTATTTTTTATGTGAAGTACTAATTTTAAATAATCTGATTATTGTAATTTAATTACATTCTATCCGGCTCGAAGGACCAAATTGCTAATTTTAAATAATTTACCTAATCTGCAAAATTAAACGTGTTAATGCAAATTACGAAGTGTTTTACTGCATGACCTTATAGACTGAGTATTGTTAAATCATTGACGTCTATTTTACTTGTATTAGTTATAAAATCATGATCAGTCATGATTTTTGTATATTTTACAAATAAATTGGAAGAATTGATTTGATTACAAAAGCTTGGACACCCTCACGCTTACAAGTTATTTCGAGACCAGTCTTTGTTTATTGTTCCATAACAACGCGTCCTACAAAAATAAAATGTTGTTAATAAGTGTTTTTGTATTGTGTGCTTTTTTGTCTTGCAACGTCAGTAGTCAGATATGTAGAAAGAGGACAGTGTAAGTAATTCTTAAGTTACAAAAGAAATGACCAACCAACTTACAAA
The DNA here is from genome assembly GCA_947086415.1 of Pammene aurita. Classification (NCBI taxonomy): domain Eukaryota; kingdom Metazoa; phylum Arthropoda; class Insecta; order Lepidoptera; family Tortricidae; genus Pammene; species Pammene aurita. Next base: position 2,955,702 of record OX352298.1, read on the forward strand.
CGCGGAGATTGCCATTTATAGTCGTTTGGTTATAACAAAATTATTTTATTATTATTAGTATAGTAATTCTACATATGGAAAAAAATAGTTTTGGCCATTTAATTCCAAAATATGTTTTACTACAGGTTCAGTACCGAAATCGGGGAATTCCCGGTTCTTTAGAATCTAATCGGTACCGAGAGCATGCCCTAAGAGTACCATAATTTATATTTTTAAGGTTTAAATAATTTCGCGGGCTAGGTTTCCACAACTAAATGTCATCAATTGCGGTATGGGTTGTCAGCACTATTCTTGTCAACCCAGTTCTACCAGAAAGCCTAGCAGACCCTTATTGTTACCTCCAACTACTGGTAGATATCTCGCTGGATGACACTACTCACATTATGATTATTTATTGCTTACTAGGACAAGGACCAACGATAATATTGAAAGTCCTATAATAGTACGGGCGGCGACGGTATGATCTGCTAAGTTACGTGATACAAAGTAAGCCCCATGGCACATGTTCATAAAAGTGATGCTAAGTTCCGAAAAAAAAAAAAAAAAAAAAATTGGCCGAAAGCATAAAAAAGTACCACTTGCGGTGTAAAAATGGATGGTATTTAACTACGTCATTTGATATAAAAATGACATTTGTGGCAACGAACAGCATTTTGTATGTAGCTACAGAAAAACCCAGTCTGCCAGTTCCTGCATGGCCGGAAGTGCCCGGCAGGCTGGTTTAAAATTGACGTAAATTTGGGGTCTAACTCGTTACTTTTTATCACGGGGGCTTATAATTGTATCACGTAACGGAGTAGATCTTGCGGTCGCCGCCCGTACTATAAAACTTAGGCCAGGTTCCACCAACCATTTTTGAAGGACTCATCAGCGAGTCCCGGCAGGGTACTATGAAAATCTCCATACAATATTTAACAAACGTTTGAACACTAACAGGCGGTTTGGTGCAACTTACCCTTAGTATTACTTTGAACCATCTATGAACCGTATAAACCCAGTATCCTAATTCTGTCACACAGGGTGACCAAGACAGTTTACGAGAATTACAGATATTCTTACGTAGACCGGTATACGAAGAAGAGTTGGTTCGGACGCGTGGTTTACCAAACCAGAGTGAAGACCAAGTTGGGCTCGAGGCCTGTTCAAGTAAGTAAATCCTAGCATAGTCATGTTACATGAAGTTTTTTTTATTGTATGAAGATAGTGTTTTATTTATTTATTTAGGATTACCAACAGATCTTACATGCTCTTAAATCTATGTTACAATTGAGGTTGATGCTTATCTAATAGGTAACCACAACTTAAGCCAATATCTTTTACGTACGAACATGCAGGTCTTAAAATTTAATTTTTACAACATTTCACTATAAACTTACACGAGTACCAAAAGTACAATGGTTTTTTACACTTCAATTTACATTAAGATGTCCAGCGAAGCGAAATATGTCATTAACGTCCTTATATCCGAAATAGTAATGAAGAAGAAAATTTGAGTTAGTGGTAAAAAAAAATACTGGTGATCCGTAAGGGCATACTCGTATTTGGTATCGTATTGCGACTGAGAAAAAAAAGGAGAAAAAAATTTTGGACCGGGAATTTTTTTTGTATGGGAGTATGGTCTCAGCCGACAAACCCTCCATAAAATAGTAGTTTATGTAACTGTTACGTTTTAAGGCCTAATTACGTACAGTTGCATACACTGCTTTATCTACACTCATATTATTTATCCAAAATGCCGTATTCGGAAACCATAGAATGGCCGCCATTGCACCGCCATGACCAACTCGATTGTGTTGGGGAGGCGCGTGTCGGGCTGTCGGCGGATGCGCGGGAGGGTGCAGGTGTACATTATGTTATCAAAACTCATAGCACATCAATAGTTGAGCATGTAAAGTTAAAATTACGTTACTGCCACAGATAAAAAGCTTATCATAGTAAAATCGGTCGTGGTAATGCTAGGCATTGCCTACCGTTTTCGAACACGTTTTAGAGAACTTATAATATGAGTGTAGATAAAACCAATTTTATTTTCGCGCCAAAATGTTTTTCTTAGTTTTTCATAATTAGAATACGAGACCAATTTATGCCCTTTAAAGAACCACTAGCATTTTTGTTACATCTTGTATTAATTTGTAGGTTATATAGGAAATGCTGGAGCATTGTTCGGATTTTGTATGACGACAACCGGGGATTTTCGCTTCCGTTACTGATTTTGCACTAGTAAGTACAGCATGTCATCACATGTGTGACAGCCCGATCGTAAATTCGCCAAATCATGAAATTTCGGCAATGGTGGCATTCAATTAGTGCATATCATGCCTGAATTTAGGCCAGGCTTATGATGAAATTCATAGGCATATCGTGAGATTCCTAGACACATCATGGATTAAGTGCTGGCCACGTCAGATAGGACACAATAATAAGAGCAACAAAACCCGTCTGGTTAGATTGCTATATTATCCTTGTTGCTAGATCCGGGCATCTGGCCAATTCTAATGGGCGGAGGTCAGAGTGACAGCCTAGCAAAATTTTTGAATTGGAAAATAGTACTACCAAAATAGATAAATACTGCCGAAGTTGTCTCAGTTATAAAGGACAGGGCTTACATTTTAACATAAGAACGAAATACATTGCGTATTATTATGGATACAAACATAGCGACAAACTATGAATTGCCTGTGGTTAAATGTGGATGGTTTCTGCAATAAATGTTTTTCTTCCTTCTTTCTTTCTTTCTTTACCTACATTTTACGTCGTTTGGCACTACTTTCCCCCAACAGAAACTTGACAGAAGAAATGACCAATTAACTTACGATAAATGGCGAATATTTCCATTTATAGTCGTTTGGTTATAACAAAATTAAGTTATTATTATTATTATTCTACATATGGAAAAAATGAGTTTTTTACATTTTATTCCAAAATACGTTTTACTACAGGCTCAGTATCAATTGTGTACGACCGAAATCGGGAAATTCCTCTATAATGTACTCTAACTACTTATTTATATAATTTCTCGTAATATTGCATCCAACCCAGAACTCCAGGTATTTTTCCTGAAGTTAAGTAGTAGAGTTTGTCCGGAAAGAGAAGTGTCGTAGAATCGCGCTCCCATTACTTTGTTTTTAGATGGTATCCAGGATCTGGTCATGGAGCTGGAAGAAAAGTACAGAACGCATTAAAAGTCTGCATTCAAAAATGATTTTTTTTACAAAAACTTTTTAGATCTTGTTCACTATAATGATTATGGATACTCGTATTTCAGAAACAAGAGGTAGACTTTGTGCCGACGTGCTGCGATGGGTACATCAGGACAGACAGTGGCTCACTGGCTGAGTAAGTTCATTATCATCTTTAACAGCCTCCTAGCCCAGTCGGTAGTGACCCTGCCTACGAAGCAGGAGGTCCCGGGTTCGAATCCTGGTCAGGGCATTTATTTGTGTGTTTATCACAGATATTTGTTCCCGAGTTATGGGTGTTTTCTATGTATTTAAGTATTTGTTCATATTTATCTATTATATATATCGTCGTCTAGTACACAAGCCTTATTGAGCTTACTGTGGGCCTAGGGCGATTTTTTTTTTTTTTTTTTTTTTATACCACGACGGTGGCAAACAAGCATACGGCCCGCCTGATGGTAAGCAGCTACCGTAACCTATGGACGCCTGCAACTCCAAAGGCGTCACATGCGCGTTGCCGACCCTTTACAAAAAGGAGGATTCACTGTGTTGACGACTAAAGGAACAAGAAGGTCCCTCATCGTCAACACACTGGGTCCTCTTTGAGCTCTTTGGCAACCTTACTCACCAGCAGGAACACAACACTATGAGTAGGGTCTAGTGCTATTTGGCTGTGGTTTTCTGTAAGGTGGAGGTACTTCCCCAGTCGGGCTCTGCTCCAGATTTGAGCGATGACATTCGCTGAACGTGCCCTACCACACTTAGCGAGATGCCATTCGCAGTGCCCATACCTCTCTTTTTGGCGTAGTTTAAGGACATACCCAGGTCCGGACGTAGTTTAAGGACATACCCCGGGTCCAAAATTTGTGTAAGATTGTCCTATAATATTTATTTATCTTTCCCAAGTCTTATTATAACCTTACTGTAGAACTAGGTGGGTTTGTGTAAGATTTTCCAATAATATTTATTTTATTTTATTATAATGATGTTTTTAACTGTTTTTTTATACCACGACGGTGGCAAACAAGCATACGGTCCGCCTGATGGTAAGCAGATACCGTAACCTATGGACGCCTGCAACTCCAGAGGAGTCACATGCGCGTTGCCGACCCTTTACAAAAAGGAGGATTCACTGTGTTGATGGCTAAAGGACCAAGAAGGTCCCTCATCGTCGACACACTGGGTCCTCTTTGAGCTCTTTGGCAACCTTACTCACCAGCAGGAACACAACAATATGAGTAGGGTCTAGCGCTATTTGGCTGTGGTTTTCTGTAAGGTGGAAGTACTTCCCATGTCGGGCTCCGCTCCAGATTTGAGCGAGATGACATTCGCTGAACGTGTCCTACCACACTAAGCGAGATGCCATTCGCAGTGCCCATACCTCTCTTTTTGGCGTAGTTTAAGGACATACCCAAGTCCGGACGTAGTTTAAGGATATACCCCGGGTCCAAAACTGGCATGTATATACCTCGTCGATATATTGAGTGGACGAATGGCGGGGCGTCAGGACCGGCGTTCGTATTAAACATATGCTAATTTATGTGAGTGGTCTCAGTGCAGGCTCAGATTCCTTTGACCCTTGACGCTATGCTGTTTACCTCGTCTAACGCTGGACGCTCGGTACTGAGGCTGTATAATCGCTTTACCAATTCAGCTACGAGCGAAGTTACCAAGTCCACAAAAGGTGAATAGTTCCATTTGCTTTAGTTTTTTTTAATCATTAGGATTTTTTCGTTCTGTCCAAACTTAATATTTCCAGCAGGCTTATGATATGCGGCGGCCAGACGGCGGCGTTATCCACGCGTGTAGCATTTATTTTTAACATCGCGTAACGGAAACAGATGCCTAATTAGGTGGTCATATACGACCATCATACCCGAAGGATCTGACACTCGATTCTTTTGTATTCGAACGTTGGTCGAAGTCTTTTCTCGAGATTATTTTACATTTTTTTTTTTTAAAGTGGGTATTCCACTCATACATTAGTATGTTATTCAATCAAATACAAACATTGAAAACATTGAAAAAATAATCAACCCAGTTGGACTTGAACCAACATCGATACGCCTTACCGGGGCTCGATATCGCTTTACCAATTAAGCTATGGGTTCAGTTACCGAGCTGACGAAATTCTCAATGCCTTCAATCATCTTTTTGCATTTATTTTTACATCGACTTTATAGCAGCCGTAAGCGACATCTAGGTGCCAACCACTAGAGTTAGATACCCTTCCCGCCGACCCTTTTACAAGTGTCACAACGGAAATAACAGATGGCGCCTGCTATCAACTCATAATTATTTTACTTTTTCTTTTTTTTTTTAAACTAATGTATACTAATGTATGAGTGGAATACCCACTTAAAAAAAAAAATGTATCTAACTCTAGTGGTTGGCACCTAGATGTCGCTTACGGCTGCTATAAAGTCGATGTAAAAATAAATGCAAAAAGATGATTGAAGGCATTGAGAATTTCGTCAGCTCGGTAACTGAACCCATAGCTTAATTGGTAAAGCGATATCGAGCCCCGGTAAGGCGTATCGATGTTGGTTCAAGTCCAACTGGGTTGATTATTTTTTCAATGTTTTCAATGTTTGTATTTGATTGAATAACATACTAATGTATGAGTGGAATACCCACTTAAAAAAAAAGTAAAATAATTATGAGTTGATAGCAGGCGCCATCTGTTATTTCCGTTGTGACACTTGTAAAAGGGTCGGCGGGAAGGGTATCTAACTCTAGTGGTTGGCACCTAGATGTCGCTTATGGCTGCTATAAAGTCGATGTAAAAATAAATGCAAAAAGATGATTGAAGGCATTGAGAATTTCGTCAGCTCGGTAACTGAACCCATAGCTTAATTGGTAAAGCGATATCGAGCCCCGGTAAGGCGTATCGATGTTGGTTCAAGTCCAACTGGGTTGATTATTTTTTCAATGTTTTTAATGTTTGTATTTCTTTTCTCGAGAATTAATGAATTTAATTACTTTTTGGTCTTGCAGCTTAGATTGTAAGCCAATATGCGTGCCAGCGTGCGAGAACGGAGAATGCGTGTCACCGGGCGAGTGTGAGTGCAACGAAGGATACGTGCTAGAAGACGGCAGTCCACACAAATGCTCGCCAACTTGTGAACAATGTCTCCACGGTACTTGCATCGCGCCTAATGTATGTCATTGTGACTACGGGTATTCTATACAAAACGGTAAGGAGTTATGGGGTTTTATCAGATACTGAGTAGGTTCACAGAGCTTAGGGGGTAGGGTGGTACAAGTATACAGCAATTTGGTTCACGTCTTTCATAGATCGTAATAATGAATTTAATGACGTGAATGATTTTTATTGAGCTTTTCTATTAATCTGTACGACATCGACAATATCATTACTGATATGCACACAAGCTTTTCATTTTGTCGAATCTTTTGTCTTAATTTTGTTTATGATCCCTACTAATATCTGGATGACTTATGCTGCTGACATCAGTTATGCTAACTCTTCTCCTGGAATAATTTACAAAAAATCTACTTACATTGGACCCTCATTGATCTCTTTGGCAACCTTACTCACCAGCAGGAACACAACACTATGAGTAGGGTCAATAGCACTTGTGCTATTTGGCTGTGGTTTTCTGTAAGGTGGAGGTACTTCCCCAGTCGGGCTCTGCTCTGATAAACACCAATGTTAAATATGATCCTTTAGCCCATATTTTCAAAACATTACATTAATTCCACATTGACAGGCACAGCATGTCTACCAATATGCACAGAGCCCTGCATCAACAGCGCCTGCATCGCTCCCGACACCTGCGAGTGTCACTACGGCTACAGAAAGACTGACGGCAACCTCTGCACCCCTTACTGCTCCCGAGGATGCCTCCATGGAATATGCACAGAACCTGAAACTTGCACTCGTGATCCTGGCTGGCAGAAAAAAGATAACGAATGCGTACCAAAATGTGATATTACATGTGGTAATGGGACTTGTATAGGACCTAATAATTGTAAATGCTATGACGGATATGAAGCTAATAAAGAAAATAATCCAGTCTGTGCACCGCATTGTGGTTTTGCGTGTGGGCATGGAACATGCGTTGCTCCTGATATTTGTAAATGTGACGCAGGTTATAAAGCTGACTATAATACAGAACCAGTATGTGTGCCGCAATGTGATACCGAATGTGGTAATGGGTCTTGCGTAGCACCGAATCAATGCGAATGTAATACAGGATATAAAATAGATGGAGATAACAATCCTATGTGTTTACCACATTGTGAAATTGATTGTGGTTACGGGTCCTGTATAGCACCGAATCAATGCGAATGTAACAAAGGATATAAGGTTGACAGAAACAGCAATCCAGCGTGTATACCACAATGTGAATCTGATTGTGGTAATGGGACGTGCATAGCACCGAATGAATGTAAATGTGATATTGGATACAAAGTCAACAAAGGTAGTATTGCAGTATGTATACCACTATGTGATGTTGGATGTGGGAATGGAAAATGTGTTGCACCCAATACTTGCCAATGCGAAACAGGTTATAACGAAGACAAAAATAAAGATCCACGTTGTGTACCTCATTGTAAGTTTGAATGTCTTAATGGGATGTGTATAGCACCAAATAAATGCGAATGTAATCTAGGATACGAACTTAATGGAGATAATTTTCCAAATTGCATACCAAAATGTGACATTGGTTGTGGTAATGGGACTTGTGCGTCACCTAATACTTGTATGTGTAATGATGGATATGAATTAATTAAAGGAAATTATCCAGAGTGTGTACCAAAATGTGGCCATATATGTGGGAACGGGTCATGTGTGGCACCTAATGTGTGTAAATGTTTTCCAGGATATAAAATAGATAAAGACAAAAGTTGTATACCAGACTGTGGAAATTGTGAAGGGAATTGTTTTTCTACAGGCAAATGCAAATGCAATGAACCTTTCAAAGCAACTCAAGTTAATGCAGATGGTGAAGAATGTGGAGATAGTATTGATAGCTGCAATCGCATCATTTGTAAGATGTATGAGATTACAACTACAGAAGGTATATCGTATGGCTACGATGATATCGGGAATAATGCTACAATTGGCCTTAGGCCCACGACAAGCAATGTAGACAGTTCTGAACCAGATGGATATTTATATGATTATAATGAAGGTCAAGGTGGATTTAACGAAACGATAGAAGTAGACCCTGACGTAGAAAACCAGATACAAGGAAGCGAACATTGGTAAGAATAATTAAAATATATAGGCACCATACTGCAGTAGGATATTAAGAAACTAAGTAGGTACTTAAATATTAGATTAAATATAAAGGATGATGCACGCTGTTCCGTTCCACGTTCTACACGACACTTCCGACACTCCATTTTGTATAGAAAGCGTCACATGATCCTCGGAGGTCACGTGATGTTTTCTATACAAAATGTCGGAAGCGTCGCGTAGGATGCGTGGATCATCCTTAAGCTATCATAATTTGATTTTAAGCATTCTAATTTGACAAAAAACTTTCTTACCTTTAAATATGACTAACTTTGTATTATGTATTAAGGACTATTTCCTGGTCTTTTTTCTTGAATTTTATACCATTTATAACAAAACAATAATTAAATATGTTTCAGGACGCAATCTAAATGGGAGTACGCAGTAATATCCATAGTCGTCATCATTTTGGCTATAATTCTTGGCTCCCTGGTAATTTTCCGGAAGTCCATAATTAATTGTTGTAAAGGAGGTGGTGATTATACAGTCGAAGGTACCTATTTCTTATACAAGTTTATAAAAAACTTATATAGATGTCATATACAAAGGAAAAAGTGACCTAGGCCTCCGGTGGGATCGAACCAGCGTCTTCTGCATTCGCGGCAGACGCCTTAATCACTTGGCCTCCCAGGTCACAGCTGCACCGGTCGAATTTTCCCGTGTATATGCAATCTTTGTAAATGCTAAGGCGCAGTTTATAAAAGTTGGCACTTTGATATCCTTGGCACTTTGATATCTGTCAATAAAAATGTCTAGACTAGATCCCATAAGGGGTGAAATCACCATCGAAAAATCGTTTTGCTCTGAGTCACAATAAAAAATGTTTTTTTTATTTAGTTGGTAGTAATTCTGAAACTAGAAAAGTTTATACGACATTTTAGTCTCCAATTATGATCAGGAATTTATGGTTAAAATCTTTCGGGTTACTCAGATTCACCGTGTATATATCTTCAGTGATTCTGCTTGCAACGCAGACCTATTTTTCATATTATGTACCGACTGAAGCAAGCTTGTTTTATTTTTAACCGACTTGAAGATTTAAAAGGAGAAGGTTGTCAATTCGGTTGTATGTTGTTTAATTTTGTTTTTTTTTTTATGTTTGTTACTCAAGAACTCCTTCATGTATGAACCTATTGTAAAAAATACTTTTTTTATCGTAAGTATATACATACAGTTTGGTCCCGTTTTTGTACGCAGTTCTGATGACGGGATCCATGAGGAATCGAGAAAACTCCTCAAATCTATAGCGTTAGTGATTTAAATCTTTTTATCTAAAATATATATATAATGAAATAAAAATGAAATAAAAATGGAATGAAAATGGAATAAAAATGGAATAAAAATGGAATAAAAATGAAATAAAAACATTAGATATCTATTGTGTCAAAATGTTTTTTTTACCAGCTTTTATTTAACTTACAATGTTTGTCAGTTTCATAGTGTTGTTTCGGCAGAATCCTGCCAGTTTTGAACCAGTCCCTGATATTCGAATGTATCTTGGATAACAATACAATATTTTGGTACTATCGAGCTGGCCTGATGACAGAGACTGACGGTGGTTATAAGAACTCAGTGATAAAACAATGGAAAACCATTGTGTTTGGGTTGGATTGTTTAAAATCATCTCGTTGATAAAATTTGCAAGAAATTTGCTGTCGGCGTTAAAAGCTTGTAATAAAAAACCATTTTTAGGGTTCCGTACCTCGAAAGGAAAAAACGGAACCCTTATAGCATCACTTTGTTGTCCGTCTGTCTGTCTGTCTGTCTGTCTGTCTGTCTGTCTGTCTGTCTGTCTGTGTGTCTGTCTGTCTGTCAAGACCATTTTTCTCAGGAACGCGTGTAGGTATCAAGCTGAAATTTATATCAAATACTCAGGTCTATTGTCCCTTGAAGCTGTGAAAAAATCAAACTTAAAAGCCAACGCAATCAAAAGATACAGTCGTTTATGCTGCAAATTTTAGAGTTTTTCGGCACTTGCAAAACCTACGGGGTACTTCCCGTGAACTCAGAAACTTGAAATTTGGCACGAAGCAACGTCATATAGCATAGACAATGGAAAAATTACAAAAAGTAGACATTTTTAGTAAAATCATACAAAAAATATTTTTTGAAATTTTAAACTTACTACCTTTTTCCTCGTAAACGCGTGGAGGTATTAAATTGAAATTCATGTCAAATACTCAGCGCTATAAGACCTTTCAAATGTAGCAAAACCAAACTTTTATGTCAACGCAATCAAAAGAAATTGCAATTTAAGTCGCTTATTTTGAAACTGAGTACTCGCAAGAAACTCAAAACCTAAAGGGTACTTCCCGTAAACTCAGAAACTTGAAACTTGGCACGAAAAAACTTCATATATCACAGACAAAGGAAAAATTACGAAAAGTAGACATTTTTAGTAAAATCATACAAAAAATATTTTTTGAAATTTTAAACTTACTACCTTTTTCCTCGTAAACGCGTGGAGGTATTAAATTGAAATTCATGTTAAATACTCAGGGCTATAGGACCTTTCCGATGTAGCAAAACCAAACTTTTATGTGAACGCAATCAAAAGAAATAGCAATTTAAGTCGCATATTTTGAAACTGAGTACTCGCAAGAAACTCAAAACCTAAAGGGTACTTCCCGTAAACTCAGAAACTTGAAACTTGGCACGAAGAAACTTCATATAGCACAGACAAAGGAAAAATTATGAAAAGTAGACATTTTTAGTAAAATCATACAAAACATTTTTAATTGAATTTACATTTGAAATTTTAAACTTACTACCTTTTTCCTCGTAAACGCGTAGAGGTATTAAATTGAAATAAGTAATAAACATACTACAACTTTTGCTTGTTATAGGTTTGTACGGAACCCTCGGTGCGCGAGTCCGACTCGCACTTGGCCGGTTTTTAGTTAATCGTTTTGTCAGAAGTATAAGCAGAAATTATACATTTCCTTGAGCTACAAATCAAATATCTGATGACACCAACAAAATCGTTACTTTAGATCGGTTAGTTGCTCTTAGACATCCAAAAGGTAAAATGAGACATTGTAAATTAAAATCTTAATAAACATTTTTTTTCTCCAGATGAAAAAACCGAGGACAAAGAAAATATAGAACGAATTTTAGATGGCAAAATTCGTTTGTCAACCATTTTAAAGAAGAGACAAGAAGAAGGTAGTCCAAATGAAGTATGAGGGAAATTAATAGTTATTAAATTATAAATGTGTTTCATTTCTGTTATTTATTATGACTAGATTTTGCTTTGATTATTGATATTTTTTTATCATTTCCCGGAATGATCATGTCAAAAACATGCTGATTAATAAAAAATAAAAAATATAAATATAATGACTCAATATGACTTTGAACTCTTAGCTAAAGCTTCTTAAGATACGTGTAAATAGACCGCGTGTTATTTTATGCAGTCCGTAATCCAAAAAGACGTTTAATTCATAGTTTTATGCTATGATGCCCAGATCTAGAAATAAGCATAGTATATCAAACTCATTATTGTGTCATATCTGACGTGGCTAGCTCTCCATCTATATTGTGGACACATTTAAAACTTGATTTACTTCGTGTAGCATTCACTCCATACAACTAATAGTAATTAAGGCTGGATAATTAAGGGAATGATGGAGGAGCAGGCAGGAGGCATGAATAAGGCGCCCGTTGTAAAACTGGGTATTCCCGCTTCCCGCCCCCTGGCTCCTCCCTCAGTCCCTTAATCGTCTAGCCTTCATAATGTCAAGCTTTCGGGCTAATAAACAGTTGTATGGAGTAAGCATTTTTGTGATTATTTATTTCTCTATGCCCGTGTTAAGGGCATCGCAACAGCTAAATTCCTTAAATATCTTTTTCAGCGCGAGTGAAAGAGAAACACTGTGTTACGTTTAGTATTGAAGCTCATAGCAAATTTTGCAAAATATTGATTAAAAAAAAATACTACTAATTAATTAAGAAATATAAAATAATGAAGTTTTTAGTATTAATGTGGTGGAATTTGTCCTTAATTACAGACGTATAAGTCAAGAAGCTAAAGACATACAACTGTTTAAAGCTGATCTTAAGATGTAACTTAGGAATTATTTTCTATCGAGCCGATTTCGTCCAATCGTGTATTAGAATGAACTAAGTTCTTCCAAATACAAGGAACATTACCATTTTTTTTTACTTTCACAAATCAAGTAGTTACAGCTTAAAAACTGTTTAAGTGAAGTAAATTTGAAGGTCATCGGGTATTGTCAGCCTCTTAAGCGAGTACTTACGTAATTTTGGTCTATTTCACTTAACATGATAAACATGATTCGATTTACTATGATACATTTTTGGGTGTTATCCACGTTAATCACCTGACCCCGATCACCCAGGTGATTGTATTTGACGATTTTGTCTTCTGAGATCCCCCAGGTGATCCTATTGGACGTTAGGTGGTTAGGTTAGGTTCGTTAGGTAGCTTCAGATGCCCGAAGGGCAAACCGCCCAGAAATAGGAGCCCCGCAAAGCGGGGCTCCGTCTAGTTAAGTTGCGGAGGAACTGTTTTTTGGAAAAGAAACACTTATGGATAACGTAAATGGATCACCTGGGGGATCTCAGAAGACAAAATCGTCACTACAATCACCTGGGTGATCGAGGTCAGGTGATTAACGTGGATAACGTGCATTTTTGAAGCTAGACGCGGAAAAAGCATGGTAAACGGTAATAGGAAACGGATGACCAGTATTTTTGTTACACCCTGTATTTTGAATTGTTTCGAATTTGACCGTAGAGTATTTCTAAGTTTTGGTGTACTCTTGTTTTGAAAAAAATTGTCCCGCCGAGTTTCTTGCCGGTCATAATTCTTCTCGGGTCAGAGGTGTAGGGTTAGAACCGGTGTAGTTTTTTTTTCTCTTTTACTTTGATAACTATCTGACGTCTAAAAGTGCCCTTGTAGCCTACTTACTGAATAAATGTTTGAGTTTGAGTCTTATCTTTGAGATTATTCAAAACTGCATGTACATAAGCAAAAATCATTCAGGGTTATTTTTGGACTTTTATAATCTCCCTCCACCGTAATTTATGTAATCTACACACGCATGGGCATATGGTCAATGTAAAAGGGTCACTACTTAATAGAAGTTTCATATAATATGACGAATTTATTTATTTAATCGTATGGCATATACGTGAGAAACAAAAGCAACTATAAGTAGAGATTAAGACCAGTCAGCCACTTAATGACCTCGTCGCTAAGGGTGATCAGGTCTTCAGGAGGTCCATCAGCATAGCGGGTTTTGGGGCAGTCCTCGATAATGTGCTGATTGTTTGTACTGGCGCCCCGCAGGTGCATAGAATGAATACAGGAAAGAAGTATTATATACAGCGAGAAAGTAAATGTTAGTAAACGCCTGCGCGTTACCCTTAAAAACCTATGTTTTTGAGGAACCTCATACCTGTACAATTGGAAAAGGGCAGGGAGTTCATTCCACAGCCGAAGCGTTCGTAGTCGTAAGAAGAGGTTTCTCTTAAACCGCACAGCGCACGACCCTTTAGAACTTTTGAACACCCTGCCGACGGCGAGCGGTGCGGTGGTAGTGGACTAAGAGCTGGCCACGTCAGATATGACACAATAATGAGAGCAACAAAACCCGTCTGGTTAGATTGCTATACTATCCTTATTGCTAGATCCGGGCATCAGGCAGCTTTTAATGGGTGGAGGTCACAGTGACAGACTAGCAAAATTGTTGAATTGGAAAATAGTAATACCAAAATACGGCTGCTCCAAAGTGAAAACAAGTATGTCGTTTTTCCGAATTTTTTTTTTTGGTTTTTCTTATTCTTGGACTTAAGCCGCATATTTTCATATTTTTGTATTATTTTCATGTGGCATAGTTTTTCAGTTATTTGCGAAAAACTAATTCAAGTATGTTGGACTTAACTACGTTGAAATCAAGTAAGTACAATCGGTGTTACTTGTTTCTTCCTTGGTCGTGGCACATACTTGTTTTCATCTTTGCCGTATTAATAAATTACAACAAAATATCCAAACTTACTTGAATATAACATGGTTATTTAGACAACTTACGTGTTTTCACCATGGTCAACGTAATGTTGGTAAGGTATTTGGTTAGATTTTTTAAATGAGAAATGTGAAGATACCCTACAATGTACGATTAAAAACATAATTCAGTGCAGTTTTAATTGATGTGTCTGAGCGGCAAAATGAAAAGAAATAATATTGTCTTCGGTTGCCGCGATAGTTATTCATGAAATAAAACAATTAAAAACGGATTTTTTCGCGTGTATTGAGTTTAAATTACATCCCGACGTTTCAAACACTTTACAGCGTTCGTGGTCAACGGGTCGACTCCCAACGGGTGAAAAGAAATAGTCGAGGAAGACAGCTGGTCGCCATGAGTTTGCAAGAAATGTAAGTAACATAGCAAATATCCTATAATACGAGTATAAGCGACATCTGCGGATCTCAAAACCTTTTTGCTAAAAAACATCGTGGAAGTAAAGATTTTGAAAAATCAAAAAACTTTACAAGAAATCGTTTGATGATGAGGCCTATGTTACACTGGATTTTATTTAAAAAAGGTTTAAAGTTGACCAGTTCCCAAAACAGACATCGGTACCACGTGGATTTCGATCGTCAAAAAAATAAGAAATTATTTCTTTAGTACCGTTAATGCCAATTAATCGACAAACGTTTTGGCACAAATTGCCACAGAGTGACAATGTTGGTGAAAATGAAATGATGTTTTAAAAATAACAGCGATAGGAATTTAAAATCACGATTATTTAAACTATTAATTTCATGCAAATATAATGACGACAAACTATTACTTGCGATTATTTTCGTTCTTAATTTCTATGAATTCGAGCACTCCAAAGTCAAAAATCGGCCCCCTGTGCCGATATTTTGCATTTAATTAAATCTACAGTAGTACTTGCTTTGATGTATTATTCTACAAACAATAACGTAGACTTATCTAAAAACAAGTAAGTATAGTTACTTTGTTTCACCAAGTGATTGTTATGTCTGTGTTGGTCAAATTACCAAGCAGAAAAAAATTCTCATGTAATAAAGTCAATACTCACGAATCCCTGAAAAAAAAATGTATTTCGATACGTTAATTACTTACCGAGAAAATAACCTTGAAAGGTAAAATTAGTTTTTTGGCTCTCCTGTAAAATTTGCCAAAACCTACTTACTTGTTTTTACTTTGGAGCAGCCGAATAGGTAAGACCCGCCGAAGTTGTCTCAGTTATAAAGGACAGGGCCTATATTTTAACAAACTCTACGATTGGTTTTATTGAAGTGGTTTGCATTCTTTGACCACCACTTTAGCTGAGCTGTGCCCTAATAACTACCACACATGGGGACATGACATTCGCAGTACCCATCGCGACCACTCCGCGTCGCCAGCCCGAGCCTGACCTTAGCCTGGACGTCCGGGAGTCATCGCTGGGTCCTTCACAGTCGTGCCCTGGATCGGATGTCGCACTGGATTTATCCCTGCCGTGTCCAGTGGAACCAACTCCACCGTTATTGTGCCCAGGCGAGGCGGGTCCACCGCCGCCATGCACTGTCGAGCTGGTTCCACAGCCGCTGTGCACTGTCGAGCCGGGCCCATCGCCGCCATGCACTGTCGAGCCGGGCCCATCGCCGTCTTGCCCAGTGGCACTGGATCTATCGCCGTCGCGCTTAGTCCAACACACTCCATCGCTATCGTGCCCTGTCGAGCTGGTTCCGCCGCCTGTAATTATCTGTGCCTTACCATACAGAATGTCGAGTCATATAAATAAGAGGTATATTCTTACAACTCCGTATTTTATAATCTTTCTTTATACAGTAGTACGATTTCGTATTTTGATACAAATAAATTTATTGAGGATTTTATTATGCCCCGTGATAGGACTTACCTTCCGAGAAGATGTCTTATAGATTGTGCTAACCTGTCAGCATACAATATTGTAGACCCCGTCGTGACTAGCACGGCGGATGATAGTTTTATTAAGACGAATCCCGATTCATACTGCAGGGGCTCAGATCTAGAGAGGCAGCCGTCTGGTGATATCAATTTAAACTGACTGCTACGACAACGAGTGCACCAGCCGGCTCCGTTCCTAAACATAACTGTGATGCTAGCATAAGTAGTAAAACTGATGTATTGTACTTAGTTCACCAAAATATTCAAGGGTTTACCAGTAAACAACTGGAAATTGATTTGTTTGTACAACACTCGAACATTGATATCCTCTGTATAACGGAGCACTGGCTTAAAGGTCATGAATTTATGTTTAATTTCCACAATCATAGTGTAGTAAGTAAATTTTTTAGAAAATCCTGCATTCGCGGCGGGTCATTAATAATGGTAAAACATGATATAAAAAGTAAGGAGCGGAAAGACATTGTTGAATTGTCTGTGGAACGCCATATTGAACTTTCTTGTGTCGAGTTAGAAGAATTTATAATTATATGCGTGTACAGGCCTCCATTGGCAAACTATAACACATTTGAGTCAGTGATAGATGAAGTTCTTACAAGTGTTTTTTGTAGTAATAAAAGTGTTATTGTGTGTGGTGATTTTAATATCAACTTACTTGAAGATTCATCCATGTGTGTAAGGTTACTTAGTACTTTCAAATCCTACAATTTAGTAAATTTATTTTTTGAGCCTACACGAATCACAGCAACCAGTGCTACATGTATAGATAACATTTTCAGTAACAAGGATGCGACTAGTAAATCTATAATAAACAACTTAAGTTCTGACCACTGTGGACAAAAAGCCTCTTTTAGCGGAAAAACTAAGGATATTCCACAAGTCACTATGTGCAGACCAATTTCCGAAAGGCGATTAGATTTATTCAGTCGGAATATCACGAAACAATTATGTTATCTTCCATTTACCCAGGAAAACCCTAACCGTATGAGTATTGAGTTGTTTAACTGTATTAAAAGGGAATTTGATGCCTGTTTCATTCCGAAGAAGGTGCAAGGCAAGGTCAAGACGAAATTTAGCGACTGGGCTACGCCGGATATTCATGAGAAAAGACGACGGCTCTATGATTTATATGACTTGAGAAGAATTAATAAAAGTCCGGAATTCCTAGATTATGTCAGGAACTTTTCTAAATCTTTTAAGATGATGTGTGCCGCTGCTAAAGCTGATTATCTGTCCAGAAAGATCCAAAATTCCAAGGATAAAGTAAAAACTGTTTGGCAAGTAATCAACGATGAAACTGGGAAACGTAAAATCAAAGATTCGCACTACAACCTACGTATTAATAATAATTTAGTGAGTTCGGACCTTGAAGTTGCGGATCATTTTGAGCAGTTCTTCTCTAATATACCGGTAGAAACAACAAAGTCTCTTCATTCATCGCCTGACGTCGCTGAGGCAATACTGAAAACAAATATAGCAGAGTGTACAGATATCTTTAAATTTTCATATGTTACTCCGAACTTAATTATTAAAACATTTAAATCCCTAAATTTAAAGAAAACTGAAGATCTTTGGGGCCTATCTATTAAAGTTCTACATTCCACTGTTGAATCGATTGCACCACATTTAGCGGATATATTTAACAAATGTATTGATTCAGGAATATTTCCAGACATAATGAAGCACAGCAAAGTCATCCCCTTGTTCAAATCAGGATCGAGAACAGAACCATGCAATTTCAGACCAATTTCAATACTGCCGGCATTGAGCAAAGTTTTCGAGAAACTAATTCTAAATCAACTTGTGTCACATTTTAACCGAAACGAATTGTTCGCCAGAAATCAATTTGGTTTTACCAGAGGTCGCTCGACTACTGACGCAGGTGCTGTTCTTCTTAAGCACATCTTTGCCGCTTGGGAAAAAAAACAAGATGCTGTTGGAATATTCTGTGACCTATCGAAGGCATTTGATTGCGTTGATCACGAAAATCTAAAGAGAAAACTAAGCCATTACGGGATCAAAGCTGGTGCCCTTAACCTCGTCTCATCATACATATCGGATAGAACACAACGAGTGGTTATTAATGGAACTCAATCTTCTGGGTCCCCTGTGGCACTCGGAGTGCCTCAAGGCTCAATACTTGGTCCCTTCCTGTTTTTGGTGTACATTAATGACCTACCTAAAATTGTGCAAGATAAACATGATATAGTGTTATTTGCTGATGACACATCTCTGATATTTAAAGTGGACAGAAAAGAAAACAGCTTCGATAGTATTAACAGTGCACTCTCCACAGTAGTAAATTGGTTTACGGCTAATAACCTACTTTTGAACGCCAAGAAAACGAAGTGCATCAAATTTACACTTCCCAACGTCAAGCAGATTAACAGCAGCAAGATTATAATAAATGATGAAACAATGGAATTCGAAAAGCAAACTGTTTTCTTAGGAGTCACTTTAGACTCGAAATTACAATGGCATCCACATATAGCCACCCTAGCTGGGAAACTTAGCTCTGCAGCCTATGCCGTGAGGCGAATCAGCTATCTAACAAACAGTGAAACTGCCAGGCTGGTATACTTCAGCTATTTTCACAGTGTTATGTCGTATGGAATTCTGTTGTGGGGTAAAGCGGCTGATATCGGGACCATATTTGTGCTACAAAAACGAGCTGTACGTGGCATTTATAAAATGCGCGGTCGAGCATCCGTAAGAGGAAAATTTGAAGAGGCAAATATTCTTACCATAGCATCTCAATACGTACTTGAAAACATTATGTATGTGCGGAAAAACATCTATGAATTCAAGCTCAACAGTGATATCCATAACTATAACACTAGAAATAAAGATAAGATTGCTGAGCCTGGCCACCGCCTCGGTAAGGTTCGTACGTCTTTTGCTGGGAACTGTACACGTTTTTATAACAAAGTCCCCGCTGATGTAGTGAATTTGCCACTAAATAAATTCAAGTCTTATGTTAAGCGCTATTTGTTGAGGAGAGAGTACTATACTTTAAAGGAATTCATTGAGGATAACGATGCCTTTAAGCCTGTAGCTTGATATGGTTAGTACAATACAAATTTAGAAATTATTAGGTACATTACTCTATGAAGCAGCTTTACTAGTGTCCAGTATTACCTGTTTTTCGTTTTTATTTTTTTAGTTTTTATTTAGTATTTGGACACTTAGAGACGTTATACATCTCTAAGTCTTGCATTCGCAAATATTTATATGTATAGATATATATTTAATGATCCTGACGCTTAGAGACAAGTACATCTCTATGTCACTTTTATATTGTAATTTAGTTCACGCATGTAAAATACGAGCACAGAATATTGTTTCTCACCAGACTAAACATGGCTAGTTTTTATTAATTAATAAAGCCCGCCAGCTTGAACATGTCATGCTCGCTTAAAAGGCTCTGCTTATGGTGGCGTCGTTGATCGGGTCGCCACTTTCCCGAAGAAAGGTTGAGGGAGACGATGGCTGAGATATGCGTCATACTCGTGAACGGGTGCTGTTTGTGGAGACAGGTCTGTTTAGGCAAACTGGGGCAACACATGTACGTAACTTTTTATTGATCATATTTAATTTTAGTTTAATTGGCTTTAGACACAACATTCGGTGCTTGATTATCCATATTTTTTATTATTATACAGAATATATAGATCAAGACACTTGGAGACCTTATAAATCTCTAAGGATAATTTAGAAATAGTATGTTTAATGTATACTAGAATCACTTACTTTTTTTTTATTTGAATTCAAAATTATTTTGTTTCTAACTGTTGATGATGGATTATTATAATTTGGAAATTTATTTAGAAGATACAGTTCAGGTAAGAAAGTATATCAAACTTGTATGTAATTCATTTTCAATAGTCAGATTTGGACTCATCTTTTTTCTTTGGTATTTTTCTTAAACTATAACCTATTGTTGGTTAATCTAACCTTGGTTTGATATGTTTTCTGTTAGAACAACGCACTTATATGTATTGTTTAGTTTTGATGTACTGTTGTTTTGAAAAAATAAGTCCCGCCGAGTTTCTTGCCGGACATAATTTTTCTCGGGTCAGAGGTGTAGGGTTAGAACCGGTGTAGTTTGATTTTTTTTTCTCACTTTTACTTTGACGTGTAAAAGTGCCCTTGTGGCCTACTTACTGAACAAATGTTTGAGTTTGAGCATACCTCTATTTTAGAAAGGACATACTCGGGTCCATTACCAGAGCTTGCCTCAATACTGTATGTAGGAATGCTGGCCATTTCAAATGTAGAGTTATACATTTAGTTGTGTCTCTATACGCGATGATTCATAATCGGTGATCAGGAACCTATTTTTATTATTTAGTTATCGATACTGAACAACATTTACTATGAGACCAACTCCGAAATCGCAAAAAAAATTTGCGATTTCGAAGTTGGTCCCATACTAAAAGTTGTTCAGTATCGATAACAGAATTAGAAAATTTGGTTCCTGATCAACGATTCTGAATTATCGTGTATAATTACCGTCGGGTGAGTCCGTGAGTTAGTGTCGTGTTATGTACCTATTGTAATTCTGTAAACTTTTTAGATTTTTTATTATGAATAAAAATTTATTATTATTATTTGTATCTCCTTTGAGTATCACGGGCCTTTATATCCCGGTCTTTTGATAGGCTTGCGTGGGGATACAGATCCAACACGCAGAGGCCCCTTGGAGAAATTTGCTATGTTACACACCTGCTAGAACCCATTCACGGGTACATTAATAGATACCCGTGAACCGGTTCCAGCAGTCGTTGTGGATATGTAAATAAAATGGACAGAGTAAGGGGCTATGGTATTGAAGTTTGGCTGGTCAAAGATTAGGCTATTGTAAAGAGGTCCGGACACCTGCCATAACAATTTTATAACATGTTATCGAGGCAGGCGGTGACTCGCTGCCAACTAGATGGGCCTCTGAAACTGCCGTCACAAAAACGACCAGGAGCAACATCGGTGTGAGCGGCTCAGGGCTCTCCACACCCTGAGCCGCCGTGTACACCGCTTTCTGCCAGTGACTGTAGGAAGCCCAGCCACTGTACCAACTCGCGACTTATGCATATTTCACTTCCACCCTGCGAGCATATAGCTCTGACGGCTCCTCTCTGGACGGCCAATTAAGGCAAGCCAGAGCCGAGAGTCCTGCGGGTCCCCTTGGAGTCCACTCCGACCGACGAAGACACGCCGGAGACGGAGACCCTGACCGACTCTGTGGAGCACTCGGGTCCGCGGGGTCGTCACTCCCCGACAGCTCGCCACAAGCTGCCCTGCCCTATTATTGTTATTATTATATTAGAAAATAAATCATTTGGTACATCTGCAGGAAAAATCCACGATTTTCCGTTACAAACATCATTTATTTAAATGATAATTACCTTGTCCTATTACGAGTAATAATAGCTCTGATGAAATGACATAATGACATTAATATATCATACTAAATATTTAGTACAAAATTGCACATCGACGGGTTGTAGTCAATTCACATTGCTCTGTCTGTACCCATTAATTGTAGGTTATAAGCTCTTAAAGAATACAACAATACAGACTTCATTATGTTAACACAAGGAATTATAATGAATGTTCTTTAAAAATCAATATTCGATTGTTCAATCTTACGATTTACAAAATTACCTTTTTTTCTCTCCAAATTTGTATTTAATTAACATCTAGAACACACCTTCGTGTAATTTATTTTTTTAGCCTCTTTCTCTTCTCTTTTTTCATCTTTTTTTTACTCCATGTATTTATGTTTATTGTGAGCCTGACTCGCCAAATATGACCTTGTATTTATTTGTATCAGAATAATAATTATTATAAAAGTACGTTTAGATAATTGGGGTAAAATGTTACTAAGGAGTGTCTTCTTAATGTGGGTGCTGTTCGTAGCTCAAGTTATCAATGGGAAAATATGCAGCGAATGGAAACTGTGAGTAGTTAGCATAAATTTTATATCTTTACGGGTACAAGTAGTAAAGATTTCTAAGGTTCATAATTAGTAGGTATCTTCTTTGAAGAGCATTAAGCACTTAAAGAAGGTTTAATTATTTCAAGACAAAGTTTAAATCATCTAGTAATCTAAGTAATGGTTAATCCATACTAATATTATAAGTGCGAACGTGTTTCTGTCTGCTACCTATTCATGCTTAAGGGGCTGACAACAGCTAAATTCCCTTCCTATCTTTTTCAGCGCGAGTGAAAGAGAAACACTGTGTTACGATTAGTATGGGAGCTCATTGCAAATTTAGCAAAATGATGAATTAAAAAAAAACTACGCATTAATTGAGAAATATAAAAACCTGAAGTTTTTAGTATTAGTGTGGTAGAATTTTGTCCTTAATTACATACATAAGTCAAGAAACTAAAGACATACAACTGTTTAAAGCTAATCTTAAGATGTAAAATAAAACAATTAAAAACGGATTTTATCGCGTGTACTGAGCTTAAATTACATCCCGACGTTTCGAACACTTTACAGCGTTCGTGGTCAACGGGTAAAGTGTTCGAAATGTCGGGATGTAATTTAAGCTCAGTACACGCGATAAAATCAGTTTTTAATTGTTTTATTTCATGAATAACTGTCGCAGCAACCGAAGACAATGTAACTTTGAAATTATTTTCTATCGAGCCTATTTTCTCCAATCGTGTATCGGAATAACGAAGTTCTTCCAAATATAACGAATAATAACATATATAGTTTTTAGTTTCTCAAAACAAGTGGTTATAGCTAAAAAAATGTTTGAATAAAGTCAATTTGAAGGCCATCGGGTGTTGTCAGCCTCTTAAACCGCTGAACCAATTTAGATGAAATTTGGTATGGAGATAGTTTGAGTCCAGGGAAAGGACATAGTATAGTTTTTATCCCATAAAGCATCTTTTAGGGCGGAAGGTTGTATGGGGAATCAGTAATTCTACGAAGACGAAGTCTCGCATAAAGGCTAGTAGACAAATATGGTGTACTAGGTACTTTTCAAATTATTTACAGCCAGATTTTCTAGCCACCAATACTATAATGTTGATAGTTTCTAGTCCAAACATATTGTTTTTTCAACGGTATAATATATTACAGAGGAAAACGGGTGCCTGTATGCTGCGAAAACTACACTAGGACAGATAACGGTACCGAACCTGAGTAAGTTCTCCAGTAAACACGATTTAACAGAAAAAAATCAATACATTTAATTTAATTCATATCAAGCAGACTTCCAGTTATTACTTAAAAGGCCTTTATATTAAACAGTGACAATTTTTATCACTACTTGTCATAAAACTACCGATACATATAGAAGTTTATATTGAAAACTAGAAAACGTAGTACTTAATACTTGTTTATACGTATTCCATTCTAACACATTTTACAGTTTTAGCATGAACTGCGCTCCCATATGTGATCCACCATGTTTGAATGGCAATTGCACGTCCCCAGGCGTATGTGAGTGTAAAACAGGTTACAAAGAAGACCCCGGATTTCCTTACAAGTGCTCACCTATCTGTACTTATACATGTGGTTATGGATCTTGCATAGCACCAGACCAATGCAAGTGTGAAACAGGTTATAAATATGACAAAATGAGTAACCCCATGTGTGTACCCCAGTGTAATGCAAATTGTGGATATGGATCTTGCGTAGCACCAAATGAATGCAAGTGTGAAACGGGATATAAATTTGATAACATGAGAAACCCAATGTGTGTACCCCAGTGTGATGCAAATTGTGGATATGGATCTTGCGTAGCGCCAAATGAATGCAAGTGTGAAATAGGATATAAATTTGACAACATGAGAAACCCAGTGTGTGTACCCCAGTGTGATGCAAATTGTGGATATGGATCTTGCGTAGCGCCAAATGAATGCAAGTGTGAAATAGGATATAAATTTAACAACATGAGAAACCCAATGTGTGTACCCCAGTGTAATGAAAATTGTGGATATGGATCTTGCGTAGCACCAAATGAATGCAAGTGTGAAACAGGATATAAATTTGATAACATGAGTAACCCAATGTGTGTACCCCAGTGTGATGCAAATTGTGGATATGGATCTTGCATAGCACCAAATGAATGCAAGTGTGAAACAGGATATAAATTTGATAACATGAGTAACCCAATGTGTGTACCCCAGTGTGATGCAAATTGTGGATATGGATCTTGCATAGCACCAAATGAATGCAAGTGTGAAACAGGATATAAATTTGATAACATGAGTAACCCAATGTGTGTACCCCAGTGTGATGCAAATTGTGGATATGGATCTTGCGTAGCGCCAAATGAATGCAAGTGTGAAATAGGATATAAATTTGACAACATGAGAAACCCAATGTGTGTACCCCAGTGTAATGAAAATTGTGGATATGGATCTTGCGTAGCACCAAATGAATGCAAGTGTGAAACAGGATATAAATTTGATAACATGAGTAACCCAATGTGTGTACCCCAGTGTGATGCAAATTGTGGATATGGATCTTGCATAGCACCAAATGAATGCAAGTGTGACACAGGATATAAATTTGACAACATGAGTAACCCAATGTGTGTACCCCAGTGTGATGCAAATTGTGGATATGGATCTTGCATAGCACCAAATGAATGCAAGTGTGACACAGGATATAAATTTGACAACATGAGTAACCCAATGTGTGTACCCCAGTGTGGTGCAAATTGTGGATATGGATCTTGCGTAGCACCAAATGAATGCAAGTGTGAAACAGGATATAAATTTGACAACATGAGAATCCCAATGTGTGTACCCCAGTGTGATAAAAATTGTGGATATGGATCTTGCATAGCACCAAATGAATGCAAGTGTGAAACAGGATATAAATTTGATAACACGAGTAACCCAATGTGTGTACCCCAGTGTGATGCAAATTGTGGATATGGATCTTGCGTAGCACCAAATGAATGCAAGTGTATTTCTGGATATAAATTTAAGAAGAATAGAGTGCCGATGTGTGTACCTAAATGTGACAAAAAATGTGGCAAAGGATCGTGCGTCGCACCTAATAAATGTGAATGTCGCGCTGGATATAAATATGATGGTAATAATAATCCAATGTGTGCACCACAATGTAATACCGAATGTGGAAACGGCACTTGCGTAGCACCAAATGAATGTAATTGCGCTAAAGGTTTTGAATTTAATATACATCAAACCCCTATGTGTGTACCACAGTGTGAATTTAATTGTGGTAATGGTTCTTGCATAGCGCCTAACAAATGTGAATGCGATTCAGGATATATATACGATGAATATAGGAATCCAAGGTGTGAACCTCAATGTCATAATAAATGTGGAAACGGGACATGCATAGCACCAAATGAATGTGAGTGTAACGCAGGTTATGTATTTGACAACCGAAGTATTCCATTGTGCGTACCGCAATGTCATAATGAATGTGGAAATGGGATTTGCATAGCTCCCGATAAATGCAAATGTGAAAAAGGTTACACATTTGATAAATATAAAAGCCCAATGTGCTTATCCCAATGTGATATCGCATGTGGCAACGGATCTTGTACATCACCCAATAATTGTCAATGTGATACAGGTTATAAAATTAACAGAGCCAGCAACCCAATTTGTGAACCGATATGTTATAAAGATTGTGGATACGGCATTTGCATAGCGCCAAATAAATGTAAATGTGAAAAAGGGTACATGTTTGATGAAGAACAAATATCTTGTTTACCCAAATGTAACATAACATGTGTAAACGGTTACTCTGTGAAACCTAATAAGTGTAAATGTTTTAAAGGATATAAAATTGTAAAAAATAAAGGACTAAACTGTGTACCTGATTGTGGAAATTGTAAAGGACATTGTATTACTGCAGGAAAATGTGAATGTGACCCACCATTGATTGCTACACACGTTACTGCTGATGGTAAAGATTGTAGTGTTAACACTGATAAATGTGAACGTATTATTTGTAGAATGTATGACAAAGTAACGACACCTAAAATCCATTTCTTTACCTCCAAAGACAAGCAAGAAATTTTAAGTAAAAATTATGTTAAAGATATACAGTCTGATGGTACAGTTATCATTACTAATATGGATATATTACATGAGCAGAAGGTAATGAAAGATGATAACGTAGAAATAAAAATAATAGTTAGCAATAAAGATAGATCTCAACGTGATCACGATTTAAAATACCAAAAATATAAAGTCAGTGATTCAACTACTGCAAAAGCCTCAAGTGATCAGAGACTTAAAAATAGAAACATGGAAAACCAGAAACAGGAAAACAAAGATTGGTAAGCAGACGATACCTTAATAAATAAATAAAAAATAAAATGACCTGGGACTTATTTGGAGATTTTCTAATGTGGTTCCTCTAATTTTATCTCTTGGAGTTTTCGATACCTATCTCACTGTACATTTGAATTAATATAAATTAACACATTCTTTCAGGCTACATTCAAATTGGATATTTTTACCAATAGTAGCTGCCGGTGGATCGGTAATACTTGGTTCACTGAAATTACTTCAGAAATGGCTATAAAGAATTAAAAACTAAATTGATCCCAATCAGCGATGTTATAAGCAGGTGTGTATTTATCTTTGTGATATCAAATATAATATGTATATACCGATATAGGTACAATGTTTTCTATAATAATATGGTTTATCTACACTCATACTGTAAGTACTCTAAAATGCGTTCAAAAACCGTAGACAATGACAAGCATTACAACAAACGATTTAACTATGATAAGTTTCTTATCTGCGGCAGTAACGTAATTTTAACTTAGCATGCTCAAATATTGTTAAGCAATGAGTTTCAAATTTGGAACATCGAATTTGATAACATAATGTTACCGCCATGGCCAACTCGATTGGTCCCGCGCGAGCGCCGGCACAATCGAGTTGGCCATGACGGTACAATGGCCGTCATTCTATGGTTTCCGAACACTTAATTTAATATATATAATATGTGTGTAGATAAAGCAGTGTATGCAACTGTACGTAATTAGGCCTTAAAACACTCGTGTGATCTTATTATGAAATTCGCCTGCGGCTCATTTCATAAAACCACACTCATGTTTTAAGGACCCTTCTTACGTAACAGTTACATAAACTACTATTATGCAACCTTTTAGAGTTAACATTTTAAAGAATA
The DNA here is from genome assembly GCA_947086415.1 of Pammene aurita. Taxonomy (NCBI): domain Eukaryota; kingdom Metazoa; phylum Arthropoda; class Insecta; order Lepidoptera; family Tortricidae; genus Pammene; species Pammene aurita. The sequence goes on from OX352298.1 coordinate 2,983,224, forward strand.
CTGATCCAACACCAAACAATTAGTTATTATACTTGACGAGAATGATGATACAAATTATTGGACTAAAAACCTTTGTTTTCATTATTTACAGTTTTTGAGAAGAGCAAGAATCAGCAAAACCAGAAGCAAGTAAAACTCTTAACTGAAGACGAAGGGTTACTAAGTGCTGAAGCATTAATACCCGTTGTGTTTTTGTAAAACATCTTTATTTTGTACATAGTTAATATTATTATTATTAACAATATTATTTGCCTACTGTCTAAAACTATAATATTCTACCAAAAGAGTGAGTCGAATGGAGAAATATTAGAAATAGTATTATTTTTTTATTAAAGTATTGAGTAAGTATATCTACATGTGTCAACTTTAAGTAATTTTTTTTTGTCCCGAAGTTATTTTATGTGTATATTAAAAAAAAAAAAACTTTTTCTACCATAAAATTAAAATTGAAAAGCAAAATATTACTGTAAATCAGATCTATTAGCATCACATATCCTTATGACATATACGAAGAATTTTATTGTTACATATAATTCTTTAGTAGCTGACATTTTGTTTATCGACAAATTCGTCTAAGAAAGATAATTCAAATATGGCACCATTTACGTTGTTATCATCAACTGAAACATTTGTATTAATCATTACTCATTATCTGGAATTTCGAATACCAGAATATCAGCAACGTTAACTGGTTCAGCAGACCGTCTAAAACGCTTGACGCATGCCGAGCGTCCCTTGACGCTGAAGTCCTTGTTGTAGCCCTCCGAACAAACGCAGTTATTTGGCGACGCGCAGTACCCGTTGACGCAGCCGCCGTGGCAGTAAGGTATACACCTGGAATAGAGGAGACAATTGATACGAATCCGGAGGTTCGCTATGAAACAAATGAAAATAACAAAAAAGTTAGATGAAAAATCTGTACAAGTGTAGAGGACCAATTTCATTTACTTCCCTTTCGTGCCACGTACATGTACTATATACTAATTATTATGGACTGTACCTCCTTGTGACTTGCAAATTGTCTTTACATTCTTAACCCAAATGATATCACTGAAAATATGTATCATGATTAATTGCCTACAAGTAGAGAACAAGTACTTTATCAGCAAATGAGATGAAGAGTAGGATAAAAAAATCATACAATGATAATACACTAAATAGACAAATTTTCACCTGAAAAACTAATTTAATCTTTATTTTTGGTTTTCTTTGCATACATACTTATTAAATTACATCAAAAAATAGTAAACATCCAAAGGTAAATACCAAAAAGATTGACAAAAGAAAATATTCAATCAATAAAAATAAGTACCTGGTGCCAGTAGAATCGGCAGGATCCTTATTGTATCCTGGGAGGCATTCACAAATGTTATGTCCAGCACAGTTTCCGTTTATGCATGGTAGGTCACAGTTTCCAAAAACGTTACCAGATGTTTGGCCTTGTTGATTTTCAGGGGTATTTTGACCATAAGGTCCCTGCTGTCTAGGATAAGGGTATCCTTGTTGAAAGTGACCCTGACCATATTGATCTTGGTTGTGTTGGCTTTGGCTATATTGTCCTTGATTGTATTGACCTTGGCTATATTGGCCTTGTTCAAACTGTCCTTGACTATATTGCCCTTGGCTGTTCTGTCCATGGCTAAATTGTCCCTGGCCATACTGTCCTCCACCATAATATTGTCCTTGAGTAGTATTCTGACCATGGCTTGTCGTCTGGTCTAACCCTTGCTGTAAGTTAAAGGTAGCATTCTCTAGTGGGTTATACGGACGATTTTGGTAAAAAACTTGGCCATCTGTTCTCGGACCTGCTCTATTAACACCTTGACTCTGAGGATTATTAGGATACTCATTAGAAGGAAGTTGAGGATACAAATGCTGATGGCCTGGTTGAGGATATGTATTGGTTCCATTAGGTTGGGAAGGGTAAGAGTGAGGGTGCTGGTCATGTTGGCCAGGATAAGGATATTGATTCTGCTGTCTCGGGTATTGATTCTGTTGACCAGGGTAAGGTGAATAGATGGGAGTAGGTTGATATTGACCAGTGTGATTGGAAGAGTTTGGATATTGTTGGTTATGCTGAGGATTGTTGGGATTTTGACCGTTGTTGTACTGGTTTTGATTTTGAGGGTATTGGCCTGGGTATTGATTCGGGTTTTGGTATGGACTTTGTAGTGGGTTGGGGGATGGGTATTGAGGGTTGCCAGGATAGGTGTTTTGGGGATGTGTTGAATTGGATCCAGATGCTTTTGAAGCGCACACATTTGGAGCTACGCAATCTTTACCAGGTCCGCAATTCCTGAAAAATACATATAAAAATAATAAATTATCCGAAATATTAAATTCAATTTTGTATCTAAAAATGTGCAAGGCCTGTGTAACCTTGAATGTGCATTCGGCTTTCGTCGTCAATAATGGGGCTAATGAATTTAATATAAGTAAATTATACTATTATTACAAAGTAATTGAGAGCAGATAACTAAATAGATTCTAAAAATTCAGTTAAGCGTTGCTCTCAGTTACTTTGCTAGTACGTATATCAACAAAAGTTCTTAGGTTATATGTAAATCATTATTTACCGGTATATAACTTTTTAAGGAATACGTTTTAAAAAGTACTGATAATTTTCTATTTCTTTTATAAATTATAAAAATTTTCGTTCAATTCTAACCTATGGCGCAAAATTCACATATCGGTTTGATCAAATCAGCAACCTTAAAACATAAATTTTCACTTACGGATTGCAGAGCGCGTTGCACTCTCCCCTATACAGCAAATAACCAGGACGACAGCGGCATTCTACGCCCGCGCAGTAACCATTGATACAGCTTCCACATGGGTGGGATCCAGACTGGAGTGACCCAGGAACCGGTGATCCAGGGTACTGTGACCCAGAAACAGTTGAGCCAGGGTACTGCCCGGCCTGGGAAGGATATGATCCTGGGTGACCACAAGTGTTTGGGGCTGTGCAGTTTCCTGGAAAATTAATCGATTGTTGTTGGGCTTGTCCTTAGAATGCAGGTATAAATTGAGAAATGGACATCGGAGGATTTTTTCACGAGATTCACTCCTTACGAAGGTAAACTGAGGACTGGGTTGGAAACTTGACTTCTAACCCCTTTAAACCCTTTTAAAGCCACTTAAGGCCGAGCCACACCGGCTACATACAATATCTAGATGTCTACGCACACGCAACCGAGGTGGCTAGGCCTTTAAAGCGCGCTATAAAGAATAATTCTACTCAAAACCAGATGCTAGTTCTTTTGGCCATCCCTCTTAATTCAGTTTAAAAGTAGTTACTTACCAGTTCCACCACAATTATCCCTGCAATACGGCACGCAGAACTTGCCACTGACATCCAGCCTGAACCCTTCCTTACACTGACACTGAACGCCATTACAGTGCCCATTTTGACAACCAATAGGACAAGTGGCTACACAGAAACCAGCTAGATTTTTCACATGATCTGGGAAGCAGGTGCAAGTCTCAGGGGCGGTGCAGAGGGCGTTGACGCACTCTTTGGAGCAGACCGGTTCGCAGAGGAGGTAGTTGTGGATGTTGCGGATGTATCCGGAGCAGCAGGTGCGGATGCGGCTCAGTTCTGGACGTGACTGGAAGGTTAAGATGATTTTATTTGGGACAAATGTTGTCGATAGTTTGACGGAGGTCGGATCTTTAAATATTTAGGCGCTAAACAGAATATACTTACACCATTGCCAGCGGGTACATGTTTTGGGTCCCGCGCAAGTGAAGAGGTCCTGAAAAATGTTACCCAATTATAATACTTAAATCGCATACGCATAAAGTTAGTATTTTATACGTAGCGTAGCGTGGTATTTATAAATGATCCCCGTTGCGGCTTCTATTCTACCTAGTCCAACAACTCAATGCTACTAGCATTTTTGGGACATTTAGACTGGGTAGAGGGTCAAAGTGGGGTGTAGTTTAAGGTATCTTTTAGTATTAGTAGGTAGTTTAGTTAATCTTAAGTTGACATTTTTTTATATGTTAGAGTCTGTCCGGAAAGAGAAGTGTCGTAAACCAGGACACTTCTCTTTCCGCACAAACTCTACCCCTTTTCAGATATTAAGTTTAAAGACAAAAAAATCTGTGCTGTTTATTTTTTTTTACGTATACGCTTCCTTCTCTCTAAATTACAACATCTTTACCTACGGCAAGTTTCATTTTAACAAAGTTTAATTATTTTCTCATAGCATAAAGTAAGTCATAAATAAGCTTACTTAATCCTCTTTGCTCATAGCTATCTAATTACACAATTATTTTATTACAATAATATTTTTGGAGTGGATGAGTAGGTATACCTACCTATCGACTCCAAATGTGATATATCACGTCCTGCCAAAAACATCCGGTATTCACAACGGGTTATCATTTGTTGTCCAACAAAATGCTTTGTGGTTTAATATCTAGACACGCGGTAGCGTGTCAAGCCAAGTTCAATTATAACAGAACTGGCGAGCAGCACCGTGTGTAATATTACATGAACCATTTGGAGCCACTTTTGACCCCCTCATAACTCAAAAGCTATTTCACATGAACATGTCCAATTTGTCTTTCCATAATGCCCGAGGTACCTACTGTAAAAATACTCAATTCACTATACTATAATATTTGAACAGTTCCTTCGATTTCTCCAGGATCACATTATTATAATTTGTCTCATATGTTAAAACTTGCAAGATACATATGTTCTCCAAATTTCATGCACACACCTTAATCGGTTATTTAGATATTAACGTCAAAAAATCGACATTTTTATCACGTATTCACCAATAGACCGAAACTCTAACCCTGATCCAAATGACCTAGAAAGTTCAAATTTGGCATCCAGATAGGTAGTTGGGTGAACTCGTATATGAGAACTAGACAAGTCAAACCTTAGGCTTCAATATATTAAGAAGAAATGATATTTTGAGTTGTTATAAAAAATATGTTGTTATAAATAAATTTCATGACTGACCATTGAACTTGACACCCATTTAGATCTCACTTCTTTTGTCGTTGAAGTCAACTACCAAGGTATATATAATATATTGGTATTGGCTCTCATTTCAATAATAATAATCAACCTTAACTGTGTAAGTATTTAAATGTTATATTTGATACCCAAGCCTTATTTATAGTAGTTTATGTAACTGTTACGTAATAAGGCCTAATTACGTACAGTTGCATACACTACTTTATCTACACACATATTATAAATCCTAAATGGCGTGTTCGGAAACCATTAAAATTGCCGCTATTGTACCGCCATGACTAACTGGATTGTGTCGGCGGTCGGGGAGGAGTGCTGGCCATTGCCTACCGTTTTTGAACACATTTTACAATGTGAGTGTAGATAAAGTCGTATTACATTATGAGATCGGTGTATGCTTACGGAACTTCCATGTAGCAGACGCCGATCTCATGGTTGGTCTGGCTGTTGGCCACGTAGCCGTGTTGGGTGTGGTTGAAAAACCTGGAACGTAAGAGACACATGACTTTTACAATACATGACCTATCCTTACGAAACTTATACAGGATGGTACAATCCTTGACGTTGAAAGAAATAAATCTGATTTCTTCTGCCCAGGGCTGTTAGAATATTAGTTACGAATTTTATAACGTTTTTTTAAATTTTGGGGTTGGCCGTTTACATTCATACAGGGTGTATCAAAAATGCTGGTGATCCTTTTAAGGGCATGATTGGTATCGTATTTTAATTATGAAAAACTACCCAACTAGCAAAATTTTCTCTTAAAAATGTCCTAAGACCTAATTTACTTTACTCTTACAGTACACTTTCAAACCTCTTTAAGTGTGGAATTGGGCGCATTTTATAAGAGCCTTTCTGAAGCTTTAGTTTCTGTATAATGGTCTTATTAAGTGTGTTTTTAATCCTAAGATCATCTTGCTAATTCTGTTATAATAACAAATAGACTTACAAATATCTTACAGTGGCATGCTGTCAGGTTAATGAGTCTTTGAGTACTCTTACTAATGCCGTTCTAAGCGTGATTCCCCTCATATTCCTTCTGTGATCTCATTGTAAGAGTATTAGCACAACCAGTCGAAGAGGCCATTACAGAAAACGTGTTCGGACAAAGTGATATTATATTAAAAAACCGGCCAAGAGCGAGTCTGACTCGCGCACCGAGAGTTCCGTACAAACCTTTACAACTTAAAGGTATTATAGACCTGATTATTTGATATGAATTTCAATTTAATACCTCTACGCGTTTACGAGGAAAAAGGTAGTAAGTTTAAAATTAAAAAAAATATGTTTTGTATGATTTTACTAAAAATGTCTACTTTTCGTAATATTTACTTTGTCTGTGCTATATGAAGTTTCTTCGTGCCAAGTTTCAAGTTTCTGAGTTTACGGGAAGTACCCTTTAGGTTTTGAGTTTCTTGCGAGTACTCAGTTTCAAAATATGCGACTTAAATTGCTATTTCTTTTGATTGCGTTGACATAAAAGTTTGGTTTTGCTACATCTGAAAGGTCCTATAGCCTTGAGTATTTGACATGAATTTCAATTTAATAGCTCCACGCGTTTACGAGGAAAAAGGTAGTAAGTTTAAAATTAAAAAAAAAATTGTATGATTTTACTAAAAATGTCTCCTTTTTGTAATTATTCTATTGTATATGCTATATGACGTTGCTTCGTGCCAAATTTCAAGTTTCTGAGTTCACGGGAAGTACCCCGTAGTTTTTGCGAGTGCCGAAAAACTCTAAAATTTGCAGCATAAACGACTGTATCTTTTGATTGCGTTGGCTTTTATGTTTGATTTTTTCACAGCTCCAAGGGACAATAGACTTGAGTATTTGATATAAATTTCAGCTTCATACCTCCACGCGTTCCTGAGAAAAATGGTCTTGACAGACAGACAGACAGACTGACAGACAGACAGACAGACAGACAGACGGACAACAAAGTGATCCTATAAGGGTTCCGTTTTTTCCTTTCGAGGTACGGAACCCTAAAAATATAAATACCCAGGTAAGTCTATATTTTTATTTTATATGTACTCTTGGTATTATATTGATGAACAACTTGCGAAGTACATTTCCTCGATAGTTTTGTAATATTATCTTCTATACATATAATAAAGCTGAAGAGGGTCGAAAGTCTGTACATGGAAGATAATCGAAAAAAAGGTGGCTGGGGATACTTAGAATCTATAACAGAACACGTTCCAGCAATTTTTAGAATTTTTGTCTGTTTGTCTGTTTATCTGTTTATTTAACCGCGCATCACGTAAAAACGGCTGAACGGATTTTGATGAAATTTTGGATAGAGATAGTTTGAGTCCCGGGAAAGGATAATACATAGTTTTAATCCAGAAAATCAACCCTGGTGGGGGTGAAAAGGGATTGAAAGTTTGTATGGAGAATTTTTAACCGCTGAAACGATATAGATAGGAATTAGTATGGAGATAATTTGAGTCCCGAGAAACGTCATAGGATAGTTTTCAAACCCTTGTGGGGGTGAAAAGGGGGTTGGAAGTTGGTATGGGGAATATTTTACCGCTGAAGTGATTTAGATGAAATTTGGTATAGAGATAGTATGGGGCCCCATCATACTTTTGAACCGTAAGTCCAAAAAATTTGAAAAAAAGTGAAGCTTGAAAGGTACTTTAAATATAAACTATATTGAATAAAATCGGTTCAGCTGTTTTTGAGTTGTCAGTCAATAACGCATAGTGGAAGGACGTAAGTGCCGGGTAGTAGGATTACAACACCAAACAAATCAACCCTAAAGGGGTAAAAAGGGAGTTGGAAATTTGTATAGGGAATTATTAACCGCAGCATCGATTTAGATAAAATTTGGTGTGGAGACAATTTGAGCTCTGGAAAAACAAATAAAATAGTTTTATCTTAGAAGCTATCCCCTAAGCGGATGCAAAAGGGGTGGAAGTTTACATGGGGAAGAAACAGCCAATAACCGCTGTACGTATTTAGATGAAATTTGGTATTGAAATAGTTTGTAATTTTTTGGTCAAGGTGTTCATATTTATAACATGTTACCCATCGATGCTTTAAATTTACCTTTACCCGCTCTTAAGAAATATTTGTAAATGTCATTAATGTCAAAGGGTTATTGCAGGTTCGAGGACTATATATGACGGACAAAGATGCATGGCCCAAACCAGAAACTACTACAAAATAATCTAACATTTATAGGACACCGTTTAGGTAGGAAAACATATGAAACGTTTTGTGAAGCAGTCAGATTGGGATTTATTTTTCTTTATAATTAAACAATAGGTACATTATCTGTCTCTCAAGCTGTTATGATATATATTTTTGAAGAACTACGCATTATTTTGTGTCTTTATGATCAAATAATGTATTACTGTTTTGAAAAAAATAAGTCCCGTCGAGTTTCTTTTCGGTCATAATACTTCTCGGGCCAGAGGTGTAGGGTTAGAACCGGTGGTAGTTTTGGAACGAAGTTCCTTATCGGACGGTTCGCGGATGGGGGCTAGGCTAGGCGAAAAAAAGTCACGTGACCGTCACGAAAAAGCGTCACGTCACGAAAACGCGCCACCCATACGATTGAGAAAATAATTTCATCAAAATTTCCAAGAATTTCAAAAATTTCAAAAAAAAAAAAATTCAAAAATTTCAAAAAAAATGTAAACCACAAAAATTACGAAACAGTCTAAAATGAAATAAAATTAAATAACATAACTTCGTTTCAAGTTTCAACCGAGTGTTCCACGACACTCACGTTTTTTTTTTCTCTAACGTTCATTAGTGCATTGTAATGTGCTTACATTGAAGAATAAATATCTTATTAAACTTAAACTTTCGTGAGACATACTATCACTATAAAATATAACGGTTACACTCACGTCACTTTAGTCACTTCGCGCGACATGTTTCGGAGAGCTTAGGTCTCCGTCTTCAAGCACTAAGAGTGTTATTTCGAACCGGCCCGTTGCCAGAGCGGGCGACATGAGCTGCGTGGCGAGCGGGACGCAGGCCAGTAGGCAACGCGTCGTGCAACAGCGCGCAACGGGCCGGTTCGAAATAGCACTCTTAGTGCTTGAAGATGGAGACCTAAGCTCTCCGAAACATGTCGCGCGAAGTGACTAAAGTGACGTGAGTGTAACCGTTATATTTTATAGTAATAAATATCTTGATCTACACCAATATCATAAATCCTCTATTCCGCGTTCGGAAACCGTATGTAATTACCACCATTATTGCAACCAGTAACGTAGTGTGTAGATAAAGCAGTGTATGCTTCTGTACGTAATAAGGCCTTATTACGTAACAGTTACATCTCTCTTAGAGCGTTCCCTCATGTCTGAGGATCGTGGTCAGCATCAGGATTGCATCTGCAGCGGATGATCTGCCTCCACCGGTTTCTGCCCAGCGCGTCTCTTACGACCGTGTAGAATTGCGCAGACGACGAATCCTTCACTTGATCGGCCCATCTGGTTGGTGAACGACCGCGCGATCTTTTGCCTTCAGTGTTCCCCACCACAATCAGTTTTTCGAGATTTTCGTCGCCTCTACGCATTGTATGACCGAAATACGAAAGAATGCGTTGCTGGCATATGGCGGACAAGCGAATTTTTATTCCCAGCTGGGTCAAGATCGATGCATTGGTGCGTCTCGCAGTCCAAGGTATCCTCAACATTCGCCTCCAGCACCACATCTCGAATGCATCAATCCTTTGCCTTTCCTGGGCCAAGATTGTCCACGTTTCTACTCCATACAGGAAGATTGGGAATACTAGGGCTCGTATCAATCTGATTTTGGTTTTGATACCAATTCCCCTTTTGTTCCAGATGTTATTTAAACGGGTCTTAGCATCTTTCCCCATCCCAATCCGTCTTTTTATCTCGGAAACGCAACTGCCGTCATTGCAGATTTGGGAGCCCAAGTACATGTAGTGATCGACGACATGAATGCCAGGAATGCTGCAGGCGGCATTTGTTAGCCTTCCGGCTCGGTCCACCATCATCACTTTGGTTTTAGCTCTGTTTACTGCGAGACCGATGTTTCCACTTTCTAACTCGAGTCTTTGGAACAACTCCTTCATGTCTTCCATGGATGTTGCTAGAAGAACGGTGTCATCAGCGTATCGGAGATTAGATAGTCTCTTCCGGCCTAAAGGAAAACCCTTCTCCCAATTTTCGGTGGTCTTCCGGATGATGTACTCTCCATATATGTTAAAAAGTGCGGGCGACAGGATACAGCCCTGTCGCACCCCTTTTTTAATGTAAAACATATTGGAGCATTCGGTGCCTATCCTGATGAAGGAACGATTTTCGGTGTAGAGACTCTTGATTAGAGCCACGAGGTGTTCAGGAGCTCCCATTTCGAGTAACAGAGTCCACAGTTTATCCCATTGTACGCAGTTACATAAACTACTATTTATCTCTTTTTAGGGTTCCGTAGTCATCTAGGAACTTTTATAGTTTCGCCATGTCCGTTCGTCTGTCTGTCCGTCTGTCTGCGGTCTAGCTCAGTGACCGTTCGCACTAGAAAGCTGAAATTTGGTATCAGTATGTGAATTAATCACTCCGCCAAAGTAATAGAATAAACTCTGGAAAAATATTTTTATTAGGGTACACATAAAATGGGGGGTGAATTTTTTTTCGCTCCAACCCTATCATGTTGGGTATTATTGAGTAGGTCTTTCAAAAAGAATAGAGGTCTTCTAATACATTTTTTGAATGAAACTGATAGTTTCGTAAATATTGGATCTCCCCTAACTAGGGTCTCCTCCATCTAACTTTCGAACCGTGGGTCCAAAAAAATTTAAAAAACAATGGAAGTGAGGCCTGATAAGAACTTTCAATAAAAACTATATTGAATAAAATCGTTTCAGCTAACTAATTCCAATTAAAGAAAATCCCCAGCCAGGTTATACTATACGTAGCCTATAAAAATTCAACGTCTAAAAGGGGGTGGAGGGAGGTAGCCACTGTACTCCATTGCGCGCCTGTTCTTACATTTCATGCTTAGACTGATTTGAAGGGAGGAGCGATTTGGATGATATTTGCCGTGGACATGAACGTACATATATAAATACAAAAGTGGTACTGTATCGTCCGATACACACGTAGGTGTGTCTCTATGTCGTTTAAGTCATGCCAAAAAAAAGTATTGATTTTTGAGTGTAGTTTCATTTAGTGGTAATTGTTAAATATTTTATCACGACTACCGTCCTCTATCGTATCCATCTGTCAACTTGACTTCAAGTTCCGCCTCCAGGGTAGCGGGAGAGAAATTAGGGGTGAATTAGCCGCTTACTGACAGCGACCGAATTCCACGCGGGCGGAGCCGCGGGCACAGCTAGTTAATAATATTTTTACGAGCCATTCTGGAATGTCTCTAAAATATTAATTATTTGTTAAATTATTTGTGAAATTGAAATGTGTTTCAATAAATGACATTGTAAAAACAGTTAAAAGTACAATTACTCTTTTTTAAGATGCATGTAAGGCTGATATTTCTTATTTAACACTCGTTAAGTCAATTTTAAGCCTTTCGCTCTTGTTAAACACTTATCTAAGGCTATCTACCTGTGGCCATTTTATGAAATGATCTCGGCTAAATAAGTTTACGTTATATCAGCCATGCGATACTCTTAATAAAGAATGCCAAAGGTTCTTTTAAGGTATATTGATCTCATAAAAAACTTATAACATGCTCCTACTCTTACATATGGCTTAGACAAGACCAAATACACTTTAAAATGGTTGGTTTCAAAGGTGTTGTGTACAAGGCTTTAGTAAGAGCAAGAAGTCTGATAAAACACTTATTGCAGACTCAACTAAGAACAAACTGACTTCTAAGGTGCTTTATTAAGTGTAAATAATGATCAAGACCAATTAGTCTTATGAAATGCACTAGTAAAACCTATTTTCTGATAAATATTTTGTAATAGTTTCTTATAGATGTCTACAATAGTAGTTAATAAGTTAAAATTTTCTCAAGACTAATTAGTCTTATAAAATGCACTTATAAAACCTTTATCAAAGAAGTTCTGATAAATGTTTTAAAAGAATATCTTATACTAGCCTTTTCCCGCGGCTTCACCCGCGTACTATAAGTACTCAAAAAGGATACGATACCCATGTTGATTTTCATACTTTGTGACCACATTTGCCCCTTTTAGGGGTTGAATTTTCAAAAAACCTGAAACACGTGTTTACTCATTTATCGTTAGGAATACTTCTGTGAAGTTTCGAATAAAATAGTCTAACAAATCTTGATTCGCCATACAAACTTTGGACCCCCATTTTACCCTCTTAGGGGGTGAATTCTGAAAAATCCTTTCTTAGTGCACCCCTAAACCGTATAAGGAACCTACGTGCCAAATTTAGAATCTCTAGAACCAGCGGTTTGGGCTGTGCGTTGATATGTCAGTCAGTCAGTCAGTCAGTCAGTCAGTCAATCAGTCAGTCAGTCAGTCAGTTTTTTCTTTTATATATTTAGATAAGTCTACCAGATTACGTAATAAGTTTAAATATTCTCAAGACCAATTAGGCTTATAAAATGCACTTGTAAATCCATTGTTCTGATAAATATTTTATAAGAATTTCTTATATACGTCTATGACTTGACTTGATGACTTATGATCCTATGTCCCCTAGATGGTGCAGAGGGCATCCACAGTGCTCCGCCATCCCGTCTTGAGCTTCGCGCTTCGTCTATAAGAGTACTTAATAAGTTTAAATTTTCTCAAGACCAATTAGTCCTATAAAATGCCTTTGTAAAACCTACGTTCTGATAAATATTTTATAAGAATTTCTTATATACGTCTACAAGAGTACTTAACAAGTTTAAATGTTCTCAAGACCAATAAGTCCTATCAAATGCCTTTGTAAGATGTACCTTCTTAGTCAGGATATATATAAACCTTTTATAATGTCTTACTTCTTATAAAGGCATGTTTATACAGCAATTTTGCTAGTTGGGTAAGAAAACATTTCTTTCGCTCGAAGAAAAAAAAGGGTTTTGTATGGAGGGTTGGCCGGCTGCAAGGATAATATAAGCCATGGATTGACAATATTCATACAAAATCGCGTTCCCTTATTTCAGGTTATAGCACTAGCGTCATCTATGGGTTACAACAACAATAAATTCTAGTTTCTAATATTTTGTTCGGCGATTAACGCTGACAGAATAACTCGACTCCAGACTCGACAGATGGCGCTGTGGCACTTAGTACGTATAACCTGAAGGTTCTAGGAACGCGATTTTGTATAGGCATTGTCAATCTATGTCTTATATCATCCTTGGCCGGCTGGGACCACTTGTCCAATAAAAAAAATATTTTTCGCGTCCAAAAATATTTCTCCTACTTTTTCTTAGCCGCAATACGATACTAATATGTAATGAAATTAATAATTAATAAAATGTGACATTAGAATTGTATATAGTTTTTGCATGCTAGTATAATTAAGTACATATAGCAGAATAAGCCACAAATGTCTGTACTACACCTGTTGACACTATATCTGTACTTATTCTATGCAAATAAATATTATGATTATGATTATGATTAATTATGCCCTTAAAGTCCTTAAACGGGTTACCAGTATTTTGGTTACATCCTGTTTGTTACATACATTTTTGTTTGAAATAAGCTTCTTGTTTGTTTTTTTTGGTAACTAAGTTTTTTTACATTGTACTATGTTTACCTTGTACTTATATTAACTACATATTTAATTAGGTAACGTTTCGTTTTCGGTAAACAAAGGAATTTATTTGGTAGCCTTCAAATCAATTAACATCGAAGCTAGAATAGCTTAATGAATCACTACGCTATTTACATCTTAAGGTGATGTAATGGTAACACCATATATATATATATATATATAACTGTGTGTGTGTGTGTGTGTAGGCTAGGTCCGTGTCAATAGAAAAGTGTATAAAGGTAAATAAATACGTCTGGCTTACAACTGCATTTCTATGCAAAAAAAAAGTATTTAACACATGACAAAACTTTATTAACAAAGAAATTAGTTTTCATTGAAACATACTTAGGTAGGTAATTAACAGATATTTATACTAAAATATAATATATCGGTGGTTATACACGGTGTAACATGAGGAAACCGAATAATTTTAACAGCATATTCCTGATCATAATTGGAGACTAAAATTTCTTATAAACTTTTCTGGAATCCACCTAGTTTCAGAGTTACTACCATTTAAATAAAAAAAACATTTGTTATTTTGACTCAGTGCAAAACGCTTTTTTGATAGCGATTTCACCCTTTATGGGGTCTAGTCTAGACATTCTTACTGACAGATATCAAAGTGCCAAGGAATACTTTACATAAACTATTTTTTACGAAAAAAACCCACTTTAAACAAAAAAAAAAACATGTAAAATAATTATGAGTTGATAGCAGGCGCCATCTGTTATTTCCGTTGTGACACTTGTAAAAGGGTCGGCGGGAAGGGTATCTAACTCTAGTGGTTGGCACCTAGATGTCGCTTACGGCTGCTATAAAGTCGATGTAAAATAAATGCAAAAAGATGATTGAAGGCATTGAGAATTTCGTCAGCTCGGTAACTGAACCCATAGCTTAATTGGTAAAGCGATATCGAGCCCCGGTAAGGCGTATCGATGTTGGTTCAAGTCCAACTGGGTTGATTATTTTTTCAATGTTTTCAATGTTTGTATTTGATTGAATAACATACTAATGTATGAGTGGAATACCCACTTTTAAAAAAAACATGTAAAATAATTATAAGTACATTATTGTTATTATTATATATAACAACTTGCTCTCATATAAAGGATGATTCACTGTAAGTAGCCTAACGAAACTGTTAAAAAATATGGATATTTACCGTCAACGATAATTTGTGGTTTGGTCACACCAAAATAAAATCGTACTTGACAATCGGCAATGACGTGTTTGTTTGTACGCATACTGAATTTTAACTAGGCACCAGAGCTACCTTTTGTGTTTCACAAGTTCATCTTACATGTATCATATATATCTTTATCGGTGGATGCATACTACATATGTATAAAATTGGTGGGCTAGCCGGTTACGGATAATTATAGCATATTCTCATATCTACTTATACGTCTCCGCGTCGATGACGTCGATCGCATTTGGTATGGCGATGGCGAAGATTTTTTAATGACATTGTTAGGAGGCAAACGAGCAGAGGAATCCCCTGATGATGATGAATTTCTTCGTTTTATTCAGAGTTTTAAATGTTATATTCGAGCGCTCGAATCTCAAAAATCGCCCCCCAGCGTCTTTTGCATTCGCGGCAAATGCCCTAACTACTATGCTACCCGGGTCACAGCGGCACCGGGCGAATTTTCCCGTGTATATGCAGTCTTTTTAAATGCTAAGGCGCATTTGGCCAATCATCTAAAGCAATCAACATTATGAGTTCATATCTCCAATCTAACCACCGCATCGACACCGGAAGCCTAGGTCACTTTTTCCTTTGTATATGACATCTATATAAGTTTTTAGGAATTATTTTTCAGAAAAAATCGCTTACCTATTAAGGTTGTCTTCTCCTCTGTAGCCGTAGCTGCCACCTCCTCCTTTCACGTCCTTGATTTGTAAGTTCATGTACTGCGCATCATCTTTAGGGTTGTTGGCTAAAGTGGCTGTGAGCAACGCGCTCACGAAGATCACGGTGAGCATGATGATGTCTGAGGAAAATCGTTTCGGTATAAGAATTTATTTATAAGGTAGAATTCATAATTGAGTCGAGTAATATTTTTTTATATACTACTACAGTGGGAAAAAAGCATACGACCCGTCTGATGGTAAGCAGCTACCGTAGCCTATGGACGCCTGCAACTCCAGAGATGTCATATGCGCGTTGCCGACCCTTTACAAAAAGGAGGATTCACTGTGTTGACGGCTATAGGAACAAGAGGGTCTTTCATCGTCAATACACTGGGTCCTCTTAGAGCTCTTTGGCAACCTTACTCACCAGCATGAACACAACACTATGAGTAGGGCTAGACCCTACTCATAGTATTGTGTTCATGCTATTTGGCTGTGGTTTTCTGTAAGGTGGATACCTCCCCAGTCGGGCTCTGCTCCAGATTTGAGCGAGATAACATTCGCTGTGCTGTGTCCTACCACACATAGCGAGATGACATTCGCAGTACCTCTCTTTCGGACGTAGTTTAAGAACATACCCGGGTCCAAAACCCTGGCATACAAAGCTATTTGCAAATGTATATTTTTGCCTGAACTCTTCGCTTAGTTGGACTCTGCGTATAATTAATCATTTTTAGAGGTACCCACGTGACTTCACTGTTATGTTATGTCAACTAGTTTGTTTACATTTTTCCTTTTTTTATTTTACTCCACTTTAGCTATACTTACATTCAACTTAAATGAATAAATACGAAGGAAAAACTTATTTAAATTTATAATTTATTATAGTAGTGTCTAGTTAAAATAAACAAATCAAAATATTTATTATCTTTACATAGCCAAGGTCAAGGAAAACATCATTATATCATCTTAACACATAAAAGGAGGAAAATTGCTCTACGATCTACATAAGGAAAATTACTTGACAAAATTATGCCGGTTGCGTGAGTCATATCAAGTAAAAAAATGTTTATGCACATGAGTGTGAAGGCGTTTAAGTTCAGATTAGAAAAAGTAAACAACTCGATATGAATCTCAGCCAAACCCACCTATTTTAGGCGAAATCAATGAAATCATATTACTGGTTTTTTAATTCATATAGTCTATACAGAATTCATCCTTTCTGGTCTTATCATGTTAACAAATGTACACTACTCAAAAAAATTATCATCATTTTTCTGAGGGTTTATCACATAAAAAGTTTTTATATACTTACAGAAACTAACAAAGTAACCATTGAAAAACATCATTTTTAATATCTTCAATAATCGAAGTAACGAACTCATAACCTCAGAAATGAATGACATTACGATGTCTAGATTGACATTCGTTTGTTTACATTATAAGACAAGTAAAAATAAATTTTGTATATACTTACGTAAAGCCGGTAATCCCTGTTTTCCCGGTCTCTACTATAATGTATTATTACTAAATATTTACATAAATTGCTTAGTGTCTTGTTTTTATTTATGGCACAACAAAACTAGGTTAATCCGTAATCATATTAGATAGTTGTTATCAACGACATATAACCAAATAACTGCATGTCACTGATTAGCCGATTTATTCCACTTAAAATTATGTAATTATTTGTTGACAAGTTTGTGTTATCGTGCTATAAATGTACCTCTAAATCTTATCTTGTTGCTGTACACTTTTTTTGTAAATGCTACTAATACTTAAAGAAAATAATGATTAGGTATGTACAGGTAATGAGATCAATTTCGTTTGGTAAAAAAATAACATTAGGTACTCGCAATTCAAGGAGTGATCATAATACAATGGCGGCAGATAAACCGTTCGCGGTTTTCGCTCGCTGTGTTTGAAATGTAAGTAGTAATAAAGGGTTTTTGGATAAATAAATAAAAATATGAACTCGCTATTAGTGCATGCAATACCGGTATTTTTTGTATGGGTTATCTCGAAATTTAGATATCAGACCATACAAAAATACCAGCAATGCATGCCCTACTCGCTATAATATGATGATACCTACTTCTACCCAGTAGTTACTTACATACTTAGGTAAATGGGGATTTTCACTTAACTGTGTACCATTAACGGCCGGTTAGCAATCGTCACAAAACTGACGGTTAATATCAAATCCCATACATTTTGTCAGGAATGTTACGGTCAGATGTTACTGAAACACGACTTAAGTCGTGCTTTAAAGTACCAGTTAAGATAAAATTGCCCATAATTGTAATACTTAGGTAAAGAAATATATATAAAACGTAATGAGTCCAGATAGAGGTACGGGGCCGGGAATCTATGAATTCCTGTACGTAACTATAGGGTTTTCTCAAAAGTACAATTAAATAAAAAATAATCTTTTAAATATATTTCTAGTTATAAGGAGTCATATTGACAGGAATATAAAATATTACGGTTAAACTCACGTTTTTTAGCATGTCACACTGACAAAATATACCTAAGTATTAGAAACTTAGCGAAAAATATATAAATATCGGTCATAACTTATGACTCATAAGAAAACACTCTACTCGTAAACTTACATATAAGTAGGTATGTATTATACGCGCATTTCAGATACATATTAATTAGTATTTTTAGTTAAAGTCTATGAACAAGTGAATAAACATTAAATATTTTCAAATATTTGCGTTACTTACAAGAAAAATGCACTTAGAACTACGTTTAATATTAAGTACCTACACATTTTACACTTTGACACAAAAAAAAACAACAATTTATAAAACTACACACAAGATTTCCCAGAGGTCCTAAACTTTTCCGTGCTTGTTTTTATTGATAAAATGACATCAACGCACGCTAATAACTATGACATAATGCCTACCTTGGTAACTATACTTGTCTCGGTGGGGTTTGCTTGTACACTGTGCGGGCTCTCGGATTTTGCTCATCAGATAAGAACATGCGTGTTTCATATCACATATGCATGGTTCCGTAACTATATACACGGTGTACATGAGGAAACCGAATAATTTTAACAGCGTATTCCTGATCATAATTGGAGATTTAAATGTCGTATAAACTTTTCTGGATTTCGCCAAAAAAAACCATTTTTATTATTTTTTAAATGCTTTTGAACATAAAAACATAAATGTTATTGGTAAAGATGTCGATTAAAATAAATTAGTACATTTTTTTTCGAAAAAAATAGTTTACGTAAAGTATTCATTGGCACTTTGATATCTGTCAATAAGAATGTCTAGACTAGACCCCATAAAGGGTGAAATCGCCATCAAAAAAGCGTTTTGCACTGAGTCACATTAAAAAATGTTTTTTTTTAAGTGGTAGTAACTCTGTAACTAGGCGAATTTCAGAAAAGTTTACATGACATTTTAGTCTCCAATTATGATCAGGAATACGCTGTTAAAATTATTCGGTTTCCTCATGTTACACCGTGTATTGTATATTATAGGCCCGTTGTACTATTTGTACAGTCTCTTGCCACCAGCCAGACAAAGCCAAAACGTACAAATCGATTGGGGTATTTTACTCATAATGCAGCTACTTAAAGGTCCAAAAATCATGATGCATTTTGCTTACTTTTGGTAAACCGGTAAATTACCGATGATTTCTTATGCAAATCATTACCAATCGTCACATATTCGGTCGTGTAAGCTCCTACTTTTTCATAGTCGCAATACGGTACCGATTATTCGTGTGAAGACATGAATCACTAGTATTTATGTTACACTCTGTATTTAAAGGTCTCAGGTACGTATATATTTTAGTTGCCAAAATTCCTTGAACTTTATGTACGGCTATGTGATCATTTTAATGACAAAGTTTAAATATTTCTGCTGGTAAGTTTACATTGTTGTTTTTCAGGAGCTTTTCCTGCAATTTATATTATATACCGATATAAAATAAACTAACTTAATTAACTTATATTATTATAACGATATTGTTTGTAAAGTATTTCGAAATGTGGTTTTTGCACGTCATGCTTATTTCTGGGTATAATATATGATATTATTGAAAACATGTTGTTTGTATGTTATTCAATCAAATACAAACATTGAAAACATTGAAAAAATAATCAACCCAGTTGGACTTTAACCAACATCGATACGCCTTACCGAGGCTCGTTTTCCCAGTTGGACTTGAACCAACATCGACTGATCTAACTGGGTTGATTATTTTTTCAATGTTTTCAATGTTTGTATTTGATTGAATAACATACTAATGTATGAGTGGAATACCCACTTTAAAAAATGTAAAATAATTATGTTGTTTTTAAATCTAAAAATAAAATTATTTATATCTGTGGTAACGCAAATCAGGTATGACATACGAGGTAAACTGTAAGTGACTAATAGAGTTTGTCCGGAAAGAGAAGTGTCGCGGCTTCTATGACAACTCATACATTTTACGACAATTCTCTTTCTGGACAGATTCTATCAGTGAGTATATCTCAGCTAATACCTGACCTTGCTGACTTGATATCGTGTTTGACTTAGTTAGATATGTTTTTGAGCTAGTATGTTACCTATTTAGGTTCAATCAACAAAGCCACCAGGTGCCGTGTTCTAATTTTAAAATAATTTTAAATAAAAAAGAACCGACTTCACTTACCATCCATCCTTTCCAAAAGCAAATGCTCGAGCTGCCGTAAAAATACTCAAATCAGTATAGATGTGCCTATAATAGTTGAAGAGTTCCCTCCATTTCTCTAGGATTCCATCATCAGATCCTGACCTGGTTACAATTATGGGACCAACTGTGTGTGTGGTATTCTTTCAAACGAAATAATAATTTTCCTAATCGGTCCAGCCGTCTTCGAATAATCGGTAAACATACATAGAAAAACGAAAGATCCCGACGAATTGACAACCTCCTCCTTCGAAATCTTGAAGTCGGTTGAAAATGCAATATATCTTAAACATAACTCTTACTCTCAATATATCATAATCAACCAATATTGAAGTTGTATTGGAGTTGCGTCGGAATAATTTTTAAGCTAATTCCGATATTTCTGATTCAAACGTTTAGGCGCTAGCGGTATTGCGTAGTTAATGCATTGGAGTTGTATTGAAGTTAGATCGAGTATAAACGTGTTTTAAAGTTAGAATACGGCTCCTGGGGCCGTCCATGCCTAAACACGTGAATCAGAAAATCTGAATTTGCTTGAAAAATATTCCGATGCAACTCCAATACAACTTCAATATTGGTAGTATTCAGTATTTATTTCTTCATGAATTAAAACCAGTATACAAGTACTATACAAGTAGTACAAGGAACCCGTGGCGGTCTGTCAAAAATATTTGTAGGCTAGGCGAATATAATTTGACTTCCTTTTCTCCATGATCTGTAGGGAAGTTACCCAAGCGCTTAATAATTAGGGAAGCCGGTGGGAATCGGGTTCTATGGACCGCCACTGCAAGGAATCGTAATCTCCAACTTGATTATTTTTTTATTCCACAATTCTAAGAAAAACTTTAATATTTTCGCATATTATTTCCTCTTAAACTGTTTTGGTTTTCTGTCGTAGTGCAGAACCCTGATTCGGCGAAACGATGTCGTCACTCGTGGAAGCGATAGTGCAATCGTGTTTGCGCATTATCTTGTATTCGGATGTCCTCTGGTCAAGGACTGATGATCCGGTGGCGAATATGGTCCGAATCCAAAACAACACTAATGTACTTTTATACCACCTGATGGTAAGCAGTTACCGTAGCCTAAGGACGCCTGCAACCTCAGAGGATTCACATGCGCGTTTCCTAATCTTTAAGAATCTATACACTCCTTTAGAGCCATGAGGCCCTTCCTATTTGGTCACCTTTAATGTTATCGTCTCTATCTCTAAGACTTCCCACATGTCCAGTTCATGCAATGCGGTTTCCGCGATCGACATTTTTTACTAGATGGCAACACCGTGACGAGAAGTCTAGCTGTCATAATCCACCAATCATATTTAATCATTTTTGTTTATTGGTGGATTTTGACAACTGCTGTCAAAGATTTTAGTTAATTTAGTTAAAGTTTGACATTATTTAACAATATCTGTTGAATTTGATTCTTTTGACATTGTCGGCATTTTATTGAATTTAATCTGACATTTAATTTATTTTTCAATTATTATTTATATTCCACACACACATTCGTAATATTTTTTCATTGTATTGTAATTCTTGGCATTTGCAATATATGCAAACTACTATTATGCATGTTAGACACTAGGTTATAAAACACCAATTAGGACGTAAGGTTTAGCTGTAAGTGCTTCTTGTGGAAATAGATAATAAACAGATAAAAAAGACCTCTTGCCACGGTGCTGCCATCTGGGGAAAATCCCGATCGCGAAAACCCTCATTGGAAATCGGACCCCTTTTACCGTGACACTAATTGTTACCGTGTTCCTCAATATTATGGCAGGTACTTGTACCTAGTTCAATGTCTGTAGTGCACTTTGGTTCTCTAATCTAAATTATTATCGTTGAAAATTGTATTGCCGTTTATCAGTTCCCAACCAACTTTTCACGTACTTAAGGTAATTTCATTTCGCGGAATGATCATGGGGGCGATTTTTGATATTCGTCCGCTCCATTATTTTTGCATGAAATTAATAGTTTAAATAACCTCGGTTTTAAATATCTATAGCTTACATTTCTAAAATACCGTTTCATCGTTTCTGACAAAGTTTTAAATGTCAGATGTGAGCACTCGAATCTCAAAAATTGCCCACCATGTGCCAACTTTGTTTTATTTCCCAATCCTCACACTTTATGTACAACTGTATTTTTCTAAATTCTACCTTTAAAGTAGTTAAAATAGTTTAGTTTGCGTACCTAATATTCATTTCGTAAGGATGCCATGTTCACTTGGGGCGAATTATAAACAGGTAGTTTTTATTCTTTTAATACAATGCAGACTTATGTTTCGGTTTTTTTAATATAAAAAGGCATTCTGGCAAACTCCGGCCTATACCGCGGCACGCTCGCTTCGCTCGCTCGGCCTCGTGCGCTGTTTGCTCACCTGACACGTTACCCTCGCTCGTCGTCGCGCCTAACTGGAATCTGTCATATATAAGACTAGCTTTTTCCCGCGGCTTCGCCCGCGTACTAAAAGTACTAAAAAAGGAGGTTCTCAGTTAGACTCGTATGTTTGTATGTAGGAATGTATGTTTGTCCGCGATCATCTTGCGTTTCGCTGAACTGATTTAGAAGCGGTTTTCGGAAAAGTATTCGTTACATTCTGGAGGTTTCGGTATACCACGTTTTGAAGACGGCGGTTCCCTCATTTTTTATTTTAAAGAAATTATTGCAATAATTGTTTAATTGTTACGCCATCAACAACTTACTACTGAGAGATTATGATTAATACAGATTTCTACTCTAGAATAGAAGCTTTTCCCCGCGGCTTCATTTGCGTGGAATTAGTAATCCACCCTCCTTTTTACCCGCTTAAGGAATGACTTCTGGGATAACAACTATTATATATCCTTCCCCAGAACGCAAAATATCTCCATACCAAATCATCTAAATAGGTTCAACGGTTATTAATTTCCCATACAAACTTTCAACCCCCGTTTCACCCCCTAGAGGGTTGATTTTCGAGATAAAAACTATCCTATATTGTTCACCGCGACTCAATCTATATAATATGTACCAAGTTACATTTCAATCGTCTGTTCAGCGGTTAATAATTCGCCATACAAACTACCAACATGTTTTCTACCCCTCTAAGATTGATTTTCGGCTTAAAAAATATTCTATATTGTTTCCTGGGACTCAAACTATATCCACAACAAAATTATCTAAATCGGTTCGCGGTAAAAAAATCTCCATACAAACCTCCAACCCCCATTTCACCCCCTTAAAGATAGATTTTCGAGATAAAAACTGTCCCATGTCGTTTCCCGGTACACAAACTATCTCTATACCAAGTTTCATCTAAATTGGTTCAACGTTTAAAAATTCCCCATACAAACTATCAACCCCCATTTCACCCCCTTAAGTGTTGATTTCGTAATCAGCGACCCGATAAACCGTAGAAACAATACCCATGTTGATATTTAAATTTTGTCACCACATTTCCCCATTATGGGTTGAATTCTCAAAAAAGCTGAAACACTCGTTTTTTCATTTATCGTTAGGAATACTCCTGTAAAGTTTAGAATAAAATAGTTGAACTAATCTCGTTTCCCATACAAACTTTGAACCCCATTTCCCCCCTTAGGAGGTAAATTTTTAAAAATTATTTCTAAGTGCATCCTTATGCCTTATAAGGAGCCTACGTACCACATTTGGAATCTCTAGAACCAGCGGTTTGGGCTGTGCGTTGATATGTCAGTTAGTTTCTTCTTTTATATATTTAGAAGAAGATTGCAATTTGGCACAAATACTTTCAAGAACTTTTATGTCCACAATATTAAATTTCAAAATCGATGCCATTTTCTTAATTAACGTCCCAAAAAATCACAAAAACGACACCCATATGGATATTTAGACATTTCAACCCCATTGTACCCTAACAGGGGAGATAGTATTTCACGTCCGCCACGTCGGATTTTAAAATCGTTGTTGTTTTCGTAATCAACGACCCGATAAACCATAGAAACAATACCCATGTTAATTTTCAGACTTTTTGACCACATTTCCCCCTTTTAGGGGTTGAATTCTCAAAAAACCTGCAACACGTATTTACTCATTTATTGTTAGGAATTTACTTCTGTGAAGTTTCGAATAAAATAGACTAACTAATCTTGTTTCCCCATACAAACTTTGGACCTCCATTTCACCTCCTTAGGGGATGAATTTTGAAAAATCCTTTCTTAGCGCACCCCTAGACCTTAAGGAACCTACATGCCAAATTTGGAATCTCTAGAACCAGCGGTTTGGACTGTGCGTTGATAGATCACTATGTCAGTCAGTCACCTTTGAGTTATATATATATCTGTGTACTGTACTGTTATATGTTATTGAGGTGTGCAATAAAGAATATTTGTATTGTATTGTATATATAGATTCCTGTAGCTATGTGACCTGTGACAATGTATGATCAATACAAATAAAGAATATGAATATGAATATACACTGACGAAACGTTATTCTTTTAATAGTTCTTTGGTTACATTTGACAAATGATATTTGACAAGTCCCAAAAGTTTTGAGTCATAATAATAATTCGGCAATTTTTGACAATCGAGCCCTCGAATTCAAAGAATTTAACCTCGGATATAATCGCTCACAAAAGTTTGTCGCCATTTTTTAGCATGAAATTACTAGTACAAATAATCATGATCTTAAATTATTATCGCTGTTATTTTTAAAACATAATTTCTTCGTTTTCTCCAGAGTTTTAAATGTCATATTCTAGCGCTCGAATCTCAAAAATCACCCCCCCTACGTCAGTCACCTACGTTAAATAATATTTTGCACCACCAAACGCACAGAATTTATAATTATTATGTGCTCTTAGGGCCCTACAAATAATAGAGCCCGAATGGGAAAGTACAGTCACCGGCAATAGTATTTTCCTGCACGAAGGCCGCAAAAATATGTGATACGCTCTTATTATTTGGATCATAAGAGCGTGTCACATATTTTTGCGGCCTTCGTGTAGGAAGATACTATTGCCGGTGACTGTACCTCCACCTTACAGAAAACCACAGCCATGTTCCTGGCATTCCTGCCGGTGAGTGAGGTCACTAGAGAGCTCAAAGAGGATGCTGTGTGTTGACGATGGGAGACCCTCTTGTACATTTAGCCATCAACACTGTGAATACTCTTTTATATAGGGTCGGCAACGCGTATGTGACACCTCTGGAGTTGCAGTTGTCCATAGGCTGCGGTAGCTGCTTACCGTTAGGCGGGCCGTATGCTAGTTTGTCAGATATTTTTGCGAGTTTTTTTGTGCAAGATGTAAATAGGTTATTAACATTTATGCATGAATTGCGTGATACATTCGCCATCCGATATATCGGAGCGGCCAAGGTGGTCACAAATATCTGAACAACGCCTCTATTGTCAATGCGATAAAGTGCATGTTCAGATATTTTTGAGTTTACTATAAGGACGAGTAGAGGAATGCCAAACCAAAGTTTTGAAAATGACGGTTTGTTGTACCTGATTGTACCAAGATTGAAAATAATCTGTCAGCCGCTTAGTGGCGCCATCTATATGCGAACGAACCGTGAATTCGTAATCTTTATATGGAAAACTCTCAACCCCTTATTGGAAAACGTCTTACAAGCCTCATTTAGTAACTTTATGTTCTCCGTTTCTAAAAAAACAACTTTCTAAGTGGCAGATAATGACAAAAGATTGTAATGAAGTTTGTAAGACGTTTATGATTATTTTTTATTTGACATTAGGCATTTATATAAAAGTAGGTAATTTAAATGCACGTTTACATATATTATTTACTTGCTTACCCTACAAGCAATGCGACCTTAAAGATATATTTACAATTCTGCAACTTACTCTTTAGTGATAAGATGCAAAAGTGTAAATATATATTTGACGTCGACTGTACACCAATCCAAACAAAAACAATTATTTGTTTATCGCATACTTTTATTACGATTAATTTGTTTAATTAAAAACAACAAATTTGACACAGTTAAACTCTATTAATCACACACGCATTTATTTTTCACAAAACAACCACATAAAACATTAATTAATTACTTTAAATCGTTTTAAAAACTTTTCCTATTTGCGCCATCTACTGGCCAGTAGTAAAACTAGTTCCTATAGTTGGTAGTTCTTAAGTCATAATTCGGTTACAGCTTCGCCGTTTAGATTGACGACCTCAATAGCGTGTTCTGAAGGTGGTCTCCAACATGGTATTTCAGCATACAAAGGTTCAGATGTAGTGTTATCAATTACGTCTAGCTTTGCTTCACATTTGAGCGCTTCTATAGCGGACTCAGCTAGCGAGTCAGGTAGCTGTTGACGTAGTTCATCGCAACCGCTCATAGATGGCGCGACCGAGCAACGCGACTGCAGTGTCGGAAACTCGACGCTTCTTCTTGGCAAGTGGTCGTAATGGCATTCTAGAATACCTGTAAGAAAGAGTTATTATTAAATTTATAAAACATAAAAATACATAATTTCATTAACTAATTAGAAGTTAATTCATGTTTTTCATGTTACCTCTAAAGTTTTCCAACATCATGGGAGAAATTGTTTGGACAACCACTGGTCTCATAAATTGCTTCAAGTTCCTGTCCAGAGTTGAAATTGGCTGGTAATGGCATTTTTCTGTCCTTGGTGGCTCTGAAACATAAAAATATAAATGAAAAAGCAAAAAAAGAAGTGGCCCATGAGGGGATCGAACCCGCGACCTTCGCGTTATTAGCACGACGCTCTAACCAACTGAGCTAATGGGCCGATGATGCGGATGTTGAAATAGTCTATCATAAGGTAAATACGACAAACTTAAAGTTGAAATATAAACTCGTATGTTAAGCACGGCACACTGAAGTTAATAAATAAAGAACGGAATACACAAGAACGACTCGTACACCATTTTCTCGCTCACTTTAGTCAGTGATAAGAGTGGACGGTTATAATTTTTCAAGAGCCTAATTCGCAAGAGTTTCCGTAAATCTTGTTTAAAACTGTACCTCTACTGTATTCTAACTATGCATTATTATTATTTTTTTAATAACAGTTTAAAAAAAATGTTATACCTACATTTTTTATACATTAACTCACTTTTAATTCCTTTAACCCTTTAACTGATATTTTTTAAAGCTATAATAAAAAAGAATTGCAACCACCTACGATCTATATTATTTTTTTAATTAATTTTAAGTGAGAATTATTTTTTCCATCTGTTGTAATTTCCAAGTTACAAGACGGCAATATGTTTGCCATGAATATGTTGCAATATGAATGTCATAAAGTACCAATTTTTATAGTGCAACTGAAAATTTGTAGGAAAAAAATTTTTTTTAAAGAAGTTATTTTAATGTATAAAATAATTAATTTGACATTTGAAATTTATGATTATCAACAATATCAAGCGTAACCATTATTCATAGATATATTATCTGTGTTCAAATGTAGGCAATATCAAAATATCTAAGATCTTGCCAAAGAATTAACATTTTACAAGTGATGGAATAATTTTCATCACCTTTCCTATTTTCGTAGATTGGTACGAGTATATTCTCCAATGCGAACTAAAATTTATATTAATTAACAAAGCGTTTATTGAGATTTTCTTTTTCTATAATACTACGGCGACAAATCAATGTACGCCCAGCTTGATATAAGCGGCCTTCTTAGACTATGGAGGTCAAAAATTGCGGAGCTTCGCTTGCGCCACTTGACTTTTATCATTCAGTGGATTTTTAATGGACTTAAGAGATCGTCCTTATTAACTTTTACGATTGTCATGTACTTGCATGAGGAGGCTTATGAGGATAGACGTTAAAAGAGTGTATAGATGGCACTGCAATCGTAAAAAAGTGTCTAAATATATTCAGGGTCAACAAAAATACGAGTTAATAGTGCCCGAATACGCGTTAGTTTGTAAACACTATCTTTTGTTTCCGATAGTTTAATATAAGTCGGACCAAATAAAGCTACTTTTAAGTGTATTCATGGCCTCTAAAACAAATGGAGGCATACGAACCTTTAAAAAAATCGTAGGTTGACACGAGCATAATTTTTATGTGCCATAAAAAAAAAAAAAAAAATTTGAATTGTTCAAACATTTTTAAAAACATGCCTATTTACTGTTCTTTCTTTAGAGGTATCAGTAATTCATATCGCTTGTCAAAATTCTGAGTTACGGAATAAAAACCAAAGTTAGGGAGCACTTTTAATAAAACTACATGAACTTTAATTTTAAAACTTTAGTAACAAAACCAAAGCAAAAACTTAAATCACATATTCAAAATGTAAACCACGGTTTCTTATACAGGAACGTTTTCCGTACTTCTGTGGTAGTTATTTTTAGTTGCATCTCCTCCCTCATGATGACAAAAGCTTCGCGAATCCTTGTTATTAACTCATCTTTTGTTGCGATTTCTGAGGTGTACACAAGTCCTTTGGGCCGTCCCCAAACAAAAAAGTCCAAAGGAGTTAAGTCGGGGGATCGAGCGGTCCAAGGAATGGGTCCATCTCTACCGATCCAGCACTCCAGAAAACAGTCGTTAAGGTATTCTCTCACAGCCAAAGTGTAATGTGCCGGGCAGCCGTCTTGCTGAAATATGATTTCTCTTTCCGCTTCTAATGGTACTCCGGCTTCTTCTAGGAGGATAGGAAGATCGTTTTGTAAGAACTGGAGATAATTGAGTCCGTTCAAATTATCGGGAAGAAAATGTGGCCCGATCAAAGTTCTGCCAATTACTCCAGCCCACACGTTAACTGAAAACTTCTTTTGAAAGGAGACCTGCTTTTTCCAATGAGGATTTGCGTCCCTGTCAGCCCATTCATGAAGGTTATGCAAGTTTGTTATCCCCTCTCTTGAAAACATTGACTCATCTGTCCAAATGATAGATTTTAAAAATGACGCGTCGTCAATGTCGCTGTTTAATAAGAATCTGCAGAACTGTATTCGTTGCCCGGGATCTCCTTCTTCTAAACCCTGCACCCCCACCCCTCGAAAAGGATATTTTTTCTCTTTATGCATCGTGTTCCAAACCTTCCATGTCGATATGGTAAGGTTTTGAGCTACTGTTCGGATGCTTGTCTTAGGATCAGCTTCAAATGCGTGAATAATTTCTTCCTCGGTATCCGCATCGTATCTCTCAGGATTCACTCTAGTAGCCGGACGATGGATCCCATTTTCGCTAAGACGACGAAACGTGTTGGAAAACATCCTGACATTGGGTAATCTGCGATTTGGATAATGCTCCTGATACATTCGCCGTGCCAATGCTCCATTACCGTCTGCCCTTCCGTACATGAAGATAATGTTAGCATAATCTTCGTTGCTAAAACCATCGATGTTCATAATGTTTAGTTACAAAATTTAATAGTATTTGAAAACCGCTTCAACCGTTTGTTCAATTTTCATAGAAGAACTAAATTCGCAATTGGCTATCGTGAAACTTAAAACAAAGGCAATTAAAAACATTCCAAATTTGAAAATTCTTATTCTTAAAATAACGTGTTCCAATTTAAAACTATGGTTTTTAGTTTAGAACTTTTTTTATAATCCTCGTCGCACTTTGGAAAATGGTACTTTTATTAAAAATAATTAACTTGCTATGAAATAATTACAAGAAACTTTTATGTTTTATTTTTTTACACGTTATTTAATAGTTAAGTAAAATTTCAAGACTAGTTCGGAGATTTGAAATTCTTAGGAAGTGCTCCCTAACTTTGGTTTTTATTCCATAACTCAGAAATTTGACAAGCGATATGAATGACTGATACCTCTAAAGAAAGAACAGTAAATAGGCATGTTATCAAAAATGTTTGAACAGTTAAAATATTTTTTTTTTATTTTTTTTTATGGCACATCAAAATTATGCTCGTGTCAACCTACGATTTTTTTTAAAGGTTCGTATGCCTCCATTTGTTTTAGAGGCCATGAATACAAAAGTAGCTTTATTTGGTCCAACTTACATTAAAATATCGGAAACAAAAGATAGTGTTTACAAACTAACGCGTATTCGGGCACTATTAACTCGTATCTACCAAATTCTGAGTATTTTTCTAAAATTCTTAAAATTTTAATTTAAAAAGAAAATATCATGTTTCGTCTAAGACATATATGGCTGGAAATGTTCAAAAATACCTCGTCTATCACCTCCTTAAACCTTTGCACGTAGCGACCAAACAGCCTGTATAATACGAGAAGATAGATACAGATAAAAACTTAAATATTTAGAACACATATATTTATACTTGTACAGTCACCGGCAATAGTATCTTCCTACACGAAGGCCGTAAAAATATGTGAGACGCTCTTATGGCTCTACAAATAAGACCGTGTCACATATTTTTGTGGCCTTCGTGTAGGAAGATACTATTGCCGGTGGCTGTACCCCTTTTCACTAGGGCCACAGTAGTAAACTTACCTGGCAACGGAGTATTAAAGATGTTCCTCACATACGGCGGCGGGCCATCATTATTATCAATCATCACTTCCATCCTGATGCTGTTCATCTTCGCATCCTCATACCTCGGCCGCTTGCACCTCTCCAGCATGACGATCACCACCGCCACCGTAATCACCGTCATCATCACTCCACCAGCTATACCCAACACCGATATCAAGTCTACTGATGATCGATCTGCTTTATCCATCACGGCTGTGATGTGCTCCGGTTCTGTCAAAATATGAAATTCTTCATCTGGTTTTGATGTTACATTAGTAGTTTTAGTAACGTTAATATTGTCTTCTTCTCTAAACGCTTTGACAGTATTATTGTTTTTAATATTTATTTTCTCTGTGACTGTCTCTTGTTTTGGCATAGTGTAAATTTTAGTGGAAGTTTTATGGAACCGTGGTCTCAGTGTTGGATTAGTTGAAGAGATAGTTAAAGAATGTTTAGCGATCGTGCTCATGCTGTTAGTTGCATTCTTTGAATCTTCTGTAAAGTGTGGTTTAAAAACAGTGGTACTTTGAAAAGGTTTCGATGTGCTGGATGATTTGACAGGTGCTGAAGTTGATGATGACATCAACCTTGTAAACATTTCTGTTGGTTTCCCAGTTATATTTTTAGACGTAAAGTACGATGCAGTAGTCAAGGCTATCTTTTTGAATGTGGCGTAAGATAAAGATGTTGGTATTATCGAAACCACGATAGTCCTTGGTGTTGTGTTTATTGTAGTCTCCTTTTTCGTTATGTTTTTGTGCTTTGGCGGTTCCAAGTTAGGTTTAGCTTTCGTCTCCACTAATAATTCACCTTTTTGTGCTGGTCTTATCCAAATTTCTTTAGGCTTAAACTTGATTGTCGTTGGATAGATTTTGATAGTAGTTTCTGGTCGTCTTGTAGCTTCTTTAATTGTAGAATCCGTGATTAAATTTGGTTTCGCAGTTTTCAAAGTTATTGTTGTCAGTTCTGTCGTTTTAGTCGACTCTGTTGACAATTCTAAAGGATTGTTTGTTGGCATGGTTCTTATAACTGTCGTTCCTGTAGTAGGAACTGTGGTAGTTTCGATATACTTAATTGCAGGAGTTGGTTTAATAAAAACTGGACTAACCGTGCTATATACCAGCTGCGTTGGTGTTATAGATTTATAGGTTGTTGGAGTCCAAGGTGTAGTCAAAGTCACATTATTCCAAATGTGTATAGTAGATGTAATCTGCTCTTTATTTGGTAGTTTGGCTTCTTCGGTGGCTATCTTCGAGGACTGTAAGGTGGTTTCAACTGTTGAAGTCGGAGCACTAGTCAATAAAGTTGTTGCAACTGGTCTCATAGTTGTAGTGGTAGTAGTAGTACTTGTAGGTTTTGAAGTTGTAGGTAACGTTGTCGACGTCGTTGGAGGTGCTGTAATTGGAACCCTCACTGTTGTAGTCGTTGGAGTTTGTGTAGGAGTAGTTCCAATCGTAATCCAAATGGGAGCAGTTCTATCATGGTCAGCTCTTGAGGTAGGTCTGGTAACTGACTTGGTAATTGAAAGTTCTTCCACCGTTGCAGGAGTGGTCTGTCTCATTTCACATCTGAAAAACAATTGAATCATGACTAACTAATAAACCCATGGTTAATTGAGAGGTCGAAAAATTGGATGATGGAGTTTTAGAAGTAGAATCGTGTTGTGCTAAAACAGTGCATAAATAACTACTTTGAGATCGTAACTAAGACAAAGTTATAATTAAATTGACAAACGTGTTAAGTTGAATGATAATGGCAGAATGTTGAGACATAAACATGTAAGCTGTCTAATATTATTTACAAAATTGGTAATTATCAGTGAACTGAACAGCAAAACTGTATGGATTGGTCTCACAATGAGGTCATCTACAATTTCAAAAAATACATTAGTGGCAACCCACCTCTCACCTTGCCATCCGTCTTGGCACCGACAATCTCCTGTAACCGCCGAACAGGTGCCATGGTCCGTACACCATTTGCATTCATTCACGCAATTTGGACCCCATTTGTTTTTAGGACACTCTGAAATATTCCGGAATTATAATTTCGCAGAGTGGCTTTTACTTAGTTACTTTTAGTATCTTAAATGTTTTCTGATTCTAATATTTCTTCATCTGATTCTAATTTTCATTATTGATCATAATATCTTCAGGTCATTTAATTTCCTGTTTTTTGTGTGTTGTTGTGACGTGTTGTAAAAGAAATTAATAAGCTTCAGGCTATTATTACAGATATTTTAGTTGTTAATTGAGACATAATTTTTATAGTCTGTAATTAATTTGGTTAGGATTTAAGTGGATGTTAATAATATTAATTGGTATTCGTAGATGCAATTGAAGATTATAACCACTACTTAATTGTATGTCGCTAATAAATCAAATATATCCTGGAAACGTTTAAGTATAATTGCTACCTTTAAAGGCATAAATAATGAAACAAAGTAAACTAGCTCAAATACCTACTAAAAGTGTAAGCTTGAATAAAATTATTTTACGTCACACCTGGCCATAATGTGAGTTTTATCGCACGCTACGCGTACGGTAAAACTCGCATTATGGCCAGGTGGAGACGTAAAATTGTGTACTCACCACGGGCAGTAAAAAAGAAAGCCCTCTAACGCATATTTACAACCCTTGCCTGCGGCTCGGGTTACAAATACCTGCGATTTCGGGCTTTCTTTCTTTTACAGCCCTTGGTAAGTAATGTACTATTTCACTTCTCATGCTCGTAAAGTTCGACTTTAAGTCGTGCGTGGACGACATAAAATCGTATTTTAAGCTCTAGGGCATAAAGTAAAATTTTCTTCTAAGACTAAGAATGTGGCTCAACAGCCAAACAGAGTCAAAATATATTGCACAATTTAATTGAGCAGTAAAATTTCGTAGACTTGTTCTTTTATCATATTCTTGCTATAATTATTAGAATTGCGTGTTTTCTATAATTAAATAAATGAAATCAAATAAAATAGGTGTTGATAATAGTTTAGAAATGCCCCGAAATGTTTTAAGTAACAAGTATCTATGTCTAAATTCACATGTTGAAAATAAAAAAAAAACATTAAAAAGTCATTGGTGGGAACCATATTTGTTTTCATTGTAATATTTTTGTTACAACTTGAAATTGTTTTACGATTACCGATAAATAATTTCCTCGCAATTGAAGTGAAAATTAGAGTGTAACCCTCGTCCATAAAACCCATTTTACACTCGACTTTATATCAATCCTCGCTCGCAAGCTCGCTCGGATGGGTAAACGCCTCGCGTAAAATCGTACGTTTTATGCACTTGTTGTACAATCTACTATAGTTGTTACAATTAGCAAATATGACTTATTAAATAACGCTAGTGCCTGTTACATTTTCAACACAATAATTTGAGTTTGTGTAACACTTTTTTTTGTAGAATTTACAAAATGTATGTGCATTGTACGCTAGTTCGATCCCATGTAATATACCGGGTGTTTCCTGTATAGGGGCAATAAATTAAACCGTAGATTCTACTCCTCAAACTAGACAATGTTAGTTCAGCGACTTTTAAAAATAACTTATAATTTGATTTTTATTTCACTTTAAAGTTTATTCGAACACGCAATGTATTGCGAAATTGATTATTTCTGTTGGGTGACCAGAGTGACAAGCAATGTCAATTAGACGGATTTTAACGTACATTGAAAATACTATTTAGTATGTATGAAAAAGAGACAATATAAAAACTTCATTTTTATTTTAAATTGTAGAACAAACGTTTCATTGTTTGAGGAGTAGAATCTACGTTTTAATTTATTGCTCTTATTACAGGAAACACCCTGTATATTTTATAATATTATATCCCCATCACAGTTTCATGCCTGTGCTGTTTTTTTGTGTTTACCGGGACGTAGAGCGGGCCTCTAGCTACCAGACGCGGTCACCCCGGGAGAAAGCCTGTGCTGTGCCAATAGTCATCGCAGTATATATTTCAAATTTTTCTTGTTGAATTCTTAACTTTGACTTTGTAAATTGTAAAAAATGTTAGCTGTAACAGTAACAGGCATGAAACTACGGTGAAAATAATAACAACCAGGTACTTGATTAGCCTATTATCTACATGAAAAAAAAATATCTTCATCCAAGACAAATCCTTTTGGTCAAGACATTGTTGTTTCGTACATAGGTGGAAACAATTTGCCTAGAAAGTGTTCTTGCTTCAAGTAAAATGTCTTTATTCAAGTAAAATATATCTTGGGCTAAAGATATATAATTAGTACAAGTTTACTTATGTTTAAACAATACAATACTCGCATTGGTACTCTTGGCTAAAGATGACCTTTTTTCCATGTAGCCAAAATACCGCCAACAGGTTACCAGGAGAACATAAAAGTAAAAGATCATTCTACCCTCCGAGCATCCGTTTCCCGTCCTCCCGGGCGGGCACACCGGGACGCAGGATACATCCTTCATCTTGTAACCAGGGCAGCACACCGCCACTTCCGCTGTCCGCTCCTCTGTCTGGAAATGAATAACAACTTTGTTAAATTGATGATAAGGTTTAATTTGGAATGAGGTGTTAAATTATATATTTTTGATGAAGTAGCGATTCTAATAGCGTGGCTACAAGGTTTAGATTGAAGTATGTTTTTTTAACTATATCAGCAAACTGCGAAGGCGTTCATTTGAAAAGGGAGGTAAAAGAAGACTGATTTTGTAAGGGACATTTTTACATGAATCTTTAGAAAATTTTCAACAGCTGTTTGAATACAAAAGGGTTTTTACTTGGCCTGATAAAGATCAAGACAATGAAATGTTTCTTCTCTCCAAAATTTTTTTATGTTCCCCCGTACATTATGAGGTCATAAAAAACTTTTTACAAAAAAAGATAAACCGACTTCAAAAAGGATAAAATAAATTATTATATTATTTATATGCGTTACAAACTGATATGTTTGAAGTCGGTTTCAAGCCAAAATGTTACAATACCGGTCAAATCAGCTTCAAGTTTGAAAATCACAAAACAGCTAATACGAACGAGGCGTATGTGTTTAGTGAATTGTTCTTCATACTATAGAACTATTCTAATACGATATTAATAGGTTTTTATTCAAGTACAGAAAGAAAGTATAATCATGCGTCTTATGTTTGTAACTGTTAGTTAGTTTTCGGACTAACCATATCTCGAAGGAACCTCTTCCTTCTATGAAATTGAAGTCGGTTAAAAACGATTTAGCAAGATTTTTAGTAACTGTTACATAATTGTTGCAATTATGTATGAAAGTGACTGGCTTCCAACATTTTAAAGGTCAAACGTGACCCATAGCAAATCTCATATTTTAAAAACAATCAGTAACTTCGTGATTATATGGTAACATTATGACAGTCACTTTGTTCTGATCTAGATCCAGTCAAGGGTGAACTGACCTTAGATGTATAAATGTGACAGTCCACACCTAAAGGTACCATTGGCGGCCGACGTTTACGTTTTCTTCTGGGCCGCGATTCGAAAAATAAACACACACACTGGACAGACACAGCTCCAACCCAACTCAACCCAACTCAACTCAACGCTATAACGACATTGACAGATTTTCATTCAACATTGGTCTCACATTGGTCTCACATTGGTACAACATTGGTACAATGTGTGACCAATGTGTGACCAATGTGAGACCAATGTGAGACCAATGTGAGACCAATATGAGACCAATGTTGAATGAAAATCTGTTCGAATAGCAAATGTCAATGTCGTTATAGCGTTGAGTTGAGTTAGGTTGAGTTGGGTTGGAGCTGTGTCTGTCCAGTGTGTGTGTTTATTTTTCGAATCGCGGTCTTGCTAGAATACGATATTGAATCTGTACAACATACGGCGTATATAAGCGCCTTCCGTCAGATATGGTACTTTTTCATATAGACTGTCACATATGTGACATATATAAGGACGATTAACGCCTTTAGAATTATGCTTTAATGGAAAAGTGGATTAGAATTAGGTACTTTGTTGGTGGCATTTAATTTCCGGCCTTATAAACTTGGTAGAACGAATAAAATTATCTTAGTTAATGTTATACTTCCCGTTACAATCGGAGACTTTACACTCGAAGTTGTGGACGATTATTTATACCTAGGACAGACTGTCCAGTTAGGTAGATCCAACTTCGAGAAAGAGGTTAATCGACGAATCCGACTCGGTTGGGCAGCGTTCGGGAAGCTACGGCACATCTTTTTGTCCAATATTCCGCAGTGTCTCAAGACGAAAGTATTTGACCAGTGTATGTTGCCAGTGATGACATATTGCACTGAAACGTGGTCGCTTACTATGGGCCTCATAAGAAGGCTCAAAGTCACCCAAAGGGCAATGGAGAGGGCTATGCTTGGAGTCTCTCTGCGTGATCGCATCAGAAATGAGGTCATCCGCAGCAGAACCAAAGTAACCGATGTAGCCCTCCGAATTACTAAACTGAAGTGGCAATGGGCGGGGCACATTGCACGTAGAACCGATGGCCGTTGGGGCGGAAAGGTTCTTGAGTGGCGACCACGAACCGGAAGGCGCAGCGTCGGTAGACCCCCCACAAGGTGGACTGATGACCTGGTAAAGGTCGCGGGAGTCCGCTGGATGCGGGTGGCGCAGGGCCGGTCATTGTGGCACTCTTTGGGGGAGGCCTATGTTCAGCAGTGGACGTCTTTCGGCTGATATGATGATGATGATGATGAATGTTATACTTTATAGCCACATATCTAAATAATAATAAACTGACGTGATATCTAGGCTAAGTTAGACCTTGTAAACAGTTAATTCTTTAGGATTAAATGTCGGAGCTTCACTAACGAAGAAATTTGAAAATAAAATAAATAAAAAACCGGCCAAGTGCGTGTAGGACCACGCATAGGAGGGTTCCGTACCTTCAATGGAATAAGAACCAAACTAATACCAAAAGGTCGTATCTGATGCCTATGGAAGAAGTTTTTTGGAGATAACTCAAAAATGGCTAAACCGATAATGTTCAAAACAATGTTCGTAGAAATTATATGATAAGGCGCATCTCCTCATATTTTTTGATATTTTTTGGACTTACGGTTCAAAAGTTACAGGGGGGGCTACACAATTTTTCTGACTTTCGAAACGATTATTTCAAAAAATATTCACTTAATCACAAAATGATCAAAGAAACCTCAATATTATTTTTAAAGACCTATCGATTTATGTGTCACATGTTGATATTTGGTAAAAACATTTTTTTAAAAATTTAGTTACATGTATGGAGCGCCCCCCCCCTTAAAATATTTTTTTTTCAAATTTAAATACATAACTAATGGTCTAAGAGCTGGCCACGTCAAATATGACACAATAATGAGAGCAATGAAACCTGTCTTGTTAGACTGCTTTACCATCCTTATTGCTAGATCTGGGCATCTGGCAGCTTTTAATGGGTGGAGGTCAGAGTGGCAGACAAACAAAGTTTTTAAGTTGGAAAAAAGTAATACCAAAATAGGTAAAAACTGCCAAAGTTGTGTCATTTATAGAGGACAGGGCCTATATTTTAACATTAGATTAAAAACCATTGTCTATTATTGCGGAAACAAAAACAGTAGGCGACTAACTAAAAATTGCATTATACATCATTTGGCACTACTTGCCCCCAACAGAAACTTCTGGATATGATATAATCTAATTAATTACATAATGTCCCACAATATTGCACCAAAACCAGAACTCTAGGATTTGTTTCCTTCGAGTTATTCGCATTCTTTTACATCCACCACTTTACAGCTGCCAGATGTCCGAATCTAGAAATAAGCATAGTATAGCAAAATAACTAGAGGGGTTTCGTTGCTCTCATTATTTTGTCATATCTGACGTGGCCAGCTCTCCGTCTATAAGTAGCGGCATACATAATACACCTTATGTGTAAATTTTATTCAGATACATCGTATAGTTTCCGAGTAAAATGGCTGTGACATACGGACGGGCAGACAGACAGACATGACGAATCCATAATATATAAGGGTTCCGTTTTTTTCCATTTGGCTACGGAACCCTAAAAATGGATATCTTTAATGATATAAATATATTGATAAATATTTTTAATACAAAAAAAACATTTTTCAATACAATTTGGTCACCCTACTCAATGTGATGTCTTGACCTATGCGTATGTCGGCATAGGGTGGCCACGATAATTTAGCTAAAGATCTAGACACACGGCAGTGTGTCCGCCAAGTTCGAGCAAAAAAAAGCGACACACCGGCCGTGGGTTATATTACACGAACCATTTCGGGCCAATTTCGACCACCCTATAACTCAAAACATATTTTATCTACGCATATGAAATTTCGAGTGTCTGTTGACATCCCCTTAATTGTCTAGAATACAAAATTTCTTACAAAATTATTCTACTTGGCAAGTTTTAATAGAAAATTATATACTTGACACATTGCAGTCCAAAGGTGTCGATTCATTGCATTGAAAAGGTGTGTGGTGTGTGAAAACTTGCCAAGTAACATCATTAAAAAGTACTGAAAATAATAAATGTTATCAGGAAACTGCTAAAAAAACCGGTGTGCGTTTCTCTGACTATTATAATTTTAGGTATTTCTATGTAACGTGATACTTATTCAAAATGTACCTTAAAAACTGCTGGAAATCAAGTGTGCATTCCTATAACTATTTATGATTTGAGGTATTTTTATGGAACTTGGTACTTATTCAGATCTCACTTCTTTTATAGGCGAAGCATTCCCATAGTATCGAACTTGGCAGCCTTTCACATTTATGTTTTTGATGGGTTAATTTAATTCTGATTTGATAAAATAACACATGATCATAACGTTGATTAGTTTCAGAGTCAGAAAAAGAGTTCTAACTATGTTTACAGTTTTTATGTTCTACTACCTTTAACTTTTATGCTGTGCGTTATCTTATCAGTCAGTATTTTGGTAAAGCGACTGCTTTATACATATAATTAGATTCACCGACAGTCCACTGAGATAATGACCCGTACCCGCATAGGAAGCAAGGAGAGCCTGTTGTCCCCTTTCCACCGACTCACTAAGTTTTTCAAAACCATGCTAGTCATGGGTCCAAGTATATATAACGCGATACCCGCTGAACTCAAATTATTAAATAGCACCAACATGTTCCAAAACAGACTAAAGAAATGGCTAATTGAAAAAACTTTCTACTCTGTCACTGAATTTCTTAACAGAAATAAATTTCAGAATCTACTAATTCCAAGCTTACATAACAAATTGATTAATAATTCTAATTGTATGTTTAATATTAGGTATACAGCCTGGAAGTCCACGATGGACCTTTGCGAAAATGAAATGGAAGGTAGTTTAGCCTTAGCACTATATTTCCCCCATAGAAACTATGTAAATATTTGTAACCGTGTCCAACTTATAGCCCTTTAAACATTCACGCATAAAACTACTTTGTGCTAACCCTTAAACAGGTGACTGGGTCAATGAACTTACTTGTAAACAATATTTAGATGACAGAATATTATGTTGTCATACATCCATTCTTAGATCCGCTTGCAATGCTGAAAAATAATTGCAGCATTTTCGAACGCGATTCTCTTTGTGGCTACACTTGTTCAATTTCGGGTAAAGTTTTTATGTTAATTCTTATTAAATGAATATTATTTCTAACCCAGCAAGCGCCATTTTATATCTATGTTCTAACCACAAAAAATATTTAGTTCAAATGGTGACATTGACAACCCCTCAAAAGTAACCAGTCATCAAGTCATCATAAACAATTAAAGATGATATCGTAAACTCATAATAAATATTTATCTGACTGATAAAAAGGTTTTAGCTCGTTAACACGTTTCACAAAATCATTTTGGAATAAATTGAAATTTTGTCCTAGTTGAGTAGGTATATTTTTTATGCAATATGTTTTACCTGTTATTTATTTGGTTTAAAACGTGCAATATGTGCATGCGTTACTTCAAATACTTAAAACCTTAGAGAAATCAACCAACCGGAGTCGCCATTGACAGGCGTTCCCCTCTGCCGAAAGCATAATTACAGAGAGTTCTTAATTATGACCAGTGGTCATACACATTTATGGACTGACATTTGTCTGACGTAGCTATTTGTACGTTACGTACGAGTAGCCATACATTTGACGTTCCCCTCCTCCGCAAAAATCGGCAGACTTTTTTTGTATAGAAAATGACAGACATGACTACACCATCCGGGTTAAGCTTAGAACCGAAACATTTTTAATAAATAGCGAACCTCTTTGCGTAGTCGGAAATCGACAATAAGTCTGATGTTTGAAATGAAATTGTAGCCTGTCCAATTGGACGAAAAGAAATGAAATTGTCATTAAACTAACTTTAACTAATGGGTCTGTCTGTAATTTGTTACCTGGGGGGCGATTTTTGAGCTCCGAGCGCTCGAATATAACATTTAAAACTCTGAATAAAACGAAGAAATGATATTTTAAAAACAACAGCGATAGTTATTTAAAATCATTAATTTTATTTTATTTTATTTTATTTTTTTTAATTTCAGGCGTAAATAATGGCGACAAACTTTTGTGTGCGATTATATTCGAGGTTAAATCTTTGAATTCGAGCGCTTGATTGTCAAAAATCGCTGGTGTGCATCTCCGCTTTTATAAATTGGCGTTATCAAGGCGCTTTTCCATAAAGTAGGGAAATTACCACTTATATACAGGATGATTCATGAGACGTGAGCAGGCTTAACACTACGGATTCAGTTAATAATAAGCTATTGTTTGATATCAGTATTACCG
This sequence comes from Pammene aurita, assembly GCA_947086415.1. Classification (NCBI taxonomy): domain Eukaryota; kingdom Metazoa; phylum Arthropoda; class Insecta; order Lepidoptera; family Tortricidae; genus Pammene; species Pammene aurita. Next base: position 3,024,585 of record OX352298.1, read on the forward strand.
TGATAAGCGCAAAGAATTTTTTTTTATTAAAAATAAAATGTTTAAAATTATTTACGACACGCATGGTCACTCTTCAATTAGAATACTCCGTCGAGTACTGATGTTAGAATATTCTCTTGTTTTTCTGTGATATGTGTCAAATTGATGTCTGGTTACTTTGGAAACATCGTATCTCACTTAACTTGGCAATTATTTTTTTCATAATCAAAGTGCTGTCATGATTGTTACAGAGGTTTTATCTTTATTGATTTGTTTATATAGGGTGACCATAATTACAAAGAACAAAATTTCTACGAAACAAAAAGGTAAAAAAAATTGAAAGGCGCTATTGTTTCACTTAAAAATGATGGCGGCCGATTCATTATCGTTAACTAAGTGTGTAGGGTTGTTCCTGCTCACGTCTCATGAATCACCCTGTATAAATAATTAATTTATTAAAAAATTGCGTTAGGGGTGCAGTCAGCACTTTAGCGCACATAAGAACAAAATAAGGATGTAACATGTCGGTACCACTACCCTTACTGATATTTACTTTCCTTAAAAACCCAAAAACACAATCCTCTGAAATATCCATGCTACTAAGGTCTATAAGTGAGTCAACTGGTACGGGTAAACAGTCAGCTACAGAAGGGGCTACAGAGTTATCAGGTACAAAAACTGAGTTAAAATAATTATTAAAACAGTTACTAATAATCTGTCCATCCTTGGATGTTTCATTAAGATAAGACATATGATCAGGCACGTGATTACTAGGAAATTTCGATTTCATAAAGGACCAAAAATAATAATGCAGGGTAATGATAATGAAGGGATTATTGGTAATGATGATGATAAAAATGATTACCTCGAGCCTAGTGAGATCTCGCATCTCCGTGCTCCATTTGGAGCATCTTGGCGGCATGGAGAAGCACCACTCGTAGGTGCGCACCGACATCGGCGCGCGGTACTTCACGCGCTTCGTTATGTTGTATCTGTGGAAACACAACCACACTTTTATATTAACTTTATATAAACACTATATAGAGTTGTAGGCGTCCATAGCCTACGGTAGCTGCTTATCATCAGGCGGGCCGTATGCTTGTTTGCCACCGTCGTGGTATAAAAAAGAGATAAAAAAAAACTTCACTTGTAATAGGGATGATGACACTGACACATGTTGAATTATGCAATAAAGTTGATAGGATGCAAAATGATCAATATATCCAATCAAAGTGAAAATTTTTTTTTTTATTGAAATGGTTCAAAAATATCACAAAATTTCAAAATCCATTTTTCTTTCAATTATATAATTGTAAAATCTTGTGATTTTTTAAAGTACGAAATTAAAAAAACAATGCTATCATCCGAGTTTTAACATTTTACTGTAAAATAAACTGTATAGCAACCATAGACATAAACGCAACATTTCACTGTAAAAATAGCAATTTCATAATTTTTTATACTTTAAACAGGGCGAGTAAGTTTATGTAATGACGTCACTTTTGCATGACTTTTGCACATCATTTGGGAGCTTTTTTAGAAACAAATGCAAATCTCAGTCTTTAAGTCTCATTTCTGACTTAAACTTTTGATTTTTTTACAGCATCAAGGAACCGCAGACATAAGTATTCGATGTTAATTTCAACTTTATACCTCTACGCGTTCCTGAGAAAACGACAGATAGACAGACGGACAACAAAGTTTTTTCCTTTTGAGGCACGGAACCTTAAAAACAACTGCTTGGGTTTTAAGGGGATGAAAATATTTGATCACCACTTACTTTTGCTGCACCATGCACACATGGTTCCCATTCAACCCCACCACCTCCACCACCACCAGCGACACCAGCACCCCAATCACGCACCATATTTGAGTTTTTAAAGTCCGGGTCTTCACTGCCACTGTCATTGTTCACTGTTCACTGTCGCCAATCCATCCTGGCTTCTTATCTTGGCATTTTTTCACTGTTTACCTGGAAAAGACAATCAAAAATATTTTAGAGGTAATAAGCATGTGCTTATATATTATTATTGATATGTATCAATAAAGCCCCAAACTAAGTAAACTTAGAAAAATAAATAAATTCCCTTACAAAAATTCCCTTAGGATAGTTAAAGTTAAAGTTAGTAGAAAAAAAGTTTCTTTTATGTGTCTTAATAAAAGGCCTATACCAAGATAATAATTTTAATGATCATATGCCACATAACCATGTCATTTGTGCAGAAAGTAAATATTTTATTTATGTATCTCAACTCAAGAGAAAACTTAAGTGGTATCTTTTTTTGCCAAACTGAGGACGGTTTGTCGGCGAATAGTGCGATCTAACATAAAAATAACAATTTTGTGTTATTTGCCTAATTTTGTTTGGTCTGTTTCTTTCTTGATTTAACGCAATGAAATGTAACAAAATAAATCCTCTACTCCTGCGGACCACTAATACATAAAATAAGTACCCACCTAGGGTGACACGTACTGCAACCAGATGAGGAACAACTACTCTCTGTGCGTACAACACATTACAGCCCAAAGAATCTGGATGTTTCTGGATTCAACGGGAGTCAGTAATCTAAATATATAAAAGAAGAAACTGACTGACTGAATGACTGATTGACTGACTGACTGACATATCAACGCACATCCATAACCGCTGGTTCTAGAGATTCCAAATTTGGCACGTAGGTTCCTTATAAGGTCTAGGGATGCACTAAGAAAGGATTTTTCAAAATTCACCCCCTAAGGGGTAAAATGGGGGTCCAAAGTTTGTATGGCGAATCAAGACTTGTTAGACTATTTTATTCGAAACTTCACAGGAGTATTCCTAACGATAAATGAGTAAACATGTGTTACAGGTTCTTGAAAATTCAACCCCCAAAAGGGGCAAATGTGGTCACAAAGTCTGAAAATCAACATGGGTATCGTTTCCTTTTTGAGTACTTATAGTACGCGGGCGAAGCCGCGGGAAAAGGCTAGTGATTTATAAAGGGCTGCCACATTAGATCGAATCTGGTTGATGCAGCACAACGATAGCCCAATTCAGAATAAAAAACAATGATAATAACAAAATTAATTGAATAGGATATTTTTGAGGACAGTGGGAAGACCGCTACGCCTTACGAGTATAATATGTATAACTTACAGAAGAATATTATATGCATTTATAAGATAATAATAAAAGTACACGTAAATCAAACTTAAATATAAAACACTACTAAAAACTAAACTAAAAACTATTCAAAGAGCCCCCCTCGAGCTGTACCAGGCGCGAAGGTGCCCATCACACTGGCAGCGTTGCCACGTTGGATGGCGATGGACAACCTTTGCGCCAGGTAAGAAACCACGCGTACATCAGACCCCCTTTCGGCAATACGTCGCCCTAGTTCCTTAACAATGGCTATTGCCTCAGACCCCCAACACCCTGTCGTCTCGAAAGCAAGTGGTACAAATAAATAATTGCCAACAAGGCATGAATATTTGTCGTGTTTTCTGACTGCGGAAATTTCTGCAGCGGCACCAGCCGTCTGTATCGTTCGGGGGAGGTGGGACGCGGCGAAGGTGCTGACGCACGTGGCGTCCCATAAAAGGCATTTTCCCCTCTCCCAAGGCACTAAGGTTAACCCATCCGGTCTTTTCCCATCTGTGCGACTGAGGCCGGCGAGTTCTAATACACAGGGAATATTTGCAGATACTAAGGCCCTCCGGACGATGTCATTGAGAGCGTGGTGTCTATCTGCCTGAGCAGCGACAGCAACTCAACGTGTGATGACCATTCGCTTCCACCATGGAGCCGCAGATGCATTGATGAGATGCACAAACATCGCAGCCAAGGCGGAGAGCTACTGCCACACGCATTGAATCGCTATCGAGAAGGGTTCCTAAGTAAGGTGCAGGCAGAGCTTGTAACCATGCACCAGCTTCAGCTCTTGACACTGACCTGAGTCTAGCCAAATCCACACCTGTTGCAGCATCCATTAGACGTGCCAGCTCCTTTCTGGCCCCGGCCCCGTCCCATGATTTTTGTACTTGCGGCATTTCTGGTACGGACGTATCTGGGTAGCGGGTTTTCCACTTTGCAAGGGCATTGCTGATAAGGAATGGTAACCTGGTCTCCATTGGATTTTAAAATTTTAGACACCAAGCTACTAACCCCATATGCCGACGCAAGAAATGCTGGCAGGCCTACGTCAGCCGCGCGTCTTAAACCCAACCCTCCGTGCCGAATGGGTAACGAGGCTTGGCTCCACTGACCGTCTGAAAGGGACACATTTAGGATAATTTCTGTTATATCTCTTAAAGTTTCATCGAAAGTAGACACCTCTACAGGATACAACCATGTTGGTGTAGTTCTTAAAAGATAAGAAATTTTTGGAACCGCGAAACACATTCGAAGCAGAGTCAGGGCGACATGGGCACCGATGTTAGAGAGACGCTGTCGAGCGAGCAGAAGAAGTCGCCTTCTCGTCTATAAAGCATCTGGGATAGCGTCTGGGAATATTGGAGAACCGAGAAGATAAAATGTGCTGCGCGATAGTTCTTTTAGGCCTGGAAGCAAAGTCCTGAATGATGACAACGTATTAGAAGAAGAAGTGGGTCCGTAGCAGAAAAATTCACATTTCGTCGCATTCACCTCTAGTCCTAACTCCTTGAGACGCGGAAGTAGAACAGTCAAGTCTTGCTTTATGATATCTGGATTTCCACCTAAGGTTCCGTCATCCAAATACCATAAATTCAGAGGTGACTTCAAAGACAGTATTATTATCTGAATGGCGAGACTGAAGGTGAGTGGTCCGAGTGGATCCCCCTGCTGCGCACCCACCTGTGAAAGAATCAGGGAGTTATTGTAATAAAGGTTGGAAGGTGAGTGATAAACTTGATACAGAAAAGGATACAATGACGGTATGTGTTCTTTGGCTTCGCCTAAAAGAACATCTCTCTCTATGGTATGGAATGCATTTTTAACATCCAATTTGATGATAACATAGTTCGAGTTCCCTAGTTCTGCTGCGAACGTGAGCGTGGCATGAATAGCGGCTTCATACCCCCTTTGTGTGCCAAAACCTAACTGATGTGGTTGAAGGTACCCAGCCATCCGTTCCCTAACGGCACGGCATCCCAGCTTGGCTACCAAACGGCGAAAGGTGCTACCTACAGCAATTGGCCGTATAACCCCTCTTTTTTAGTCTAAGCGCACAAATACGCTCCATAGATATACGGACAGACTTCTGGGTTTAGTTGCCCACTGAGTAAAAAGTTACAGAGTTTAACGAGACATTCTAACAAACGTTGTCCGATATCGCCAGCGGAGCTCGCAGTCAACTCTTTTAAATGAGCCGGTCTAATTCCGTCCAAACCAGAAGCTGACCCATTGTGGAACATCCCTAGCGATTGAACTACTTCTATATTTAAGTTTGATTTACGTGTACTTTTATTTAGAAATAAACTGTTTTATTCTGATGGTTAAAAAAAAAAATTATAAGATTCCCAGGACTAGAAGGGAAAAGAACTGAAGCACTGAGCAAGTCTGGAAATGTATTACGGAGATAAGTGCCAATACACAGGGTTTTGTAATAATTTTATTCTATATTATTTATAGCTTCAATAATGTATATTTTCCCTTTAGCTAAAATGATAAGAATTCAGTTACCACAAAACCAAAGTATGATTCAATATACGTAGTGTCCGTATTATGTTTCACTCATTATGTTACTTATCGTTTATCGTACTCAGCATTATGTTTAATATTTTCCAAGACTTTTTGAAAATAGTTTTAAATAAATATTTAAATAAACCTAAATTAAAATAAAATGAGGCACAACTAAACCATGTATATATTAAGTTCCCCGCGATACCGTATGACACCGAAGACTCTGGCAGTATTTTTTTGCTGCGAGGCAAGCGAGGAAGATACCAGACTGGCTTATGGGTCTCTTGTGGCGTCCCTGCGTCTCGTAGATAGGTATTAATAGTGTATCTGACCCGAGGGCCAGGGAACGCATGCCCTGAGACACTTGACGCTAACGTCGCCATACAATTAACACAAAGTAGCCGACAGCGAAGAGCGCACGTTTCATGACCCAAGCACAACCAAAAGCTCACAAAAAACACTGCGAGCGACTAAGCTCGATGCTCTCACCGACTGCCATACTTTGGTTAATAGAATCAGCAATCAACCATATTAAACACATGAAAAGGTATGGAGATGTCCTCATTGAACGCTGCTCATATCCATTGGAAACTAGACGCTGCACGCATCGCCAAACGCTCGCCGCTGAGGTCGTACACCTACGATTAAATAGACATGGATGGCGTCCTAATTACAAACATGGCTCTCAAAAATGGTCCCGATATTTCCCTGACAGTTATATCTTCACCCCTTCCCCGGTTTTAAAATTGTTAGTAAACTCCCGTTTTTTTTTTTAAAAAAGCTGAGGTTGATTGAAGAACTTCCATTATAAACTAAGAGCTGGCTACGTCAGATACGACACAATAATGAGAGGAACAAAATCCCTCTGGTTAGATTGCTATACTATCATTATTGCTAGATCCGAGCATCTGGCAGGTTTTAATGGGTGGAGGTCAGAGTGACAGACTAGCAAAATTTTTGAATTACAAATTAAGTAATACCAAAACATGTAAAAACTGCCGTTGTCTCAGTTATAAAGGACAGGGCCTATATTTTAACATTAGAACAAAAAACATTCCGTATTATTATGGATACAAAAACAGTAGGCAACAAACTATGAATTACATTATACATCATTATTATGACAAAACCGGGACTTAATCGCGTACACTTACTTTTATTATTTTCCTGACGTTTCGAGCGTGCCGTAACGCTCGTGGTCGCAGGCAGAGTCTAGTGTAGTAGTCTGCCTGCGACCACGAGCGTTACGGCACGCTCGAAACGTCAGGAAAATAATAAAAGTAAGTGTACGCGATTAAGTCCCGGTTTTGTCATAATAATGAGTGAACATCGTGTAAGTTTAAATCAGTACATTATACATCGTTTGGCGCTACTTTCCCCAACAGAAACTTTTCTAATTATTTATATAATTTCTCATAATATTACATCATCTTAATATACGGCAGCGAGACGTGGCCGGTTCTTGGAAGGCATATTCAGGAGCTTCGCGTTACAGAAATGAAGATGCTGCGGTGGATGTGCGGCGTTACACGTGCTGATCGCATTCGTTACGAGTACATACGCGGCAGCCTCGCAGTTCGTGACGTAGCGGAGAAGATCCAAGAATGTCGCCTTCGTTGGTTCGGTCACATCTCTCGCAGGCCACCAGACTGCATAGGGAACGTATGCCTTGATCTAGCCCTGGACGGTCCTCGACGCGGTCGCGGAAGACCAAAGAAGCGCTGGCTGAATGTCGTGGAGGCCGACATGAGCGAAAACGGGCTCGTAAAATAAGATGCCCAGGACCGCGCAAAGTGGAGGAAAGCGAGCAGGAAAGCGGACCCTGGCAATAGCCGGAATAGCGCTAGGTAGAAGAAGAAGAATATTGCATCAAACCCAGAACTCTAGAATTTGTTTTCTTAAGGTTGTTTGCATTTTTTGGCCTCCACCATTTAACAGCTTCCAGATGTCCAGATCTAGAAATAAAGTAGTATATACACCGTGGGCACGTATAACCCGATAGATCTTAACCACGAGTTTCTGAGAACAAAAAAGAAGGAAAAAATATTATCAGACTTTAGGTCAATTTCGCCAAAAAAAAAATTTTTTTTTCTTTTCTTTTTTCAATTTTTTGCATGTTTATTGCACATGAACATTTTTTTTTAATAATTTAGTTTCAGCATAGTACAGTCGCCATCAAATATATCGGAGCGGCCAAGGTACTCAATAATATCTGAACATGCACTTTATCGCCTTGACAATAGAGGCGTTGTTCAGATATTTGTGACCACCTTGCCCGCTCCGATATATCTGATGGCGACTGTACGTGTAAACTATGCCCAATAGTGGCAAAAACGCCATCAGAAAGGCGTTTTGTGCTGAGTTATTATAAAAAGTCAATATTTTTTAAATTGGTATTAACTCTGAAACTAGGCGTATTCCAGAAAAGTTTATAGGACATATTAGTATCTAAATGTGATCAGGAATACACTGTTAAAAACTTTCTAGTTATAAGGGCCCACGGTGTATAGCAAACTGACTAGAGGGGTTTTGTAGCTCTCATTACTGTCTCATATTTTACGTGGGTTGCTCTCCGTATCTCTCCGCTCTCCTATTAGCTTAAATAATTTTTTTAACGTCAAACGTCACGCGTAAATGCCCCGTCTCCGATGTCATACAAAACACCCGCAAAAACGTGAGCTCATTTTGCAGAAATACTATTTCCATACTTATTGTCGTTCACTACCGTCAGGCGCGGATTCAGGATTTCGTTCAGAGGGGGCAATTTCCTTCACAAAAAATCTCGCGGTCCGCACCTTTGGCCCCCGTAGTATACGAGGTTTGCGTTTCAGGGGGGGCAATTGCCCCTGTTGCCCCCCCCCCCCCTGTAACCGTAAACATACACGCATCATGTAATGTAAAGGAATGTTAGTCCCAAGCCCGACAATTGTATGGATTTAACAGGCCCGCCGGCGTTTTAATTATCAATTGAGGACACTTCCTTTTGGACTCGTTATGCAATAACGAAGCTTTGATATTGAAGACAATGTGGATTAATTATTATGTAGATGAGGTTAATTGGAAGGGAAATTCTCACATTATACAGACAGAAAAATGTACGGACTTATTATTACTCAACCTGTGAACAATAATATCTCCTTACATATTGTTCGCAAGGGACAAACGTGTACTTCTCGGGTAAGCAATAAAACTAAATAGCAATAAGTTGCAGTGTTACGCTTTCTAATGATTTTTAATGTAAGGACCAAAGATAATAATAATAACTACATACGATAATCTACGTTTTTAAATATTCTGCCGTAAACATATCAGTTCCTTCCATATAATAATTAAAACCATTGTGTCACGAAACTATCAAAGTTAGGTACGTAACTATTAAACATTTACGAAGGAGCAAAATGAGTTTGAATTAGTTACTCAGCCACTGAATTTTTAACGACTATTCAACTATATATGATTTCAAGCACACATGGTCATTCAAATTATAAATATTATTTGAAATCCAGAAATATTGTAGAGATTCAGTGATATTAGCGTAACGAACACTAGCACGTTTACCTTACCTAATGATATAATAAAAACTCCTCATAGAGTCTCGTAGAAGGAGATGACGTTAAATTAATTAGTTTTCTTATTGTTAAGAAAGAAAGAAAGGAAAATATATTTATTAGCATAAAACAAGGACAGAAAAACTTAAAACTAACTAATGGTAATTACTATCTAAAGCTGTCGTTTGCGCTAAATGGTCCTCACTCAGCTTGATGTTACAGAATGCTCCACATCGTACACTCCGCGCGACGCTGATCTTCAGTGAGGCCCAGAGACACTGGAGTAGGTGGCACTATACAACTAACTACACTAAACATCGCAGTTATTACTGAACCAAACCAGTAGGTAGGTGATAGGTACAATTGAAACTAACTACATAGAGACATAAGTAGGTAAGTTAAACCACAACGCTTCTCTTTCCGCACCAGCTCTAAGTACCTACCGATCTGATATTGGCTGGTCCTAAGTACTAAAGTATAATATGATAATTAAAATAAATTGAGTTTTCCGAGGCGCTGCAAGATATCCCCCTCAATAAAACTGAATTATTGACTTGACAATTAATTCACCCCTCTGCCCTGTCAGTAAGTAAGTTGACCTCCCTTCTATTCACACAATTCATATCGTCCTGTCGGTTACTTGCTCACTCAGGATAGAAAGAAAGAAACGCAGATATCAGTTATCAAGTGTGTGAAATAGCAGTAACTGCCCTTCTTTGATACAATTAAAGCAACAGTTAATCCTCCATTCTAAAGGGTCGGCAAAGCGCATGAGACACATCTGGAGTGTTCATAGGATGCGGTAGCTGCTTACCATTAGGCGGCCGTATGCTTGTTTGCCATCGTCTTTGTGTAAATTTAATGATATTACGCGCAGAGGGCGTCGCCATCGCAATAAAACGAACGTCTCGTTGGTTATGGTATGGAAATATCAAATCCATAGAATCTATAGACTTAAGACAAGGTTTCTTAAAAAAAAATAGTACCAATTATAATACTTAATTAGCTAGAAGCTGCAAAAAAGACCGCAAATGTATTAATCCAAAAACGAATTTAAAAATAAGAATTCAATTCAAGAAATCAAGTTCAAATTTTTTGAGTTTGTAGGAAAACACTTGTATGGTATCTATACTCGTATTATCAAACCCGAATTAATCCACATTATTGAGGGGCCAATTGAATGAGAATTTGACGAATTTACTTTCAATAGTTCAACTAAATTGACGGTTAGATGTCAATGGGGGTAATAAAACAGCAAATTAACCATACTTAAGTAATTTATGCTCTATTAGGGACTGTTTTAGTATAAATGAAGCTTCATAAATTGATATTTCAAAGTAAATAATTGCTAAAAAGTCGATTTTGTGTCTGAGTGCACCAAATATAATTTATCATTGAAACACTTAACGTAAGTACGACGCCTACTGATTTTAAAGGCAGTGTGAATGTACTTCAATGGGTACAGGCGAGGATCCAGACCTTTCTTTCGCAAGTGCCTCACCCTGCTTAAATTCAATCAACGCCTAAGGTATATTAAAATTAGACAATGTAACAGAAAGCCCAATAAGTAGAATTTAATGACATAATACTCAAACCATTACCATTCTCTTTGGCGCCACTCTCGAGTAATTAAAAAGCCCCGTCCGACACAGAAGGCAGATGTTGAGGTTCAAATGAAGGCAGATGCTCAACAAAAAGTAATCAAATAAAATGGAAATAGAGAGAGTAAGGACATTACTGGAGTAGTGTTTTGGAATTTAGGTATATTGATATTATGTAGTTTTAAATATAAGAAACGAATTCTATAAGTGATAATATTATTAGGAAAATATATTATTTTTTCAGTGACAGAACCACTATTTTGTTGAACAATTTGGAGACAGATTATAATTACCTATTCAGGCGATAAAAATAGTGATAGAAGTATTACTTCAGAAACAAACTTACAATAATACGATGATATGAGTTTGGAAAACGCTCTAATTAATGCTATACCTAACGAAAATATTTTTTGGGAAAAGGTATAATAATTAAGGAGTTTAACTTAGTGACTAATTTAAATTTTGGTGACAGAAAATATAGCTTTCTTTTTTAAACGGACAGAAAATTAAGAGTTCTGTAAAGTTTTTCTTCGATTTCGCTCAACTTTTCGATACCATTTTGCTTTTTTCCATTTGTTTATATACATATTTTTAAAGATCGATTCTTTTTAAACTGCATAAGTTGAACAATCATTTAGTTTGGTTCTAATTTACCTATTATATCCATATATTAACTAACAAGTCATCTTCAAAATACCTTTAAAACTAGTGTAGATTTACCGACAAAATCCAAGCCAAAACTCTATAAGGATATTATCCCTTTCTTGATCCCCTCATGAAAAACCTTTTCTGATTTCGGATTTGCGATACAATTTAAAAGTAAATGTGCTTTATGAGGAATCTATCTATTCTATCGTTCATAAGAAGGTAAGAATCAGCGAATTGTCGTAGGGGAATGATGGCAAAAACCATGTATAGTACCTACATGGTTTTTGCCAAAACAAAGATTGTTAAGATTGTTAGGATTTTTCGTAATCTACTTAATAAAATACTCTCATTTTCTCAGACAATGATACCGCATAGCCTTGGGCGGTAAAGTTGGCAAATATTTCGTTTCGCGAAGGCGAAATATTTTTCCCTACCGACGAAGTTTTTTTGGTAATGGAATGAGCCTCCAGGCTAGCAAAGGGGAGAGAGAATAGGCACCTAATGAGTCTACCTGATGTGAATTTGAAACATCCTTGATAAAAAAGCTTGCTTTTCATTGTCGAAACAAAAAACACGTCACCGTTTATAGTAAGTTACGTGTGTATCAAATAAAAGAAAGCTAGAAAGTTTTGTGCCATTTCATGGAAAGCTGTCCATATTTTTTAATTTTTTTTTGTAATTAATTTACATTTACGCAATTAAAAAAAATTTAAAATGCCCCTACCTATTGCATATGTTTATTCTGATTTTATACATAAACAATACATTAAAAAAACACTATTTTTCAAACATAACACCAACACTCAACAGATAATCAACCAATATTGAAGTTGTATTGGAGTTCCATCGGAATAATTTTTAAGCTAATTCCGATATTTCTGAGACGTTTAGGCGCTCGCTGTATTGCGTTGGAGTTGTATTGAAGTAGGTTCGTGTCTATACGTATTTCAAAGTTAGAATACAGCCCCTGATTTAATATCATCTTATGTTTTTTTAGAAAATACCTATTAGTACTTAAAAGTCGTAATGCCGACTGGACCACGGCTTAATTAGCGAATTCCTAAAGACGGCTCAAATATCCTTATCGAGTACACCTTGAACACCGCAAAAACGCGAACCATACCAACCAGTAATTGGACCAGGATGGCAATCACTACAACCAACGAAGAGGGTCACGATATTAGTATACCCTCAGCACCCTCAGATATTAGTATTCCTGATCCTTCGGTTCAGCGTCAGCCCAGCGTGAATCCAAGAGTCGAGCGATAAGCGAGCCTTAACTTTTTATGGGGTAGGGTAGTGTAAGACTGCGTTACATAAGGTTCGATAACCATTGGGGATCAATGTTACTCTGCGTCCGTAGGAAACACCTTAGACAATAGACAACCCTACACGTGATCCCTGGGTGGTGATCTGGTGTATCTGATCAGTAAGACTGTGTAGATACGTGTCAGCCAACTTGCATTGGACTTACACAAATGTCTCCCCAAGCATAACACTCGCCTGAAGAGAAATCTCCATTTAAATTTCCATGCAATTGAATGTCATTACAGTCGATTTTCTCTACACCAGCTACAAAACCAAATAGATCCGGCTTGCGCGCTCCCCGTTTCGCGTCGCCTGTGCAGGATGTGCCGATTGAAGCTATCAATCGAGGCGACGACCTCTTTCTGGATTGACGAAAGCGTGATAGGGCTGATAAAAATGTGTACGCGTTATTGTTTAACTTTTGTATTTCTGTTTTTACTAAATTGCTAGGACAGGATACATTTTCAGAAGAGTTGAAATAGTTGGATTTGTTGTCAAAGATCAGATATGAAACATAACAAGATTAAATATTTACTATTTTTAGGCGCATTAAAATGCACAAATGATGATTATTAACGGCAAGAAACTCGACATAATAGTCTACCAGATGTACATTAGTCTCTTGCTATAAGTAGAATCCCCCATCCATGTTTGTATTTGCAAACATGTCTATGGGGAATTTAGCCGTTTTGATATCACTAAGTACAATTTTCTACCAGTTTCTGCTATCTAGTCAGTACAGTCAGCAGCAGAAGTAGCTAAGCGGGCGAGTTGTTCAAAATGACTTTCACACGCTCTTATTCTCCTAACAATAAAGTCGTGCCAAGCGCATTTTGAATAACTCACCCGCGTAGCTACTTCTGCTACTGACTGCACATCTAGTTGATATCAGACTTAAACTACAAAATTCCTAATCCTTCTTTTGGCTTCGCCGTTGAGAAATAATTTAACTAGGTATAATTCTTCATATTTTTGTAAAAATCATCATGTATTTTAAGTTTAAGTTTGTTATTCTCATCTTCCCTAACATCATCATCATTATCGTGCGACGACCCTACGTTTGCGAATCGTCCAGATGGACTCGACATAGGGTCATTGTCGTAAATGCAAGAATTGTCAGCACAATGGGCTCGGTAATAATATAAATTTATTTTCTTTTATCACTGGTCGTACTAAGAAACGGATTCTAAGGATGATTTAAAATTTGATTTTATCAACTAACTGTTTGTTGATACATTATAATATAGGTCTATTTAAAAAAGACTTTATAAGTTGTTTGTGTTTTGTTAATCTCAGCAGTTTAGAAATCGACCAAATATAATTATGGCTTTAGATTAGAAACAAAAGCTAAAACTAGACAATTTGCACAGCGTAACTTTGCGTCTAAAAAAAAACACATTTGGAAAAAGGCGAAAAATAAAAATCGGTATCTAACCCATTTTCCATAAGACATGCATGTAAGGCTCGGGGGGTGAGAGACGATTGACATGAGTACTTAGATGAATAACGTACACTATCATCTACTACTATTTTATAAAAATATCTATCACCTACAATCCCAATATCTCATCTCTCTGTCAAAACTGCATCCTGGCCCTTCAACAAAGCCCTGTTATCAATCAATCCACAAAGGTCCGTATGTTTTGTCAGTAAGCATTTACAATAATATAATAGAGGGGCCCGAACAACGCTCTTCCGTCCGTCTGTCTCACGCAATTGGCTGGAACTATCATATCCCAGTCTAGTTAAAGTTAACGGGCTTGGATTTCAGCAAGAGTTCAAGCCATATAAAAGACAAGAATAATAGAGAAAAGCAGGATTAAGATACTGCATAGGGTAAAACAGAAAATGAAGAATGGAGGTAATATAATATGATCAATACGATAACAGCCAGCATTGACCCCAACACAGTGGAGAATAGTATTTTCTTTCATCTTTGTCGCTAGTGACCTATTATTCACTAACATCCTTCATCTTTATAATGTCATTAAAAGTGTATCCACTGCTTTCTTAATCTACGTCCACTGTATCAGCCTTAAAAATTCATAACACAATACGATACAATTTAGATTCTAATACGTCAAACAAAACGACTTTCTGACTATCCATCTGCATGCCGCGATAGGTCTATCCCCTGCTTCCTTATTTACGTTACTGTATCAGCCTTTAAAATTCATAACACAATACGATACAATTAAGATTCTAATACGTCAACCAAAACGACTTTCTGATGATTAATTTTATCCAGCTACATGCCGCGATAGGGAATCTTTAACCTCATTTTTCACTTCTGAAGCTTTTTTGGCTTCTCTGATATATATTCATTCCTTATCCGATCCTTTCTCATTAAATCTCACATCCATCTTATCTACGCCACCTTTAGAGCCCAATTGATCCCTACAATTCTTAATCAAATGCCAACCAGACGCTTTATGAAATCAAAAATGCCTTGGGGAATACGCTATCTACTTAATTATTATTGGCGCTATCTAGTTGTGATTGGGATACCCTAGGGCAATTAGAGTCTCGAGTGGCGCTCGCATGCCTGACCAGTTAATTAAGAGGTAATTACAGAAACTGCAGACTACCGAAATGGATTGCCTTATTTAGTTCTAATTAGAAAATGATGTAATTTCTATGACTGCCACGTTCGCCTCATTTAGAGAACGCATCATGCTTTTAATCTAAGAGATATTTTTTTTCAACGTACACTCACGAACTTTAATTCTTGAGTCATTTTCGATCGACAAATATTTCCTTGTTTTTAACGATTATTGAATTAAATGTGCATTCAATTATAAGATTAACTATTACTACTATTAGTGTGTCTTCATATTTATAGCTATACTTTAGTGATTATAACGTTCATTTGAACTATAAAAGCTTCACGAAATGACCGCATCGAATTCCTGCATTTCGCGCTCTGAGTTTCAAGTCGGGAATCAAACCAATTTATCTCATAATTTTTCTACTAAACCTAATTAAGTGTTTAATGTTTTTTGGAAGTTTATTTATCCTTCTTTCAATTGAATACAAAAACCACATACGTTATCAATTTAAATTTTTCATAAAAACATAATCTCTGCTCATTGAAGAGACAAAATATCAATGTGTCATGTTTGTGCGTTTTTATTAATTATTCTTATTAAGAGAACTCAAAAAAAATTGTAACAGTTTAATTATTTGTTTCATGAGCATTATAGAAAAGCAAAAATCATTGCAATGAGGACTATTGCGCATGAAATTTCCGCTAGGGGCGCTAGTGTAGACTGAGGTCTACGAAATGTCAAATTCGATAAATTCGGTAATTAAATGGAATTCGCGGAATTATTTCTAATTTAACAATGTTGTGAATATTTTGCCACACCAGGATATTAATTATGGCAAATGTGAGTGACGAGTCATTGAATGTGAATGTATTAAAAGCGGAACTAAAAAAATCCTCCTATTCTTCCAAATAAAGCGGAACTGCGCAACATTGCGGCTTCGTCGATATTTTTACAGTGACCGTACTGTAAAAATATGTATTGTATTAAATATTATTTAAACGTAAATTTGGTTTTCACAAACGTACTTAACACAGCTGTATTTCAGGACCTCAGTCTACAGTGGCGCCAACTGGTGAGTACAAAAACGGTAGCCCTCATTGCGTTATTACAAGCATCGAATTTAAAATTTAACATTAGTTCACGCCAAACCGACAGCGAACTGTCAAAGCAATTAGACGGACTGACTTTACTCGCGCGCGAATGCATGTGAGAGGATAATTCATCATAGATTGTATTTAATTCTAAGTATCGTCAACCAAAAGAGATAAATCTATACGATGTATAGCCACATACATAATTTATTCTCTTCAATAGCTAACCACAAATCGAAACGAGCAAATTTTCATATACCGTGATAGTGACATATCACTTTTTAGTTCTAGATAGCAGTACAAGTACAGTAGCGCGGAGATAGTGCGGCATAGCAAAGGATGTGATCTACTTTGATACTAAATAAATTGGTGCATAATTCAACTGTATTTAATTGATTGCGTTTTGATATGATTTGTTAACTTTATTGTTTAGTGCCTATCAATTATACGGCATTGCAAATTGTTTGTTTTGTTATCAATATTGTCAAGACATTGTACACCTATAACTAATATAACTGTTGATATATATGTATAATTATACCTATAACTAACGATGCGGCACTTAGTAGTCCTAAGTCCTTAAGAAGCTTTGTGTCAGTCTTAAGATGGGGGAGCATCAACTACCCTAATTTCGGTACATATGCCAAACATACATCGTGAAAGTTACATAGAGATAGAGTGATATAAGAGACGTGTTCTTAGGTGTATATTATTCTGGCACTATAATGAATCTTCGGCACAAAAAATACATGGTCCGCCGTGTAAAAAGGGTCACTTACAGATTTAGGTTTTAATTTCAATTTTTATAAGTACTTGAAAAAATTTAAAACACGTATAGATACGATCCAACTTCAATACAACTCCAATGCATTAACAACGCAATACAGCTACGGCATAAACATCTGAATCAGAAATATCAGAATTTGCTTGAGAAATATTCCAACGCAACTCCAATACAACTTCAATATTGGTTGAAAGTTTGCTGTGTGTTGGAGTTATGTTTGAGATAGGTTGTATTTTATTGTATTGTTAATGTATTTTTAAATTAGAACCAGGGCCCAAATATCCCAGCTTTGAAGTGCGAATTGCTTCAGGCCTGATATTTCTCTGTAATTTATATAATACGGGTTCATTAATCCCACACATAAAAACTGTTTCTGTACTCTTTATGCCCTATTAGTGCATTGTAAGCGACATTTAAATGTTGTCGGTCCAGTGAACAGTAAAAATATGGACTTCATACAAGCTGTGCAAAATGACCCCACAATATTATGGGTGTGCATATGCCATCGAAGAGGCATTCAAGGTAAGTATGACAGCAAACCGTTTAATTTAGTCTACCACGCATGAGGCTTGACGTTTATTTAAGCTAATGAAAACTTTTATTGATCAATATTTTTTTTAATACCGCGAATTTACGTATTGGGTCACATTCAACGCTGAACGGTTTGGGAACGCTGCGACTGTGGAATGAACTCCCTGCCGAGGTTTTCCCAGCGGGCTACAGTATGAGTTTCTTCAAAAAAGGAGTGTATAGGATCTTAAAGGGTAGGCAACGCGCATGCGAATCCTCTGGGGTTGCAGGCGTCCATAGGCTATGGTAACCGCTTACCATCAGGCGGGCCGTATGCTTGTTTGCCACCGTCGTTGTATTTAAAAAAAATTCAAAGGCGGGGAAGGGGGTGAAAGGTTAACTGTTAGCGGAATATCAGGACCTTTTAGGAGTTATGTTTGTACTGAGGACGCCGCCGCCGTCTATATTTATTTCGTCGTAGTGTCGATCCCGTATGCAGTAATTAAGGCAATTTATGGTCAAGTGGCCGAAAGGACAGATGTTGTGTGCTAAACGAATTATAAGACGCCATGTTGTTTCAGCAATATAGTATGTTGGCGGTTATGAGTAGGTATTATGACAAAGAAACAGAGGACTATGCGACAAAAATAGACAAAAACAATTGAGGTTAAAGTCATTAAGGTTAATAAAATAACCAATATTAATAGGTATAAAAATATTTTAGAAATAAGTTCTAAGTTTAGTAAATAAAGTCCTAGACAGAAGCTATATGATATGTTATATAAATAGCTCCAGATTATTGGACAGAACTCTATTTTCATAATTTTGATATAAAAGCGGTATCATCAGTGTTTTTTTTTGCCTCAGCCTAATGGAGCCTAGCTTGGCAACTTAATCACATGAATTGGCGTAAGCACTTTTACGAAACCAATCACCGTCTGACCTTCCAAATATGAGGGAAACTAAGCGCTGTTAGGATGTTTTTTTCATCGAAAAACGATTAGTAAATATCAAATGGTATAATTTTCGTACGTATACATAATGCCGAGAAACGACGTACGAATCCAAGATTGAAAGTCGGTCGTTATACTGCCAGTCTATGGACGCTTATAAAAGCTCTACGTCGACATAATACTCCCTCTCTCTCTCTCTCTTTATTCCTCCTAGCGTTTGTCCCGGCTTGGATCCGCTTGACAACCTAATCCCAAGGATTGGCGTAAGCACCAAATTTTACGAAAGCGCCTACCATCTGACCTTCCAACTCAGAGGGGAAACTAGGCCTTATCGGGATTAAGTCCGGTTTCCTGACGATGTTTTCCTTCACCGAAAAGCGACTGGTAAATATCAAATATTCCGTACATAAGTTCCGAAAAACTCAGTTGTACAAGCCGAGGTTTGATTGAACCCGAGACCTCAGGATTGAAAGACGTCTAACCGCCAGGCTACCAGTGTTTTTTTCTACATAAAGCCCGGATGACGGGAGCAAAAATGCACTTTTACTAGTGCTTAATTAAATATCGACTATTCTATCGACATTCATATGAACAATTTTTGAATCAGAAATGTATTGATCAAACTCATTATCTTACATGTTAGGTTGTTACACAATATTACATCAGGTACCGAGGTAAGCTTACATTATATATTATTTCAGTCAACTAATTACATACTATAATTATTATCAATAATACCATACTCATGGGAATTATCATAAAAATAAAATAAGAGTGCCAGTTCTTTTATATAACTTATTCTTTTATATATATGATACTTTTCTCATAACTTATGATCAATAAATTTCTGATTCAAAAATTGTTCGTAGGTATGGATGTCGATAGAATAGTCGATATTTAATTAAGCACTAGAAAAAATTGCATATTTGCTCCCGTCATCCGGACTGTGCATAATACAGCTCTAAAATAACTGCTTCATACAGCTTTTACACCACCTAATTAGACTTTAGCAGGCGTTTGCTTCGGAAGCACGTGAATGAACGAATGTGCTTCCACTTGGGAGGACTTCTAAAACTACTGGAGCGGATGATTCTCTTTCTGAGTTAGTAACAAGAAAATAGGCTTGATAAAGTTCACCTAAAAATAAGTAAATCGTGGTACGTTTAATAATGAAGCAAGTAATTGTTACTTTTTAAAGTTAAAATACATTACATAAGTAACTTTTCTATTCGTTGCCAGCATTACCTATCAAAATAATAAGATATCAAATTGACGATTGTAGCAAACATTGTTTTATGTATTGAAGAAAAATAATGCATAGTTTATAATCGGCAGAGACTAATCTGCTTCGTTAAGGCGCTAGGCGCTGAATGTGGCCGAAAACTGTTACTTTCTAAGGGATATATATCAATAACGAGTCATTCAAAAAATTTGAAAAAAATATATGTTAATTACCATTTCATGTACAACATTGTCAACGTTTGAATAACTCGTGTAACGTATAGTTTCTCCGTTATTTAAATGTAACGAAATGTCGTTTTACGGTTAATTTTGCTTATATCTGAACGGCTTATTCGATTTAAAATATTGTTGAACTAAAAAATGTGTACTACAGAACACTACAAACTCAACGTAGGATATTTAAATTGATTAAATTTTCTTAAACAACTTGATCATAATTCCACATTTCGTGCGTTGGTAGCTCGAAAACGGCGTTGCTGGCAGTCGTGAGCTAGCTTTGAGACGAGGAGGCTGTGTCGCTCGTCGCTCCGTGCTTCCCTTGTACTACATATACTTGTGATTGGCCCGTGAGCAATAATATCGGACTTACTGTGCCTAAAGACTAAATAACTGCAGAGGGTTCATGCGATGCGGACATAACGTGTCTTCCCGGAATCTATAAAGTATAGACGTTTTATCTTTTAAGATAATGTTCTCGTATGCATGTTCATGTACGTTCGTATAAAAAGTGTATTTTATTTAGATTATAATACAAGTAAAAAACAAATAAAATTAAAATGGAGGAAAAAACAAAAATCATGAATCTCATAATTCTCTGAAAACAAATTTGGTCATGTAAGTAAACTACAATTATTATGTTTTAGTAGACTAATGCATCACGCAAAATAGACGTTAGTCGTCGAGTTGTGGAAATCTGCTAGTACTGCAATGCAATAGACTAATAATCAATTTAATAAAAACTCCGAAGCACCGAATTTATTTGAACATATTTATTTAAGAATACTGTGTTCTAAACGAATGTAATATGCGTTTTTTTAAAAGATTAAACACAATTTTTAATGTTATACTTTATACTAATTTATCAAATCAAGAAATTGCGAAGTAAACTGCAAAGGATTGCATATAAACCGGCCAAGAGAATGTCGGGCTATGTTCAGTGTAAGGATCCGTAGTTGCCGGCCTGTTACAATACATCCATTCAAAAGGTAGCTTATAAAGAGATGTTTTGTGGCACTTACGTTATTTTACTAAAGGCATCACCCAAAAACGGCTCAACAGATTTTATTCCATATAGTTTTTATTGAAAATACGTGATAAGTATTTCAATGGCCTCACTTCCAGGAATTTTTCCAAATTTTTTGGACCCACGGTTCAAAAATCAAAGCATGTTTTACTTTCGAAGCTATTATTTACGAAAGTATTCGTTTTATCCAAGTTGTTTAAGGCTTATTCTTCTTGAAAGACCTATCCAACAATGTGTTTCAGATACTTATTGTTTTACCACTTTGTAGGCGTAATTAAAACACATACTCATACCAAATTTCAGTGTACTAACTATCACTGAGCAAAGCCTGATTGAGATTCTAATAAAAAATGGCTGATATTTAAGAGTTCAATGTATGTAAGAATAAAGGAAAAAAGCTTTTCTTTATACCACGACGCTGGCAAACAAGCATACGACCCACCTGATGGAAAGCAGTTATAAAGCCTATGGACGCCTGCAACCCCAGAAGATTCACATGCGCGTTGACTACCCTAAAAAAAACTTTACTATGTCGGTGAAATAAATACAAATTTTATATTAATTATCAACACAAAGTAAATAAATAAATTACTAGTAAAGGTTAATACTACCTATCAAATATCTTTAAAGGACCGGCCAAGTTTGTATCGGACCACGCATATTGTAGGGTTCCGTAGAAAGTAGTTTCTTGGAGATAACTGAAAAACGGATAAACCGATAATATGTGAAATAATTATCGTAGAAATTAAGTGCTAAGCCTTCTTGGTTTTTTTCATATTTTTTAGACTTACGGATTAAAAGTTAGACGGGGAGCCTATTATATTTAGACTTCCGAACAAATATATCTGAAAATATTGACTTAATAAAACAGTTTTAAAAATCCTCTATATATATAAAATATTTTTTAAAACCGTATCGTACAACATGTTCATATTTACAAAAAATATATTTTTGACATTTAGTTTGGCATATGTATGTATGGAGTGCCTCCCCTAAAAGTTTTTTAGCAATTTTGCCAGAAAGCTAAGTAGCGGCACATGAAACACACCTCTAGATAAAATTTCAGTAATATATGTTTTATAATAAAAATGGCTTTGATATACGGACGGATAGACGGACATGTTTCAAAAAACTTTTAAGGGTTCCGTTTTTGCCATTTTGGCTATGGAACCCTAAGAAGTGTTTGCGCTGTGTTATATATTAAAGATCTAAATTTAATGGGCTTACAGCTCTCATGACAATTGTATGACGATTTCGTGCACAAATACCGCTCCTGACATGTGCATTTTTACTATACGCAACTCGCAACAGGCTTAGTTTTGTTAATTTATCGTAATTAAGTGAATTTATACGGTTAATATTTAAAATCGCCATCTATTGAGCTCACTTGCACAGCAAAAAAAAATCCAAATTCACATGAAAACACCACTTTTATGTGCATTCAGTTTTTTTTGCTGTAATAGTCAGTTTTTTAATTTTTTCTGATATGCGGATTATTTTTAACCATATTTCGTAAATTCGTAAATATTTTGCCGCTCACTGTACTTTAAATTCAAAATCTAGGTTTTTATTTTTTTACATAAAAATCTACTAATCGAGATCGTTATTACTTATCTCATTTAATAGGTAAGTAGCATTCCTAAAAATGTCACCGTAGTACTTAATCACAGTATTCAAATCACAAAACATCCGCAAAAGGATTATAATTATTATAAAGCTGCCCGCGCGCCTCTGAGTATAGTCATATTCTTTGATTTGAACATTGTTGCGGTGCATCGCGGTGGATTTACGCACGATCGAAATGACAGGGGTACGCGGGTGGCGCGGGTAGAGAGCGCCCAAACGCTCAAGGACACTCCGGCGACAATCGACTTAAAACTTACAATATTCATCGATGTTGAAATTCGCACCAGGCTTCATAATCTAGTAATAGTAATTTTTGTACTTACTACTAAATTAGTTGCCTTAGTTAAAATAATTAATTATCTATTCGTAAAAAAAACTAATTATTTACACCAATCCGGGAAACGGCTGGTTAATAATCGGATTTTTTTTTAAATATTAAGTTTTTTCTAACACCTAACTTTAAACTTACCAAAATAAGTTACTCTTCAGATTGTTTTATCATCCAAAATATTATTTGCAAAAATCGCCAAATCTTTTAAACGAGAAACTCACTCAAAATTAAATAAACACACAAATCACGCACACTCGGGTCACGAAAGGACTAGGCTCGCAGAGTGGGGAGGAGCGCGCGTCCCGAAAGTCGTCGGGAGACTGGGGCGATGCGGGTGCGATCGGGTTCACAGGGTTGCATATTGGGGCACAGACAATATATGTTGTAGCTTTTGGACAGTTTGGGCTATTAGGCTTTGTATGAGCTTGGGAGGTAGTTGATCTTATAAACAATAAAAAATATATATTTGAATTGGAGTTATTATGTCAATATTAACAATGTGTAGGATTTTTTTTAATTGTAAATTCTAATTTAATCTAATTTAAAAAAAATATAGTGATAATTTTTGAAGAAACCTCAACCGATTTTTAAAACTACCATGAAATATTTACATACAGGATGTTATTTCAACTCTTAGTCATACCCACTGAGGACTGTAAGATATATATGTAATTTGTAGGTATGTTGTATTGAAAAATAATAAGGATTTTTCAGATCCTATGTCTGAGATTGCATTTGCATTGCATTGCATTTCGAAAACACCAAGAAAATGGTCTTCGCAACAATAAAGACCCAAGAGTTGGTGATTGCACATATGTAACTCAGCCATCATATTTAAGAAATAAACAGTTACAGCAAAACAATTATCAATATTGTAAACCAATTGCAGTCCAGTTATTAAAACAAGTGCAGAATCGTTTCGATAATATATTAAAACATACAGGACCTGCCGCAGAAAAGGCAATTATCGCCGCACACAGCTATCCCAGGTTCAAGAACACTTGGTACCCATGCGTTGATATACAACATCACGTTCGGATAAAAAAAAATTGGCGACTGTATCGGAGGGATGTTTCAAGCGAGATATTTCAACATACACATGACTTTGATGACGTGTTTTACGAATTCAGTAATTCAGATCGTGACAGTAACACCACTAACACCAGCACCGGCAGAAGCGGACACTCTATCAGAGCCGAATATTCTATATTAGAATATCTATCAGATACATCACGGTCACTAGATATCCTGAACAAATATCCTGAAAGCTAAAAAGTTTTCCTAAATTATAATACACCTGTGACCTCTTTATAGGCCAAGCAAATAAGATCTATAAAAAGTGTTTTGAGGAATTAATTCCCAGCAGGCTGGAAATCGTTTTAATACCTTCATGTGGTCCTAAATGCATGTAATCCGAGTTTGCCCAATCCCAAGAGGTGTGCATAACTTTTTAGCGAAATTTTTGCTCTTTGTCAGTTTTTTGCTTGTAGCTCGAAAACAGTACATCAACGAAAAATTTCATGTTTATCAATATTAAAGAGGGTTAAATTCTGCGTCGAATGAGTAACTTAACTTCTAATTCGGTTCAGCGGTACAGCCGAAATCAAAAGTTATAAACCGGGAAAATGTCTCATTTAATTGAAAAACTCATATTTTGACTTTCATACCACATATCTTTGAAACAGATGACTCCTGGTGAAAAACCTATATAATAAAAGTTGTAGAGAATACAATTTCACGTTATATTGACACCTCAATTTTCAAGTACAGTCATTTTGAAAGACTAAATTTGGCATGAATTCAAAATCAGTTTTATTCTAAATCCTTCTGAGTTGCATATTTTCCATAAAATATGAGGTGTTAGGCCTACATTTAAGGCATTGTTACAACTAAGAACATTTAAGTGCAAATTTTTAAAACGTACCCAATCAGATAACTATTTATACACCGTGTTTTTTTTCATTTCCGGTAATTGCAAGGGTACATTCCTGAGCTTAACTTAGGTTTGTTTCTCGTCTTTGAATTCATGCCAAATTTAGTCGTCTTTGAATTCATGCCAAATTTAGTCGTCTTTGAATTCATGCCAAATTTAGTCTTTCAAAATGACTGAATTTGAAAATTGAAATGTCTATATAACGTGAAATTTTATGGTCTTCAACTTTTATTCTACAGGTTTTTCACCAGGAGTTATCTGTGTCCAAGATATCTGGTATGGGAGACAAAATATGAGTTTTTCAAATACGATATAGTCGGACGTACCGTTTTCGAGCTAGAAGCAAAAAACTGACAAAGAGCAAAAATTTCGCTAAAAAGTTATGCACACCAACTGGGATTGGGCAAACTCAGCTCACATGCATTTAGAACCACGTGAAGGTATTAAAACAATTTCCAGCCTGCTGGGAATTAATTCTTCAAAAAAATCTAATTTTCTTAGCCTATTAGCTCCCGTAGAAAAATTAAAACGTAGATTCTACATATACTCATCCAAATGGTAATAAATTTATGTAAATTTTTATGTTGCCGACTTTATGACCAATTACATATGACTACGCTTTTTGACACTCTGTGGTGTATACATATCTTTGACCTCGACTGTACCAAAATTTCTACAGTCGTACATTTTAATTTAAAGCTTAAGTAAAAGCGATAAGTTTATTTTAATTTTATTTAGTATGAGTAGGTAGAATAAATAAAAGCAATAAAACTGTACGTCGTTAGCTTCCTTCAAAATTAACATTAAAAAGTATTTAATCGACCTTCAAACTACAAACACATGAGCTGATGTTTCTGGTTATCTACTGTACTAGTTCTAGATATTAAGATAACTTATTTACGCGCGTGTTTTTCCTGTATTATAGGTATAGTTTCCTTCTTTGTTGTGTGTTTTAATTAACTTGCGTTGCGACCTCTGTATTGAATTGTTAATTTTAGGTTGGTAGCTTTAGTTGAATTTCATTCTCTCCTCTTGGTTGCCCTGAAAACCAGCGCCATGGCTAATCTTTAGCTATCGGCATATGTTGAGCAGCATCCTTTTTGGTGCTCTGTACTAGGATTAAGATGTAAATAGATTAAGTTGATATGTTATTACTATTTTCTGTACCACCAAATAAACAATTTTCTATTCTATTATATTTCTAATTATAATATTTGTATAGATGATTACTGATTACTTAATATGAAATGGTAATTCATTAAACTTTTACATCACTTGATTACATTACAAGTAATCTGACACCCAGTAGTGGATTACAAAGTAAAATCAAGTAATCGTGTAATCAGGAATCTATTACGAAATTTCCATCTCTTCTAAGGACCAATGTTGGAGATGTCACTTTGACAGTTGCCTTCCCCATAGATTTTGATATCTTTTTTTCGAGCATAGAAAAAATACCCTGTATGAACAAATCAACAGAAATGCTTATCCTTAATATAAATCCTTAAAACCCTTTAAAGTCAAACATGAGAAAATCAAAGATTATTGACACACATACTCGTAAATAAACCAAATATCAAACCGAATAGATTTTCTACTTCCTACTCGAAGTCAATAACGCTCATTTTACCACCCTCACATTGATAGTTTCGCAAACTACTTTCCTGGATAGTTTTCGCCACACATGAGTACCAGGCAACCAGAAACATTCAGGAGCTAAAGCCATTCAATAAAGTAGGCGACACGTTGGCGCGAGGGGTGCAACCTATGCGAGTGTGCATAACAAACGTATATTTTGCTGTTTAACAAACTCAAAACTATCTTTAAATCATGCGGTTTTAGGTTTATTTTTGAGTAGTAGTGGTTATGTTTGATGGTAGAAATAAGTTTGTACAGTGATGTGTGGTTGTAATATGGGGGTTTATAGTTAGGAGAGGAAATATTATATATTTTATTATAGTTTCATTTTGTCGCCATAGGAATGTTTGGGATTAGTTCTTATTGAAAGCAATATCGTTGTTATTGTATCTTGAGCATACGTTTTAATTAATACTCGTAGACAAACTTTTGTCACGTAACTTGGATATGACAATGATACAATTTATAAACACTCAATACCTACTTCGGATTATTGTGTAGTTGATAAAAATGATAAAAGACATATTTGTTATATAAGTATGTTGCTTTCATTACATCTAATAATCAGGAGTTGCCATTACCCGTATAAAAGTTGTTCTCATAAATATTATATCATAGCCTTAAAAAAAATCGAAACAAAACAAAAGACAATTTGAAACAATTATACAAATATTAAATACCGGTCAGAGTAGCTTTCGTAATACATTTTGCCTACGTCAATATCATAGTATTAGTTGCCTAGTAGACCCTAGGCTCAATTGAATCATGGCGTGGCAAAAAAGCCGAAATCTACGCAGGGAGGATTTTAACCTCATTCACCTCATTGTATGATTTGTTACAGATACTTGCGTGATGGGTGACGGTCACCTGAATCCCGCATTAACTTACACAACAAAGTGCACAAAAATAAATAAATTACGTTAGCATAACAGTAGAGTAACTAGTTATTAACTATCTCACCTGTAGACAAACTGTGGAAACAGGTTTGCAGTTCACTGTATAAATTAATGTATACTTTTCGAATAATAAATCAATCAATATCTGACGCAGTCTTATTAATAGAGCCATAAGAGCGTGTCACATATTTTTGTAGCCTTCGTCGTGATATTATGATTATTTATGATATGGTCTAAGAGCTGGCCACGTCAGATGTGACACAATAATGAGAGCAATGAAACCTGTCTAGTTAGACTGCTTTACCATCCTCATTGCTAGTTCCGGGCATCTGGCAGCTTTTAATGGGTGGATGTCAGAGGGACACACCAACAAGGTTTTTATGTTGGAAAAAAGTAAACCCAAAATAGGTAAAAAATGCCAAAGTTGTGTAATTTATAGAGGACAGGGCCTATATTTTAACATTAGATTAAAAACCATTGTCTCTTATTGCGGAAACAAAAACAGTAGGCGACTAACTAAAAATTGCATTTTACATCATTTGGCACTACTTTCCCCCAACAGAACCTTCTGGATATGATATAACATAATTAATTACATAATTTCCCATAATATTTCATTAAACCCAGAACTCTAGGATTTGTTTTCTTTAAGTTATTTGCATTCTTTGACCTCCACCACTTTACAGCTGCCAGATGTCCGGATCTAGAAATAAGCATAGTATAGCAAACTAACTACATGGGTTTCGTTGCTCTCATTATTGTATCATATCTGACGTGGCCAGCTCTCCGTCTATTATAGCTATGATTGAGCTATTTACACCTCTTTAGATTACATATTATAGAGTAACTAGGTATTAAACAAAAGACAATCGCTTGAACCGTAAATGGCTCAACAATTAAAGTCCGCGACTGTACAATGGCCGTCAAATATATCGGAGCGGCCAAGTTACTCAAAAATATCTGAACATGCACTTTATCGCCTTGTCAATAGAGGTAGGTGTTGTTCAGATATTTGGGACCACTTTGGTCGCTCCGATGTATCTGATGGTGACTGTACCTACCTGTGGGGTCACAGACGACACGTGACCGGCACGTACACCGCACGAGATACCAGGGTGTCAGAAGATAAGGGGGGTGTCACATACGGCGACATACTGGCGGGAGCCCTTCCGCCCCTATCTCCGTATTTGCTCTGTTATCGATGGGCTAGGAAATTGGAGATTAATGATCGATTAGAGATGTGAATTATCTTATCAAATAGTTATTTTTCTCTGTGCCATGATTATATGTCGAATGACTACAGCGTGGTCCGTAAGGGACTGCAACGGCGGATCTGTGTCACGGCGTGGTTTGCCACAGTAAACCTAGCAACCGTTGTGTTGTGATCGGGATTGACGCGCTCCGGGAGCGCACGGATCAATCGGAGTTCGGAATTACTGATCTTTGTGCCAGATTAATAAATTTATTTATTTCAAGATAAAACTTAAGTGGTAGGTATACTGTGGACAGTTTGTTGGCGAATAGTGCGCTCTAAAATAAAAATAAAACTATTTTGTGTTATACCTACTTACCCATTACACAAACTTATTTGAAACTGAGTTAATTTGTATAACTAATATTTACATAACTAAATGCAAGTCTGCATATCTACAGCTACCTGCTTCATCGCTGAGACACCGCTAAGAATTTTTTTGTCCCAAAAGTTGCAGTGAAAATCACGACAAATCTATAGTACTCTTTGATTCTGTCATAGCTGTCAACCGCCAAACATGGCGCACAAAATTTGTTCTAGATGTCAGATTTAGATTTAGTAAAATACAGAATAGTTCAATGGTTAAGAAGGAGAAAAATATTGCCTGTGTTTAAACTTTGAACTTTTCTGAATATTAATAAAAATAGCTTTCGGTTACCAGTATTTACTTTCTAGTTAATTTAATGTCTAATAGATTGTGCTCAATTTGTTAGGTACCTACCTTTTTTTTTAAATAAAGTTGCTTTGAGCCTTCATTTGTTTTTTTTTTATAAATCCCATATTAAAAATGACTTCTCTATCGTTTCCTAAGTACCTATTTCCTTTCTATGCTTAATAAGCCTATTTATTATGTTCACATTTAATTATTTTTCTTTTAAAATCTGTGTTTTTTTCACAGCCATAACATTTTAGTTCGCGATTTTAATGGCCACACCCCAATCAGAGCGAAGGTCAATAAAACGCTACACGGTTTATTTTGGCCGTATATTTATCTAGTTTGTCCGTCCGCATGTTTACTTCGGGAGTTTATGAAAAGAGCAATTAGTTCTGTTTATGTTTGCGTCGCCATTGAAACATGACGCCGGCGTTCGTTTTAATGAGGGACGCTATTTATTTAATTAATGTTCATTGATTTGAGAATTCAAATGTTTTAACATTATAGCTACCATATTGATTTAGTTTGTAATGTCAAAATTTTGGCACCTAGTGGTATGGAAAGCACCAAATTGTAAAGGACAATTAGAATTTAAATGCGTTAGCGTTTTATTTGAGCCACGAAAAACCTCAGACACCCCAAACGATTTTTATTATTGCTAATTAATATAGAGTATTTATTTTACAATCAGTTAATTATTTCGAAAGATATTCGTATGTTTAGTTTTCCTTGCAATTCTATTCAATTGTTAACTCTACAATCGTTGTCGTCACATCTCTAAATGTGTCATGCCATGTCAACCTATCAACCTACTTTGTCAATTTGTACGACATGACATAAGATGACATACTTTGATAATGACAACCTACATGACACTATTTACAGTGAAAACAGAAATTTGTCAAAACTGCCAGCCATTATTAAATATCCTCTATCTCCTAATCCTAACCTCTCGAGAGAAAGGTAAACTGTAGTATTCGAAACTGTTAGATTCGACACGTAAAAATTTGGAAAATTAAATAAAAAGTATAACCATGTTAAGATATATTGCAATCGATTCCACTCTCGATTCTGAACAAACACTTTTCAGGTTTTTAGTCTTGGGTGTAACACGTTGTATAGAGAAAAGGGGCATTAGCAGAAATGTTTCTAAAGCCTGACCAGAACTATATGATTATTGTGAAGAGGGCGTTATTATTCTCATTTATATGGCAACAGTCATAGAGCGTATAAATGTCTATGGTATAGTGATATCTTTATTTGTTTACCTGTCAGCTCTGATGTTAATTTGAAAATGTTTCACAGCGAAATAGTGTCATTTCCCGAGTGTATTATTTACAGAACTTTATTATAAACACTTTACAATGTTTCGCTCTTGAATATGGATAATTTTGGGATATTTTTGTCGTTTATTATTTCATATTCAGCACTTTAATATTATTTAAGTAAACCGTCTCAATGACACTTGATAATAGTGACAGCCTATCACATGCACTCACACATGCATATCATTCTGTCATTAAAATTATTGCCAGTGTAAGAAATTAGTTCCAATGAAATTCCGCAACATGGCGCATGATCATATATTTCTGGTCAGGCTTTAGTTATGTGGTCTACTTGTCCAATTTAAATGTCAAGATTCACCAGATTTCATTTCAAGTACAGTCGCCATCAAATATATCGGAGCGGCCAATGGTCACAAACATATGAACAACGCCTCTATTGCCAAGGCGATAAGTGCATGTTCAGACATTTTTGAGTACCTTGGCTGCTGTGATATATTTGATGGCGACTGTACCCCCAAACTTTGTATGCAGGGGGGGTCTATTTCTCTGCAGCTGACCGTACATACCTACGGTCGTCAATAACAATTGTTATTTGACGGTTATTATTATTACAAGTTTAGCATGTCACGATACTTTAAGCTAATTTAAACTTTAAATATAATAAGTATCCAGAAGGGTCCCCGAGATAATCGCCCGCATCGCGTTATTACGAGGGTCGTATAACTAATCCAATTTATTCACTCTCACACAATCAATCAGTGGAGGTGACTTACTAGAGGATTATGCCATGATATACTCTCATTATACTATGTTTCACCCAGGTTTTGGGTTGAGGTTTGTAATCTTTAATGTATTACTGTTTTGAAAAAAAAAAAAACGGCCAAGTGCGAGTCGGATTCGCGCACCGAGGGTTCCGTACAAACCTGTAGGTATATAGGGGTATTAACTTTAAAATTATTAAAAAATATTATTATACGAAGTAACAAAAAATTTACGGTTTTCGCAATTTTTCCTTTATCTGTGCTATAAGACGTTGCTTCGTACCAAATTTCATGATTCTGAGTTCACGGGAGTACCCTGTAGGTTTTGATTCCCTTGCGAGTTTCGAAAATTTGCGCAATTTGCGGCATAACCGGCTGTGTCTTTTGATTGCGTTGGCTTAGAAGTTAGATTTTTTCACAGCTCCAAGTGACAGTAGACCTGCGTATTTGATATAAATTTCAGCTTGATACCTCTACGCGTTCCTGAGAAAAAGTGTCATGACAGACGGACGGACGGACGCACGGACGGATGGACGGACGGACGGACAACAAAGTGATCCTATAAGGGTTCCGTTTTTTCCTTTCTGCAGTGTATCGCAATAACACATGTAAGTAGGTAGCCACAACTATTAAGCTAAGTATATGTTTAAATATGTGGGTAGGCCGCTCGCGCTTGACCATGTTTTTAGTTAAGAATAAACCGCCATTGAAGTCACATCGTGTTTCCTTATATCGCCCTATACATACATATCACTTTCGAGGTACTGTTCACGCAAATCAGCGCCATCTAGTTCAAATGTATTCGAGTCTAATAGAGTGAATGCGCACGATCTTTTGTTCTTGTCGCGCGGTCTGATATTGCTCACTCTCTGTTCGGCCAGCCGTCTTAGTAGGCAGACGTGCTGTCATTCGTCGCGGTGCGCGAGCCATTGGTTAAAATCAACATGGCGTAATTTAAGGGAAAGTGTAATCTAGGTTAAGGAAGAGAAATATACGTGTAAAGAGTGCCCGTTGTTTCTCTTCGAAACCCATCCGTCGTTACCGCAGCAGGCGAGGCGGCGTATCCGTCCACGAAAAGGACGGTGGTGGCTCAAAGGAACCTCTCTACAGCGCCGTGCCGGAGCGACTCGACTGCTACCAGAGAAGTATTAGAAAGTACTAACCGGCCTACCGCGGCGACTGGGCTGGTTTTGTGTACATTTTTGGTGGCCCATGAGGGGAACAACCGCACGATAATAACAAAACCCGTGATTTGGGAAAATATCAAATAAAATCCCGTGATTGGGGCAAGATTGAAGCAATCCAGGGCCAAGAATCGCGCCAAGGCAATCCGGGATTCGTCGAGTGGAATTTGCAGTCGTTGGCATTCATTGTGTAAATTCAGTGCGCGATTACGTCATAAAGATACCAAGCAACGTGAAACGTGTCATTGTAGGACATTTGGAGGTCGCCAGAGTGAAGTCCGGTCCGGTTGACGTTTACCGGTTTGTGCTGAGTGAACGAACTGAATGGTAGAAACGACGTCGGGCGCCGTGGCGACAACCTTAGAGACTTTATTATCTGTGACATTGGACTTCATTGACAAACGTCAGTGTCAAAAGTCAAATTGTGTTGTTGTGCTATTTGTGATAGATTTCTCAACTATATTACGTGAAATAATTAGGATTAGATTAAATTGGATAGAATATAGCTTGGAATTGGGTTGTAAATAATCACAAATAGGTGATTGATTGAAAATACGCGCGGCGCGGTGAAGTATTTGTGTTTTACCAGGTAAGTGAATATCTATTCACATGTCACTCAAGGCTAAGGTACAGTTGGGTACGAGGTATCAAATGCTTATTGATTACGCTGGCACGGTGGCTGCCAGGTCCGGATCGTCAGCGACAGCGGTGGCCAAGCGGCATTTTGATCAGGTATATAAAACATATATCACGGCCTATGAGGCAGTACTGACAAGCGATACGGAACTAACAGAGGCGGAACGTCTCAAGTACCAGGAGCAGTTCGCCGAGATCAACCGACTTCTTATCCAACTGGATGAGGCATCAGGTGAGGAGTCAGAACAGACAGCTGGTGCAGCTAAGTATCACAGTAAGGTTAAGTTGCCTTTGGTACAACTGCCAACATATGGCGGGGATATGACAGAATGGATGTCATTCTATGACCTTTTTATGGCATTAGTCGATGCAGGTCCATTGTCTGATGCCGAGAAACACTATTACCTTCGAACTTCATTGCATGCGGAGGCCTTGACGGTAGTACAACACTTACCTGTGGATGGCGCCAGCTACTCTGTGGCATTGGATCTTCTTAAGAAAAGGTACCATAACTCCCGACAGCTTGTGGACACCTTCATTGCGCGGATAGTCAATCTGCCCAATGTCGGGGGCCCGAATATAAATTTGCGAACACAGTTTTATGATCCTCTGCGCGAGTCGATTCAGGCCCTAGAAAAGTTGAAGCAGCCGGTTTCTGAGTGGTCGTATTTAGTTGTTTACATGATGTTACAGAAGCTGCCTATTCGCATCAGAACCCTATTTGAGGAACGCTGTGGCACGGATCCTCAAGTTCTGCCAACGCTCAATCAGCTGCTGGCGCTGCTGGATGAGCAGTGTCGGGTGCAGCAGGCAGTTCCCACTGCGGCAGCGGGAAGAGCACCGATGGGACGGCAGTCACCGACCAAGGGAAGACGCGGCAGAGTGTCCCCTCCACGTGTCCTAGCTGCGGAGCTGGAAGAAGCTGATCAGGTGAATCGGTCTAAAGGTCTGTGCACGTACTGTTCCAGTAGTGCATACTCTATATACAAATGTCCATTCTTCGCAAGTCTGGCTGTTTCGGAGAGGAAAACCTGGGTCAGGAAGAATGGTGCATGTTTTAAATGCCTTCGCTCTCATTACGCGAGAGAGTGTATGGCTCGTAATTGGTGCGGTGCGTGCCAGTTAGGGTCGCATAGCCCGTTGCTGTGCAGGGAGGAAGCGGAAGCCGCGGAAGCAGTGCACAGGTTCCATGAGCGAACCCCGGTCCCACCCACCAGAAGGGTAAGTACACCACCACAGCGTAGGTCCCCACCACGACACAGGGTGTCGACCCCGCCACAAGGGTCTTGGGCGCAGCGAGCTCAACAACCTCGTACGAGCCCGCCAAGGTGGAGAGAAGAGACTAGGTCGCCTCCTCCACAGCAGGTCCAGCCAGCTCAATTGATGACTGCTGGTCACATACCGCGCCCTCCGGTGGGAACGAGGGCCCGCCAGGCGCAGGAGTCTTTCCACAGCCTACGTTTCGGCACTCGAGGCAGCCCTGAGCGCCGTTCTTGAAATAAGGCTGCTGTTGATGTGCCATCGGAACCCCGGATGATGATGCCATCGATTCGGGTCAGTCCTACTGAAAATGTTATGGTAAGGTCAGGCCGAGGCAATTATATTATGGCTAGATCCCTATTGGACACCGGCGCGGGATGCTCGATAGTTAAGAAATCATTTGCAGATAAAATAGGATTACATCAACAGTATATAGGAAGTAACATTGTTGGGATCGGAAACCAACAGGTCAAGGTACCCGGTACCATTGCTAAAATAGTATTTAAGCCAGTAGGAAAATTAGTCCCTATAATTAGCGTTGTAGCAACCGCCATGTATACCGTTACAGGAAATATTCCGGCCTGTAACCATTACCTGAAGGCCCACTTAGATACGTCTAAACTCCGCCTGGCCGATCCAGATTTTGACAAATCTCAAGATGTAGACATCATTTTCGGTCTGGATGTGCTTAATTATATGTTCACTGGTTCAAAGATGCTCACGAACATTACAGGAGTGGAGGCCTGCGGTACCTGGTTTGGAGATGTCCTCATGGGAGCCATCTGGACACACCCTGCTGACACCTCGGCGCAGCAGTCGAGAGGAACGTCCGTGGAAGACTACGGCGTGCACGCTACCAAGCTTGAAGAGGTGCTGGAGAAGTTCTGGAAGGTGGAGCAGCCTCCAGAAGACCCACCAGATCATCCGGAACATTTGGAATGTGAAAGGTTGTATACTTCTACTACTAAACGTATGCCTGACGGGAAATACATGGTGCGGCTGCCCTTCTTGACAGACAGACCCACGCTAGGCGAGACCAGAGCCATTGCTGTACGCAGGCTTCATTCGTTGGAGGCGAAGCTAGCCAAGAACCCAGTCTTGGCTGAGAAATATAAGGATTTCATGCGGGAATATGAGTCCCTAGGACACATGTCTAAATCCAGTTACCAGTTTGACTCGGAGCACTACTGTGTTCCTTATCATGCGATTTTCAAAAAAGATTCAAATAAGCTTCGTGTGGTTTTCAGCGGAGCATCGAAGAGTAGCAATGGAGTAGCTCTTAATGAATGCCTGCACTCAGGCAAGCCCCTTCAGAATGATATTACAAAGATATTGTTGAATTTCAGACGGCACCAGTTCGTGTTCACGGCCGACATCCGGATGATGTTCCGGCAGACGTGGATACACCCCAGTGATAGGCGCTATCAGCTGATCCTGTGGCGTGAGGACCCGTCGCAGGACATACAGGTTTATGAGTTGAATACTAATACCTACGGACTACGGTCAAGCCCTTTTGTCGCAATACGGACGCTGTTGCAGCTAGCCGCGGATTGGCAAGCTCAGCATCCAGGGTCTCCAGCTGCCGACGTCATACGACGTCAGAGCTACGTCGACGACCTTTTGGTTGGAGCAAACTCCATTACAGAGGCTCGGCAGCTTCAATCGGAGCTCATAGAACTCATGAGCAGTGCCGGCTACGAGCTCAGGAAATGGTCGTCTAACTGTCACGAGTTACTCCGGGACCTACCACAGGAGTATTGTGAGCTGCCTCATCAATTCGACGCTGAAGACAGGAGCCTCATAAAGGTATTGGGAATACAGTGGAACCCGGTGCACGACACCATGTCGTATCAGGTCAATGTACCGTTGGGGCAGGCGGTAACGAAGCGAAGCGTTTTAAGTACTATAGCTAGGCTTTATGATCCGTGCGGTTACTGCGCACCGATTGTCTATAGATTCAAGCTGTTCATGCAGTCATTGTTTACCGATGGAATGACGTGGGATGAACCGCTCCTGGACACTCAGGAGGTTCAGTGGAACGAGTTGGTTCAGGATTTAAACCATTTGTCTCAATTACAGATCCCTCGTTGCGTCGCGTTACCAGGATCTGCCTCCTACTCACTCCACGGGTTTGGAGATGCCTCGGAGCAGGGCTATGGAGCGTGCGTGTACCTTCGGACAGAGGACACGTCAGGAAACGTCATGGTACGGTTAGTCCTAGCTAAGACCCAAGTGGCGTCGAAGAAAGTCAAACAAACCATTCCGAAGAATGAGTTGAATGCAGCTCATATGGTTTGTAAACTCCTGAATCATGTCGCAGCGGCCTATGAAGACGAAATTGAGATGGATAGCATAAATGCGTGGTCTGATAGCAAAATCACGTTGTGTTGGCTTAACACAAAACCGCATCTGCTCCAGACATTTGAATGTAACAGAGTACAGGATATTCAGCAGTCGAAGCGACCAATGACATGGCGCTATGTCCGAGGTGAGTCCAACCCGGCCGACGTCGCGTCCCGAGGCGCTACCGCGAAGGGGCTCCTCAAATGCAAGTTGTGGTGGTCGCCGGAGTGGCTGCTCAAGGAGGAGTCACAGTGGCCGACGATGCCGGTCACCATGTCACCGGAGCTGCCAGGGTTCAAGCAGCTGGTTCATGTCGCCAATGACGAGCAGACATGGGAGGACTTATTACTGTCGAGAGTCAGCTCGTATAGTAAACTCATAAACGTGACGTCGTACGTTTTGAGATTTTGCAGGAATATTCGTTTGCCGAAGCAGCAACGAAATTTAAAACAGAACCTTACTATCGAGGAAAATCGTGCAGCAACGGATCACTGGGTCAAGAAGGTTCAGTTGGATGCATACCAAGATGAAGTCATCTTACTGAAAAAAGGGAAGCTGGTATGCAAATCACTTCAGAAGTTGAGCGTCTTCGTGGACGATAATCATTTTATTCGAGTCGGAGGCAGACTACGTAATTCAAGCTTACGTTATGACGCAAAGCACCCAATGCTTATACCTAAGGACCACCGATGGTCACAATTATTGATGGAGCACTATCACCGGATCTATTGTCATGCTTCGACCAGCGCCCTGATCAATATACTTAGACAGCGATACTGGATTCCGTCAGCACGGCGTCAGGTGTCCCGTGTCATCAGGGGTTGTATGTCATGTTTCAGATTCAACGCGACAGATCAGGCGCCTTTCATGGCTGATCTGCCCGCGGACCGCGTCACGGCGACGCGTCCATTTTCCGGCGTAGCGACGGATTTCGCTGGCCCCTACTTGGTTAAAAGTAGCCAGCTCCGGAATGCTAAATCTGTTAAAGCTTACCTGTGTGTTTTTGTGTGTCTAGGTACCAAGGCGGTACACCTCGAGGTCGTCTCGTCGCTGAGCACCGAGGCATTCATCGCTGCGTTCACACGGTTTGTGAGTCGACGTGGGCTGCCCGCCCTCGTCCGGAGTGACCAAGGTACCAATTTTAAATCTGCTAGCTCTTACCTCCGAGAGGTTAACCAGTTCTTGCTTGACAACGAAACCATTTTAGAGGATGAGTTTCGTCGCCAAGGCGTCCGCTGGGAGTTCAATCCTCCCGGCGCCCCTCACATGTCTGGCCTAGTGGAAGCAGCGGTCAAGAGTAGCAAGAACCTGCTTAAACGAGAGATTGGGGACCGTATCCTGACCTTTGAAGGTCTGCAGACGGTATTCTGCAGGGCGGAAGCTATCCTCAACTCTAGAGCGCTGGTTCCAATGTCAGAGGATCCTTGTGACCTGGAAGTTCTCAGCCCAGGTCATTTTTTGATAGGTCAACCTTTGGTGTCAATACCTGAACCTTCCTGGAAGGACACGAATATGTCACGGCTGTCGCATTTTCAATTTATTCAAGCTGTAACTCAAAAGTTTTGGGCTAGGTACCACTTAGAATATTTAAATAATTTGCAAGCCCGTAACAAATGGAACAGACATGTACCTAATGTAGCATTAAACGATTTAGTCTTGATAAAGGATGAAAATTCCCCGCCTCTACAATGGCGTCGAGGTAGGGTCATTCAAGTTTTCAAAGGCTCCGACGGAGTCGGCAGGTCTGTAAAGTTGAAGACACAGATAGGCGAACTTGTACGCCCCGTTGTCAAATTGTGTAAATTACCTATGGAGCTTTAATTATTTGAGCAGCTCTTGTAAGTTAACAAATCTTGGTTTAAATTGTAGCAATTAGTACTAATAATCGTGAACTATGTACCACTGTTTCCTCGGGAAACCATGTAACTAACTTAGTAAGTAGCTTATCTTTGTTGTTTTTACACTTTCATGATTCATATTTTGATATTATCTGGAATGTTATTGAGTGCAAGTGCACTGGATGGTAATAGATTACTTATGCTGTAGACACCTCATGTAACATTTATTAGTGTTAATAATTGTTTGTTTTCATATCTCTTGTTTCTGCTAGATCGTAGCGATGTAAACTTCAGGTCTTCAGCTCACCTTTTCCCTGGGCCGGGAAGGAATGTTCACGCAAATCAGCGCCATCTAGTTCAAATGTATTCGAGTCTAATAGAGTGAATGCGCACGATCTTTTGTTCTTGTCGCGCGGTCTGATATTGCTCACTCTCTGTTCGGCCAGCCGTCTTAGTAGGCAGACGTGCTGTCATTCGTCGCGGTGCGCGAGCCATTGGTTAAAATCAACATGGCGTAATTTAAGGGAAAGTGTAATCTAGGTTAAGGAAGAGAAATATACGTGTAAAGAGTGCCCGTTGTTTCTCTTCGAAACCCATCCGTCGTTACCGCAGCAGGCGAGGCGGCGTATCCGTCCACGAAAAGGACGGTGGTGGCTCAAAGGAACCTCTCTACAGCGCCGTGCCGGAGCGACTCGACTGCTACCAGAGAAGTATTAGAAAGTACTAACCGGCCTACCGCGGCGACTGGGCTGGTTTTGTGTACAGGTACGGAACCCTAAAAATAAGTTCCGCCGAGTTTCTTGCCGGTCATAATACTTCTCGGGGGTGTAGGGTTAGAACCGATGGTAGTTTTTTTCTCTCTCTCTCTGACGTTCATAAGTGCATTGTAATGTGCCTAAATTGAATAATAAATATATTTTAATCTGGTTCCGAAAAATATAGAAGATCCGGATCTGGATGAGATATTTTTGAATTTTATAACAGACAGTCAAGAACCTTCTAAAAACCTAATTAGCTAACCTAAATATTTTTCTTCGTTTCTTGACAACATTACAAACCTCTGTTGCAAAATTACAAAATGCCTAGCAAATACCGTCATAGGGACTACTCCGTCCATTAGCGTTTTTCGCGAACAACGAACAAAATTGGTAATTACATCGACAAAGCAGCGATTGCTCTTAGTTTCAGCAATCAAAAGCAAATGACTCGTATACGAGCTTATATTTCGTTGATTTTCAATCGTAGGAAAAAATGCCATTTGCTTTTGATTGCGGAAAGTAAGAATAAGAAAAAGTGAAAAAGTAAAAAAAAAAAAAGTAAAAGTAAAGTAAAGTAAGTAGGAAAGTATGTAAGTATTGCGGATTGCAATCGCTGCTTTGTCGATGAAATTACCAATTTAGTAGACGGAATAGGTCCTATGACGGAATTAGCCACAGTGACCTTAAATTAGTTACGTACGACATGTCTTGTCTATCTTTATCGTAGGCGCATAGAACAGAAAACCGAACTGATTTTAATGCGTCAGACAGGTTTATAGTGTAGATTTTTGTAGTGGCGCCTTTGTCTAAGTTTAACATGTTATTGCCTGAAAAACAAAAATGGCTCTTAAAGGGACTGCGATATGTATGAATCAATGCTTAGGGATGATTAAACATGTTGAATTTTGTAACAACATTTTGTGCAATGGAGGTAAAATGTGCAATGTATCTTAAATAAATACCAGATCTCAAAATTTCAAAATTTTAATCCAAAAAAAATCAAATAAATCAAGAATCCCAAATAAATCAACATGGTCAGATAAGTAGACAGACAAAGTTAGGGGTGATAATAAAAAGTTACTTTACAAATGAATTCATTAAGAATAACAAATTCAGCTCAAATAAAACTTGTCGTATCAAGAATAGCAGAGGAATCATTTACAGATATCGGGGTTTTCGAAGTAACAGTGGGTAATTTATTAATGAAATTTACGGGAGTATAAGTACACTTATCTGAAGTAGCTTGATTTTTGTAATTATAGTGAGCCCGATATCCTGAAAAATAATTATCATGTTTGTCAAACATGAATAACTCCGTATAGCCACCATAAGCACCAACCTCAATCAAATCATCCTTCGCCGAGTCGAATTTATAAATTACGCATGTGATTTCTACATAAAAGTTGTCATGTAAATCCATTGCTACGAGTGGCATACCTTTGTC
This sequence comes from Pammene aurita, assembly GCA_947086415.1. Taxonomy (NCBI): domain Eukaryota; kingdom Metazoa; phylum Arthropoda; class Insecta; order Lepidoptera; family Tortricidae; genus Pammene; species Pammene aurita. The sequence continues at coordinate 3,065,523 of OX352298.1, forward strand.
TTGAGTTGAAAAGTACATTGACGGTATTTCTTCATTAGCCTTTATTCTGAGAATTCTGTGCTTCGCGTTGTCTATTATGAATACGTTTCCCAGTTTGTCTATAACAAAGTCTGAAATATATGTATGATTTGATGCGTACTTTTCTTTAACCAAAGAGTCGTTTATAACGTATATGGCATTTCTATCGTCATTTACTACAAACACTGTTGCATTATAAACCTGAACTTTTAGGGAACACCACCTATTAGAGATATTGCTTATAATTGAAATTGTTTCGCTTGTTTTCGGTGAGTACTTGTATATTTTATGTTCAACAGCATCATGAAAATAGAGGTCATCCGTAGCTTGGTCTATAGCGAATGTACATATTCTTTGTGGTCGGGTTAACACTGTGGTGATTTCCTTACTGTCCAAATCCATTTTAAAAATTGTTCTATAATGGTCGTCCATGTAATATACTGTATTCGTGTTGAGATTAATGGCCCTTCGCGTGGGATCGTGAGGAAACGGAGCGTAGAATTCAGTAGATTTGTAGCAGCGTCCATGAATGCAACTGTTGCAGTCAGCGTCAGCGGCTTCCGTCGCCGTCCACGGCACCAGCAGCAGGAATACGGCGCACCAGTAACTCGATAATGACGTCATCTTCCACATCTTCCGTGGATCCTTCGATAGCGACATCCTGATAGCGCGTTAATTTTACGTACGGTTGAAAGTGACACAAAAAGTATTAAGTATGTTTTTTTAAATAATTAGCGCGAGACTCGAGAAACGTGATTCCTACTTTAATGCCTGGAGCAGACTGTCAAACATGCGGCAAAATTTATAAAAAATAATGATAATATCAGTGAGTCGTCAGATAGTTGGCAGGTCAAATGTCATACGTATATTCCTAATTATCATGAGCAAAATAAGATAGAAGCATCAAAGTTGTCTTAAGGGTACGTAAAGTTATCTTCTTTTGATTGACGTGATACTCATGGGACATTTTTGCACCAAATCCTTTAAGGATTCACCAGAGATTTTGTCCCTAACAACCATTAATATTTTCAAATTGAAAGTGAAGACGATTATTCAAATTTCTTTGAAAAGAAAACCGTACGTAAATTTTTGAAATATGAATGTCTAGATATTCTCACCCTTGAGTCAGAGCGCCGGGGCCCCACGGACCAAGGGTCTCGACGCCGAGTGGGACAAAAATAAATTCGACGCCGAGACCACTGTATTTTCCCCCTTGGCTTTTTCGGCCGCCTTTGCCGCTGCCGCTGCCCTCAAGGTTCGGTGGAGATGTGATGGGACTAGTATGTTTACGTGGGTTGCATCACATACCAGCACCCGTCCTATACTCCACGGAATCTAAGACATACCGTCCGGTCTCTTGCCGTCAGTCCTAGAGTTGCCGGTAGGCTCAAAAGAGCCGGCGTTACATTAACTGACGCAAGAGACCGACGGGCGATGTAATTCTGAGGAATTGTTTTTAATGATGATAAGGCAAACTTATTTGGTACATCTTAATTGCCTTAAACAGGTAGGTAAACGTGAACTTTGAACTCCTTATCTGAACATTGCGAATATGGCGATGTAATGGTACTATGTAAAATCATAAGTACTCATAAAAATTGATTTTTGTTTTTCGTTCGGCAGTTGGTTCCAAACAATAAATTAAAGTACACGTTGAGTGAAAAATTAATATATAATATAAATATATTTTGTTCTATACGACGACAATCTCCAAGTACAATCTGAAGACCAGCTGTACCTACTACATAAAGCAGTGCTGTCGTGTGGCAAGTCGTTCGACTGCACGCGCAGCCAGGATGCAGCCACCGAGGAATCCGTGGACAATGACGTCATCACTGAGATACTGGAGCGCCGTGATGATGCTGATGATGGTGCTACTGGTGTCAGAAGCCGTCGGCAGATGGCATGACCACGACTGCCACAGCTGCTTGAACAGTCGTTGCTACCTACCCACTAGGCCTTCTAGCCTAGTTGGTAGTGACCCTTCCTACGAAGCAGGAGGTTCAGGGTTCGAATCCTGGTCAGGGCATATAGTCACTTAAGAGCGTACCAGTGTCGCTCTCAGCGGTAGAATGCAGTCGCTGTAGTGGAAGGTGTACGCAAAAAAACCGCAAATCGATGTACAACTTAGCCGTTTGGCACACCCATGCTAGAGGTAAAAACAAAATTTTTGACAAGCAGTTCTTAAAAAAAACCCTTAGGAGGGGAGTGCTTTACTTGTAATCTGCTGGTCGTGGAGTCCTTAATCCCTGGCTGACAAGCGTATCGCTCGATTTTTCTAATATCTGGGTCATTCTGATATTAAGTTCTTCCGTGATCTAGTCGTTTTACTATCAAAAAGGCATTTAAAAATGTAGACGTTCCATATGAGGTGGTCGTTTTGATACTAAGCTATTCTGAGATGAAGACCTTCTGCTCGGTGGTCATTTTACTACCATGTCGTTTTGAGATTTAGACTTTCTGCATCTATGGTCGTTTTGCGATCTAGTATTTATGCCGAACAGGTAATTTTGTAGATCTAGTCGTTTTGATACCAACCCGAAATTGGAAATGTTTTGTAGTGCGGAAACCTTATTTTAGGAAGCAAAACGAAAAGAGTGAATTTATATTTAAATGAATTAAGTTTGTAAAAATCTGACCAAGTCCGAGTCGGAACTCGGGACACCAAGTGTTTCGTACCACAAGGTTAACAAATAATCCTCACCGTGTGACTTTAAGAGGGTTTTTATGTTATACTAGCTGTACCCGAGGCTTCGCTCACGTGCGTTTTAGTAGGCTTTACCACTTATTGTTACCCTCAACAGTCCATTGCTAAAAGTTGCCTACGCATTCAACATGTCAAAAAGTCAGTGCAGCAGTTTATTAACGCAGCAGCAGCAGAGACTAAGAGCGAAATCAATGATCAAGGGAAGCGTATGAGCGGGAAAATCTGCCGATTTGAACGCAGAGCTCCCCGTAGAGCCGAACGCCCGAAGCGTCGTTGTAGAAAATACCTTTGCAGAAGCTGGACAGAGATCTAACACAAATTAATGATTAATGTCATCAAATGAACCGGAGCGTGGAAAGCCCGACAATAAGGCAGCATTTTCACTGAGGCGGAGATGAGAGGAAACGTGCGAGAACCAACCAATAGCTCTGTACTTTAACGCTTTTAAGGCTGCGTTTCCACCAGACATGAGCGAGGATACGTTGCGAAGAATGTGTTTGCAAAGAACCAACCCTAGAGATGCGTTGTACGAGGATAAACAAATGAAGAGATTCTATTGGTGCTTCAAAAACACATTCCTCGCAACGCATTTTCCCTCATCTCTGGTGGAAACGCAGCCTAACTAAGACACGTAACCTTCGATTGCTATTGGTCGATTTGTGCATGCCCACACTTATGTCCGATCATCTTCGCATTAAAGGAAAGGCAGCCTTAGTGGTATGGCCGAAAGCTGAGCTAGACGTAATGTCGAAGGCGAAGGTAACTGTGATGCTTACAGTCAAAAGAGCTTCTGCAGTTGCAGGTGAGAGATCGAACACAACTTAATCCCGCCTATCCTGTGGTTAACTATATTAATACTCTTTTTGGTCCCGTCTTAAACATTCAACCTCACTATTTTTGGTATAAAAAAAATCGTCCAGTGTATTTTTTCTTTGTGCGGTGGGCTCGGCGGGCGGAGGCTTTTACTAACTTTTATTTAAGTGCCTATTACGCAAACCGGTATAAGGCACTTAAATAACAGCCCACCCCCCGAACCCCTCTCAGGAAACTTGTCAAACAATTAACTTCATCGATACTCGTTTTGCTCCCGTCTTAAACATTTAACCTAACCATTTATGGTATGAATAGACATCGTTTAGTCTGTATTTTTATTGTGCGAGGGGCCCTGCCCCCCGAGCCCCCTCTTACACTTGTCACTCAGTTAACTTTATCGATACTCGTTTTGCTCCCGTCTTAAACATTTAACCATTTATGGTATGAATACAAATCGAGTAGTGTGTCTTTTCTTTGTGCGGGGGGCTCTGCCCCCCGAGCCCCCCTTTTACCTCCTGTTATGTAGTAAACTCTGTCAACATTCTTTTTCTCCCGTCTTAAACATTCAACCTAAACATTGTTGGTATGAATTAATATCGTTCGGTGTATTTTTTTCTTTGTGCGGGGGGTCCGCCCCCCGAGCCCCCCTCTTGCATTTGTCCCGCAGTTAACTTTATCGATACTCGTTTTGCTCCCGTCTTAAACATTTAACCTAACCATTTATGGTATGAATAGAATTCGTTTAGTGAGTCTTTTCTTTGCCTTAGCCCCTTTTTGCCACCTGAGTATCACGTGTTTTTTTGTGCATAAACTAAACTACGAACTTTGTTTTCAGATAACTGTTGCTCAGTGACGTCTTAGTTAGTAAGACAATCCTGGGAGAGATAGCGTTGTGGTTCATTTAGCTCTGGGCATTTTTTTCGATTTCCGATTTTAGGGTTCTGTATTTACCATGTATGTATACTTTTTTATTAAGAATATGAAAAAACCTACTACATTATTTATGTATAACTAGCTTTTGCCCGCGGCTTCGCTCGCGTTAAATTCGGGTTAACACGGTTCCCCTTTCCTGATTGCCCCCCGGAATGCTCCATACAAACTTCCACCCCCCATTTTAGGGAAGTGGGGGGTTAGAAAGACACAAAAAGTAGCCTATGTCACTCACCATCCCTTCAACTATCTCCACTTAAAAAATCACGTCAATTCGTCGCCCCGTTTTGCCAAACGGACAAACAAACACACACACATACACTTTCCCATTTATAATATTAGTATGGTTGTCTCCAAATCAACCAATATCAATTTGTGACTTGAATTCAGCGTTATAATAATTGCATTTACCATGCTATGTTCTACCCGCTAAAACCATAAAGTCAATATTATTTATAGAAATCCGTTCAGCCGTTTTTATGCCAACTGGTAATATATAAACAGACAAAAATACAAACAGACAAAAGTTCTAAAAATCGTCGAATACTGATCTATTATCGATTTTAAGAGCTACTTAATAATATTTTTGCTAATATCTCCAATGTACAGATTCTCTACTCTCCTTTGCTTTATTATATGTATAGAATAGATAGATAGATACATAGATGTTAGGCGGTTGTATCAAATTATTTAAATGTGGTCGTATAAACTCAAATATTAAATAATGAGTCTTACTAAAGTCTGTTCGGTAAGAGAAGTGTAGTGGTTTATACTGAAACTACGACACTCCTCTTTCCGGTTAGACATGGGGTAAACTCTTAGAGAATTCAACCCGGATGGAGTGGCCATGTCTCTCATTTTCTATACAAAAAAGTCTGCCGATTTTTGTGGGGGAGGGGAAAGTCAAATATATGGCTATTCGTACGTAACGTACAAATAGCTACGTCAGATATACGTCAGTCCATACAAGTGTATTACCAGGGGGGTTTCACTACGCAGTTTAGGTACATTTGGCCGGCGTGCCTCCCGGGCAGGCGTATGGCAGTGGGCTGCCGCTCGGCTCGCACGATACTCGTGTCACGTCCACATGGCGCTCGCGCAAAATTGAAAATACACAATGGCTTCGAAACCTAAATCTCGATCTAATCCGTATAAAAGATATCTTTACGGATGTCTGAATAAACGGAGGAACAAGGAATCAGAAATAACATTTTTAAATTCCGGACGATATTGAAAGGTCCCGAAGTTCTTAATTTACATTACAACTTACTTAATTTATTGAAAATTGGTTGCCCAGAAACAATATTAGGAACTGACCGACATCTTTTCAAAGGAATACAGCTATGGCATACCTACTTCCGTGAGAATCAGACATAATCTCTATAATTTTTTTTATCTCCGGATAAAAATTTCATGTTTACAGAATCAACGTTTGTAATTCCTACATATTTATCTTAAAAATAATTAATCAGTAGGAATAGGTACAAAAACTTGTCAAGTGACAGCCCCGTGCCGACTCTCACAGCTCGGTCATAAAACTGCGGCGTGCAAAGAAGATTCACGGTTCGTGCGCGGTTATAAGTTCCAATTTTGCTTGCAGGCGGCGAGTATAGGTATAATTATATACCTAAATCTGACTTTTGTGAAGGAGTGAATTTTCTGTACGGTAGTACTATTAGTTATTCTGTTGTATTACCACTGGTCATATGTTTTCGGCAGAGGGGAACGCCTATCAATGGCGACTCTGGTTGGTTGAATTCTCTAAGGGTATATACTATCAGGTGACAACTAAATCTCACAAATTGCGAAAAAATAAGTAAAGTAAAATCCGCCTTGTTTTGTTACCAATACGGTTCATTACGGCTATAAAGTTGTGGTAGTAGGTAATTACTAATTAGTGAATTTGTTTGTCACCCGACGACGTGCGTTGCTTTGAAGGCCTGTTCGAAATTTAAACTTATGTTATCTATTATCTCATAAAAACAAGAAAACAGCAATGAAGTATGGAGTTCTATATTTAAATTTAATTGACAATTTTCAAAATAATTTTCCTTGGGTAGGAAAGCTCGTTCGATATTTACACTTATAGCAGTTGAGTAAAGTTTAATTTTGTATGTACTATTTTTCTCTTATGCTTTTAATATATAAATCATAGGAAATTACCACTGTAAATTGACTGTAGGTACATATCAAGTCCTATAGTAACCTAAGGTCAATCCGTGGTCTGAAAACTGTTAAAGATAGGTCTACCAAATAATTATGCCGTCATCTGCAGGGTCTGTTTAGTGGACTATTCAGTTCTCAGTTCCTAGTTAGCTATAGTTTCTGAAAAAAACGCGGGGACAGAGCCGTAATTTTTGTACGAAAAACGGCATTTTCAAATGCGTTTTTTATCAAAACTACTGCTCGTAAAATGAAGTCAAAATCAGTCAGCTGCCCTAACTTTTTGCAGGCTTTCTATTGGTACCCCACACGATTCTTACAAATGAAAAATAAAATTCACTTTCTCCCTTAATCCCCCTAAACTTCCTCATAATTAAATTTAAATTTAAGCAGTTAAAGCCGAGGCCTTCCCAAGTAACACAGGAAGCATTATAACATATGAATAGTTAACTTATTTCGAACTTAAGGACCGTATAAACTCTTATATACGTTCACCGAGCAAATTGTCGCATTATATGATGCTTTGAGCTGTATAACGGTTGTATAATGGCATATCTAATTGCTTTTGTAAAGCCTTTAGCTTTAGTGCAGCAAACCACAACGCAACTGAACAGCTTTCGACTGTTTAAAAGCACTTAAGTGCTTTAGGTTCTACAATAGCATTATATAATGCATTAAGCTGTATAACGGTTGTATAATGGCATGTATAAATGCTTTTTTAAAGCCTTTAGTTTTAGTGCAGCGAACCAAAATGCAACTGTACAGCTGAATGCTGTAAAGTTGCGTTTTGGTTTGCTACACTAATGCTTCGGTGTGGTTTAGTGCCTTAGGTTCTACAATAGCATAAATAAATGCTTAATGCTGTTTATGAGCATGAATATTAGCCATTATAATGCCACGTAAATCCGGTATACAGCTTTCAGCTATTTTTAATGCCTTAGGGTGTACAATAGCATTTATAAGTAGGTAATACGTTCCTAATGCAGTATAATAGCAATAATATAAACCATTATAAAGCCAAGTAATTCACTATAAGGTGCTGTTAATAAATTACGTCATTTCTAATGGGGGGGGGTCTGGACATCGGATGATGGTAGCATGACGTAGAAGGGGGGGGCGGTCATTCCGAAGATCACATCATCAATTTGTAAAAAAAGGAATGAAAGTCGTGTTTCTATAAACTTTTAATGCCATAAAATATTATCTACTAAATAGTTTTTTATTTTACAATTAAGCTTAAAACGCATTTTTTTAAATGACGTCACTTTATTTGGCAGGGGGAGGGTTGGATGATTTTAGGGGGGGGGGGGGTAAAAATCATCAAAAATTGATGACGTAATTTATGAACAGCCCCCATACAGCTTTTAGCGGTTTTAGTGCCTTAGGTTCTACAATAGCATAAATAAATGCTTAATGTTGTTTAATAGCATAATTATTCACGTGTAATGCTGTAGGCATAAATAAGGCATTTTTTAAGGGTCACTGAGCTGCTATTGGACTAAGAGCTAGCCACGTCAGATATGACACAATAATGAGAGCAACAAAACCCGTCTGGTTAGATTGCTATACTATTCTTGTTGCTAGATCCTGGCATCTGGCAGCTTTTAATGGGTGGAGGTCACAGTGACAGACTAGCAAAATGTTTTAATTGGAAAATAGTAATACCAAACTAGGTAAAAATTGCCGAAGTTGTCTCAGTTATAAAGGACAGGGCCTATATTTTAAGGTGCTCCCTGGCGCCACCGACCTTAGATCTGATTCCCTTAGTTTTCTAATGATTTATATAGCTTATCATATTATCAGTAACGGCTTTAAACAATGTAGTATCCTATATTTACTTCAATATTCATTGTCTTCGAGATATTTGACATCAAAGTCGAACCGGTTAAGGCTAAAAAAGTGGTTTTATGGTCATAAATTTTGTTTTAATTAGTTAAAAATTAAAATCTCTCTTCAGTTTTTAGAGACATCAAAGTATATGTAAGATTCTTTACACCATTCGAATATCGATAAAAGTGTTTTTTTAGACCATATTTTAAAAATATCATAAAAAAATAACGGCTCATTTATTTCAAGATCCGGCTCTACAGAATGGAGATAAAAGATTCAAAAACCGATAGTTGTTTACCTTATAATTCTATCTATAGTGAATATGTTGGAATATCGACTCAAAACTGGTCAAAAATCGATAAAAAAAAACGTTAGACCAAGAAATATTGTGTATTATTACCATACATCGGGGTTTTCGGTGCGGGAATGTTTGACATCAGCCAAAGAGTAGGCATTAACTTAAAAAACAGAATGTACTCTAGCACGTTTCTACCTAATGAATAATTGATCGGAAAAATCATAGGTATATACAATTTATATGTAATAGCTGACTATTATGTATATATATTGTAGGTACATATACCTATGATTTTTTCAAGTATTTTTTTATTAATTCATGTAATGACTGATCATTGTCAACCTCTTCAGTTAATCAAATAGTTCATAAATGTCGGACGTCAAGATTAATATTTGACACTTATTATACCGTGTCTTTGTCTTAGGTAGATCTAGTTAATAAATTTCGGATATGCAATTGCATTTTTAAATTACTAAGTATATAATAGTCAATACAAACATGCCTCTAAGAAAAAAAGCTCGTATCATAGTGTGTAAGCTATTCACAGAGAGGTAGTTATTCATTAGGCATAATATGATATTTTCTCAGACTAACTCTCAACCTATCTGTTTATCTCTACTCTTTCTCAAATCGTTCCCGCACCGAAAACCCCGATGTATGATTATTACGGAAACAAAAACAGTAGGCGACAAACTATGAACTATATTTTATTATACATCGTTTGGCACTACTTTCTCCCAACATAAACTTTTGTATAATTTCTCTTAATATTGTATAGTATTTGTATAGTTTCTCATAATATTGCATCAAACCCAGATCTCTAGGATTTATTTTCTTGAAATGGTTTGCATTCTTTGACTTCCACCACTTTAAAGCTGCCAGATGTCCAGATCTAGAAATAAGCATAGTATACCAAACTGACTAGAGGGGTTTGGTTGCTCTAATTATTGTGTCATATCCGACGTGGCTAGCTCTCCGTCTATACCAACGCCATTTTGTAAATAATTTATAACCTAAAAATAAAATCATGCGGACCTATTTATACAAGGAAAATACCTATATAATAATGAAATTACTTAATTGAAGACTGCTCAACCCACACTATTATGTTAATAATGCAAAACTCGTTCTATACGAGGATTACACAATTGTTTTGTTTATGTGACGCATATCTTTTTATAATATTTTATAGCAAAACCACAATTAATCAAAGGCGCGTGAAAATTTTCAATGAAACTACACTATATACACATTCACAGTAAACTACATTGCGCAGTAATATTTGAAGGATATAATAACGTAAAAGAGTCAAAAACTTTTATAAATTTTGTTAGGATGCAAACAAATATGACGTGTCACTCATTCAGTTTTTTGTACCGTCTTCGTCCATTTTATATTGCGAGACAAAGTAGTTAAATCACAACGTTCATTGTATTATAACATTTATTCCGTCGGTGTTAGAGACGTTTTTGCATTGACGTAAGGTTTATTTTACTACACTCTTATGCTACTATAGTGCTTTTGTATTGCGATTGGCAAGTTAATCGAGAGTACTTATGCTTCTTTACTGCGATTAGCAAGTTTTTTGGCCGTATTAATGCTTCTTTAATGCAGTTGGCAACTTAATAGAGCGTACTAATGATTCTTTAATGCGATTGGCACTTTCCATGACAACGATAATGCTAATAGCGCAGACATATTGCGCCTGTAATGCTATTAAATGACCTGTATAGGATCTCAAGCTGGGTAATTCGTGCCCATTTAAGACCTATATCAGCACTATAAACGTTTATAATGCTACTATAAAACGAACTGAAAATGCTAAAAGCATACAGATATGCTGTAACACGGCCCTTATACTGCTTTGATGTGTTACTTGGGTTGTTACAGCCGACATTTTCTATACCTATTCCAAATTTCAGCTTTCTACGTTAAACCGTTTCCGAGAAAGACGCATTTTACCGATTTCTGCGACCGGAGTGATCCCATAACTGTTTCGTAAACCAATTATTGGTACGAAACACTAAAAATGTAAACGATTCGCCACTTTTGAGTCTGTTTTACAATCACCTGTTTCTAAATAAAGATGCATTTAAAGTTTAAAATTTCCATACAAATATTATCGGGTCGTTATCCTTTTCCAACGACAATTAGATGAAATATTCGCATTCGAGCATCAATACAATAAAATAATTGTATAAAACCTATAAGAGTGTTGAAAGACTAATAAAATGTTTCTTTTTACGTCCGTCAGTAACGAAATTTTCTTTGCAGTAGGTTTTTAAGGAAATATTGTGACATTGTGGCCCTTTTTAGCGTGGACAGCTTAAATTTTTCCACAGTGACACGGTGTTATTGTAAGAGGTGAATAGGTTTAGGTAGCCCATTCTAAACAACTTTTTCTATTAGGCCAACTCCAAAATTACATAAAAATTTGGCTATTTCATACATTTTGGCCTATCAAATGTCGACGTTTTCTATGGGGATGACATTTTTTTTTCAGGGTTGGTCCCATATCAAAAGTTGTTCAGTGTTAAACCTATCTAATCACTTCGCACAATATGGCAAATTGTTGATAAAAAAACAGCCTGTATATTGACTGACTTAATGTATCTGACACTACATTTTTTTGTTAAAAAGGGCCCCAAGAATTGCCTAGAGGCCCCGAAAGGGGTTAATCCGGATTTGAGCAGAACTGTTTTGGGATAAAAATCTTAGCGAACCAATCTTGTTACGTTAGATTGTACTAGAAACAGGATTTAGTTTACCTCCGATTATAGACAGTCCAGTCTGCAGACCAAGCCTGGGTTAGCCAACTGGACGCCAGTGTAACCAAATCGGAGCAGTAGTTCCTAAAGAGGATTTTGTCACCACTGATCACTGCCTCTTTGGCAATATGGTCGACCCATTCGTTGTCCGAGACCATTGAGTGGCCCAGAACCCAGACCAGTCGTCTATTTAATACAACTACAAGCGACAATTTAGAAGCGGTAACCTCTTTCTAAAACATGGGGTTAGAAAGATACTTCCTGTTGTAAATTTACCTTGAAAAGATACTACCTAATGACACCTCATATGTCGTAATACGTCAAACGATGTAGGCTGTAGAGGTGCAAAACTGTCCCAATAGTAGCATCTTAGTAGAATGTGGAGAAGTGGATGTCGATCGAGGAGAGACATGATTAATACATACCAGTACTATTTAAAATTTCCTACAAATCAGCCTTACATATGATATACTTAGAATTTACGGTTATTTTGTAATTTAGAATCGAAAAGTAGAAAAAAACACATTTTTATTTTTTCGAATATTTCTAGTTCCTCTTATGGAAACTCCAAATAAGGAACCATACATAATTAAGAAATTCAGCCTCTATAAAATAAGGTATCAACAGTTTAAATCACAAACATAGTTTTGTAGTTATGGCAGAGTAAAAGTCGTCTTGAACATTGAACTAACAAACACTTTCTATGGCTGTTTTAATGGTACACTTTTGCACCGAACTATAAGCCACCTAAAAGTAACTTGAAAAATATGCCCCATTAAAGCAATTGCATGATGATTTTATATAGGCAGAATTTCTTAATTATGTATGGTTCCCTATTTGGAGTTTCCATAAGAGGAACTAGAAATATTCGAAAAAATAAAAATGTGTTTTTTTCTACTTTTCGATTCTAAATTACAAAATAACCGTAAATTCTAAGTATATCATATGTAAGGCTGATTTGTAGGAAATTTTAAATAGTACTGGTATGTATTATTCATGTGCCCCTCTCCTCGATCGACATCCACTTCTCCACATTCTACTAAGATGCTACTATTGGGACAGTTTTGCACCTAACTGTACATACATATGTACATACTCCATACACACAGTTAGGTAAAAATGATGAAATAAAACACGAATTTAAGTAAGTATTAATTATATTCAACATTATCACACTAAGAACTATGATGTTATGAAATTTCGTGGTATACGAGTAATCAAAATATTTACAAACTGAATAATAAAATATTATGTACATATTTATTAACCCTGAATTACATGCTTATTAAGTATTAGAAAAGTTACTACGTCTCATGACATTACGTTTAATCTTTTACTTATTAAATATATCGTTTTGACATAAATATTTAACTACATGTCATTTTATGCCCATAAATATAAAAACATCATAATACTGATGTTACATCTTCACAGGAGATAAACAAGAACATAGAACACACTGTATAAAAAAATTACAGTATAAAACAAAATACGAATGCCTTAACATTATTTTAATCTAAAACGTAGAAGATAACAGTTCACTTTCAAAATAATTATGAGTCATTGTTAATATACAATGAAAACGGATCACTTCATATAAGAAATCCAAACAAACTGGCGGTTTTCATTGTCCTTTTCTGCGGTTTCTATGTTAAGGTTAAGTATGTGAAAAACTAGGCTTGATATTTTAACAATTTTAAAGTACTCACGGACGTACGAAAGTCTAAACTGAATAAAAGAGTGATCAATCGATCACCACCGAATGTAAACGGTGATGACGAAGGAGTTAAGTAGGTGTCCAGTAAAGACAAAAGTCTAAACTAAATAAAGAATCGATCACCACTGAATAAAGGCGGTGACAATGAAGCTAATCAGTAGTCTAGTAAAGACAAAATAAACTAAATAAAGAAATAATCACCACCGAATTAAGACGGTAATGATGAAGCTAGACAGTATTCTAGTGAAGATAAAATAAACTGAATAAAGAAGTGACCACCACCGAATGAACAAGGTGATGATGGGGAGCTATGCAGTAGTCCAGTGAAGACAAAAGCTTAAACTAAATAAAGAAATGATCACCACCGAATAAAGACGGTAATGAAAAAAGAGCTAAGTAGGAGTCCAGCGAAGTGTGTGAGGTCATGTTTGCTAGCTGCGTTGTAGAAGCCACCGTACACTTGTAGACCTGCGGTTTCGATGCTGAAAATTAAAAAAAAGGTGAGCTGCGAAATGCGCCTGTGATATGGGATTGACCTTAGGGAGATTTATTGTCCTATAAAAAAAATCACGACGTCTGAGAAAAAATCTGTTTTGAATGGATTTATCGTGTTTTTTTGTGGAACGACATTTAGAGTGCTGTTCACCCTAGCTACTCATGGAGTGAGACCGGGAGTGACACGAAGGTTCACCATGGGGGAGATTTATTGCGTAATTTTAATTCTGATATTTAACTCCCTTAACCTACTATGATTATTGTGAAAGTTTAAATGTATGTTTATTTAGATATACTCGTAAATGTCTATAACAGTACAATTTAATGTTAAAACGAGTAGTTTTACATTTTAGGCATTTTGATAGTCATAATTGTAGGTTTCTTTCTTAAAATTAATAAGGTCGATCTTTTGAAATAATAGACTGCTGCTGTAAGAAAATGGATCCTGGACGGAATCTTTTTTTTCAAAGTTTTTGAACAAGATAAAACTACACATCTCGTGAACTTACCTGAATTTGCAATAGTCGCCATCATAACTCCAGCCCAAGTACTCCCCAGTCCTGAGGTTCTCGCTCCGCAGCCACTCCTCCAAAGGTCTGAAATAGTCCCTCATGGCCTCGCCGCTGAGTCGGGACTCGCCGATGCTCTCTTGAAGAACCTGGGTCCAGGGTACTGAGGAACCGCGTTCCATCAGGCGTCTGGAATAGAAAAGTTTTCTTTGAAATACAAGGTTTTAAAGTTACGAGCGGAGACTAGTCTAGTAAAGAAAACTAATATTATTACATAGGTAGGTAGTTTTATAATAATGACGCGCAATTTTTAACCCATATGAATAAAACTGAAGGGTACACGGAAATAACATGTCTAGTCACTTTTTTTGTAAAATGAGATTTTTATATCAAAATGTAGAGCTTGCAATGAACTAATAGTAACAACTTCTGTTACAGATGTAAATTTTAACGTATATCCACTTCTTAACTCATAAAAACCATCTATGTAGTTACGAAAATAGTATGGTTAATTGAATCGTTCCAAATTTTAAAAGCGCTATAATTCAAAATCTTGTCAATGTGACTAGACATGTTCTTTCCGTGTACCCTTGAAATAATCATTTTAGCCAAACGAATACCAAGATACTAACTCTACACTGTGCTTACTGTATATTACAAAATTAAAAGGGCACCATATCAATTATTTAGCATAGTTGTGGTAAAAAAGGTACTTAGTTTAAAATAAAGAGATATAAACACCAACAATAAAATGTACCCCAAAATGGTCCCCTGCGGCACTACGCAACAAAAGCCTTACAACGGCATGCATAAAACGCAAAACTGGGTCGAGATATCGGATTTCTAAAGACAGGAATACAAAGCCGTTGAAAGTGTTGAAACGCCAGTTCTAATAAAGCTCAACTGCGCCTTTCTCGCTACTTCGGCTTAAATGCTCCCTGGATGCACATTCAAATGCCTTTGAGAAATCTAAAAGGGACTAAGATCGTATAAAGGTCTTTCAGACATAAGCTCTTTATGAATTGGGACGTAAAAATGTATATTCACCATAAAAGTAGAAGATCACGTAGCAAAACGATATTTGGATTACGATACAATGATCCAATGTTGGGTTTAATATTGAAACAATAAGTACCTATTCATGTTTTTGGGAAGGGTTGGAAAAATATTAGGTACAATTTTGGTATTTTCTTTTGCAGGATTTGAATTTTAAATATTCAGGGTTAATTAAACCCCAAATAACACGAAACCCAAAATGATCGTATATGGAATAAGTATCAATTCTTTAAAGTCCATAAACAGCTAAAGCAAGTTCAGTACAAGTTTCCTCGTCGGTCAATATATCAAAAAAAATTCAAAAGGTGGTCTGAAGTTACATTTTTCCTAAGGGCCTAGTCCTTAGCTTAATACCGGAATTCCAGTATTGTCCATACAAAAAATACCGGTGTTGCAAGCCTTATTCCTAACCTTGAGTAATAAAGGGTTAAGTTAAGTACAGTCGCCATCAGATATATCGGAACGCCCAAGGTGGTCACAAATATCTGAACAATGCCTCTATTCTCAAGACGACAAAGTGCATGTTCAGATATTTTTGAATACCCTGGCCGCTCCGATATATTTGATAGCGACTGTACATAATTTATACGCTGTTTATGAAAATGTAAAAGATGTTTTCTTTTTCTTAGCTAAGTAGGTTTTATATCACAGGAAGTTCTAATGTCGATTATTTAAAAAAAAATACCAGGACGGTGGCAAACAAGCATACGGCCCGCCTGATGGTAAGCAGTTACCGTAGCCTATGGACGCCTGCAACCCCAGAGGATTCACATGCGCGTTGCATACCCCTTTAATAACCTATACACTCCTTTTTTGAAGAACCTCATACTGTAGCCCGCCGGGAAAACCTCGGCAGGGAGTTCATTCCACAGGCGCAGCGTACGTGGGAGAAAATTCCTCTTAAACCGTACAGTGATTTAACTATAGATAGGTGCGTGAAGTGAAAAGGGCAGCGCAGGCCATCCCCGTAGTGCGAAGTGCAAATGATATAGAGGTAAGGCGAATTAAACTATTTGTATGTACGGTCACGTCTGAAAATATGGATACATTTAATGTGAGAAAAATGTAAACAAGACTTTACGCCTTGGTAATAGAGTCGTGGCTACATATTTTTGTCACATTTAATGTATCGATATTTTCAGACGTGACTGTACCATCGCCAACACTGTTAACTGGCCATTTGTAATCCCTATTGCAACGGCATAAGGTCTATCGATGGTCAGTTAAGTGGGCTGTTTGTACAAGGGTACGTGAGTCAAATGTTGGAGGCACCTTCTATTGTCGTGGGGTGGTTAGTTTTTATTTAGACCATAAGATGACAGTCCTCCAACGCAGACGGTCCGTTATTTGTACAGTTTCCAGAACGGTGGTTACATATGTTTTTTGGGGATCAATGTTACTCTGCGTTCGTTGGAAACACCTTAGACAACTCTACACGTGATCTCCGGGTGGTGCTAAAAGAGTAACAAACTTGGCAGCTGCACTGTCCCATCTGGACCTCGCAGCACTCACTGGATTTTCTTCACCATCTGCTTTCCCACTACTACTACCCCAGAGAAGAAATGCCTATCTATATCCAGTGACATGTAGCCATACGATAAATAAATACATATGTTTATTACACGAACTTTCTAGGGCAGAATAGACAAATTACAACCTAAATCTATAACCTATAAAGATAAGGTTAAACCAGAAAACCAGACGTTTACTTAAACAGTTGTACAAACGCCTCTGTCTAACCAAACTACCGCTTTAGGGTTAGACATATCGCAAGCTAAATTACTACCTGCTGTTGCAACCTTTATGCAGGTTCATTTAACGGCGTAATATGGGCAAATACAGGCAATACCACAGACATGTATCTGGTTAGATGGGCCATTTAACGAAACACGCAGCGTGACGTGCATCACTCATTAAGGTAAAATTTACGTATCCACGAACGCTTAAGACCTGGGATGTACATTTAATTTTTTAATAAGGTCTGGCATTTTCATACGGCTATTGTCAATACTATAATGGTAACTTAGATAAATTTGTAATCATTTTAATGTACAGTCGAGGACAAAGAGATGTATACACTTTTGGACCTTATTGCGTTGTAATAAGGTCCAAAAGTGTATACATCTCTTTGTCCTCGACTGTACCTAGAAATTATTAATTTGGTTAAAGACATTTAAAAAATATTTTTAAAGTTTATTAGGCTGCTTTTCTTGATTAAATTTGTACTATTAAGCGAACTAAGAAACAAGAATCGCACATAATACCGAATCGGGTGACCACTTTAACGAACTAGAATAAAAATCAATGGAAATGTGGTTTTGAGTGATTCTCAAATTTTAACTGACTCACTGTTGAATATCAACTAACTGCGCTAAATTTGCGTCTCTAGACATTACTGGCACTACTGGTAGTGACGTTTTTAAACTTATTAAAAATACTTCATACAAAACTAAATGTGTCATCCTTTTTGTACCCACATATAGTTATCAACCATTGACGTTAACCTATGACTTTAAGAATTATACGCAATTCATTACCGATTTTGTTAAGGGCACCCATACAAAGTGGCCACTCGACCGACTAGGTCAGTTGTCGTGTCGCAACTGAGCCCCAAAATGGCCGTCTCTAACCCGTATTAGTAGGGATAGGTATTTAACTCACAGAAAAAAATCACAACTTAATATCTGCCGTATAGTAATCGAGTTATAGCTGAAAATTGAAGATATTCGGCGATACAGCACGTTCGTTGAAGCGTACATTTACCTTAGTTCGGGAATTCGGGACACATTTGTGCGGCTCTGGATCAAATAACGTTGCTTGGTACTTTTTTGAAGCAGGCGTGTAAATGTTTGTCATGAAAGGTCTTGTAATCAGACAAAAATTCACAGATTTCGTGCCTCACACGACTATCGAGCACATTGGAAATGAATCTACGGAAGTCGAAAATATATTGTCGCTGAGCGACGAGAAAGTCGGGATAAGGAAAAGGTTATAAAATAAAACTACGACGCTGAATGATAATTATTTTATTCTTAGATTAACATAAGTATCCTCGACATAACGCCTGTGAACCAGAGTTGGGCAAAAATTAACGTGATTGAAACTAAAGTTAAAAATGAGAAGTTACTCATAATCATATGAACATGATTACGAATTCAATCATGAGCTTTATAATCTGATTGACCACCGACATGAGTAAATCATGTCGATTTTTAGTTTCACTCATGATTAGCTGAAGTGATTACATTAGTAAGACAGTATGCTTAGTTAAACTAACGATTTAGTTGATTAGATGATTAGATTTTGATTAGATTTTGCGTAGCTACTAGCTCCTTCACTTTTTTCCCTGACGAAACAGAGGCGGTACCTAGGTGAGTATAATATACATTTAGGATAAATGGCTATTTGTGACAATATTTCTAAAGTTATCATTTGGCGGTTGGCGCTTACGTCTTATGTTGTATAGTGCAGATTCAATATTGAGCAATAAAAGCGTAAATGCCAGTGGCAAATATTACCTTTACCATAATACCGACAATTTTTTTGTTAGTTTTTGGTATGAGTGTACAAATGAATGCTCCCATTTAACTTTGAAACGGCCTGTTTGGTTTTATTGCGGTTTTCGGCTACAGTTAAGGCAGATATCACACAGCTGCGGTTTTCACATGCGCTTTTCATTCTCATTCTCATTCTCATCCTCATCCTCATCCTCATCCTCATCCTCATCCTCATCCTCATTCTCATTCTCATTCGCATTCGCATTCGCATTCGCATTCGCATTCTCATTCTCATTCTCATTCTCATTTTCATTCTCATTTTCATTCTGATTCTCATTCTCATTCTCATTCACATTTTCATTTTCATTTAGGATAATGAAATGTATCTGGTTCAATATGTGAAATTCAGAACAAACGCCTTATTCAAGTAATAATATAAATCAGCTTAAGAACACTCTAAGCATACATTCGTCAATCACATTGAACAAGTTAGTTGATTAGCGTTAATTTAGTTTCAATCAGCGCCCGTCGTTAATGATTTACTCATGGCGAAATTACTTGATTGTTTTGTGTTATGATTTAATCAGCGATTATTCAATCAGCGATGATTAGTAATCGATCACCGATTTTAATCAAGTGTGCCCAACTCTGCTGTGAACAAACAAATTGAAAAATTTCCACACGCATATCGAAGTTTGAAAAATTGTCGCCGTGGCGCCTAAGTAATACATATTTCATTTTTAGATTAATAAGCAGGATATAATAATGTTCAAAGTACAAGAAAATTATTACATTATTTTAAGTTTTTTGTAAAAAAAAATATTATTCTTGTATGTTTGGTGCAATAAAGAATATTTACTTACTTACTTACTTACATTACAAATCCGTAGTCAACTCAAGAAATGGTAGCCACATAGCTAAATAATTTTTAAGCAAAAAAAAAACGACTTCTTCAATGGGGGAAGCCGGTGAAGGATTATTGTAGATGGTGCACTCTATACAATGAAATAACTTGCTTAACAAACACAGCGAAGAGGACAAATCGTCAAACGTGAACTATGCGTCGTTGAAGAATTCCTTTCTCATTTTACATTTCACATGGCATCAGCCGCAGTTCCACTTCATCAATATGTCACTGTTTTCAATGAAAATGCTTGATTTGTTGATTTAAATACAAAAATCACTTTATGTATGCCTTTAAGATTTGAGAAGTTTCCTCGATTCCTCCTGGATCCCATCATCGGAACTTGAGCTTGACGAAAATTTGTCCCGACAATCTAACTTGCTTAACAAACACATCGTAGAGGAGAAATCGCCAAACGTGAATTATGCGCCGTTGAAGAGTTCCGTTCTGATTATCATCAGCAGTTCCACTTCATCAAATGTCACTCTTTTCAATGAAAATGCTTGATTTGTTGATAAAAATACAAAAATCACTATGTGTATGCCTTTAAGATTTGAGGAGTTCCCTCGATCCCTCATGGATCCCATCATCAGAACTTGAGCTTGACGAAAATTTGTCCTGACAATCTTACTTGCTTAACAAACACCGATGTGTGTTCGATAAGAGAAAGAATCGCCAAACGTGAACTATGCGTCGTTGAAGAGTTCCCTTCTGATCATCATCAGCTGTTCCGCTTAATCAAATGTCACTGTTTTGAATGAAAATGATTGATTTGTTGATAAAAATTACTACATGTATGCCATTAACATTTGAGGAGTTCCCTCGATGCCCCATGACGGAGTTATGGAGTAACAAACATAAAAAAAAAAAAAAAAAACAAAATAAGAAAAACATACACGCCGAATTGAGAACCTTCTCTTTTGAAATCTTGAAGTCAGTTAAAAAAAAATGTGAAAAATGTCGTTCTGACTTTTTTCAAAAAGGTTAGGCTACAGGGCAGACCCTTATCCCGATCGTCTTTTTTTTAGGCTTAAATTGTAGCTGACTAAATTGTCCAGAAGAGTTCTTCTAAAATTTTTGATATCATTCTTCGTTTCTAAAATATCGAACGCCAAAATCAAATATTTGGAAAAAAATGTTTTTTTTTTTCACTATTCCGGCCATAACTTTTTTCTTTTTTGATTTTCACGAAAAATTCTTTTTGCATCTTACAGCTCTTATAAATATGAGTCTTTTGAGCTATTTTTAAATATCATATCTTTACAACTTTCTGAGTTATAAGGGGATCGCACTTTTTCGTGAAATCGGGGCCTATACTGGAACGAACGAAAAGACATTTCCAATGTCAAAATGCATAGGAAAAGAGGAAAGTTTATGATCAATTCATTTGTTTAATGTTAATGAGGTCTTAGAGCGATTAAATAAGCCCGTCGAAAAGTTAGAACCCTTCGGCTTAGAGTAGAAACACAATTTGATCTGAAAGCGGTATTTGATCTAAAGTGAAGAATAAATATCCTTTTTTAAGACCTAAATTATATATCTGTTCTCTAGGTGTAAAAACGCGTTCATCTATACATATAATAAACGCGTAAGGAAAAAATATTAATAAAGATAATATTAACTTTACGTACAAACGCTTCCTAAGCCAATTGTATGAAATACATTTTGCAGAGTTGTATTCGCGTGGTCTAATTAGTAATTACACATGTCTGTGGCAAATATCCAGGGCGATATAATTAACTGTTGTACTGCTAAATTATTGTATTGCGCTTGGACGAAGGTTGCGGCTTCATAGATTACTAACGTAATAATAACCTGCATGCATTCGAAGAATATAATCTGTCATTTATGTTGGTTTGATTTTAATTTGATGTCATAGTCAATAGTCATTTATTTATAGGTAATATTTTAAATATTACCTAACGTAAATTGGGGATCAATGTTACTCTGCGTCCGTAGGAAACACCTTAGACAACCCTACACGTGATCCCTGGGTGGTGCTAAAAGAGTAACAAACTTGGCAGCTGCACTGTCCCATCTGGACCTCGCAGCACTCACTGGATTTTCTTTATCATCTGCTTTCCCATTACTACTACCTCAGGGAAGAAATACCTATCGATATCCAGTGACATGTGGCCATCCGATAAAATAAAAAAACTGTAAGTTCAATATTACTACATATCAAATTACATTACATTGTTACTTATTGATTAATACATTTCCTAATTTTTCTAATTACAATTATGATATTGGTAGATCATAGAACTCTGTGATACTAAATTGTAAATGTAATTGTAACTGATTTAAACTTTCACAGTTTTTTACACATCTATTTGTAATAAACGGAGTTAACCGCGTATATTTTTTAAAAATTACCTTCGACGTTTCGAGGACGAAATTGTCTTGTCCCCGTGGTCCCGATGAAAGACAATGTCGTCCTCGAAACGTCGAGGGTAATTTAAAAAAAATATACGCGTTTAAGTCTCGTTATTACAAATAGATATGTTTAGGCGTCATTCTGATAGCAATTTTGATTACAGATCCATAACAAATCATTAAATTGGAATACTAAATTGGAACGGTGCTGTTAAGTACGGTTAATTACTTCTAATACAAAGTTTTTCCTTTGAATGGCTTCTACATTTAAACTTTAATCAGTCCGTTAATTTGTTAATGCAACTATGTAACAATAAATTCTTAGTAATATCGGGCGTGAGAATTCATAGTCATTTGAATTAGTATCAGCCAAGCTTTAAACCATAGCGGTATTACCTCACAGCTGATCTTTACTAATCCCTTCACCAGAGACAAGTAGATAATATAGATTTTCAACACGAAGAGAGCGAAAAGC
Organism: Pammene aurita; assembly: GCA_947086415.1. Classification (NCBI taxonomy): domain Eukaryota; kingdom Metazoa; phylum Arthropoda; class Insecta; order Lepidoptera; family Tortricidae; genus Pammene; species Pammene aurita. The sequence continues at coordinate 3,088,079 of OX352298.1, forward strand.
GTTCCCCATTAATATTATTATTGCAGATGGCGTCTATCTACCACATTATTTTTGAGTGCCCGATAAGGAAGTTTACTGGAGACGCCCTCTGAAAGTGAAAACGCAGGAAATTGAGTGAAGAATCGTCTAAAAATATTATTATATTGCTTCATATCCAAGTCATGAAATAAAACTTTCGAAATAACAAGGAAAATAAATACATTTAATAAATAGCCAATCGTATAAGGTAAAAAGCGTTTAGAGGAATTAATTTCCAGCAGGCTGGAAATAATTTTTCACTTCTCTTATTCAAAAAAATGTCTTTTCTACCTCGTTTAGAGGGAGCAAAAACGACTTTTGCTCCCTCTACATTTTTTTTAAACTTTTATTTCTGCCCTGACAACAGGGAGCAAAATTCAATTTTGCTCCCTGCTGTTAAGTTCCTTACTTGACAAAACCGCATAAACAAGAAACTTTATAAGACGTCACAATCAATTCATCAGCCAGCCAGAGACACCATAGAAAAAAAAAATTATACAATTTTTAGTAGCATGTTTAAGGAGACAGTTTCAGTAAGCGTTCAAAAACCATCCATTATTTCTGCATAAAACGTTTATGGCTTCATTAGTCGTCTCCTACAACGCGCTACTGGATAACATATGATATACTTATTATCCGAGTTTGCCCAATCCCGGAAGGTGTGCATAACTTTTGGCAGCAAAATAACTGCGAAATGTTTGCTCTTTTTCAGTTATTCAGTTATTTGCTTGTAGCTCAAAAACGGTAGGTCTGTCGGAAAAGTCAATCCATTCAATGATAAAGAGGCTTAATTGGACTGCATTCGTTGGGGGTAGAGAGAGGCCACATGAAAGTTGGCTTTATGAGGAATTTTGAGAATATCACGTGGCGGATTTTGTCCAAGGAGGTTTCATTGGCCTTAGGTGAATATACTGAATATAAGGCTGCCAGGAATAGTTGACATGCTGAAATGAGATCTTCAGGGTCAACACAGGAGCAAAAAATTCCCAAAAATAATGCACGACTCCTGGGATTGAACAAACTTGGATTACATGAATTTAGGACCAAATGAAGATGTTAAAACTATTTCCAGCTTGCTGGAAATTAAGTCTTCGAAAAAGTCTAACTTGGACTAAAAAAACATGTCAAACATATTTTTATATATTTTCAAACATTTTGGCAAAAAGTCATAAATATAAATATAAATGAGGTGTCAATATGTTATATATCGTGACGTCAAAGTGTAAGTCTTCCATAGAAAGTTTTGACGTTTCAGATGGAATAGCTGATTTGATTCGTTATGGTGGTCTTACACCAGGGCTGTAGCTAGGAGGGGAGCATAATTATGACTATAAAAAACAGGATGTAAAAAGGATGCCACTATTAAGTCATGAAAACACAGTGTCTTATAACTTTATATAAACTTAGTGTAGCAGCACCATTGACAGTCTTTAACACAATTTGTCTTTTCTTCCATGTAAATGAAATACCTACTAGCTCCAGTTACATAATCCGTTACGCAAATCGAACAAAGCCAGGAGCAATCGATACGTTACATAAAGCTAGCTTTTGGTAGCCTAAACCCTTATCACCTAGGCAATAGAGTTTATTTCATTGAAGAATATCAAATGACAAAACTAACTTTTGGTATCCAGTGATCCTTATTACCTAGACAATAGAGTTCACTTCAATGAAGAATATCAAGTGTAGTATTTGCAACTCGGGTGTCCGTGTCAGGTTGCCTTCCTGTCAGTTTGAAGTTGTGGCGATTTGGAGCGTAGTGAGGGGTTACATGATGTGGTAACGATGGGGAAGTAGTTTTTAGTTGAATGTCTCTATAATATTAATTAAATAGAGTAGTCTTTTAAGATTAACATAACATAAATACTCTTTATTGCACACCTCAAATAGACACAAAGTATACACAAGTCACAAACACAAAAGCAGAGGCAAAACAATTGGCGGTCTTATCACTAAAGAGCGATCTCTTCTAGACAACCTTTGAGAAGCGATCCGTTCTAAAAGAAACCCATTAGCTTTTAAATTATTTTAACTTTTGTGAGCGCTGGGGACCGGCTAATGAAATTTGAATGTTAATTATTTAACTAAACGCTCTGCTTAAGGAAAAGTTAATGTTTTGTATCCCGATGAAATGATATGTAAGTTCCTAAGTAGTTCAAATAGCGGGGCGGTAAAATAAGTTATTTTCCTTACGAAAATTACAAATATTACCATTTTATTAAATATACATATTAATCTATTAATAAACTATCAGTAGTTAACTTAGGTATCGGGTTTACTTGCACCTTGCAAACCTTGATCTCTAATATCTCTATTAAACTGATGATCTTCCTTCAACGGCCTCCTAGCCCAGTCGGTATTGACTCTGCCTACGAAGCAGGAGGTCTGGTTCGAATCCTGGTAAGGGCATTTATTTGTGTGTTTATCACAGATATTTGTACCTGAGTTATGGATGTTTTCTATGTATTTAAGTATTTATCAATATCTATTTATATATATCGTCGTCTAGTACCCACAATACAAGCCTTATTGAGCTTACTGTGGGACTAGGTCAGTTTGTGTAAGATTGTCCTATAATATTTATTTATTTATTCCTCTAAACTATTTGTCAAACGAAACTGAACCTTAGCCTATCGCATTCAGGTTACGGTAATTATAGTGGAGATGCTCCGTTTAGACGCAATTTGTTTACGAGTAGCGATAGCGGTTGTAAAACAGATATGCATCTAACTGTTATGTAAGTGTCCTGTATGCTGGGATAAATATATGGCGAGGACTAAAATGCTGCTTACGTCACTAGTACATCCAGATTAAGATATAAATTCCTAAAAAGGCAAAAATAACTCTTTAAAAATATCTACTGTACTATCGTACAGTTCTTGTTAGTGTATGGCAGTTGTGTATGGGAAAATCCGTCACAAAACTTTAAAAAAATTAGGGACACTTTTTTATTATTTAAATCGATAGAATCGATACTTAGAGTAAGAACTATTATGTGAGCAATAGCTACTTTATTATGTGTATGTCGTGTTTGCCTGTAATTGGGTGGATACTCAAGCAAGCTCATTTTGTGCCTAGTTTTAAAAAGAAAATTGTATACCACCTGTTGGCAAACCTTAAATAAATAGATAAGAATAAAATAAAAATAGAAATAACCCAAAATTAGTTAGTTTTCCAAAAAAGTAATCTACAGGTTAAATTTTTTCTTGGGTTTCTTGGGTGATATAAATAAGTAATATTACAATTTAACTTGTAGATGGGCATTTTCAGGCAAAAGTGTGAGTACCATTTACTTTCTTGGAAAACCGTACAAATTTCGGGTTATTTCTATCGATTTAAGTAATAAAAAAGTGTCCCTATTTTTTTTTAGTTTTGTGACAGATTTTCCCACAGATTCTGTACGGACCGTCACAAAACTGTCAAATAATTTTTGTATGGAAAATTGCAAATTTTTTCAATGTCACTTTTTTTCTGAAAACCCTCAGATAAATGTAGAGGTTTTCTATAACTGTATTTTATTACATTGATGAAATTGAACGTGGATACATAACAACATAACAGATACAGAAGTTAAGAAAACTTTTTTGTTTAATTATCTTTCTCGAGTACTGTGTAAATAATTGTAAAACTTATTATATTATAGGTAGTAATAGGAAGTTACTATTGAAAGTTCGTAACAACTCACTTTCAAAATAAATACAAAATCGTGTACTCTAGACCCAGTTGTAAATGTAATAAAGCAACATTAAAACTATCACATTAATTGCATTAAGTACTGACTTCACCGACGGCAGTAGAAACATTTGTGTCAATTCCTACATACTCAATGCAAATGTGACATTGCATAAACACGATAAAAGCACATTTTATCATACAACTGCACCATTTTCGCAACTCAATCGACCCATATTACCTACCCCCATCATAACCTCACATCTACTTGTCACATCGTATTCGAATTAAAACCTTATCCCGGAGAGACAAGGTTGATTTAAAAAAATGCCGTGTTGCGCAAGTTAGGAGATTGTCATAGTATAGTGATTGTAGTGAGTATACTTGCAGGCTAGTAAGCTATGGGTGTTTAGTAGTTTAGTAACAAGTAATTAGGAGCGCGAGGGAGTCACGTTTGTGGATATCGGCTTGTACCATTGTACGCCATTGCATTTTTAGGATTCTCTGTTTTAAAGGAATATTTTTATTAATGTGGACTACTAACATGTTATAACGCTTGAGGTCTGGATAAGATGCTTTTCCTCGAGTGGTCCTATTAAATCTCTCCGCATTCCAAATAGTTACGCAGCGCGGGCGCATCGCGTAACGTTAAATAACTGTTAGGTTATATTAAATTACGATTCTGTTCCGCGATCCTGACAACCATTTATACAGGGTGTTAAGGTCCATTGACACATTGATTAGTGTTATGTGCGAGTTCATACATTTTGTAAAGTACTAAACACAAGTAGAAAATATATACATAGACTCGCACTCAACACTAATCAATGGGTAAATGGGCCTTTATATCCAACCAAACCGGGTGGAAACAAATACAAATACTCTTTATTGAACACCTCAATAAGAAAACCAGTACAGAAAATGCATAAAGTCAGAATAGAGGTAAACAACAGGCGGTCTTATCGCTAAAACGCGATTTCTCCTAGACAACCTTTAGGTAGTGGAATTAGGAATATGCATGTTTTTTTTGGAAGACGTCATTTGATTCTATTACCCTGTAGATTAAAATGTCTCTAATAAACCTACTATCTATGATAGCCCTGAAACGTCAAAAATGTGAAAATACGTTAGGCGTCTGCGCCGCGCGTCAAAACGCCCCATACAAAAAGTGTGCGGATTGTGATGTCACCGAACACAAAGTTGCAGAAAAGTGTTTGGAAGGAACAAGTTTTTGGGAGATTTTTGTAATTTTAGGCACGAAAAAATGCGTTTAGCTATATAGTTGTCGTACATTTTTTTTCTTGTTAGAACATAAGTAATCGAACTGAAGTTTCGAAAATACATTTTAGGTATTAAAAAAAATGCCTCAAATTTCAAGTTTTTAAACCGCAATATCTTTAAAAAACTGTTAAAAATTATTACGAATTTCTACTTATTTATATTAATTTAGGGTTGTTGAACGTGTTTATGGAACAAATTCAATTAAATATTTTTCATGCATGTTCTCTATTGTGTTAAATAAACTAAGTCAGTAGGTGTTGCAAAACAGTGAAGAAAAGCGGAAAAAAAAACTTAATATCACAAAACAATATCCTAATAAATAAATAAATAACCATATTAATATACAATACACTTAAACAAAATAAATATATATACATATGCCGGCCATACGAGACAAATAGTAAAGTTTAAGGAGCTTTTTAAATGAAGCGGGTGATTGAGCGCACCTTACATCTAGAGGCAGAGAATTCCAAAGTCGAACCGCTTGAAATGTAAAGGAACTGTTATAAAATTTTGAAGAGGATGAAGGGACAGAAAGAAGTAAATTCCGGGAGGATCTTTCAGACTGGAGGTAACTGAAACGCACCTTGAGATAGCGGAGAGTTGCGGGGTTAAAAAGATCAGAAAACAGAAGGGACAGAATATGAGACTTACGACGAAAGCGAATAGGAAGCCACTTGAGCTGCGTACGGAAGTGAGAGATGTGGTCATATTTGCGTAACCCAAATATAAATCGGATGCAGACGTTTTGGATACGCTCCAGCTTATTAAGTTGCTGCTCAGTGAGGTCGAGCCAAGAGACGTCAGCATAGTCCAAAATGGGGAGGAAAAGAGTTTGAGCAAGAGCAATTTTGGTGAGAATAGGAAGGAAGTTGCATAACCTTCTGAGTGAACCGATTGCTGCGAACATCTTCCTGCTAACTTCGCCCACTTGAGGTCCCCATGATAGAGTCCTATCCATAATGATTCCAAGGTTTTTTACTTGTAGCGAGAAAGGAATGACGACGCCTTGGTCGGAAACGTTGGTAGCCTGGCGGTAAAACTTTTTAATCCGGAGATGTCGAGTTCAAACCGCAGCTTTTATTACGTAAATTCGATTACATGTAATCTTATGAGAAAAAAAGATCTAAAATCATAGAAATTGTCGTCTAAAGAGGTAAAAAGGGACGAGGAATTTACTAAGAAGTGCAGAAAAAATCAGAATAATAGAATATAGGATATAGAATATATGCAGAAAACCTTACAGAAAACCACAACCAGATTGCACTAGAACCCTACTCATAGTGTTGTGTTCCTGCCGGTGAGTAAGGTTACCAGAGAACTCAAGGATTTTACGGATCGGCTTGACTCCTTGGCGCTGCGTAGAGATGTAGCCTCGCTCTGCATCTTCTATCGCCTCTATCACGGAGAGTGCTCCGAGGAATTGTTCGGATTAATCCCTGCCGCCTCTTTCCGCCATCGTCCTACGCGACAGCATTACCATCATCACGACTTAGATGGTTGGCAGTCCTCAACTGTGCGTTTCTCGAGAAACTTCCTGCCTCGCACAACAAAACTGTGGAATTAACTGTCGTCTGCGGTATTTCCGGACCGATACGACCTTCAAACCTTCAAGAAAAGAGCGTATTCCCATCTTAAAGGCCGGCAACGCGCTTGTGACCCCTCTGGTGTTGCAGGCGTCCATGGGCGGCGTTAATTGCTTACCATCAGGCGATTCGTCTGCTCGTTTGCCTCCTATTTCATAAAAAAAAAAAAAAGGAGGATGCAGTGTGTTGACGGGGAACCCTCTTGTATCTTTAGCCGTCAAAACAGTGAATCCTCGCTTGTGATACCTCTGGAGTTGCAGGCGTCTATAGGTTTACCATCAGACGGGCTATATGCTTGCTTGCCAATGTTGCCATCGTCGTGGTATAAAAAAAGAAAAAGCGGCGGTAGAATTACGCGTAGTTAAACATAAACTAAATATATTGTGACGGTCTTAAACGCCAATGGGCAACAGCGTGCTGTATTCTAATTCTAAAATACATAAACAATAAATTAAACACAACCTATCTCAAACATAACTCGAACGTCTCCAACACACAACAAATAATCAACCAATATTGAAATTATATTGGAGTTGTATCGGAATAATTTTCAAGCTCTCAAATTCTGATATTTCTGATTGCATCGCTATATACGATTTCAAGCTCACATGGTCATTTATATTATAACTGTTATTTGTAACGGGGTATTTACCATGTATATTAGAGTTTTCCAGCACCCGATATTTCGGTACAGTTGCATGCGCAGTTGCTCCGTGATGATGGCGTTATGTTTTGGAGTTATGTTTGAGATAGATTGTGTTTGTAATGTGTTGTTTATGTATTTTAAAATTAGAATATGGTACGTGTCTAAACGTGTTGTAAAGTTAGAATAGGTACAAGTTAGCCCAGTGAATATTATGTAACAGTGACTCTAAAGCATCGCGATCGTCTCACTGCAGCGCTGCGCACTCAAGCTTTCAAATTACTAACTCACTGTTGGTACATTATGTTATAGTCACAGTGGCGGTTTCAAAAATAATGGTATGCAAGGCGGAGAAATCTTGCCTTTTTTTTCTTCGTGATTTAGAAGAAAACTGCTCAGCTTGCAAACCAGAACCACCGGACCGGAGACACCGGAGAAGGTGCGCGAATTTATAAACAGACTAACTAATTGTTTATTATACTTCATTACGTGCTCGGTGAACCCTTCTTTGCTTTTTTCTCATAACAATAAATATTGACCCGGGTATGTCCTTAAACCACGTCCAAAACAGAGGTATGGGTACTGCGAATGTCATCTCGCTATGTGTGGTAGGGCACACCACAGCGAATGTCATCTCACTTAAATATGGAGCAGAGCCCAACTGGGGAAGTACCTCCACCTTACAGAAAGAGGACCCAGTGTGTTGACGATGAGGGACCCTCTTGTTCCTATAGCCGTCAGCCAGCACAGTGAATCCCCCTTTTTGTAAAGGGTTGACAACGCGCACGTGACACCGCTGGAATTGCAGGCGTCCATAGGCTACGATAGCTGCTTACTATCAGACGGGCCGTATGCTTGTTTGCCATCGTCGTGGTTTAAAAAAAGTCGTATCAAGATTATTTTGAACACCTTGCCCGTTTAATAACTTCTGCTGCAGACTGCCTATAAAGCTGTTCCATCCCAAATACAAAAAGCATTAATTCATTTGGTCCATTTAAAGTGCATTCAGGCGTTGCACCGCGAAATACCTCAATTTAAAACACGAAATAATTACCACCGATCCTTGCCAACCAATAATCATACTTACCCCTTTATTATAAAGTCTAATCTCGCGTAGATGGTAAATAAAAATAAAGCATGGTGCACACAATTGGCACCGTCTATGCGGAAGTGAGTAGTTGCCTTAACTGCTTGATGCGGGCTGGACATCCTGAGTTACAAAAAGTCATAAGTGCTGTAGTTTTCTGATTATTATATGACTTTTGGGAATTTGTATTAGGATCATTGTTTATGGCGGCCATATTGGAATTAATTTCGTGTGATCGATTATTGAAACTAATGAGTTTGGAACTTAGGGCGGAATTAGAATTTAATTTTGATTTAATAGCTATTGACAAATTGAACTGTATTTGTATCTTATCCTGTTTATATAAAGAAGTGAGTTCAATGCTAAAATTATAATAACAAACAAATTCTTTAGTATGATCGGTAGTACCTAAATATAATGCCTATCGTAAAACTAAATAAATAGAATGAAATTTCAATAGAGTCATCTTTTTTAGGGTTCCGTAGTCAACTAGGAACCCTAAAAAAGATGACTCTATTGAAATTTCGCCATGTCTGCCCGTCCGTCCGTCCGTCCGCGGATAATCTCAGTGACCGATAGCACTAGAAAGCTGAAATTTGGTACTAATATGTATATCAATCACGTCAACAAAGTGGTAAAATAAAAAGTGGAAATTTTTTTTTATTAGGGTACCTCCCCTATACGCAAAGAAGGGAGTATTTTTTTTTTCTTTTCAACCCTAACGTGTGATATATTGTTGGATAGGTATTTAAAAATGAATGGTGGTTTACTAAATTCATTTTTTGATAATGCAAATATTTTCGGAAATAATCGCTCCAGATGTAAAAAAAATGTGTGTTTTAAAAATATGGAAAAAAAATCTCAAAAGTATAAATTTATAATAACTTTCTAGGAAAATTATTTGAACTTGATAGATTGAATAGGTTTTGAAAAAAAATACAAAATAATTTCTGAACTAAGTTTGTAATTTAACCGTATAAGCAGCTGTTTATTGTACCTGTAATTTCTACTAAATCACAATGAAATGACTTGCTTTCATATAAAGTAAAAACGGTGAAAATCGGGTCACGCAATAAAGAATTATCCCATAAAAATCATCTTCTATACTTTAAGCTCGCGCGCAATAGTTTACTTAATTTGCCGATAGATGTCGCTGTACGTGGAACACTCATATCATATCCTACATGGCAGTGTTATTTTAACTCTCAAGTGGGGACACTTACTGTGATGGACGGAAAACTACGGAACCCTACACTGAGCGTGGCCCGACACGCTCTTGGCCGGTTTTTTCTATTTATTTTTTAATAAGTTCACAGTTTTTGCTAACGGTTCGTAAAGCTGCAACATCGAAACATACAAACTTGCGCAAATGCACATTTATAACATTGTACTAGTAGGTAGGTAGAACTAATAAAATATTATGGCCCTTTATTTGATATATGTGGCGTTTCATACTAAAGGGCCGTAATGCTCATTTTTGGCGTATTTAACGTAGGAGTATTTAAATTTAGGATACATGCTTAACTCAAAATCGAGCAAGGGGCCGATTTTTGACAATCGAGCGCTCGAATCCTAAGAATTTAACCTCGAATAATCGCACACAGTTTGTCGCCATTATTTACGCATGAAATTAATAGTATAAACTGTTATTTTTAAAACATCATTTCTTCGTTTTATTTAGTGCTTTAAATGTCATATACGAGCGCTCGAATTTCAAAAATCGCCCCCCAGAAGGGACATACATATGTACTTTAGCAACGAGTAGTTTTCGAATGTGTGCTATTCTGTAACATTTGTATATTCAAGACATTATAATGTATCTACGATCATTGCACATTAATAATATGATATCATTAAATTATATTAAGTGAGATATTTGCTCTACGTAATACCCAGAAACTCCGCGTAATACCCAAACAAAGCGCTGGTGACCTGGCGGTAACACGTCAGACTTTCGATCCGGAGGTCTCGGGTTCAAACCCCGGCTCCTACCACTAAGTTTTTCGGAACTTACGAAATGTCATTTGATATTATCAATCGCTTTTCAGTAAAGGAAAACATGGTGAGGAAACCGTACCTAATCCCAACAAGGCCTAGTTTCCCTGGGTTGGAAGGACAGATAGCAGTTCATCATCATCATCATCATATCAGCCGAAAGACACTGACTGCTGGACATAGGCCTCCTCCAAACATAGGCCTTATTTGGGGGAGGCCTATGATGGCTGTTGCTTTCGTAAAAATTAGTGCCTACGCCATTTCTTGGGATTAGGTCGCCGAGCGGACCCCAGGCTCAATAGAGCCATGGCAAAAGGCCGGGATAAACGCTAGTAGGATGATGAATACCCAGAAACTGCATGGGTACTGCAAAAGCACAGACCAGGGCAAATTTTAGATGGAGCATAATAATCAGAACATGTACTTTATCGCCGTGACAACAGAGGAATTGTTCAGTTGTTTGTGACTACCTTGGACGCTCCGATATTACTGATGGCGACTGAACTCTGTGTAAAAGCGAATGTTGTAATATTAACTGTATCGGGAAACGGCTAAATATGCGTCACATGGTAATGTATTACTTCCTGGACACGTGTTTGCTTAAATTGCTCAAATTTGGCCTTTACTGTACCTTTGACGACACAGTCAGTTTTAATATATACCTACTGGGCAGTAATAAGTACACACGACTCTTTATCAATTTTTTCGTTACTGATTTTACTAAGAAAATTTTACTTTTAGACACATGAGGTCAGAAAAACACTTTGTATCGCCTCGCTTGTTGTGATCGGAAAAATGAATAACATTTGCCAATTTTGCCACGCGAAAAAATTCAGTAAAGAAACACCAGGTCTCTGTTGCATGAATGGAAAAATTCGATTACCACCACTGGAAGCACCTCCACAGGAATTTCTACATTACGTGACCGGGGAAACACCAGAATCAAAACACTTTCTTCAAAATATAAGATCATACAACTCCTGCTTTCAAATGACTTCTTTCGGTGTTACTTCGACTGACACTAATAGAGACAAATTTGAATATGTATTTTCAATTCAAGGGCAAATTTATCACAAAATTGGATCGTTACTACCAATGCCTAACGATGACTATAAATTTCTGCAAGTATATTTCATCGGAAATGAAGAAAACGAAATTGATCAACGATGTACAAATTTTATTGGATTGAAACGCGAAATAATCCGAGATGTACAGAGGATCTTACACAAATACAATCAACTGATTTACATATTCAAAACAACACTAGACCGCATGATTTCTGATGACTATAAAATTGTAATTCGAGCCGATAAAAGACCACGTGGAGAACACGAACGTAGATTTAATGCACCTCAGATAGATGAAGTCGCCATCGTAATTGTGGACAATGAAAATACAAGCCGTGACATAATTGTACAACGAAGAAGAAAAGGACTACAACGCATTGCAGAGACACACCGTTCATATGATGCTCTTCAATATCCGTTAATATTTCTGCACGGAGAGGATGGTTATCATTTCAATATAAAACAAATTCATCCTAAAACAGGCATAGAAACAAACAAAAAAGTCACTTCCAAGGAGTTCTATGCTTACCGCTTAATGATCAGAGACAATGAAATATACAATCACATTCTCAACACTCGCCGTTTATTCCAACAATTTCTGGTAGATATGTACGCAAAAATAGAAGCAGAACGGATGCTTTACATAAGACTGAATCAGAAGAAAGTACGCACAGAAGAATACATCCACCTTCGAGATGCGATCATAAATGACGGCAATATTGATGATATTGGAACAATGGTAATCTTACCCTCATCATACATAGGAAGTCCAAGACATATGCACAAATATACTCAAGATGCCATGACCTACGTAAGAAAATATGGACGACCTGATCTCTTCATAATATTTACATGCAACTCATCATGGCCAGAAATCAAAGAACAACTAAAATACGGACAAACCTCCATGGATCGACACGACATGATAGCCCGAGTTTTTCGACAAAAACAAATAAGATTTATTGAAGTCATCACAAAATACCACATCTTTGGAACCGTTAGATGCTGGATGTATACAATCGAGTGGCAAAAACGAGGATTACCTCACTCACACAATCTCATATGGCTACACGATAAAATTTATCCCATGGATATCGACAAAATCATCCAAGCTGAATTTCCCAATCCACAAAATGATCCGGAACTATACAACATAGTAGTGAAAAATATGATTCACGGACCATGTGGACCATTAAACTTCAATGCGCCATGCATGAGTGATGGAAAATGTACAAAAAAATATCCAAAACCATACTTGGACGATACAAAAACGGAAGATGACGGCTATCCCAAATATAGAAGACGATCACCGAAAAACGGTGGCTTCACAGCAAAAATACGAATACAAGGCAGAGACGAACTGGAAATAGATAATCAATGGGTAGTACCATATAACCCACTACTTTCCAAAATGTTCCAAGCACACATAAACGTTGAATATTGCAATTCAGTAAAATCTATTAAATATATATGTAAGTACGTAAACAAAGGTAGTGATATGGCAGTATTTCAAATAGTCCAAAATAGCGAACAAAATAATAGAAATGATGAAATCCTCATGTACCAAATGGGAAGATACATCAACAGTAACGAAGCAGCGTGGAGGATTTTTAGTTTTCCCATACACGAACGCGAACCAGCTGTGCAACATCTAGCAGTACATTTGGAGAATGGACAGAGAGTTTACTTCACAAAAGACTCGGCTAGAAAAATTGCAAGCGAACCACCTCAGAACACAACATTAACAGCTTTTTTCCAGCTTTGCCAAACGGATCCATTCGCAAAGACGTTACTGTATGTCGACGTCCCTATTTATTATACGTGGGACAAAACAAGGAAAATTTTTCAACGACGAAAACAAGGAATGCCAGAAGAGGGTCATCCAGAAATAATGAAAACTAACGCAATAGGTCGAGTATACACTGTACATCCAAACAATGCCGAATGTTTCTATCTCCGAATGTTGTTACACGAAATACGGGGACCAACAAGTTTCACAGATCTCAGGACTATTGACGGCTACATATGCCAGACTTACAGAGAAGCATGTCAACGTTTAGGATTATTGGAAAACGATAACCACTGGGAATTAACACTACAAGAAGCCACACTCACAGCTTCAGCTGAACAAATTCGAGAGTTATTCGCCATAATTCTAACAACATGTAACCCATCAAACCCAAAACAGCTATGGGACTCTTTCAAAAGGAATATGAGTGATGATATATTGTACCAAATCCGACAAGCTAATCCAGAACTGACGATAGAATTCAATGACGACATCTTCAATGATACACTCATTCGCTTAGAAGATAAATGTTTAGCAATAAATAACCAGACCTTAGTAGAAATTGGAATGCCAGCACCACAAAGAAATACTTTCAGTGTGCTAAACTACGAAATTACCAAGGAAAAAAGCTACAACGTCAATGAACTACTTGAATACATTGCTCACAACAAACCACTCCTCAATGACAATCAAAAAAAAAATTACAACGTTATAATGAACCGAATAAATAACAACACTGGTGGAATTATTTACTTGGACGCACCAGGAGGCACCGGTAAAACGATTCTAATAAATCTAATACTGGCGGAAATACGTGCTGAAAAGCACATCGCACTGGCACTAGCATCATCCGGCATTGCAGCCACACTTATGGAAGGAGGACGAACTGCCCATTCTGCCTTACAACTACCGTTGAATATAGCCGAACAACAATCCCCGGTATGTAAAATCTCAGGAACATCTGGACGGGGTCAACTTCTAAAACATGCTAAAATTATCTTCTGGGATGAATGCACCATGGCCCATAAAAAATCACTAGAAGCCATGGACAGAACATTACAAGAATGGCGAAAAAACTCTGAAATGATGGGAGGAGCTCTACTCATACTCTCAGGAGATTTTCGACAAACACTTCCAGTTATTCCCAAATCAACACCAGCAGACGAGATCAATGCATGCTTAAAAAAGTCACATTTCTGGCCGCAAGTACAAATACTGCAATTAACAAAAAACATGAGGGTTGAATTATCAAAAGATGAAACAACAGCACATTTTGCTAAAATACTTTTACAAATAGGCGAAGGTACATATCCTACTGACCAAACGACCGGCCTCATTGAACTCAATAGTGATTTCTGTAACATAGCCACTACTGAAAACGAACTAATCGACAAAATTTATCCAAATATTATTCAGAACTATACCAACGTAGAGTGGTTATTTCAAAGAGCAATTTTGGCCAATAAAAATAATATTGTTGACGATATCAATTTTAATATTCTAAAGAAAATACCTGGTGAAGAGAAAGTATATAAATCGATCGACACGATGGTATCCATTGAAGAAAGTGTCAACTTTCCTACTGAATTTCTAAACTCTTTACAAGTACCAGGAATGCCATTACACTGCCTTCGTCTGAAAATTGGATCTCCAATCATACTACTCAGAAATCTCAACTCCCCAAAACTATGTAATGGAACGAGGATGATCGTAAAACAGCTATCGAATAATGTCATTGAAGCTGAACTTATTTCTGGAAAGAACAAAGTACACACAGTATTTATACCTAGAATACTACTGATCTCTTCTGAATTGCCATTTCAATTTAAAAGATTGCAGTTTCCAATTAAATTAGCCTTTAGTTTTACAATTAACAAAGCGCAAGGGCAAACTTTGAAATATTGTGGTATCAACCTCAAAGAATCCTGCTTCTCTCACGGTCAGCTATATGTAGCTTGCTCAAGAGTAGGAAGTTCGAAAAATTTATATATACGAGGGTGAATTGAAAAGTTCTGAGCCTGACCTATAAATTAAAGACTTATGGATATATAACAATTTTATTTTTCTACATAGTCTCCTGAAAGATCACAACACTTTTGCCATCTTGATTCTAACTTTAGGATTCCTTGTAAAAAAAAAGATTCTTCCAGGTCATCAAAATATTCAGTTACGGCTTCTTGTACCTCTATATTCGTCTTGAATTTTCGCCCCGCTATGTGTTTTTTTAGATTAGGGAAAAGAAAATAGTCGGAAGTGGCCAAGTCTGGCGAATAAGGTGGATGCGGCAACAATTCAAACCCACAATTTTGTATTTGCGCGATTGATTTTGCCGCAGTATGGACAGGAGCGTTGTCTTGGTGGAATAAAACTTTCTTAGACAACATACCAGGCCTTTTCGTCTTAATTTCTTCACGTAAACGCTGTAGGAGTGTGCACTAATAGTCAGCATTTATAGTTTTACCCTTTTCAAGGTAATCGATCATTATGATCCCTCTGCTGTCCCAAAAAACTGAAGCCATTACCTTCTTAGCGGACAAAATGGCCTTTGCTTTTTTCGGCGGTGGTGAACCTGACCTTTTCCATTGCTTGGATTGTACTTTTGACTCCGGTGTATTGTGGTGGACCCAAGTTTCGTCCATAGTTACAAACCGGTTAGTAAAGTCTTGCGGATCACTTCTAAACAAGTCCAAACAATCTTGCGACACTGTATGACGGGTGCGTTTATTTTCCGCTGAAAGCAGCCTAGGTACCCATCTGGCTGAGACCTTAGAAAATCCAAGATCGTTGGTGATTATGTTTTGCACTCGTTCATAAGATATCCCTATTGCGTCCGCTATCTCCGCGATCTTCAACCTCCTGTCGTTCATAACCATGTCTAGTATTTTATGGACATTTTCATCTGTAGTGGCTGTTAACGGCCGGCCACTCCTAGGTTCATCTTGAACTGCTTCTCTGCCACGTTTGAAATCCGCTGCTCATCTTTTTACAGTGGCATACGATGGAGCGAATTCCCCTAAAGTCTGGCACATATCTTCATAAATTTGTTTGGGCGTTAACCCTTTTTTTTGCAAGTACTTTATGACGGAACGATGCTCAATTTTATCCATTGCTAAGAAAATCCCGAGCCTTCTTTACTAATACGATCATAAATTTTACAAAAGTGACAGCAAAAAAACAAAAGACGATGCATTATGATTAAAAAACATGTGAGTATAACGTGCCAGTATTATTTTTTCTTTTTAATTTGAAGATCGACCTTAGGCTTACAATATTTCAATTCACCCTCGTATATACCCCGGACAATAAAATGAAAAATGTTGTTTATAAACACGTAGTGTAAATAATGAGAAAATGTAAATACATGTAAATATAGAAAATGTTTTCAAAATATATTTTTTACGTTTTACGTCATAGTATGTTTTTTTATTTCATCTACCACGTAATCTCATATCAACTCCCGAGCGAAGCCGGGTATCATAGCTAGTGAGTGTCTAAAAAAATAAAACAACAAACTTTATAATTTGATTGACTTAATGAGGCCATATTAAATGAAGCTGGAAACCAGACCAAAATTCGCGGATAACCTAGACCTTGACCTTGGTGTTGTTTGTGTATACAAACATGTAAGTATTTACATCGGTATATATACATATATTGTTTTACAAACCGCAAAACAGTTCCTTATATATTTATTAGCAGAATATAATAAGGACACAGATATTGTAATTACGTGTTGTTTTCTTTATTTCTGTGTAACCTTGAGTAAATAATATAAACAAGGGGCCGTATTCTAACTTTAAAACACGTTGTGACACGATCCAACTTCAATGCAACTCCAATGCATTAACTATGCAGCGCAAAACAGCTGTCGCCTAAACGTCTGAATCAGAAAAGTCAGACTTTGCTTGAAAATTATTCCGATGCAACTTCAATACAACTTTAATATTAGTTGATTATTTGTTGTGTGTTGAAGTTATGTTTGAGATAGATTGTGTTTTTAATGTATTGTTTATGTATTTTAAAAGTAGAATACGACACAAGGTTGGAAAGACTCATTCAATTTGAGGAAGCTTGATAAGCTAAGTTCTGTAATGATTTGGAGGAACGTAAATAAATTTAAACAAACTGAGGACAATATTGAGAAATTATTTAAGTACTCTCTCTCTTTATAATTATAATCAGAAATCCATCACAAACAAGAGTTTGTGATCATTTTGGTTTTATTAGATGTGAAAATGCAACCCATGCACCATTGTATTCCTTCAAGTTCAAGAGACTATTTCGATAACTGAAGTATTACTTATTCCGTGACATTAAACTATAAGTTTTCGAAAGAGCAATTCTACTTAAAAACGGGTTATGACAGGTCAAGTTTAGATACCATTGTTACATATTACATGTCAATTAATACCTAAGACAAGGGCAAAACAAATCAACATAACTTTGACCTTAATAATGAAGACATCGCGAGAAAACCAGTTGCACAAATACAAATGAACAATACCAACAGTAATAACAATTAACAATAAAAATGGGGCATAGTACTAGTAACCTTGGCTCAAACAATAGTTATTAAAGATTAGATCTCTGTAGGTACTTTACTATAATAAGTAATAACTAATGCAACAGTGTTCGTGATCGATTTATCGCAAATTGAATTGTGTTTTAGGGCAGTTACTCGTATTTGTTTCCGGTTTGGAGGCGTTAAGATTGTGATAACTGTCACAACTTAAATCTTGAAGCAAATCAAATTATTTTGTTGATTATTTTTTGATTTGCACTTTTTAAATAGTTACACTACTATATAAATTATAAACTGAAATAGATGTCATATACTTCAGAAAAAAAACCATGTGGTCTAGTGGTCAGGGCGTCAGCCGCGAAAGCTGAAGACGCCAGTTCAAATCTGGCCCCGGACACCGGAGGACTTGGTCACTTTTTCTGAAGTATAAGACATCTATTTCAGTTTATAATGTCGCAACTTAATTTCACACTAATATCATAGAAATAATAAAATAGATAAGTATTTTAAAACTGAAGTGTACAGTGCAATCTGTGCATATGCTTTTTGAGTTGATTGATATAAACTCCAAAAGAAGGTGAGATCCTTATTCGACTATTTTCGACTTAATTTCTGGTACCCTAAGGTTGTTTGGAAGATCTCACTCTCTGGCGAAGGCTGGTAGCTAAAGTTGTCTGCCTCTACTTTTAATCTGTGTACTGTACTGTTATATTCTATTGAGATGTGCAATAAAAAATATTTGTATTGTATTGTATTGGCAGAATATAATCTTTTCAAATACTTACGTCAAAATCCTGCCGGCTTCCGGATTCCTGTAGATGTCACACTTGTGAAGGGGCCTGGTCTCGTCTCCAGGAATAAACTGTCCTGTCCGTTCGCATAACGCTCGGTGAATCTGGAACTGAAGGACTGTGCTGACGAAGTATCTGCGGACAATGTTAATAATTGGTTTAAAAGGTAGCAAGTCTACATTTTTTAAGTCGAATATAGCTCGTCATGTTTCTCTCCATAACGTTGTCTAACTGACGAAGACGGCCAGTGCCAACGGCAGGGGAGACGAGAAACTACCTTATATATTGAACATATTGAATATGTCTGAGTCTTACGGAAGTTTTGTATTTAAACGGTAATAATCCTTAGAGCGTTATTACACTTGCGATTTTGTATGGGAGCGAACACGCCGCGAGTTCGCCGCGTACCAGTTTTGTATAGAAATAGCTTTCAAATCGCTCAAGTGTGATAAGGCCCTTACTATATATATACATATCATAAATTCAAAAGTAACCCTTCCTGTCTGTCTGGTACCTTTCCACTCCTAAACAGTTAAACTGATTTAGATAACATTATTTAGATATAGAAATAGCTTGTAACCCGAAAAATAGTTTTCATCCGCAAAGCGAATTTACTGTTGAAATGTGGACAGTGAAAAGTTGTCTCTTTTTACCGAAGGGTAAGGATACTGAGGGATTTCCGCCTCCTTTTGGAACAGAAAAGACCAAATGCTTACTCTAAATTGAAGACTAATGTAATTCTAAATCGATTGAGGTCTGGTCATGGTCGCTGTAACTACTTTCGCCACAAGTGGAGCTGGAACTGTGCGACTGCAGCGAAGAAGCTCAAACCACCGAGCATAATTAGGTATACAGCATGTGGCCCCGACGGAAGACCAGCGCTGGCCCTCCAGGCTAGCACCACGCTGAGTCAGGACCATTTCGTGACAAATGTGTCGTTCAGGGGTATTCATTAAGTACTATCGGGTTCAGAATTGCATGGCCAATTTATGAATGAATTCATTGATAAATTGACCATGCAATTTTGAACCCGATGGTACATGTGTACCATTTATTAGGCTTAATATCACGTCACGAATAAACGTTTTTTCTTTCTTTCTTTTTTCATTGTCCTCTCCATTCTTTCTTCCTATAGATAGATCTGTTCAACTCAACACCGGCTACAATCACGTGGCCTCGGACCCTGAATATGGATTTACAGCTACAATTTTTAGTTTACTTAGTGTTTTACGAAATGTCTAGATATGTATATATGCATCGATCAATAATTCTAGGGATATAAAATCGACCCAAAAAATTGCCCCACCACAATACTGCTGCAAGAAGACGGGTGCAGCAGTTTTTTTTTTTTTTTTTTTTATACCACGACGGTGGCAAACAAGCATACGGCCCGCCTGGTGGTAAGCAGTTACCGTAGCCTATGGACGCCTGCAACCCCAGAGGATTTACATGCGCGTTGCCTACCCTTTAGGAACCTATACACTACTTTTTTGAAGAACCTCATACTGTAGCCCACTGGGAAAACCTCGGCAGGGAGTTCATTCCACAGCCGCAGCGTTCGTGGGAGGAAATTCCTCTTAAATCGTACTGTGCGCGACCCATTGGGCTCCAGGGTGTGGGGATGAACACCCTGTCGGCGGCGAGCGGTGCGGTGATAAAAAGCTGCCGTGGGCATCATATCAAACAGTTCTTCAGAGCACAACCCATTGTACAAGCGATAGAACACGCATAAGGAGGCAAAGTCCCTCCTAAGACTCAAAGGTTCAATATCGCTCGTGAGTTTGGGATCGTCGACGATCCGCACAGCGCGCCTTTGCACCGAGTCAAAGGGCCCAAGCTGGTATCCAGGTGCTCCCGCCCAAAGGTGACAACAGTACTCCATGTGGGGTCTGACTTGCGACTTGTATAGGAGCAGTCTCTGCCCCGGAGTGAAGTATCGCCTCGCTCTATTGAGCACACCGAGCTTTTTGGATGCCAGCTTGGCCTTCGCTTCAAGGTGACTACGGAATTGGACGTCACTGCAAATGTCCACACCGAGGATCCCAATACTCCCTGACATTGTAAGGGTTGTGCCTTGGAACTGAGGGGCCACAGTAAATGGGGTTTTCTTAGCGGTGAACGCGCAAACTTGTGTCTTTGTGGGGTTGAATCTGACTAAGTTGTCCTGACCCCACACCGAGACTCCAGAAAGAGTATTCTCGATATCGGACACAAGTTTTTCACGACTCTCTACCACAACGGATCGAGGGATATTGGCACGGCCCGTGTAACAAGCATCCCCAGTACTGTCGTCCGCATAACAATGAATGTCGCCGATAGACAACATATCATTGATATGCAGCAAAAACAGCGTTAGGGATAGCACGGAGCCTTGCGGGACACCAGCGTTAATGCCCATGCTTTCGGAGCAACTTCCGTCGACTACGGCTCGTATGCTCCTGCCGGACAAAAAGCTGGCAACCCATCTGCACAATCCCTCGGGCAGGCCGTAAGCTGGCAACTTCGACAGAAGACCTCGATGCCAGACCCGATCGAACGCCTTAGCTATATCAAGGCTGACTGCCAAGGCCTCTCCCTGACTCTCTATGGCTGAAGCCCAGCGGTGAGTGAGATACACTAGAAGGTCACCAGACGAGCGACCGTGGCGAAAGCCATACTGGCGATCACTGACCAGGTCGTGCTCTTCTAGGTATCCCAGGAGCTTTGCATTGATTATGCGCTCCATAACCTTAGAGAGAAGGGAGGTTATAGCGATAGGCCTGTAATTCGACGGGTCCGAACTGTCGCCCTTTTTAGGCACAGGGTGCACGAGGGCAGTCTTCCATGAAGATGGCACTTGCCGTTTGTGGTAAGAGAGTGTGAAAAGGCGCGTTAGCACGGGACACAACTCAGGAGCACACCGTTTGAGCACAACTGCTGGTATGCCGTCTGGCCCGCTCGACTTGTGAACGTTTAATGATAGCAGCTCCCGCCGGACATCACTTTGCTTGATGGTAATTTCCGGCATCGAGGACGCGCACCATGGGATGGAAGGCGGTACGGTGCTGCCATAATCGTTCAGGGTCGAGTTCGAGGCGAAAAGAGTACCAAGAAGATCGGCTTTCTCTTTTGCACTATGGGCCAGATTACCATCAGCAGTTCGCAGTGGTGGTAAAGACGACCGACAAAAGTTTCCCTCGGCAGCTTTAGCGAGTGACCAGAAGGCACGACTCCCGGTGGGGTAGCCCGCTAGCTTCTCACCAATTCTGCCGACGAAATCGAATTTGGCTCTGGCAATGGTTGTTTTACTGGACCTCGAGGCAGCGTTTAATTTGCGTTTCACATCAGATACGTTGGGATCCTTATCAGTAACGGCCTTGGTCCAAGTCCTGTAAGCAGCCTGCTTGCGAATTGTAGCTTCTCTACAGGACCGATTAAACCAAGGTCGTTTCTTTGCTCCTGCAGCTATTACCGAGTTGGGAATGAAGCAATCCATTCCCGCCAGTATAGTCTCGGTGACTTCGGCTGTACAGGAGTCAGGATCATCTGATGTGAAACAGAGCTGCCTCCACGGGTATGACGCGTAGAATTCACGCAATCCATCCCAATCTGCTGACGTATACTGCCACACGCGTCGCGAGCTAGTTGGCCGCGGTGGATCAGGCCGCGCGCAAGGTGCCAGCGTCCGGACGAGGCAGTGATCGGACGAGCCGAGAGGTGCATTCACTGAGACGGAATATCCGTCCGGACGTGTGGTCAGCAGGAGGTCCAGTAAAGAGCTTGTATGGTCCTCGATGTCTGGTATTCTCGTGAGAGAACGTACCAATTGCGAGAGACCATAGGCCAGAGAAAATTCGTAAGCAGACCTCCCCGCATAATCGGTGGACCGAGAATCTAGCCACTCAATGTGGTGGGCATTAAAATCCCCCAAAATCACCAATTCAGCGGATGGGTACTGCTCGAGAACTCTGTCGGTCGTCACTTGTAGGTGCTCGAAGAGCCGTTTTGTGTCCGTGTCACCGCTGTGAGACCTGTAAAGGCACGCGTAGACGCGGGTGTGGCCGCCGAAGTCCACACGCACCCACATCACTGACAGGTCCCTGTCTTCATAAGCATGGAGGCGGCGACAACAGACATCCTGCCGAGCGTACATACATACTCCGGCACGCCTCACAAACCTGTGTTCGAGCATATAACCGGGGTATAACAGGTATGATGTATCGGCCGGGCAGGATATCTGTGTCTCCGTCAGGAACAGAAGGGTCGGCTGCGCAGACTCGAGGTGGTGGTGTACTGCGTTTAGATTTGAATGCAGTCCCCTGATGTTGCAGTAGTCCACTTTTGTGGAAGGGGACTCCGCTGAAGAACTGTTCCTTTTCTTTTGTTTTCTCGCCATGTTGTTTTAGAAGTGTGAATAGGAAATAAAGGAGGATTCACTGTGTCGACAGCAGAAAGGACAAGAATACGAAACAAACCGACCGAGGAACGATGTGGGAGGTGCAGTTTGCAGGCGCGGCGTACGGAAGGGCCCCCGGTCCCCCCCTGTTGCAGTAGCCGGGTCCACTCCGGTCTCCTACACCGGCACGACTACTACACCAGGGATTTTTCGCAGGTTGGCGGTTCAGCCTCCCAGGGTGGAGATTAAGTGTCCCCTGGGTTCGGGAACCCTACTGACCTGCGGGCGGCCAGCGGACAGCTGTTTCACCGGGTCTCCCTGATAGCCGCACCTGCACTCTGCGCCCACAGAGACCAACGGTCGTATTATCGGTTCCGTGGGTCCCTTGCCGTCGTCGACACACTGCATCCTCTTAGAGCTCACAGGCGACCTTACTCACCGGCAGGAACACAACACTATGAGTAGGGTCTAGTGCTATTTTGCTGTGGTTTTCTATAAGGTGGAGGTACTTCCCCGTCGGGCTCTGCTCCAGATTTGAGCGAGATGACATTCGCTGAACGTGCCCTACCACACTTAGCAAGATGCCATTCGCAGTGCCCATACCTCTCTTTTTGGCGTAGTTTAAGGACATACCCAAGTCCGGACGTAGTTTAAGGACATACCCCGGGTCCAAAGTTTCTCTGACAGCCTTATTACGGTATTAGACTGGCAGGTTACTTCACGAGACATATTTTCAGTAAATCTTGTTTAAGTCTCTACCTCCTTTATATTGTTGTAGCAATCGCCATTCGATTAAATAAGTATAACCCAATAATCTGAAGTAAACAACACCGCTGTTAATTTCGTAATTTCTCTAAGACCTACTCATTAATACAGTCGCATTAAGAAAGTGTTACGATTAGACGCGGCCCTTTAATGGCGTTGGCGTTACTAAATATTATTAATGGTTTTGTTTATTAGTAAACCACTTACCCGTATAATGGATTAATTTTATGGCTCATTATTAGCTGTCTCACTTTTGTTGTTTTTAGCGAAAAGGGACAAATAGCTGTCTAGTGGCAATATTGCGTGAAGACGGAATTTAAATGTTGAGTCCGTCGAGACGACACCGAAATTGGATGCTGAACTCCAAAGAGCCACACAGTTAAAGTAGGTACTTAACTATCTTAGATAATTCAACCAACCTGAGCGGCCATTGACAGGCACTTCCCTCTGCCGAAAACATATGACCCAGTGGTCATATTTATTGTATGGACTATTACGTTCCGTCCCCCGTTAAAATCGGCAGACTTTTTTGTATAGAAAATGACAGACATGGCCGCTCCGGTTGGTTGAATTCTCTAAGTTAACTATATACCACTGAGTCATTAAAATTAAATCAACGTTTATAAAACTAACTAGTTAGTATTCCGCCTCTATTTACTTGTAAAAGAATTGAAGAATCGTTATGAAAGATCGTTATGAAAATCGTTTTTGCGTCTTCTATTAGCGCCACAACCAAAGATCGATCTTGAATCAATCAACGAATTGAATCTACCCTTTTACCGAATTTCGTTGTAAATTGATCAACTGTACCTAGTGTACCTACTTAAGTTATTGAGGTATACCTACTACAATATACTAAAAATTACTTATACTAAAAATTACAAAAACTTCGAAATGCAGGGTCCTGCCGGTAGTCAGGTAACAGAAGTTAATTAGAAGACCTTCACTTCGCTACGCTCGCTCGTTCGATTATTGAAAAGAGAACAGTTAATAACAGCAGCGGTACGACACTGGCACAACATAAGTTGAAGCCGGCATAACCGCATAACGGCCGTCACTATAAATCAAAGCGGCGTGAGATCGCAACGCGTTTAGCATGGGGGTTGGGGCTTACTTGTAGCGTTTATGGATAAAGCTAGCGGTGTAGCGTTAAGAGGCTGTATTCTAACTTTAAAACACGTTTAGACACGATCCTACTTCAATACAACTCCAATGCATTAACTACGCAATACAGCTAGTGTCTAACCGTCTAAATCAGAAATATCAGAATTTGCTTGAAAATTATTCCGACACAACTCCAATACAACTTCAATATTGGTTAATTATTTGTTGTGTATTGGAGTTATGTTGAAGATAGATTGTGTTTTTAATGTATTGTTTATGTATTTTAAAATTAGAATACGGCACAAGGTGTCTATAGACGACGCAATTTCGCAGAAGTAAAAATCGCATGCAACTTCGATACATTGCCGTTTAGATTGGTGCATCTCAGGGTGCAAACTGAGTGGTCGCTTGATCGGTGAGCTGTGCGTTCGGAGTCACAATACAAACCTATGCGAACGTATGCGTGGCCTCAGTGACGCTAACCAGCATTGCGTCGAACTTGCAATAGTTTTGATTGGAAGTTTGACGCAATGCTGGTCGATTCGTCGAACGCACCGCCAGACGCCCGCCACTGAGGCCCTACACTACACTCAGAGGCAAACAACCCAAGGTTACAACAGACCCAAGGTTTACATCGTGGCTTACAGTACCACTGAATTTCTCTGAACTTACGGACGAAATAATATTTCATATTTACCACGCGCTTGAAGGAAAACATCGTCTAGTTGACTCTCTGGGTCAATTGGAAGGTTAAATGGAATTGGTTTTTGTAACACACACACACACACATACACACACACACACACACACACACACACACACACACACACACACACACACACACACACACACACACACACACACACACACACACACACACACACACACACACACACACACACACAAGCTAGTTTTATATTTTGTTTAAAAAGTTCAATATTTCCTTTGCTCATGGTATCCGCTTATTATTCCCATTTGTTATTGCATATTAGTTATATTTTTGTGGTCATCTATTATTGGCTTTTTCTCTATTATTTAAGTTTTGTATTATTTGTTGTATTGCTGTCGATGCCCCTAATAACAGAACGTAAAATAAATAAATAACTTGTGATGTACCTAAATTAAAGCATAAACATAGATTATCTTTTTTTACGTGCTTGCAGACTTTAAGCAGATAAACATAATAAAATTATATTCTCCGCTGTCACTGGCACCCCACTCATCTTGTTACACTCCGTTACCAAATATCTTACGATATAAAATAATTCACCGAACACGGTCCGTGAGGTAATTCATGAATGACTGATTGATGATCTTATTGTACGATGTGATTTAATACTTGCCGATTAGTGCCTAGTATGTGGATCAGTCAAAGTACCTAAATGGATTATTTGAAGTAAATAAAAAAACATTCGTCGGAGTTTCACTTACGATCCTCTGTTTTTTAGAGTTCCGTACCCAAAGGGCTAAAACAGACCCTATTACTAAGATTCCGCTGTCCGTCTATCCGTCTGTCACCAGGCAGTATCTCATGAACCGTGATAGTTAGACAGTTGAAATTTTCACAGGCTGTTGCCACTATAACAACAATTACTAAAAAACAAAATAAAATAAATAGGGGGCTCCCATACAACAGACATGATTTTTTTGCCGTTTTTATAGATAAAGGTACGCCATAATGATAGACCATTTTCGCGTTTTAGAAAATCCACCTATTCACCACAATTAATGGCCCAATCAGACCTAGGGCCGTATTCTAACTTTAAAACACATATAGACACGATCCAACTTTAATACAACTCCAATGCATTAACAACGCAATACAGCTACGGCATTAACATCTGAATCAGAAATATCAGAACTTGCTTGAGAAATATTCCAACGCAACTCCAATACAACTTCAATATTGGTTGAATGTTCGCTGTGTGTTGGAGTTATGTTTAAGATAGGTTGTATTTTTATTGTATTGTTAATGTATTTTTAAATTAGAATCCGGCACCTGCCTGTATATTAATTTATCAGGTACTTGAACCCAGTTTCAAAAAGAGGTGAGACTATTAAGCAAATATTTCACCTCTCTCAAATCTTTAAGAACATGAACATGCCTTGGAGGCTTAAATTGAGAAAAACCACTTGGTTTAATTTTTGTACCTCCAACTCTATGATAAACAAGTCTTTAAGACTCCTGGGGTTACAACGAACGCCCCACGCATAGCTCCGAATGTTTCAATTGCTATATTTATCTTAATAAGTGGTCACACAGATTTATAAAATTATATGCCACATGTTGATATATGGTTAAAAAAATTGAAATTTAGTTACATGTATAAGCGCCCCTCCTAAAAATATTTTTTTCTGCAATTTAACTACATAACTAAGTAGCGGCATACAAAATACACCTTATGTGTAAATTTTATTAAGATACGTCTTCTAGTTTCCGAGTAAAATGGCTGTGACATTCGGACGGACGGACGGACGGACGGACGGACGGACGCACAGACGGACCTGACGAAACTATAAGGGTTCCGTTTTTGCCATTTTGGGTATGGAACCCTGCTTATTTGTTTATTCCTGGATGGATGGACTTATGGATGACTATGATTCCAGAGAGAAGAAAATAATGTATGTTTTACATTTTCAGACCCTTTATTACGAATATAAAGTAAGCCTTTTTAGGTCAAACTAAATATATTGCGCCATAATGTCCATAAAAGATGTCTGCATCTAGATCGCGCATTAGACTCACAGATTTCATTCAGAAAGGAAATCCCCCTCAATGAGCTGTTGCGTGGCTTAATCAGAGACTTATTAGGGCATTGAGAGGAATAAATAAGGTGTTACTTGTATGTTGCGTCTCTGGTACGTGCTGTGAAATGAGAGCGTTTGGGGAGTTATACGATTTTAAGCTAACATGGTCATTAACATTACAAAAACTATTTAAAACGGGGTATTTAGCATGTGTATTTGTTTTTTCGAGTTTCCGATATTTCGGCACAGTTGCATGCGCCATTATCAAGGAGTAACTGAACGGACGGACGGGCGGTAGTAAATAGTAGCAGTGACAACCATGGATGAACTATATAGGGGATCCGACATATGTAAATCAAAACATAAAAATATATTCGCCTCGTTTTAACTCAGCGCCTTAGTCATAAGCAAAAAGAGATGACGAGTATACACGTAAAAACCCAATGCGGCCGAAAAATCCGCCATATTGAGAGCTCTGGACGTCAAAACCTATACATTTTAACCGCCATGTTAAGAGCTCCAGTACAAACAGCAACACGCTTAACTGTACATCGGTGGACCTTATTAGAAAAGGCATAAGGTCCACCGACGGGCAGTTAACAGTGTGGGTGATGGTACCTTAAAATCGACACTCGTCTTTCGTTGCGGTGTCATTTCCCCTATATTTATTTCAATGGTGACAACGGACTTAAAAAGCGAATTCGAAAGAGGGTAGATCGCTATGGTGTGTGGGTAGACCACAACTACCACTCGCAGAAACTTCAGTCCGTGACAATGGCGCATGCAACTGTGCTGAAATATCGGGAACTCGAAAAAACAAGTACACATTTTTACATTTACCCCGTTTTTAATAGTATTTTGTAACGTTTGGGGAATTGGTGGAAATAGATATGAACAAACTTATTTATCCAAATGTTCGTATCGTATCTTTAATATGCAACAGAAAGACATGCAGCACAAATATTTCTCGAATCGAATGTTTTTCAACGAAAATTTATTTTATATGTATACATAAAGGATGAGAAGATTAAGTAGAGAAACAATGTCATTAGTAATGACATTTTCTGGTGGCGTAACCAAAACAAGCCTGATGGGGTGTTCAACTATTAGTTACAACCAAAATTGTGGTGTTTCATTTTCCACAATTTGTGTCTTAAATTCCGTGAACACAATTCTGATGTTTGAACCATTTCACACGTCTACGGCAGGCCTTTTATTTTCCCGAGTATGAAAATAGTAATAAATTATTGTTGAGTAAGGCACTTTTAAACTTGAGCTAACCGTCTCTGGCAGTTCTTGTACGATGGCAACAGCATCTTAAGCTGACGCAACGCAGGAGCGGGTCAGATGCAACTGTTAGGTAACCAGTTTTTATAGCTCCCGTGTCGATTATCCTGTCCACTCGATCTGTCCAAGCTGTAGATAACGTGTTATACTGGCACAAATCACTTACCTATTAGATGGAACCAGAGTGCTTAGTATTATGGCACAGATAACCTCAAACATAAGTAAATACAACTCGAGGTCACCACACATCGGCGCTCCCGTACTAATTTAGTATGAGAACGCGACCGCTTATTTCAGTTGAGTTAACGTTTATGATCATTATTCATGTGAATTAAAAATATCCACAAAAATCAAGTTATAGGGACTAACCTGGATTGCTATACTAAAAAATGGTGTAGAATATACTATTGAGATGTGATGTGCTGTTCGAATCGTAGAAATTTACGAATAAAATTGAGCTGATGTGTGGTGACCCCGTGCTCCTTGTAAAAGCTTAATGATGAGTAGTCTGCTGGTTTAGATTATGGCGAACAGGCCCGTATCCAGACTTTTGGTTTAAGAGGGGACATTCATTGAAACAACCATGTGTTTCCGAAGGGGACAAGTTCCATGTGATCCCCCCTGGATACGTCCCTGACGGCGAAGATCAAAAATCAAGATTCCGTTCCGTGCCGTTAAATATATCATTCAAAAAACTCGAATATCTCTTTATTTGCCTCTCTATCGCTCTCGACAGAGAGGCAAATAGGCAGTTCACGCCGTTCACGGTAGCACCCCAAAGGCTACACCCTAATACTACGTGATTGGTAATAAGACGGATTATGTTACTATGATACTAAATGGTTATATTTCAAAAAAAAGATATAAATTAAATATAGCCTCACGTAAATAAACAAAATAAAATATTAAGTGGGCTGATTAAACATCTTAATCAAGCTCTTAGTTTCAAAGTCAAAAAGTTTATTCAATAGGCATAGCAACAAGCACTTTCGTTTTGCCTCATTATTAATTCATGAACTGAAAACTAGGACCAAATAAATGAAGACTATCAATATGTATAATCAGAGACTATAAATAATGTAGACAGCCACAGTCTAAGAACATTTTGAGGCCCTGCAGAGATGGCGCTGCAGCGCACTGTAAACTTCTCCTACTATTTTTGTATCTGTGGGTTGCTCTCGTCCAGATGGCGCTTCAAAATCCGAGCTCCGTAGCTACTCAGTGAGCCGGTGTCGGCAGGGAGCCGGTCTAATTCCTTGCCATCAAATATGTTGAAGCGTATAAAGCAATTCATATATGGTAAACAATGAATTGTCAAGAAAATGAAATTGGAGCTTCAAAAAGTTCTAAGACTATGCTGCTCTATTATTTATATATTTTCCGGTATAATAAATCGCTTTCTCATAATTCATGGAAACCCACTAGCGCCATTATATCGCAACAATTACTCAGCATGTTTCAGTTCCATACATTTTGTTTGGCGATATGATGTTGTAAAAGTAACTCGACATCCGTTCGATAAATGGCGCTGCGGCACGTGATACAGAAAACCTGAATTTCGAAGGTACAAGATTTTGTATACACATCGCAGTCCATTTATTATTTGGTCTATGATCTTAATCAAGTTCTAAGTTTTGCCTCATTAAGTATTTACAAACTGAAAAGAGCCGTCCAAAACTGGATTATATTTATGGTCGATTACCCATTTACGCCTTTTGTAACGCCTTTTAACCCTGTGATATATAGTCAAAGTATAATTCAGATTATATAACACGTAGATTATCGTATCCCTAGTAGGTAACTGGATTCCGTATGTTATGTCGTCGGACCCGGTTATCAATCAATCAATTAATATCTTTATTGCTTATTACTTTTATGGACACCTTTTAGTTACATAATAACAATAACAATGCTATACAAACAAAGAGCTTAAAAGGATATAGCGAAAGCAAGCATCCTTTCGTACTATACTTTACACTGTATTACGTCAAGGTACCCCCTCCACTCCTCTCCCAGTGGGCCGTCGTACCAATCAATGTGATGGTTCTCTTCAAAATAACAACACAGCAAGTGATTCAGGTAAGTAACAAACATTAGTTAGACCATGATTGTACTTAAATAGGTATTACAAAAAAAAATAACATTACAAATAACAAATAACATAACAAATAACATTACTTCATGTTACAAAAAAAACGAAATAAGAAATCAAAACGGAAGTAATATTTTATGGTGGTTATGACTGTGTAAATATGTGTGAAGTATGTGTTATATATTGCGATAGTGGTTATGTCCTTAACATAGGTCCAAAAGCGCAATACAGGCATTGTCATCTCACTCAAATCTGTGGCCTGCAGAACACCCACGGTTCAATCCTCATTAAAATCGGAACGCGTCCACATTCCTCGGCTAAAAAGGCGTCTCAGCTTCTTAAATTGCGAAAAACACCTTCCTGGGGAATAGGAAATGAGGAACACACCTAAATAAAAAAACCAACCAAAAATAATTGAAAGTAAGCAAAAATAAACCTTAAAACGGTAGCTCTAAAATATATTCTGACCGTAAAGTTTTTGGTTTTATTTGTACACGTGACGCATTTGAATGTAGGTATGTTTGTATACGTAACTTCACTGAAACGTGTTGAGTATTTCAATGAATGTAAGTACATTGAATTTGGTGGACTTGAATTCTACATCTTAAGTTGGTAATATAATCCATACTAATATTATAAATGGGAAAGTGTATGTGTGTGTCTGTTTGTTTGTTTGTCCGTCTTTCACGGCAAAACGGGGCGACGAAATGACGAGATTTTTTAAGTGGAGATAGTTGAAGGGATGGAGAGTGACATAGACTACTTTTTGTCTCTTTCTAACCCCCCACTTACCTAAAATGGGGGGTGGAAGTTTGTATGGTTTGTTACCCCGAATTTAACGCGAGCGAAGCCGCGGGCAAAAGCTTAAAAAAATATTCAATAGAAAGACTCAATGTTAGAAATTATCAAATTTATTCCATGTGGATAATTTCGTAATCTGGGAAATATTTAATGAAAACACATAACTTTCAGTTGTATCTAATGAAATTCTCTTAAAACCCTCGTTAACGCTATTTAAATCAACACAAAATGAATACAAATACAAGTTACAACGAATACAAAATAATATCGGTCAATCAGCGAGTGTTAATAGCAATAATAACATTAATAACGGACCGATTATTAATAATTATTGCAGCGACACTCGGCCGCGGCCTTGGGGCCCTTTCTAGTTTATGGGGTATTCGTGCTCTAGTATTACCATAGAAAAATAAGTCAGATTAGAGTGCTCAATCGATACAACAATGTGTATTAGTCCGAAAGCTTGAAATTATGAAGGTTAGACGACTAAAGGACTGAGCGAGGAGCATGTAGGGGGTGTGAATACCCACCAAGTTTTACAACAGGCGCCCTATTGGGATGGATTGAGCATTCTATGCCTACATTGCCTACTTACTTCTCTATGGTATTACTATGAAATGTGCAGTCAGTAGCAAAAGTGAACGAGCGGGCAAGGTGTTCAAAATCATCAACACACGCTCTTGTTTTCTTGACAATATAGCTCATTTTAGATACCTCGGTTGGCTACTTATGCCGTTTGATTGTCATCGGTGTATTTTTCATGTATGGTTTGGAGCGGAAGAATATAGCATTTTATTTTTGGTTACTTGAGTATAATTTTATCATTTAAGGCAAAAGGGCAAGCGAGTTTATGGTCTGTACTGTATATACATAGTTATAATTGAAATTTTTAAATTAAAAAAAATGCCAGTACCTACTGGAAAAATACCTATTAGCAAAACAAATATTATGCGTAAAAAGACCCAAACCCGCCACTCCCGCCAGACGAACATTATTTTTTAGGGTTCCGTACCTCGAAAGGTAAAAACGGAACCCTTATAGGATCACTTTGTTGTCCGTCCGTCCATCCGTCCGTCTGTCAAGACCCTTTTTCTCAGGAACGCGTGGAGGTATCAAGATGAAATTTATATCAAATACTCAGGTCTACTGTCCCTTGGAGCTGTGAAAAGATAAAACTTCTAAACCAACGGAATCAAAAGATACAGCCGTTTATGCCGCAAAATCCGCAAATTTTCAAAACTCGCAAGAGAATACAGGGTACTTTCCGTGAACTCAGAATCTTGAAATTTCGTACTATAAACTTTTACTCTAACATATCACGTATGCATCATATCAAAATACAATAAAACACTGTCAAATAAACCTTTCCCCCTTTAACCCTATTGGAAATGAACTTTGAAATACAGTTGTTTTTATCAGCAATATAATATATGTTAACCTACTGACTTTTATACACAAGTGTCTAAATGAATCCCGTTAAAAACGGGTTGGACTACCTTACATTGAAAGTTAAAAGCTTTAAAAAAGCGATTATGCCAGTTTGTGATGCTCAGAATACTTGGTACATACATGTACAGTCACTGGTAATGGTATTTTCCTACACGAAGGCCGCAAAAATATGTGACACGACATTGTTAGTAGGGGCCGTAAGTGCGTGTCACATATTTTTGCGGCCTTCGTGTTGGAAAATACTATTGGCGGTGTCTGTACCTATTATAAGCGGTGAATTCAAAATGATTTTGAAACTATATTATGGCTATAAGTATTTAACAGCATATCAAAAAATAATCATAACCTGACTATAACCATCTGATTGTACATTAATAAATGCGAAAACTTCGGTTTTGATGTACTAGTATTTTTTTCAATCGACTTCAAGTTTTCGAAGGAGGTTCTCAATTCATCGGGATCTTTGTTTTTTGCTTTTCACCGATTATTCGAAGACAGCTGGACCAATTTACGAGTAGAAAATTCTTTTTTTGTTTGAAAGAGTATTTCACAGTTGGTCCCATTGTCATCAGGTCAGGATCTGATAATGGGATCCTGTAGAAATCGAGGGAACTCTTCAAATATTATAGGCACACCTATAGTGATTTAAGTAGCTCGGGCATTTGCTTTTTGAAGGGGTGGCTAAGTGAAATCGGTTCTTTTCAACCGACTTCTAGATTTTGAAGGAGGAGGTTATCAATTCGTCGGGATTTTTTTATAATTATTATGTATATTATGATTTTGTTATATTAATTTTGATCACCTTACCCGCCAAGATACTTCTTTTGCTGAATATACTAATAGCAACACTTATAAAGTTGAGCAACAGTGGACCTTATGGACTTTGTAATAAAAGTGAAGAATGTTTAGTTAATTGTTTAGGTATGATCTTAACTGGTACGTCTTTAACACCGAAATTAATTTTACTCGTTATGTGAAACAGTTGAAAGGACTTTTAGAACTGACTACAACCTTGAATGATTCACATAAAGGAACACTCGACACAAACTCGAGAGATATTGCCAGTCCAACGTGATGTTTACCAACTTATCTACCGAAACATAGGTACCCATTTGCTGCAATCGTTTTTCAACCATACCGTTTTGCCTATTTGTAGCCACACGGCGTTTGAGCGTCGGGCTGGTATTTAGGGATCGCCGGATTTATAACTGTGGCTCTAGTGACAAGGGGTATAAGTAAAATTGACTCAGTGAATAAGGGCAAAAGTACTATAAAATGAACAGGACTTGACTTATACTGTATTGTTTATTTAATTAAGCATTGTAGGCTCAGGGGTAAATGGGCCATTTTGTTTAAAGTTTTACATTCCACTTTTTTTATTTGGAAAATTTTCGGTGATTTCGACTCAGAATCACGAGTTCTTTCGATCCTAGTAGGACACATAAAGTGCGCCAAAATTTTCATATATTTTTTGTTTCTTCCATTCCGTTACCGTCATAACAAGTGTATGACGTAACGGGATAAAGAAACGTAACGGAATGGAAAAAACAACTTGTGACACATTTTTTGTCCTAACATGATCAAAAGAACTTGTGATTCTGAGTCAAAATCACCAAAAATTTTCCAAATTAAAAATAAATTGGAATGTACAACTTTAAATAAAATGGCCCAAATGTCGTATCGGAAGCCCGTCGTATAGTATAAAAGTCGACGGCTTCCTGTTTTAATGTAGGCCGGTTTCACAAAATGAAGTAACCGTTTGATCAGAGATAAAATAGTCGAAGGTCACGTTTCACAATGAGATGAGCTCGTTAGTTACAAAACTGATTAATAATGGGATCGATAATGGTTTTGTATGGTCAGTTTAACCTGGGCGATATGATGTAGTTCATTCAACGAAAGCAAACAAGCAATGTATGTCAACTAACAAGTATTCTATGTACCAATGTTGTGTTAAGTAACCAAAATTATCTATACCTAACTTTTTTTTAAAACCATGACGGTGGCTAGCAAGCATACGGCCCGTCTGATGGTAAGCAACTACCGTTGACTATGGACGCCTGCAACCCCAGAAGTGTCACATGCGCGTTGCCGACCCTTTACAAAAGTAGGATTCACTGTGTTGATGGCTAAAGGAACAAGAGGGTCCCTCGTCGTCAACACACTGGATCCTCTTTGAGCTCTTTGGCAACCTTACTCACCAGCAGGAACACAACACTATGAGTAGGGTCTAGTGCTATTTGGCTGTGGTTTTCTGTAAGGTGGAGCTACATCCCCAGCCAGGCTCTGCTCCAGATTTGAGCGAGATGACATTCGCTGTGCTGTGCCCTACCACACATAGCGATATGACCATCGCATTTTGATTTTCACGTTTGGTTTAGAGACCCCAACAATATTAAAACTTCGCTATTCATAGAGTTAAAACCTTAAGTAAGTTAGTCTGTGGGAAACCAGACGTGTGATTGAAATTTACGTTGACAGTATCAATTGACACCTATTAACTGGTGCATATTTCGTTTACCAAAAATATCGTACCCACGGTGTTACGTAAATCTGTTGTGCATTGATCACCTCCTACAGAGTCTGCATTAAAAAGTGTATATGAAAACGCGCAGGTGCTTTTGACTTATTAAACACATAGGTACGGTCAGCTGCAACGAAAAAGGCTCCCCCATAGGTTGTATGCAGGGGGTCTTTTTCTCTGCAGCTGGCTGTCATGTACATAACATGATATGTACAAATAACCGCAAGTTGCATGATAAAGCTAGCCGTTCGATTCTGCATATAAATAAATAAATATTTATTTATTTCGGAAACTTTTCATATCATGTAAGTACAACTTTTATTATATACTTAGCTCCACAAATTAGACTAATATATGGCTTTAAAACTTCGATTCTGCGTACATAATTACAGATTGGACTCTATACATATATGGCTCTTGATATTGGACTACATATGGCTGTATGTTTGGCTTATGCCTGGGCTATATATGGTATCTCTGAGGCTCTTCCCTGATGAGTCAGCCCTCAAACTAACTCGTCCATATTTCCAGGCTCTATAACTGTTTTATTTTTAAACTACTTAAGTGTGTAAAGAGATAAAAAAGATAAAAAATATTTAGTCTTCAATTTAGGCACATTACAATGCATTTAAGACGTCAGAGAGAAAAAAAAACTACCACCGGTTCTAACGGTAACGGTGGTAGGTACGGTGTAGGAAGGCTTTAATGCTCTATCTATGTAGTAGTTATCTGTAATAGTGAGTAATCCATGCTACTGTGTAACGCCTGATGCCCTGACGGTTCGCACGGTCCAGGGTTCAAATCCAAACAATGCGCCAATTTAGTTTTCGTAACACGATATGTGTAATACCAGTAAAACATTGCGATTACCTGTGTTGTAAAACTGAGTACGCAAGCGATCCTCGGGCTATGAGACATAAGTACACGTTATAATAGAAAGATAAAGGCAGAAAAGTTAAGATAAACTTATAAATCTTTATTCCATCGACACCTCAAACAATTGGTTACTACATGGGCATTTTTATTTGAATAAACTATCATTTCGTCGGAGGGGTACTGACCTGCAGTGAATGTGGCCGTACATTTACTGCTAAAATAGGCAACGTGAGTCACCTGAGAGCCCACGAACGTCGCTCTCACTAGCCAGCGCGAACCAGTCGCCATGGTCGAAATCGGCCTGGGTAGAATGATGATGATGATAAGTCGTGTTTCAGTAACGTCTAACCGTCACATTCTTGACTAAATATGGGATTTGACATTGACCGTCAGTTTTGTGACGATTTCTAACCGGCCGTTAATGATACAAAGTTAAGTGAAAATGCCCATATTTACTATAGGTAAGTACAATTAAAAAAATACGGATTTTCGTAAACATCAATTTTTATAAATAAAGGAAAAGTAGAAAAATCCACTGCCTCAGGCGAGACTCGAACTCGCGACCGTAAACGTCGTCTGATCTCTTATTTAGTACGCATAAGTTATTAATATATTATCTTTAGAACCTATAAGTTGGTTAGCAAACCATGGTTTTCATTAACTTACGTGTCATTTACTACTTAAAGTTGTTAATTTTTCATTTAACGTCAAAACATCATTTGCGATTAAAAAAACTTGCATACTCGTATATAAATGTACGTGGCCTTATAAAACCCTTTATAGGGCCACGGTCTCAAAAACGACCATCCTGTAACATCATCATTTTGTATTATTTTCTTGTACAGAATTTTTAGGACTATAGATTAGCGATGAGGCTTGAATTGACGATTTTTTTCAGTCTTACCCGTTAAAGGGTATAGATAATTCAACCAACCGGAGTCGCCACTGACAGGCGTTTTTCTCTGCCGAAAACATATTACCGGTGGTCATACACATGTATGGACTGACGTTTATCTGACGTGGCTAATTGTACGTTACATACGAATAGCGATACATTTGACGTTCCCCTCCCCCGAAAAATCACCAGACTTTTTTTGTATAGAAAATGACAGATATGGCTACTCCGGGTTCAATTCTCGAAGGTTTAAACCATGTACTTCATCAAACTTTTTTTCATTTGGCCAATGATGCACAACCTTTTTAGGGTTCCGTAGTCAACTAGGAACCCTTATAGTTTCGCCATGTCTGCCCGTCCGTCCGTCCGTCCGCGAATAATCTCAGTGACCGTTAGCACTAGAAAGCTGAAATTTGGTACTAATATGTATATAAATCACGCCGACAAAGTGGTAAAATAAAAAGTGGAAAAAATGTTTTATTAGGGTACCTCCCCTATACGTAAAGTGGGGAGTGATTTTTTTTTTCATTTCAATCCTAACGTATGATATATTGTTGGATAGGTATTTAAAAATGAATAGGGGTTTACTAAAATAATTTTTTGATAATGTAAATATTTTCGGAAATAATCGCTCCAGAAGTAAAAAAAAAATGTGTCCCCCCCCTCTAACTTTTGAACCATAAGTTTTAAAAATATGAAAAAAATCTCAAAAGTAGAACTTTATAAAAACTTTCTAGGAAAATTATTTTGAACTTGATAGGTTGAATAGTTTTTGAAAAAAAATTACAAAATAATTTCTGAACTAAGTTTGTAATTTAACCGTATAAGCAGGTGTTTATTGTACCTGTAATTTCTACAAAATCACAATGAAATGACGTGATTTCAAATAAAGTAAAAACGGTGAAAATTGGTTCACGCAATAAAGAATTATCCCATAAAAAACATCTTCCATAGTTTAAGCTCGCGCGCAATAGTTTACTTAATATGCCGATAGATGTCGCTGTATGTGGAACGCTCATATCATATCCTACATGGCGGTGTTATTTTAACTCTTAAGTGGGGTCACTTACTGTGACGGACGGAAAACTACGGAACCCTACACTGAGCGTGGCCCGACACGCTCTTGGCCGGTTTTTTATTCTAAGGATCGTATCAAACGACTATGTCACGTTACATAAGCGTTACATACTTTAAATATCCAAACGGATTGAACTTAGTTAAGTTTACTTTATAGGTACACAAGTTACGCTTTTACTTTTAAGCATAACAAGTCAAATTCATGGGCAGTATCATCACAGAGTCGACCGAGATTATGTAACAGAAACATATCTCATCAGATCATTACAACACCCTTGACACTTAAGTAATAAGGTCTAAATTCCAACGACTAGGGATGCACCAGGTCAAGTGACCTGTCACCGGTACAGTTTGTATGCATAGCTCTTTAGTTCAAGGTTGTTACTATTTAGTAGGAAATTGTGACTTAATTTTGTTTTGCTCTGACATTTCGTGATATTCATATCATAATTTGTAACCTAGTTATCTTTAGCATGATGAACTTTTTTACTTCTTTTGTGATATTAATATAAGGTATTTCTATCTCATCTTTGAGATTGTCTTGGTTGAATTCTAAAGCTATTGTTTTATATCTAAACGCTTTATCTTAAGCTCTTACCTTAGCCTTAGATTTATTTCTACTATAACATGTTTTTTTTTCCACATGACTTATCTAATTTAGTTTAGTTCTAATCTAATTTAGGTCCCTTTCTTTTTAAACTTAATTTTTTCGACGATGCTTTTTATTTTATTATAACATTTGTCGTAACAGCAAGCATTTTCCCCTCTTTTTACCACCAAAGTTGACCAAAGTTGATTAGATAGATATCTATAATCTTTATGTTTCTTTTAAATCTCTTTGTTTGCTTTTAGTTTTTTTTATCTTTTTTTGTGTTACCTTCCGTGAATTGTTTTCACCTGATGGTCTCATCGGAAGATCAGCGCTGACAACCGCCAGCATCATGCTGAGATGAGGCCATTTCGTAGCACTTCCTCGTATTATGTCTTCTTTCCTTCTGTTTCTTTTATATGTGTGTGTTTACGAATAAACTATTTTTATTCTATTCTATTATACTATTCAAAGTTGCATCAACCAAAAGGTCTTCATCCAAAAAAACAAACTTCTTTTGCAACTGATAACATATGACGGTTTCCGTCTTTTTTGTTTGTTCGAAAGGGTTGGTTCCATTGTCAGTCAGGATCTAAAGATGGGGTCCTGGAGAAACCGAAGGAACTCTTCAAATGTTATACGAACACCTATAGTGATTTCAGTATTTTTACAGTTGATCGGGCATTTGCTCTTGATAAGGTGTAGCCTAAGTGAAGTCGGTTCTTATTTCTTTAAAGTTATATATAGTATTTATTTATGAAACCATTATAAATAGAAAGAAAGAAAGAAAGAAAGAAAGATTTATTCATCACAATTACAAAACTATTAATTACAATTATAAAAAATAGGTACATTAACAGTAAACTTAAATATAAATAAAAACTAATCTTAAATAAAAAACCTACTAAGATAACCAATCCCCCGCGGCATGGTACTGTAGATGCTGGCAGTGTTCCCTATCTGTATGGCAATACCAATACGTTGGGCTAGGAAACTGCCAGCCCTACGGAATAATTAATTAAAGTAATTAAGAGCATAAGAGCGTGTCATTATAATTTTGAGCAACTCAGATGCTTAGCTATTTCTGCCGCTGACTTTATCATCTGGGCATTTTTATTTTAACTTGTATTTTAAAACAGGACTTAAGTCGTGTTTCAGTATCGTCTAACCGTCACATTTCTGACAAAATGTATGGAGTTTGACATTGACCGTCAGTTTTGTGACGATTGCTAACCGGCCGTTAATGGTACATAGTTAAGTAAAAATGCCCATCTACATCAACGATAAAAATATTAATTGACAATACGTAAGCTTTATTACAAGAAGATAAGAGTTATTAATATTTTACTGATGTAAAAACTGTTGCTGTTAGTATGTAGTAACATTATAAGTCACATTAATCATATTTTCAGGTTATAAACTGGATTCCACTAAGGCAATCTTTTACGCTAGTCAAACCGGTACAATTAAGTTTATTATTATGCTCCTATTTCATGAAATGGATCCTACTGTAAATTATAGTCAAATAAAATATGACAGGCGAGACGTACTTTGTTATTTAAAGAATAAAATAAATAAATGTGTATAAAATAATAAAGAGAAAAAGGCACGTTTAGTTTCATGACACAAACCTGAACAGGGGTTTTTACTATACAGTGTACGTTTTAAAAGCGCTGGTTGCTTGGCGGTAAGACGTCTGACATTCAATCCGAAGGTCGCGGGTTCAAACCCCGGCTCGTACATGAGTTTTTCGGAACTTATGTACGAAATATTATTTGATATTTACCAGTCGCTTCTCGGTGAAGGAAAACATTGTGAGAAAACCGTATCTAATCCCCACAAGGCCTAGTTTCCCCTCTGGGTTGAAAGGTCAGATGGAAGTCGCTTTCGCAAAAACTAGTGCCTACGCCAATTCTTGGGATTAGGTTGCCGAGCGGACCCCAGGCTCAACAGAATGAAAAGCTGGGACAAACGCTAGGAGAAAGGAAATACACAGTGTACCTTTTGTATGAATAATAGGTATAGTAAGATTTTTTTAAGATGTCGGAATTGTCGGTAGAACTTCTTAGTAAGATTCCGACATCTTAAAAAATTACCACTATACAGTCACCGGCAATAGTATCTTCCTACACGAAGGCCGCAAAAATATGTGACACGCTCTTATTTGTAGGGCCATAAGAGCGTATCATATATTTTTGCGGCCTTCATGTAGGAAGATACTTTTGCCGGTGACTAATATTTATTTTATTCTATGATATTGATAGGTACTTACAAGAGTACCTAGTTTGCTGATGTTTGTTACACAGATTTGTGACATAAATAATTGTGTTAAGGTCGAATATGTTTCATCAAATATACGATACATTTTTGAAATCATTTATTTTGTAATCAAATATATCTACGCGGTAACGATGATGAAACTTGCAATGAGGAAACTATAAACGGATTTCAACTTTAGTATCCTTGATTTGGATTTTATTTTGATTTAAGTAATACGACTAGTACGCGTACCTCAATAATTTTTATGAAAATAGGTAAAATTTTAAAGCATTTTTTGCCAAAATCCATACTAATATTATAAATGGGAAAGTGTATGTGTGTGTTTGTTTGTTTGTTTGTCCGTCTTTCACGGCAAAACGGGCCGACGAATTGACGTGATTTTTTAAGTGGAGATAGTTGAAAGGATGGAAGTTTGTATGGTTTGTTACCCCGAATTTAACGCGAGCGAAGCCGCGGGCAAAAGCTAGTTTTCAATATGTGTATAAATTTTCATTTGTGTATATGTTTCCGAAATATGATCCAGAAAAAAATCAATTTCATTTCAAGCTTGTCAGCTTGAGAAAGGAATTTCAAAAGGTCTAAAATACATTTAGGGCATAGACATAAACAAAAAGGAAGATGAGTGACGTTCATAGTAAACATAACTGAAATGTGGTCCTGCACCTACACACTTGTAAAATGCTACACACCGCTATAATGTATGTGCATCATGGGCAAAAGAGATAACCTATATAGTTAACACGGGTATGCAAGGGAGACCTCCATATTTTGCGCATTGCACAAAGTGTGACTGAGAAACTCTGCCACACGACTAATTCAATATAGGTGCCGGAACCTATATTAATTGGCACAGCATCGAGCGCCTGGTACCATATCTCCCTTTTTGTATAAATCAATGATTTAGGGCTTGTTTCACAACCTCCAGATAAACTTCTCTGCCAGTTAAAATTATTGCTATCCTTTTCTCCAGTCATATAAAAGATAAGGACAGCAAACATTTATCTGACAGATATGCTTTAACTGGAGATTGTGAAATAGGCCATTAATCTCTTAGCTTTATCATAGGGCAGATGCCTCGGTTGTGGCCCCAGTGCCGGTTTTCACCATTTTCGACTTTATTAGTAAATAGAAAAATTTACAAGTATATGGTTTATAGTTAATATAAGAGTAAATTAGGGCAGCATAGATGGCATTGTCATCTGTCATATATTAGTTGTCACGAGCCATGGAAAAAAGTGGCTAAAACTGGCTCCTGAGCCCGTGTCTGACATTTCATCAAAGATAAATATAAGATCTAATGTCAGAATCTTAACAGTGGAGATTCATATAAATATAGTAATATATTTTCAATGACTCAGTACATAAAGAGTGTCATAATTCCTTATTGACACAAAATGACGGCCGTCTGAACAGACAAACTCTCCTTAAAGTGGCCAAAACCGGAGCATTTGCCCTATAAATAAATAAATATTTTGGCAGTGCAACTTTACACAATTAGTCCCACATTAAGCTAAATAAGGCGACGTGTATTGTGGGTACTAGACAACGATAAATATAATAGATAAATACTTAAATACATTGAAAACATCTATAACTCAAGAACGAAAATGCATGACGCACACACAAATAAATGCTCCTATCAGGATTTAAACCCGGGTCCGGGTAACGCGATTATCACACTGGCGCCGCAACCGGGTGGCGACGGTGTGCAAGCGTGCCAGCGCTATACACATGCAGAGCGCTATCTCGCTCGCGCATCGGTGCCGCATGCCGAAACCGCAGCAGTATTAAAGCCGCCTAAGGGCGTTTATTTGATCATGTATTTGTTTGTCCAAACAGTAACTGTCTTCTCCAAGGACAAACCAATATCAGAGACTTCGTATAGGCCTGGTTCACATAAAGGAATTATCTTATTGGCATTAATGTGAATCGTATATCGACATTTGCAAAGACGTGTCTACCCGATCCTTGACATATCGTTGCTCAGACGCAGCTACATTTCAACTTTAAAAATCTCAAATTGATTGAATATTGATTTAACATTAGCTACGCCCTGGCTGTGATAGGAGATCCGTGCCGAGTTTTTCCAAAAGATTACAGAATGGGGTAGCTTACCTTGTTAAGAAATTACTCCTATAACAAAAACGATTGTCATTTTTAATATTGTTAGAGATGTTATAAAAAGAGGCTTTATTTTCGTACAAAACATAATACTTAAACATTTTGCTATATTTTCACACTTACGACATACGTATGTCGTAAGTGTATGAAATATAAACTCTTCGCATCTATAAGAAAACCTCAAGTTATTTTAAAATCGCAACTTCCAGCCAATCTCTTTCTTCAAAATAGGAGCGATTAAAGGGTCAGAAACGCATATGTGACACCCCTAGCTGTGGTAACCGTTACTCTATCCATTGGCTATGGTAACCGCTTACCATTCAAATCAAATCAAATCAAATCAAATCGTTTATTCGTAAACATAGGTTATACAGGTGTTATATATATATGATGTTCCACTATGCTTTGCCCTTTTGGGCACACGAAGAACAAAGAAGATGGAGCATGCATTTTATTAAATTATTACCTAAAATGTATACAAGAACAAATTTTATTGGTAAAATAAGATTAGGTACTTAAAACTAGTATTAAATGCAGTTCAATATATATCCGTAAAATACTCCGTTAGTGAAT
The DNA here is from genome assembly GCA_947086415.1 of Pammene aurita. Classification (NCBI taxonomy): domain Eukaryota; kingdom Metazoa; phylum Arthropoda; class Insecta; order Lepidoptera; family Tortricidae; genus Pammene; species Pammene aurita. The sequence continues at coordinate 3,132,086 of OX352298.1, forward strand.
AATATGCTTTTTGTGCTAAAAATTTATACAAATTTTTCTTAAATTCAGTCAAATTTTCTAACATTATAATGTCTCTTGGTAATTTATTGTAAATTTTATGTGCCATTCCGAAAATACTTTTAGCAAGCAGGCCCGTATTTATGGTTTGAACATTACAAATTTTCTCGCATCTGCGTGCACTCTTAAAGTTTGAGAATTGGTGCTTGTTATTTTTAATGTATTTCGCAGTCTCAAATATATAAAGACACGGGAGTGTTAAAATATTTAATTCAATAAAATGTTTTTTACAAGGTCCCATAAGCGGTAATCCTAAAGCTGATCTTAAACAATTTTTTTGTGCTATAAAAGCCATCTTACGATCAGTTGAATTGCCCCAGAATATGACGCCATATCTTAAGGTTGAAGTTACATATGCGTGATAGGCGGTCAGTACAGCAGATGAATTCACTTTTTTTCTTAAATTAAACAATGCATAAGAAAAACTGTTAAGTTTTTTACATATTATGTCGATCTGGTCTTTCCATGTCAACTTATTATCTAAACTTAATCCTAAAAATTTTGTTATGTCAGTTTCATCAATTTTAATGTCGTTGTATGTCACAGTAAGATTAGTTAATCGGTCAACTCTTTGTTTGAATTTCATAATTTTTGTTTTAGTCAGATTTATGCGTAAATTATTTCTGTTGAGCCATTCAATTACTGTTTGTAATGCCTTATTTATGCTGATTTGCAATTCATGTGAATCAGTTCCCGAGAAAACAATCGTGCAGTCGTCCGCAAAAAGGACCATGGGGTGGTCTATAACTTGTGGCAAATCATTGATGTAGATGATGAAGAGCAGAGGGCCTAGTACACTGCCTTGAGGCACACCATATTTTATTTCTTTATAGTCCGATGATACAAGTCGTTCCATTTTAGTTTTTATGCAGATGCTATTAATTGTAACTATCTGCGTACGTCCAGTTAAATACGATTTTATTAGTTCGTAAACATTTCCACGTACACCATAGCTGTATAACTTTTTAAGTAAAGTATTGTGATCGACAAAATCAAATGCTTTGGACATGTCCATGTACAACGCGCAAACCGGTTTCTGTTCATCCATATCAGTCATAATTTTATGAAGTAAACTATAGATTGCCATATTGATGGACTTGTTTTTACGAAAACCATGTTGTTCTACTGCAAACACGTTAAACATTTCGAAAAACGCATATAGACTGTTATAAATAACCTTTTCAATAATTTTAGAAAAAATGGATAATAGGGCTATTGGTCTATAATTCTCCATGTATTCTTTATCACCATTTTTTAAAAGTGGTCGCACAATCGCAATCTTTAACTTTTCTGGGAATTTGCCACTTTCAATGCATAAATTTGTTATGTAGCTGATTAGTGGTGATATTATATAAGCAACTTTTTTTACAATTCTACAGGATACTCCATCATAACCAGTACTATTGGTATTTTTTAATGAATTAATAATAGTATAAATGTTAAGGGGATCAGTAGGGTTCATAAAAATAGAATTAGGATATTTATAAGTCGTGTTACTATTATTATTATTTGAAATTGGGTTATTTCTACTAACGGGGTTATTTACTACGGGATTCAAATTATTGTATAACATGACTTGATCTACAAAATGTGTATTAAATTGTTGTGCAATCTCTTTTGTGTCATTTATTCGTCGACCGTCATGCTGTATGTGTGTAATATTCTCGCTCAAGTTAGTATGTTTTGACCTGTTTATGATATTCCATGTAGCTTTGGATTTTACATGTTTGGACCATTAAACATGTTGTATGCTTTTCTGACACCATATGTATTATAAGAAAATTTTACAGTACATCACTTTTGCTTATTATTTAACTGCGATTAGAATAGGATTAGAGTTGATTTTCCCGTATACTTACGTCAAAATTAGTATGGGTTGACAGCTAACTCAATCGTATTCTCATCGGGGTTCAGTAATATATTGGCACGCGCGCATGTAACGTCAGTGAGTTCCTTATCAAACCAATTTAAGATTGTTATCGTTTGAATGCCGCCTTAGGTCATTGACATTTGGTTGGTCATAACAGAGTTAATGGGAGTTCCTGCTTCGTGAAATTACTGTGTGTGATTGAAATAGGGTGGGTTGATTTTAACAAGAGTTTTGTCTGAGAAATATAATACGTTTCCTGCCGACTGGGATTGCATTCCCACCGGCTTGCCTAATGGGGAAGGCAACTGTCAACGATGTGACCAGATGGCGCCAGTATGGATTGTACCTGTCACTGGTATAGTTCTATAGGAATTGGCTTCAAGGGTCTGAAAATTAAAAAAAAAAAACAAGAATTTGACACTACCGCTAAGACTGAAAGGTACCTACAACCGGTACCTATTTGAGAGAGTCAAGTTATCTGAAAACTCAAGCCATATAAGCATCGGCTGCTATTTAGGAAGTTACTCGTATATTAGGAATATCTAATATGTATGTCTATTGAGTGCAAGCGGAATGCGAATTTAGTAATTTTTTTCATCATCATCATATCAGCTGAAAGACGTCCACTGCTGAACATAGGCCTACCCCAAAGAGTGCCACTGACCGGTCCTGCGCCACCCGCATCCAGCGGACTCCCGCGACCTTTACCAGGTCATCATTCACATCACCCACGCTGTGCCTTCCGGTTCCACTCTAGAACCTTTCCGCCCCAACGGCCAACGGTTCTACTTGCAAAGTTCGGTTCTACTTCTCATCTCTGATGCGACCACGCAGAGAGGCTCCAAGCATAGACCTCTCCATTGCCCTTTGGGTGACTTTGAGCCTTCTTATGAGGCCCATAGTAAGCGATCACGTTTCAGTTCCATATGTCATCACTGGCAACACACACTGGTATTTTTTATTAATATTTAGAAATAGGTGTATTTTAATCAACGTATCTGCATATAATCCGAAAATTATACACAGAAATTCCACTTAAAGACCTCTAAAACAAAAAATTCTAATCACTGCGCAAATCACCCATATTTTTACCAGCTCCGCAAACCGGTTCACACTCCAATAGAACGAGGATGTCATTAATACCCGTTTCCGTTTTGAGCCCTGACCTATTTTGAGAGGAAATTTCGTCATGCATCTAGACGCAAAATGTATCAGTGTAATATACTATCATAGATAAATAAATGTTAAAGACTATTAATTTCTATATACCTACGGAATCCACCAAAACAAGGACAAAAACTCAGACCAAATAGGTTAGTTGGAGTCGCCGTAGCCGGATACGGCTTGGACGACATGATGACCTACGGAATCTATCTTCCAAAGTTTTGCAGAAAAACAGCGCTTAGTTTTTAGTATACTGTTTGAGTGATCCTCGCAACCTCGAGACCTGAGCCTTTTTAGGATTGGGTGCCCCTTGCCCTTTGATACCAATTACCAAACGACCACTCCACTAGCTCTATCCTAGGGCTGGCCTTGCAAAAGGTCACATTATCCACGGCGGCCATAATAGTGGAACCGATGTGTTTCAGAGCCTAAATAGCAAACGCGCTAGTCATTTATTTTACACGACTATTACGAGTAATATAAATAAAGCGTCTATCAGACAGAGTAGCGCAGTACTGCGTTGCTATCACAAATGGTGTTTGTACATCTGTAGGTATATTTGCAATCATTATTATTAACCTGTCTCTGCCGTAATTAAAAACGAAAGACAATCAAAAATAGATCAAGCCATAATTTGCAACTTTAATAGAGGAGTGTTAAGATCGATAATAGTACTTTAATTATTGACTTAGATCGCTACAAGATATATTTTATCGACGTGATAATCTGTGATATAGCGATATATTATGTCGGCCCGAAATGGGTTTAATTAACTCCTGTTACATGCGACATTGCTGTGTCATACAGTATACGCGCGAATAAGTGGAGGTATGAAAGTTGGATATGACAAATTTAATGTTTCTTATGCAGCCATATATAGATATTTTTGTCCTTATTTTGCAGAAAAAATACATTTAATGGTTTCTTTCTGAGATCGGTTTACTAGAGCATGCGGCGAAACTGAAAAATTCCAAAAAACGTTAATTTTGTCAGTTGGTGTTATACCTACCCTACCACTCTTTCCCCTACTTCGATCGAGTCCACAAGTGCGTTTGTTTTTTGGTTGTAAAAGACGCTGTACGGAATACCCCTTCAGGCGGAATCAGCCGCATTTTACTCACATTAGACGAGCATCGACCAGCAACGCTCGCAGCGTAAGTATTATGAACGAGATATCGGGGTTCTCACTATAGTCTCGCTTCCCGTTGCGGCGGCTGTGTCAGAACCACCTAATGATTGTGACACTTTTTTGGAAAATGTACCATTTGGCGGAACGCGCTTACTTGGACCTTGTACAGATTCAATATTGTATTTGAGCAAAAAAGGGTAAATGGTTCTTTTTCACCTATCACATATAGTACATAGTACCGCATCCAAAGTTCCAATCGTAGCCTGCGCACGCGCTACCGGAACTCGCAGCTCGCAGCCGGACCCGTTCGAAGGGCGCGCCTCTCTCCTACTCAGTACTCCCGCGACACGAGGGACTTCGTATCCGTCATTGCGATATCATTTTAATAAGGTATATAAATAAGTTTTAAATTTCATAAGAATAATTTTTCTATTTTCGAAGATATGTTTAGATAAAAAAAATTTAATGGAGCCTCAAACATGAGGCATTCGTTACTGTTTTTCTAAAGAAACTGTGTTTTAGTAATAGTAAGGGAGCCCATGACACTGAACCTAGTTCGATAAGTCTCCTAGATGAGATATACACCGTGGGCTGGAATAACCCGACAGATCTTAACCACGAATTTCTAGGACCAAAAGAAGGAAAAAATATTATGACTTTAGGTCAATTTCGCCAAAAAAAAAATTTTTTTTTCTCCTTTTTTTTTTCATTTTTGAATGTTTATTGCACATGAAAAGCAAATGTTATTAATAAAATTATCGCCTAAAACAAATTGGTATTTTTTTTGTAAAAATTTAGATTCTGCAAAGTTTTCCTTGTCACTTTGATATCTGTCAATAAGGACGTGTAAACTATGTCCAATAGTGGCAACAACGCCATTAGAAAGGCGTTTTGTGATGAGTTATAATAAAAAGTGTATTTTTTTTATTGGTATTAACTCTGAAACTAGGCGTATTCCAGAAAAGTTTATAGGACATTTTAGTATCTAAATATGATCAGGAATATACCGTTAAAATCTGTCTTGTTATATGGGCCCACGGTGTTTATAATTAGACGCGTCTTTAATGGGGGAACACGAAATGCTGATCCTGCAATGCAAAAAAACTGGTGGCGTATTTTATTTTTATTTTTTTTAATTAAAAAAATCGGTTTCTATCACGATAAGTCTCCTAGATTTCCTTTCTTCCTTGAAGCAGGGGAGGAGTAGGGCTACACGATAATGCGGTGCTGCAAGCCCCCGTGCGTGGCCTTGTCAGTGGCAGCAGCATCAAAAGATTGTAAATGTATGCAAAAACAAAGCGCCTGATCGTTTAATTAATATATCTCATCTAGGAGACTTATCGAACTAGGTTCAGTGTCATGGGCTCCCTTACTATAAAGTTTAGACAATTTGCGGAGGATTTTGAAAATTGAAAGATATAAGTAGGTAATTGTTTTTCTATTCGCTATTAATAAAGGAAATTCCAGTTTCGAACACGGAAATTTTCAATCCTGTTTTAATAAATGTAAAATATATCTGAATGTTATAACTGCATGATTTTGGAGACTTTTCGTCGGCACACCAGTTAACTGAAGAGCACAATATGAGTCAATCAATTCACAAAATAAAGTAAGCACTGAAAGCAGCCCCTTTTCATTACGGTTCCTATTCATAAAACGAGTAAATAGAGCGTTTATTAACTTCGTTAATTTCACTGCCAAGCAAACTGGTATCCTAAACTGTTAAGTTCTTATAAAAACACCAAGAGACTGTCCCAACATGACCGTCACATCACCACAAAACCAAAAGGACTTATACACCCTAGAAATCAGTGTTAACTATTTAAAGTTACTTCATTTTCATTCTGGAATGTTAGTTTAGCAAGAGGATAAAATGCAGAGTAAAAACGGTCTAACAAGCCATGAAACTCATAGACAGTTAGTGCGTTTATAAGTTTGGATGGGGGTGTAGCAAGAGTATGGCATTTTAACGCGCGGTTTCCTCTCGGGGTTCCGATTGCGACAGAACATTAGTGACACGCTAGTGTCAGGTGCATGGCATTAGCTGCCAAGTACAGGTATGTGTGTGATTCACGGAATATGGGACGGGTACAGTATGGTTGGTAATGTTGAGGGTACGTCTACCTAAAGCATTTTCATTTTAAGGAGTATAACTTCATTTGAAACAGTTGTACAAAAAACACAGACAACAATTTTATTTAAGGGATTTCTCTCAGTTTATCTTTGAGCAATTGAGTTACAAGGAGGTATACATATGTAAAAAAACTGAATCAAAACCTTGATGCATATCATATACACATAAAATAATATCCGATAAAATGTAGAAGTGCGGACGGCGTTACATATGTACGTAGTCATGGTTAAATGTAATAGTCGTTCAAGATATTATTACTGGTGACTTTACCAATATACTCGTACCGATATGTACATATCTTTTAATCATGTATAGATCTAATCAATTAGGAATATGCATGATTTTTTTGGAAGACGTCATTCGAATCTATTTCCCTGTAGATTCAAATGTCTCTAATAAACCTACTATCTATGATAGCCCTGAAACGTCAAAAATGTGAAAATACGTTAGGCGCCTGCGCCGCGTGTCAAAACGCTCCATACAAAAAGTGTGAGGATTGTGACGTCACCGACCACAAAGTTGCAGAAAACTGTTTGGAAAGAACAAGTTTTTGGAAGATTTTTGTAATTTTAGGCACGAAAAAATGCGTTTAGCTACATAGTTGTCATACATTTTTTTTCTTGTTAGAACATAAGTAATCGAATTGAAGTTTCGAAAATACATTTGAGGTATAAAAAAAAATGCCTAAAATTTTTAGTTTTTAAACCGCAATATCTTTAAAAAACTGTTAAAATTTATTACGGATTTCCACTTATTTATATTAATTCGGGGTTGTTGAACGTGTTTGTGGAACAAATTCAATTAAATATTTTTCATGCATGTCCTCTATTGCATGCGATTAGTCTCACGGGCCGATACTAGTAAGTGCGAAGGACACAGACGGGCGGATGTTGCAGAAGCCTGGGTTACATTATTTATGACTCACTGTCGCTCCAGTTTGTAATTACAGGGGCAGTTGATCTGTAAATTACGTTGTCATAGTGCCGTATTCTGTAAACAATACATTAAAACACATCTATCCCTAACATGACTGTACACAACAAGTAATCCACCAACAAAAATGGTCCCGCCGGAAGATCAGCGCTGGCTTTCGGGTCAGCATAATGCTGAGGCGGGTCCATTTCGTGGTAAACTTTGAGAGAGTATATTTTTTTTTATAAAATTAAATTTTATAAATATATTTTTTAATGATGAAATAAATTATTTTTATAATAATAATTTATTTTTCAATAATGAAAATAAAATTAACTTTATCTATCTTCTATCAGTAATATTAACTTTCTTTTGTTTTATATTTAATACTTTTGTATACAATTATGGTTTATCACGAATACAACGATTGATTCATATTCTGATTCTGATTCAATACTAGAGTTGCGTTGCGCATTTAAGCGTTGGGTTAGTTGTATTGCGTAGTCAATACATTGGAGTTATATGGGAGTTGTATCGTGTCTTAACGTATTTTAAAGTTAGATACGGCATACTTTTGTTTCTTTCTAATGCGTGTAAGTGTACTACTGGAAATAACAGTTCCTATACGCGACTTTTCGTTCCGTCCATTAACATAATGCTTCTGACGTGTCATGTGTGTTATGGTACATGATTACCAAGGCATTAACATGACATCATATCAACTGTGTTAATTCTCATTGTGTTTAGATTGCTATAGAAGTTGTCTAAACCAAACCATTCAACTATCTTCGTCCTAACTCATGCAGCAGAAGTGACCGGATCAATTCCAGAAGAGCTTGGCAGTTTTTGTCTACGTCCACTATAGGTGTCATATGATATAGGTGGAGTCTTACGTATACGAATATGGTCTATGTTAACTAAGTGTCGATTCAATAATAATAATATCTCTTTAGTCTCTTATCTATCTGTGGAATTTTTTTATGGCTCACTGTTTCTACATTACTACCTATCTTGTTACTCTAGCTGTAAGTTTTCCTATGAAATAAAAAATACAATAAAAGTAATGTGTTCGTAGTCGTACTAGTGTAATTATGTATAGAGGGATGTGTAGGCAGAGCAAGAGCCTTTTGAAAAGGCTTTTGCCTTTTGAAAACGGGTTTGAGTCTAGCCGTGATATCCAAAAAACGAGCACCTCAAGAACACGATCGTTCATACTTTAACAATTTTTTCAACTAATGATTTCATTCAAAATAATAGGGAAAAAAGCTTAGGTACCTATATACCTATACCATTCTTATAAATAGATCTAAATAGGCCAAGCAGTTTAAATAAACGGCAGTGGTACGTTTCTGAAATCTAAGCATAAGACTGTCACGAGACGGGCATAGTCTTAGCAAAATCCTATTCAAACGTTGCCTAGCCATAAGATTTCGAAACTCGTTATCAGTACCGATGCAAATATCAGTCGGTAGCATTTTTGATTGACCCGATAACCTATTGACTCTCGACCTGCCATGTCATTATACAATCCATACATCGAATTGATATCGTGCGAATCATTTGCTATAAAAGGACATCGGTTGTAAATGTCCTGTCGATACTGAAGTGGGTTAATTATTAAGTAAGCGATTATCTGTAATCTTTTGAGAAATAAAGATCTTAAACCGTAGGTACCTAATGTTAAATACAATTTAAAAAATATAAGTTCTCCTTTCTTTGGGTTAATTGGGTTAGGGACATTGAAGTGAACTTATGAACATTTATAAAAACTACGACCGGTTTTAATCTAGAAAATTATTAACGGCAAGAAGCTTAGATAGTGGTATTTCATAAAAATTAAATCTCTAAAAACATCAACAAAACAATACCATTAAATTTGATCAAAACTTCAAAACTGTAATTCATCAAATCTACCAATAAACAAGAAAACTTCAAAACGGTTTGGAAATTGACAAATACATTTAGTAAACTTAAGCATAGCTTTAAAAACATGCTTATGTTAAGTTTAGAAATTAAATTATACAACGTTTTCCTCTATAGGAAAAATTTACAAGTTAAATTCCATTAGCTAATGTGTAGGTTCGTACGACGTCAAAGATATGTATACACTTTTCACTTTTCATCTTTGAACTCAGAGAAATAAACCAATGGAGTGGTAATTGTCAGGCGTCCCCCTCTGCCAAAAGTACAAGACCACTGGTCGTAGCGGTTATATAAAACTAGTTGTCGCGCGTCAAACGCCATTCAATGAATGTCAGTCAGCCCGGAACGATCTGAGGTAAAAATGCCGAATTGCTGCGTGTTTTCATGTAAGAAAAGATCTGAGTTATCTAGTTTACATAAGGATAACGTTTCTTTTCATCTGTAAGTATAATTAGGTCTAAATATCATCAAATAGTGCACGAAATTTGCAAAAAACTAAAAAATATTGTCAATCAAAAAGTGTTGCCACTTAATGGTACTACATCTGCTTTAGGGTAATTTTTAAACTTGACTCTTCATAGTGCATTGTACCATCGGGTTCATAATTGCATACCCAATTTATCAATGAATTCATTCATAAATTGGGTATGCAATTATGAACACGATTACATCGAGGGAGGTAAGTGAAATATTGCAAACAAGAGTAACGCAACTCCAGTGCGGCAGAAATACGTCCTCCATTATGTCATTCATTGTCATTGTTATGACAGGTTAGGCTACTTACACTTAAAAGATACTCCGTGGGTTAGGCAGAGACCCATTCGGCATACATCCATAATTGTAAAGCATTGCTCTGTTAAAAAAGCAGTGTGTCTGTGTGTGTGTTGTTATTAAATTATTTCTAAACGTATTTTAATCGACTTTTAAATTATTCAAATTACATATTATTTTTAATCATTAACAAAAATGAAAAGATTAACGTCAGTACTTCAAAGGTAAAACCTTGGAAGAATAATAAGTAAGGAAGCGTAATCAACGCTCAAAATATGTTCCACTTTTCTGGTGCCAAAGTGGGCGGAGCTTGTGACAGCGGTGCCCTAATGTCATGTCAAACATTTTGAAATTGTCATGTCGTCAAAACATTAGTTTTTTCGGTCCATGAAATTTCGGTAATATATCGGTATTAAAATGCCGGCTTGTGCCGTGCATTGATGCAAGAGCCACACTGGCGCCAAGGATGGTGATATTTCTTTTCATCGGTAAGTAAATCACGCATAGATATTCTCATACATTACGGACTTGGTCGAAATTATGCAATATAAGTTTTGGAAAAGTAAACATAACTCATTTGAGGAAAAGTATGTTCATTTATAAGTATTACCTAGTAGTAATAGCAGTTAGGTTTTCGTTGTTAACAAATAATCTTTTCAGTTTGTTTTTTTCGATATACAGTATGCCATTTCTAGTACAACTGACTAATAGGTATGACTCTTATTGTTCATTAATAATGAATGCTATAACTTCATAGCATAGTCTTTAATTATCAAATCTAGAGCAGAGCCCGACTCGGTAACTACCTCTACCTTACAGAAAACCACAGCCAGTTAGCACTAGACCCTACTCATAGTGTTGTGTGAGTAAGGTTGCCAGAGAGCTCAGAGGATGCAGTGTGTTGACGAGGGGGATCCTCTTGTTCCTTCAGCTGTCAACACAGTGAATCCTCTTTTATATGAAAGCGTCGGTGTCCATAGGCTACGGTAACTGCTTACCATCAGGTGAGCCGTATGCCTGTTTGCTACCGTTGTGGTATAAAACAATGGATACAAAATGTAAATTTATCTTTGTATTTCCCTAAGCCTGCTAAAATAAATAGTACTTACACATAAACGAACTCATCCGTTACTTTTTTAGTTCTAAAAAACCGGCCAAGAGCGTGTCGGGCCACGCTCAGTGTAGGGTTCCGTAGTTTTCCGTCCGTCACAGTAAGTGTCCCCACTTAAGAGTTAATAACACCGCCATGTAGGATATGATATGAGAGTTCCACGTACGGCGACATCTATCGGCAAATTAAGTATACTATTGCGCGCGAGCTTAAAGTATGGAAGATGATTTTTATGGAATAATTCTTTATTGCGTGAACCGATTTTCACCGTTTTTACTTTATTTGAAAGCACGTCATTTCATTGTAATTTTGTAGAAATTACAGGTACAATAAACACCTGCTTATACGGTTAAATTACAAACTTAGTTCAGAAATTATTTTGTAATTTTTTTTCAAAAACTATTCATCCTATCAAGTTCAAAATAATTTTCCTAGAAAGTTTTTATAAAGTTCTACTTTTGAGATTTTTTTCATATTTTTAAAACTTATGGTTCAAAAGTTAGAGGGGGAGGGGACGCATATTTTTTTACTTCTGGAGCGATTATTTCCGAAGCTATTTACATTATCGAAAAATGATTTTAGTAAACCCCTATTCATTTTTAAATACCTATCCAACGATATATCACACGTTAGGGTTGAAATGAAAAAAAAAATCACTCCCCACTTTACGTATAGGGGAGGTACGTTATAAAAAAAAAATTCCACTTTTTATTTTACCACTTTATCGGCGTGATTGATATACATATTAGTACCAAATTTCAGCTTTCTAGTGCTAACGGTCACTGAGATTATCCGCGGACGGACGGACGGACGGACGGACGGACGGACGGACGGACGGGCAGACATGGCGAAACTATAAGTGTTCCTAGTTGACTACGGAACCCTAAAAACGAGGAAGCAAAGAGAATTTTAACTTATATTATATTGAAGATATGCTATTATTTTCTAGTCTGGTCATAAATAAAGTTCAAAAATAATCGTTTTTTTTTTGCCATAATCAACCTTAATTGCTTAACATTATGTTGCTTGAGACCAAAAGGGTCTCGCTAATGTAACGGATTTATAAAATTGTAAAAAAGTTCAAAATCTTGACTATTTTATGTTAATTTATGCTTATTTTGTAGTATGTAAGTCCCTATAATGTAATTAAGCACTTTTATTAAATAAATGAAAGATGGTGCTGGGCTTTTATATTATTCCTTATTCCAAGAACGATTAAATTTACGTATATTACATAAGTAATGAAAAATGCACTAAAAAATAAATTGTTAATTGGTTGCATATTATTTATTACGTGAACACATCCACGTCAAACTTAGGCGTATTTATTATCCGTTAACTTGACATTTCAGTTATTTCATTTGAGTATCTCCTGTCCAATTAAACTTCATTGTCAAATTGATTTTGACCACTCACAACACGGCAACTTTTCTTATTGGTGAAATGGCATGAAACCTTTGCGGAATTAAGGTTAACACAAAAAAATATGCTTAAAGTATGAGTACTTGATTGGTTAATAAGACATAAGACATTTTAGTTTTGTAAACGTGAAAATGGGTCGTGTTTTCACATGAACTTTGCTTGCCTTTACTCGTCTTGATATTATATGTCGATGGGTAAAACACATTCACGCGCATAGCTTTTTAAACTATATATGTCGTCGAGGACCGCCGAGGGCAGGGCTGTAAGGTGGTTTGGAACTCAAAAAACTGACACTATCAGGATAAACTAGCCTATAGCACATTACGCACGGTAATGAAATAAAACATAAACACCGGTTTAACAACTGTATTGAAATCAAATCTTTTTAAAACCGTATTATGGGAAGGGCAATAAACTACTACTGGTTCGGAAAGGAGCCCTAACTGAGAAGAACCAGCGTAAGAAAATCAGCGTATGTGTGCTTGTAGTACGGCACAATAGCTGAAATTTGTCTATGGTCTCAAAAATACAGCTACCATAAACAAATTTCCGTTTTAATAGACAAATTTCAGCTAGTGTGCTGAATTCCGCACTGAAATCCGCTCTAATGTGTGGCGCCCCTTAAGTGAAATATACTTGTAGATTCTTGAAATAACGATATTCCTGTTTAGAAATTAATTCATTCCTTTATTTACACCATACATTTTATGTAGCATTTTAATGTTGTATGGATTATACTTTATTTATTATAAGGTACGGTATACACACTTATCCCCTTACGAGTAAATAGGCACTTTTAATTTCTGACTCTGGTATCACTGTACCTAACGGGTAAGTTTTAGTGATGGGACAGCACAAAAATAAATATCGATATTAACATTAGCAGTATGTTATACTTTTTATTTATAATAGAAAATGAAGAAGAGATAATAGAAATAAAAACACAAATTGGAAACAGATGCCCATTACAACAAAATATCAACTGCGAAGGACTCTGGAACATCACGATATCGCTAGTGACTGATTCATCATTGTTCATTACAGTGAAAAATTCACTGAGGTGGATAGAGGAACGTCTAGTGTAATTGGAAGCACATTGGAACGGTAACCTAAACACGTGGGTTCGAATCCCGTGATGTTCCAAAGTTCTTTGCAGTTCAATGTTTCATTGTAATAGTTATTTGTTTCCAATTTGTAGTATTTTCCACTAACTTTAAAAGCAAATACACATCAAAATATTAAATTGATAATATAAAAGTTATTCTAAATCAGCTTGCAAGATTTGTCCTGAACAAATAGACAAACTAACTTACATAGAATACTAACATTGTAAGTAATATGCTGGTAGAAAAACTTGATATTTAATCACAACTTAACATTATAATTATATCAATAGCTAAACCTTATACTTGGTAAAGAAACAAAAATATATAACTAACCTACGATCAATGTTTCTCTGCGTCCGTAGGAAACACCTTAGACAACCCTACACGTAATCCCTGGGTGGTGCTAAAAGCGTTACAAACTTGGCAGCTCTACTGTCCTACCTGGACCTCGCAGCACTCACTGGATTTTCTTCCTCATCTGCTTTCCCACTACCCTAGGGAAGAAATGCCTATCTATATCCAGTGACATGTAGGCATACGATAAATAAATCTACGATAAAATGTGACATTTTCAAGTCATAGGTACATCATTATCGGTTGTCAATAAGGCGTTACCATAAAAAAATCATTTAGAAATTAACTCTATTAACAACCGACAATGATGTACCTTTGACTTGAAAACGTCACAAATATCGATACTTAAGTATATTATTATCGACGCGTTCCTCGCACTCTGTACGTTTACTTAAAGATGACATTATCTCGTTCACGGACAGGTTGTTTGTGTCTGTGTTTATACTTGTGTGAGTATATTTTATGCTAGTGTTTGATAATTTTATCGTGTGCGTGTGTAGCGACGTCAATGGAAAATGCATTAGTGTTAACAGTATTTGTGTGCGTTTCCTCGCCCCCCGCGCCGAAATTGGCAGACATTTTCTGATAGAAATTAGTGCGCGTCTCGCATCCGGTTGGTTTAATAATCAAAGTCTTTGAAGTCGGCTGCACATTTTCATCAAAGTGTTATCCTATCAACTGCTTTTTACTTCAACTGTGTAGTTTTCTATTTTATCATATAATTACTATCAACCTGCATTATTTGTCAAACAAACAAGAATGTTTATTATTTATTGTTTAATTAACAAGTTCTATGACATTTCATCATGCACTCCTCACAAACCGTCGTGCCTCCTAATAAGGCTTAACATGCCTTAACCGAGAGCCAGAAACGCTGTTTAGTGGTTTGCGCCAAGAATGTAAGTATCAATTTATGGAGAGAAAAATACGTTCGCATTTGCTGCCAATGCGGAAAACGGATCACCTTGGTTTACCTTGTAGGGGCATAAGGTCAAGCTTTTCAAATGTTATCGATGTAAATGATTCTTGGAATAGAGAGCAAGATCCTGGAAAATTATTGATCGGTCGACTAATAAACAAAGGTGGCCTTTAGGAGCCTATAAACAAAGGTCGTCATCATCTTGGACCCGGGTATGTCCTTAAACTATGTCCGGACACGGTTATGTCCTTAAACTACGTCCAAAAGAGAGGTATGGGCACTGCGAATGTGATCTTGCTATGTGTGGTAGGGCACAGCACAGCGAATGTCATCGCGCTCAAATCTGGAGCAGAGCTCGACTGAAACCACAGAAAACCACAGCCAAATAGCACTTGACCTTACTCATAGTGTTGTGTTCCTGCTGGTGAGTAAGGTTGCCAAAGAGCTCTAAGAGGACCCAGTGTGTTGGCGATGAGGGACCCTCTTGTTCCTTTAGCCGTCGACACAGTGAATCCTCCTTTTTGTAAAGGATCGGCAACGCGCATGTGACACCGCTGGATTTGCAGGCGTCCATAGGCTACGTTAGATGCTTACCATCAAGCCGTATGCTTGTTTGCCACCGTCGTGGTATTTAAAAAATCTTTATGTGTGTGACGTCTTTATGACCGACCGGCTTGACCATATTGTCGACCTATTAAAACCCGACATCCTACTCGTAGTGAAAACTATAGGTGAAATCAATGAATACAGATCACTTTGGATCAAAATTGGCATCAAATATGACATGTTTTCATTACTCTTGAGTGTACGCATCAGTAATTGCAGGGAATTTTCACTTAACTGTGTACCATTAACGGCCGGTTAGCAATCGTCACAAAACTGACGGTCAATGTCAATCGCATACATTTTGTCAGGAATGTGACGGGTAGACAAGTTAAAATAAAAATGCCAATCAGTAGCCGATTTATGTGTGGCGCCTCTAAAGCTTCTCGAAACCCGCGCAATCAACCCACATACCAATAATAACGCATCATGCTATTCCAATCGCTACGAGTTGATCAAAATACCACTGTAACGATATTTCGAAGAATCCAAATATCTAGTTTTCATATCGTAAAAGAGTCTCATGTAATAAGTCTAAACTCCACTCTGTTTTACGAATGAAACTCAGCCTTCAACTGACTTCAGAGTTTTTTTTCTAGAACGCGATTCGAAAGGACTCGAGCAATATAAGAGCCATATAAAGACGCCATTAAATCTAAAAAAAATGCCGAAAGTAATCCTTAAATTATATGTGACAGAGAGACAGCTACATTTAGGCAGGTTTGGCATATTTGAACTGGGGTTTATTTATATAGTGGACCTTCTGTACGTGGTACAGTCGCTATCAAATATATCGGAGCGGATAAGGTTACCAAAAATATCTAAACATGGACTTTATCGCCTTGACAATAGAGCCGTTATTCAGGTTTGTGACCATCTTGGCCGCTCCGATATATCTTATGGCGACTGTAGTATTATTTGCTGTGTGGTCGAGTTCCAATGATATAGATGTTTGTATCAACATTGCGTATACATTTACAGATCTTGAGCTCCAGATATACTGGTTTTGCGCACTTGCTCGCATACAATCAACGATAATAAACTATCATATCACAAAATGTTCTGTACCGTTTAGGTTTCCTAAGCTGCCATTACACACATTCCGGTGTCGCAAATCCCATCAATACAAACCTGAACCATCTATGTCAAACGTGTGTGAAGCCTCCTTAAAGTATACAACGTGTAACACTAAGTAGTCTAAATACTAAAAAGTATTTTACCACACACGCTCGGAAAGACTTACTTTATCCTTTAATAAGTGTGTGGAAAGTTGCGTTTTATCCTCTAGAATGGAAAATCAGTTAATACAAGTTTTGACTTGTTTTTCATGAGTTAGCATGTTGTATAAATATACAACATGCTAACTACACTAACTACATGAAAAACAAGTATATTATACTTTCAAGCAATGATTTTGAATGAAAATTATCGAATACCATTGATTGTGCTACGAGTAAGCTGGGCGTGGTAAAAACAGATTTAACAAATAATGTGTGTTAAAATTTTATCCTCTAGCGGCCCACGATACAATACGAATTGGCAGTGGATTCTTTTGTTTCGTCTTCTTCTGTTCCAATTCAAACTGTATTGAATTTCCTTCAAGTTAATTTGTACTAGTATTAGTAGTTTTACCACAGATTATATAATAGTTCTTACGAACAGATATGAATCACACATAGAAAAAGCAAATACCTACGGATTACGTACCTACGCAATAATACAATGGAGCGACCTTCAGCGCGCGGCACCCCGCACCTCTCGCGCACCCGCACAATCGCTAGGATCGCCAAGCCTATGTTTGGAAATGTTTTACAGTTAAGGAAATAGGTATTTTGCATTGATTCAGTGTTTAAGTGGTTCGCATGGTGCATAACAATTATAGTTACATGAGTAATATTGATTGATATTTTGTTGGCGCGATGAGAGTATGATTAATCTTGACAGATTTGCCACACACTGTCAAAATTAATATGGATTGACAGCTATATCAATCTTATTCTAATCGCCTTTTTTAGCAATATCATCATAGTTATTTGAGAGATTAATAAAGATATCATGTCTATTATTATTATAACATAAGTGAATCCTCCTTTTTTGTAAAGCGTCGGCAACGCGCATGTGACTCCTTTGGAGTTGCAGGCGACCATAGGTTACGGTAGCTGCTTACCATCAGGCGGGCCGCATGCTTGCTTGCCACCAACGTGGTATAAAAAAAAAGTTTGTACCTTTCCCCATCCGTCGGCAGAGCTAAAAACGATAAGTTTTTATTAGCTTTGCTATTTTTACATCAAACCACATCGCAATAATTTTTTTTTCGTGATGACATTGTTCCGAGTTCCGAGTAGCGTCGCGCGCGGTACGACGTGCGTTCAGTGAGCGCGTTGGTTTGGTAGCCCACTGACTTTAGCTCCCTCGAGGGAGGCGCAAAACGTAGGTATATAACTCGCTCGCGCGGGCATGATTCATAGGCCTGGTTTTACGTAATTTAAAATTACCTTCGATTGTCAGAATTATCAACCTAACTTCAGGTTTTCAGTGGACCCATCTAATCCAGTTTTACACGTTTTATTATTTACGAATGTGCTAGACTAATTAATTGTAGAGTTTATTGTACAGTCACGAACCCGGATTGATGATCTGCTTGCTATTGTTCGTAATTTAGCCGTGTTATGAACGACCGATGTTACCGACTAACTGCCAGTTACATCGGTCTATTACACGGCTAAATTACGAACAAGGACCAGTGGCTCAACAATCCGGGTTCGTGACTGTAGGGACATTAATGTGCGATAGAGCGGAAATTATAACGTGTTATTTTGGCCGTTTAATTACGAATTTAAGGTTAAGAAATTTGGTAATTATGTTCTTAAGACCAGTCTATAAATACCGAGGTATATTGGGCGACAAATTAAGGTCAAATCGTCTAGCGTGTAGGTACGGGCAAACGGGCATGTTACGCGGAGGGATGAAAGTCATGTTACGAGAAAGGTAATAAGAATGAATGTGAAGGGATGTAGAAGAAGACGAAAGCCTAGGAAGAGTTGATGGATTGTGAGAGATGATATGAAAAGAAAGCATATTTATTATTATGTGAATAATGTGATGAAGGGCGACAGGGATTTGTGGAAGAAAAAGATGCTGCGCCGACCCCAAGTAAATGGGACAAGGGCAAGTGAATGATGGTTATAATGATGGTTTCAACCTCATTATAACGATGACAATTTAGAAATTGTTCCATAAATTAAGTAGAAAGATATTCAAGACTATCTACTTTATAATTTAGTAAAGCTATAAAGTTTCAATAACTCGTATGTGAAACTTAAATTTAGTTACTACTAATCTCAACTGTATTTTGTAGCACGTAAAGTTTAGTTTGCAATGTTAGCAAGGTGCAGTTATAAGATATTTATGAGGTTCTGGGACCGTGTTTTAATGACTTTTGTTTTCAAAATAGAACCTTGTGATGATGTGTTAGAATCATTAATTAAACGAGGTATTGCTAAACCCTTAATTATGTATTATTAATGATAGTATCTTGTATGAAATAAAATAAATAATTGACAATTTGTTATAGTTAAGGGCGTTTTTCCAAATCGCTGCGAATTCAGAATTTTGAAAAGAATTGATTCAAATAATACACAAAAAAATTATAGCTAGTATTTTAAACTTTCCATTATTATGCTACTTCTATTTAATTGCTAAGAATGAATAGTACATTTAAAGTACCTACTTATTTACCTCTTTTCTTACTTACTGTTTTGTATGGTGTAGAAAGTGTTAATTATGTAATATTTACCTGAAACAAAGAAAGAACGTTATTAGAAACAGTGATTTACAAAATAATTAAAAAGGTTTTAAACCCTTTATTTCTATGCAGTAAATTAATAAACTTATATTGATAGAGACAGATCTCATTGATAACTTTTATATTGTTACGGCTGAATCAATCTCGATGAAACATTGCTAGAAAATCTACTCTTAAATCATTCAAATCTGTTCAAAATACGAAAGATTTCGATAGAAACTCATGATTGTAATGGGATTGAGGTCAAGAGTTTTATTAGCAGCTTAAAGTTACTACCAGATCATTAAAGTTAACTTCAACTGTACAGCGATTACATTACAAGAAAACTAGAACCATAAACAGTAATTGATAACACATCCACGCATTTCGTATGACAACATCACGGTAATCGAAGTACATATCATAATTTATATAACTTCCAAAATGTATCATCTTCGTTAAATCATTGCACTTAAGAATCAACTCTGTTACTCAAAGATAAAGCTGATTATCGAAGTGAAATCTCAGATGAGATGTGAGATAGATTTGAGAAATAAATTTTCAATCGAAAAGTAATTGGCAATAAAGTAAATGTATCTTAAAGTTACGAAAGCGTAATCAGTAATTTAATTAGGTTGTATGGCAATAAAATATCATCAGGATTCCGCGGGTGTCGAAATAAATGTTTTTTGGGCTCATTATAACGGGTGAAGAAATGATGCGATTGGTAAAGTTGAAAACATATGAGGGGTTACAAGATTCTACAAGGTTCTACGCACTTATTATTTAGGTCACCGGAATTTCAAATGAAAAAGCTATTACGTGTTTACAATTGAATTGTTCTATAATGTCTGTAAATTAGAAGGTGAAAGTGCTAACGGACATCGTAATAGTACATTACTTACCTAGGGCTGTAAAAAAAAGAAAGCCCGAAATCGCAGGTATTTGGGACCCGAGCCGCAGGCGAGGGTTGTAAATATGCGATAGAGGGCTTTCTTTTTTATTGCCCGTGGTGAGTACACAATTTTACGTCCCCACCTGGCCATAATGCGAGTTTTACCGTAAGCGTAGCGAGCGGTAAAACTCACATTATGGCCAGGTGTGACGTAAACTATATTAACTACATCAAAATTCTTAACTTTAGGTCAAATAAAAGACATATTGGGAGAATCCAAAAGCGATGTTTTAATGATTCAATTTAGAATAATTTAAATTATTTTGCTGCGCATGTCAGTATATTTTGATATGCGGAAATAAAAAAGGAATAAAAATATAAATTGCTATAAGAATACCATACATAAAAAAACCGGCCAAGTGCGTGTCGGACCACGCATAGGAGGGTTCCGTACCTTCAATGTAATAAAAACCAAACTAATACCAAAAGGTCGTATGTGATGCCTATGGAAGAAGTTTTTTGGAGATAACTCAAAAATGGCTGAACCGATAATGTTCAAAATAATTTTCGTAGAAAGTATATGATAAGGCACATCGCCTAAAATTTTTTCATATTTTTTGGACTTACGGTTCAAAAGTTACCGGGGGGCCTACACAATTTTTCTGACTTTCGAAGCGATTATTTCATAAAATATTCACTTAATAACAAAATGGTCAAAGAAACCTCAATGTTATTTTTAAAGAGCTATCGATTGATGTATAACATGTTGATATTTGGTTAAAAAACATATTTTGAAATTTAGTTACATCTATGGAGCGCCCCCTTAATAATATATATTTTTTTTTAAATTTAACTCCATAACTAAGTAGCGGCATACAAAATACACATTATGTGTAAATTTTAATCAGATACGTCGTATAGTTTCCGAGTAAAATGGCTGTGACATACGGATGGACAGACAGACATGACGAATCCATAAGGGTTCCGTTTTTTGCCATTTGGCTACGGAACCCTAAAAAGGGAAATTATATTTGGCATATCAAAACATACTGGCTTGCGCAGCAAAAAAATCTAAATTGACATTAAAACATCGCTTTTGGATTTTTTTCTGTGCAAGTTATAGATACGTTATAGTAATTTTTTTGATGTGCCTTAAAATACGAGCCCATAAAAAAACCTACGAAGTGCAGTTGCACTTCGTAGGTTTTTTTATGGTATATGGCATTTAGTTATTCTACGTAATATTTAGTGAGAAGAGTTATTAGGCGTAAACAATTGAAGTCTGATATAAGACAGCTGAACTTGAAATTGAAAGATGGAGGTGAGCGTTGATTGTTGTTTAGTTCTTGAACTTTAGTAATTATAGTCTTAAAACTATTAACATTTAATTAATGATGTCCATCTAACGGGTTATCAATTACAGGTTCAATAATTTTAGTTACGCATTAATTTTTAATAAATTCAATTGTAAAATATACTTTTTAGTGTTATAAAAATGGATGAACTTTTTATGAAATTTCCAAATAATGTAACCCGACCAATAATGTGACTCTTCTTGTAAACAATAGAAAGATGTTTTGTCTTATATCTGGGGGAAAATTCGATTCATTAGAACTACATACTTTGTGTAGAATGAAAAAGTTAATAGACATTAGTGGCCGTGTCACGGGTATTCATATTGATGAGGTGAAAAAAGTTTTCAGCAGCGTTTTTATTTTCTAATATTTTCAAATAAGTAGGTGGGTAGTGAGCTGTTTTATATTTAGTGTTTAAATTAAGCCTTTACTTAGATTTTTAAGATTTAGTTTTTAGTGATTAATGTGTTTTATTTTATAATTGTGAACAATGTAAATATTTTATTTGATATGAAATAAATAATGATTATGATTTGAAAAAAAAAGAAATACAGAAGTTAGATATTAGTAACCAGGTAATTGTCATAAGTGCCTTTATATTTAAAATTTATTTATTTTGATAAACATCACACAGCATTACATGTCATGTCAAAACATTAACAATACAATATATACTAAATAATTACAACTAGATACCAACTTAAAACTAACTTATAATCCATACATTTTAATTATCTAAATTCACAAGGCAGACAAATATCACTAAAAACATAACTAAAAACCTAATTTAACCACCCAGACTCCAGATGTCCCCCAAATCACTCCCCTCGGGAAGGGTGCCCATAACACTGGCTACATTTCCCCTCTGGATGGCGATGCCCAATCTTTGGCCGAGAAATGAGCCAGCCCTATGGTCACCTGTTGCTTCCACCAACCTCTTCTTAAGCTCCTTAAAAAGCTTAAGGGCACCTGGGCCCCACGGACCAAGGGTTTCTACCGCAAAAGCAGAAAAATCCATGCTGTTAGGAAGCCCAGCATATTTGCGCCGCTTTAACGTCTCCGCTGATGACGCTGCCCCACCCGCCCTGACAGTCGTGATGGCCAAATGGGATGGCGCGAGGGTATCCACACACGTGGCATCCCATACAAGCGGCCGTCCCAATTGCCACGGTATAAGCGTCATTCCATCGGGCCTTTTGCCATCGTCACGCGCCAAACCGGGTGGCTCCAAAGCCGCCGGCACCCCCACGCTGGCAAAAGCCCGACGGATCACATCATTGAGGCTGGCGTATTTAAAATTATTTTTTTGACATTTAGTAATAAGTTTTGGCTACATGTAGAAAAACTTACATAATATAAATATAAATACATATAGTGAAACTTACATAATTTCTAATTGTTAAAATCCACCGCCTCCAGAGACACTCGATCTTGCTACTACGATATAACCAACCCACCGCTCTACCAACTGAGCTACCGAGACCTAACCAAGTCCGGAAATTATTTCAAACCTATTATCTTTATTTTGCTGTTAAAAAAAGTATATTAGTCTTCAATTAATCGTCGGATTGCCCATCCTTCCAGAATCTTTCTTCACCTCGTGGGTAGATGATAATGACACTGCAAGTGCTTGAAAACAATTGCATAAGGCAGGCCTCTTAACAACTAAACGAGTAGAGAAATTGACAGAGTAACATATTCAAATAACAGTGGACAAGTGACTGTGAACAGCGTAAGACATTCGATTGATTAGATTAGATGATTACATTTAGAGGGTTCCGTACCTCGAAAGGAAAAAACGGAACCCTTATAGGATCACTTTGTTGTCCGTCCGTCTGTCAAGACACTTTTTCTCAGGAAGGCGTGGAGGTATCAAGCTGAAATTTATATCAAATACTCAGGCCTACTGTCCCTTGGAGCTGTGAAAAAATCTAATATCTAAGCTAACGCAATCAAAAGATACAGCCGTTTATGCCGCAAATTTCCGCAAATTTTCGAAACTCGCAAGGGAATCAAAACCTACAGGGTACTTCCCGTGAACTATAAAATCTTGAAATTTAATACGAAGCAACGTCTTATAGCACAGATACAGGAAAAATTGCGAAAACCGTAAATTTTTACTCACATCACATAATAAAATTATTTTTAATAATTTTGAAGTTCCTACCCCTATATACCTACAGGTTTGTACGGAACCCTCGGTGCGCGAGTCCAACTCGCACTTGGCCGGTTTTTTTACATCTTGATCATTTGGGCTCACGGAAGTTGTTCTTTTAGCCACATCGAGCGCAATTGTTACTTTAAATACCGCCACTACGCGCTTTGCACGCCAATACATTTCTTGAGTAAATTGCATTGCATTTTCGCTGTTACTCTGTTTTATTTCTTTACTCCTGCTCCAAAACTGTCAAATAAACACACAAATATGACTTTTACAACATTTCACATGCTCTAATGTGTATAGTTATCACCTTTTGTTTCGTTCCAAGGTCGATTGCGTTAATCATTCATGAAAATGAGCTATTGTTTTGAGATATAGGCCCGCGACATATAACATTCAACGTTGGTAAAATTGCAAAGCGTTAGGTAGTTCTGGATTTTTGATATGTTGTTGGGACTAGCCTAATCGGTAGTGACAAGGCCTACGAAGCAGGAGGTCCCGGGTTCCAATCCTGGTCAGGGCATTTATTTGTGTGTTTATCACAGATATTTGTTCCTGAGTTATGGATGTTTTCTATGTAAGTATTTATCCATATTTATCTATTATATATATCGTCGTCTAGTACCCATAACACAAGCCTTATTGAGCTTACCGTGGGCCTAGGTCGATTTGTGTAAGATTGTCCTATAATATTTATTTATTTATTTTATTCATTTATTTTATTTATTTATTTTATTTATTTTATTTATTTCATTTATTTCATTTATTTCATTTATTTCATTTATTTCATTTATTTCATTTATTTCATTTATTTCATTTATTTCATTTATTTCATTTATTTCATTTATTTCATTTATTTCATTTATTTCATTTATTTCATTTATTTCATTTATTTCATTTATTTCATTTATTTCATTTATTTCATTTATTTCATTTATTTCATTTATTTCATTTATTTCATTTATTTCATTTATTTCATTTATTTCATTTATTTCATTTATTTCATTTATTTCATTTATTTCATTTATTTCATTTATTTCATTTATTTCATTTATTTCATTTATTTCATTTATTTCATTTATTTCATTTATTTCATTTATTTCATTTATTTCATTTATTTCATTTATTTCATTTATTTCATTTATTTCATTTATTTCATTTATTTCATTTATTTCATTTATTTCATTTATTTCATTTATTTCATTTATTTCATTTATTTCATTTATTTCATTTATTTCATTTATTTCATTTATTTCATTTATTTCATTTATTTCATTTATTTCATTTATTTTATTTATTTTATTTATTTTATTTATTTTATTTATTTTATTTATTTTATTTATTTTATTTATTTTATTTATTTTATTTATTTTATTTATTTTATTTATTTTATTTATTTTATTTATTTTATTTATTTTATTTATTTTATTTATTTTATTTATTTTATTTATTTTATTTATTTTATTTATTTTATTTATTTTATTTATTTTATTTATTTTATTTATTTTATTTATTTTATTTATTTTATTTATTTTATTTATTTTATTTATTTTATTTATTTTATTTATTTTATTTATTTTATTTATTTTATTTATTTTATTTATTTTATTTATTTTATTTATTTTATTTATTTTATTTATTTTATTTATTTTATTTATTTTATTTATTTTATTTATTTTATTTATTTTATTTATTTTATTTATTTTATTTATTTTATTTATTTTATTTATTTTATTTATTTTATTTATTTTATTTATTTTATTTATTTTATTTATTTTATTTATTTTATTTATTTTATTTATTTTATTTATTTTATTTATTTTATTTATTTTATTTATTTTATTTATTTTATTTATTTTATTTATTTTATTTATTTTATTTATTTTATTTATTTTATTTATTTTATTTATTTTATTTATTTTATTTATTTTATTTATTTTATTTATTTTATTTATTTTATTTATTTTATTTATTTTATTTATTTTATTTATTTTATTTATTTTATTTATTTTATTTATTTTATTTATTTTATTTATTTTAATTATTTTATTTATTTTATTTATTTTATTTATTTTATTTATTTTATTTATTTTATTTATTTTATTTATTTTATTTATTTTATTTATTTTATTTATTTTATTTATTTTATTTATTTTATTTATTTTATTTATTTTATTTATTTTATTTATTTTATTTATTTTATTTATTTTATTTATTTTATTTATTTTATTTATTTTATTTATTTTATTTATTTTATTTATTTTATTTATTTTATTTATTTTATTTATTTTATTTATTTTATTTATTTTATTTATTTTATTTATTTTATTTATTTTATTTATTTTATTTATTTTATTTATTTTATTTATTTTATTTATTTTATTTATTTTATTTATTTTATTTATTTTATTTATTTTATTTATTTTATTTATTTTATTTATTTTATTTATTTTATTTATTTTATTTATTTTATTTATTTTATTTATTTTATTTATTTTATTTATTTTATTTATTTTATTTATTTTATTTATTTTATTTATTTTATTTATTTTATTTATTTTATTTATTTAATTTATTTAATTTATTTAATTTATTTAATTTATTTAATTTATTTCATTTATTTAATTTATTTCATTTATTTCATTTATTTCATTTATTTCATTTATTTCATTTATTTCATTTATTTCATTTATTTCATTTATTTCATTTATTTCATTTATTTCATTTATTTCATTTATTTCATTTATTTCATTTATTTAATTTATTTAATTTATTTAATTTATTTAATTTATTTAATTTATTTAATTTATTTAATTTATTTAATTTATTTAATTTATTTAATTTATTTCATTTATTTCATTTATTTCATTTATTTCATTTATTTCATTTATTTCATTTATTTCATTTATTTCATTTATTTCATTTATTTCATTTATTTCATTTATTTCATTTATTTCATTTATTTCATTTATTTCATTTATTTCATTTATTTCATTTATTTCATTTATTTCATTTATTTCATTTATTTCATTTATTTCATTTATTTCATTTATTTCATTTATTTCATTTATTTCATTTATTTCATTTATTTCATTTATTTCATTTATTTCATTTATTTCATTTATTTCATTTATTTCATTTATTTCATTTATTT
Organism: Pammene aurita; assembly: GCA_947086415.1. NCBI lineage: Eukaryota > Metazoa > Arthropoda > Insecta > Lepidoptera > Tortricidae > Pammene > Pammene aurita. Next base: position 3,158,910 of record OX352298.1, read on the forward strand.
CATTTATTTCATTTATTTCATTTATTTCATTTATTTCATTTATTTCATTTATTTCATTTATTTCATTTATTTCATTTATTTCATTTATTTCATTTATTTCATTTATTTCATTTATTTCATTTATTTCATTTATTTCATTTATTTCATTTATTTCATTTATTTCATTTATTTCATTTATTTCATTTATTTCATTTATTTCATTTATTTCATTTATTTCATTTATTTCATTTATTTCATTTATTTCATTTATTTCATTTATTTCATTTATTTCATTTATTTCATTTATTTCATTTATTTCATTTATTTCATTTATTTCATTTATTTCATTTATTTCATTTATTTCATTTTTTTCATTTATTTCATTTATTTTATTTATTTTATTTATTTTATTTATTTGTTTCACTTGTTTCACTTGTTTCACTTGTTTCACTTGTTTCACTTGTTTCATTTGTTTCACTTGTTTCACTTGTTTCACTTGTTTCACTTGTTTCACTTGTTTCACTTGTTTCACTTGTTTCATTTGTTTCATTTGTTTCATTTGTTTCATTTGTTTCATTTGTTTCATTTGTTTCAATTGTTTCATTTGTTTCATTTGTTTCATTTGTTTCATTTGTTTCATTTGTTTCAATTGTTTCAATTGTTTCAATTGTTTCATTTGTTTCATTTGTTTCATTTGTTTCATTTGTTTCATTTGTTTCATTTGTTTCATTTGTTTCATTTGTTTCATTTGTTTCATTTGTTTTATTTGTTTTATTTGTTTTATTTGTTTTATTTGTCTGATTTGTCTGATTTGTCTGATTTGTCTGATTTGTCTGATTTGTCTGATTTGTCTAATTTGTCTGATTTGTCTGATTTGTCTGACTTGTTTTACTTGTTTTACTTGTTTTACTTGTTTTATTTGCTTTATTTGTTTTATTTGTTTTACTTGTTTTACTTGTTTTACTTGTTTTACTTGTTTAACTTGTTTTACTTGTTTTACTTGTTTTACTTGTTTTACTTGTTTTACTTGTTTTACTTGTTTTATTTGTTTTATTTGTTTTATTTGTTTTATTTGTTTTATTTATTTTATTTATTTTATTTATTTTATTTATTTTATTTATTTTATTTATTTTAATTATTTTATTTATTTTATTTATTTTATTTATTTTATTTATTTTATTTATTTTATTTATTTTATTGATTTTATTTATTTGTTTCACTTGTTTCACTTGTTTCACTTGTTTCACTTGTTTCACTTGTTTCACATGTTTCACTTGTTTCACTTGTTTCACTTGTTTCACTTGTTTCACTTGTTTCACTTGTTTCACTTGTTTCACTTGTTTCATTTGTTTCATTTGTTTCATTTGTTTCATTTGTTTCATTTGTTTCATTTGTTTCATTTGTTTCATTTGTTTCATTTGTTTCATTTGTTTCATTTGTTTCATTTGTTTCATTTGTTTCATTTGTTTCATTTGTTTTATTTGTTTTATTTGTTTGATTTGTCTGATTTGTCTGATTTGTCTGATTTGTCTGATTTGTTTGATTTGTTTTACTTGTTTCACTTGTTTCACTTGTTTCACTTGTTTCACTTGTTTCATTTGTTTCATTTGTTTCACTTGTTTCACTTGTTTCATTTGTTTCATTTGTTTCATTTGTTTGATTTGTTTGATTTGTTTGATTTGTTTGATTTGTTTGATTTGTTTGATTTATTTGATTTGTTTGATTTGTCTGATTTGTCTGATTTGTCTGATTTGTCTGATTTGTTTTACTTGTTTCACTTGTTTCACTTGTTTCATTTGTTTCATTTGTTTCATTTGTTTCATTTGTTTCATTTGTTTCATTTGTTTCAATTGTTTCATTTGTTTCATTTGTTTCATTTGTTTCATTTGTTTCATTTGTTTCATTTAAACAAATAAAACAAATAAAACAAGATTTGTCTGACTAGTTTTACTTGTTTTACTTGTTTTACTTGTTTTACTTGTTTTACTTGTTTAACTTGTTTTACTTGTTTTACTTGTTTTACTTGTTTTACTTGTTTTACTTGTTTTACTTTGTGTTACATTTGTTTTATTTGTTTTATTTGTTTGATTTGTTTGATTTGTTTGATTTGTTTGATTTGTTTGATTTGTCTGATTTGTCTGATTTGTCTGATTTGTTTCATTTGTTTCATTTGTTTCATTTGTTTCATTTGTTTCATTTGTTTCATTTGTTTCATTTGTTTCATTTGTTTCATTTGTTTCATTTGTTTCATTTGTTTCATTTGTTTCATTTGTTTCATTTGTTTTATTTGTTTTATTTGTTTTATTTGTTTTATTTGTCTTATTTGTCTTATTTGTCTTATTTGTTTTATTTGTTTTATTTGTTTGATTTGTTTGATTTGTTTGATTTGTTTGATTTGTCTGATTTGTCTGATTTGTCTGATTTGTCTGATTTGTTTGATTTGTTTTACTTGTTTTACTTGTTTTACTTGTTTCACTTGTTTCACTTGTTTCATTTGTTTCATTTGTTTCATTTGTTTCATTTGTTTCATTTGTTTCATTTGTTTCATTTGTTTTATTTGTTTCATTTGTTTCATTTGTTTCATTTGTTATATTTGTTATATTTGTTTTATTTGTTTTATATGTTTTATTTGTTTTATTTGTTTTATTTGTTTTATTTGTTTTATTTGTTTTATTTGTTTCATTTGTTTCATTTGTTTCATTTGTTTCATTTAAACAAATAAAACAAATAAAACAAGATTTGTCTGACTAGTTTTACTTGTTTTACTTGTTTTACTTGTTTAACTTGTTTTACTTGTTTTACTTGTTTTACTTGTTTTACTTGTTTTACTTGTTTTACTTTGTGTTACATTTGTTTTATTTGTTTTATTTGTTTGATTTGTTTGATTTGTTTGATTTGTTTGATTTGTTTGATTTGTCTGATTTGTCTGATTTGTCTGATTTGTTTCATTTGTTTCATTTGTTTCATTTGTTTCATTTGTTTCATTTGTTTCATTTGTTTCATTTGTTTCATTTGTTTCATTTGTTTCATTTGTTTCATTTGTTTCATTTGTTTCATTTGTTTCATTTGTTTCATTTGTTTCATTTGTTTCATTTGTTTCATTTGTTTCATTTGTTTCATTTGTTTCATTTGTTTTATTTGTTTTATTTGTTTTATTTGTTTTATTTGTTTTATTTGTCTTATTTGTCTTATTTGTCTTATTTGTTTTATTTGTTTTATTTGTTTGATTTGTTTGATTTGTTTGATTTGTTTGATTTGTCTGATTTGTCTGATTTGTCTGATTTGTCTGATTTGTTTGATTTGTTTTACTTGTTTTACTTGTTTTACTTGTTTCACTTGTTTCACTTGTTTCATTTGTTTCATTTGTTTCATTTGTTTCATTTGTTTCATTTGTTTCATTTGTTTTATTTGTTTCATTTGTTTCATTTGTTTCATTTGTTATATTTGTTATATTTGTTTTATTTGTTTTATTTGTTTTATTTGTTTTATTTGTTTTATTTGTTTTATTTGTTTTATTTGTTTTATTTGTTTTATTTGTTTTATTTGTTTTATTTGTTTTATTTGTTTTATTTGTTTTATTTGTTTTATTTGTTTTATTTGTCTGATTTGTCTGATTTGTTTGATTTGTTTTACTTGTTTTACTTGTTTCACTTGTTTCACTTGTTTCATTTGTTTCATTTGTTTCATTTGTTTCATTTGTTTCATTTGTTTCATTTGTTTCACTTGTTTCACTTGTTTCACTTGTTTCACTTGTTTCATTTGTTTCATTTGTTTCATTTGTTTCATTTGTTTCATTTGTTTCATTTGTTTCATTTGTTTCATTTGTTTCATTTGTTTCATTTGTTTCACTTGTTTCACTTGTTTCACTTGTTTCATTTGTTTCATTTGTTTCATTTGTTTCATTTGTTTCATTTGTTTCATTTGTTTCATTTGTTTCATTTGTCTGATTTGTCTGATTTGTCTGATTTGTCTGATTTGTTTTATTTGTCTGATTTGTCTGATTTGTCTGATTTGTCTGACTTGTTTTACTTGTTTTACTTGTTTTACTTTTTTTACTTGTTTTACTTGTTTTACTTGTTTTACTTGTTTTACTTGTTTTACTTGTTTTACTTGTTTTACTTGTTTTACTTGTTTTACTTGTTTTACTTGTTTTACTTGTTTTACTTGTTTTACTTGTTTTACTTGTTTAACTTGTTTTACTTGTTTCACTTGTTTCACTTGTTTCACTTGTTTCACTTGTTTCATTTGTTTCATTTGTTTCATTTGTTTCATTTGTTTCATTTGTTTCATTTGTTTCATTTGTTTCATTTGTTTCATTTGTTTCATTTGTTTCATTTGTTTCATTTGTTTCATTTCTTTCATTTCTTTCATTTGTTTCATTTGTTTCATTTGTTTCATTTGTTTTATTTGTTTCATTTGTTTTATTTGTTTTATTTGTTTTATTTGTCTTATTTGTCTTATTTGTCTTATTTGTGTTATTTGTTTTATTTGTTTTATTTGTTTTATTTGTTTTATTTGTTTGATTTGTTTGATTTGTTTGATTTGTTTGATTTGTTTGATTTGTCTGATTTGTCTGATTTGTTTGATTTGTTTTACTTGTTTTACTTGTTTCACTTGTTTCACTTGTTTCATTTGTTTCATTTGTTTCATTTGTTTCATTTGTTTCATTTGTTTCATTTGTTTCATTTGTTTCATTTGTTTCATTTGTTTCATTTGTTTCATTTGTTTCATTTGTTTCATTTGTTTCATTTCTTTCATTTGTTTCATTTGTTTCATTTGTTTCATTTGTTTCATTTGTTTCATTTGTTTCATTTGTTTTATTTGTTTTATTTGTTTTATTTGTTTTATTTGTCTTATTTGTCTTATTTGTCTTATTTGTCTTATTTGTTTTATTTGTTTTATTTGTTTTATTTGTTTTATTTGTTTGATTTGTTTGATTTGTTTGATTTGTTTGATTTGTTTGATTTGTCTTATTTGTCTGATTTGTTTGATTTGTTTCACTTGTTTCACTTGTTTCACTTGTTTCACTTGTTTCATTTATTTCATTTATTTCATTTATTTCATTTATTTAATTTATTTAATTTATTTAATTTATTTAATTTATTTAATTTATTTAATTTATTTCATTTATTTCATTTATTTCATTTATTTCATTTATTTCATTTATTTCATTTATTTCATTTATTTCATTTATTTCATTTATTTCATTTATTTCATTTATTTCATTTATTTCATTTATTTCATTTATTTCATTTATTTCATTTATTTCATTTATTTCATTTATTTCATTTATTTCATTTATTTCATTTATTTCATTTATTTCATTTATTTCATTTATTTCATTTATTTCATTTATTTCATTTATTTCATTTATTTCATTTATTTCATTTATTTCATTTATTTCATTTATTTCATTTATTTCATTTATTTCATTTATTTCATTTATTTCATTTATTTCATTTATTTAATTTATTTCATTTATTTCATTTATTTCATTTATTTCATTTATTTCATTTATTTCATTTATTTCATTTATTTCATTTATTTCATTTATTTCATTTATTTCATTTATTTCATTTATTTCATTTATTTCATTTATTTCATTTATTTCATTTATTTCATTTATTTCATTTATTTCATTTATTTCATTTATTTCATTTATTTCATTTATTTCATTTATTTCATTTATTTCATTTATTTCATTTATTTCATTTATTTCATTTATTTCATTTATTTCATTTATTTCATTTATTTCATTTATTTCATTTATTTCATTTATTTCATTTATTTCATTTATTTCATTTATTTTATTTATTTTATTTATTTTATTTATTTTATTTATTTGTTTCACTTGTTTCACTTGTTTCACTTGTTTCACTTGTTTCACTTGTTTCATTTGTTTCACTTGTTTCACTTGTTTCACTTGTTTCACTTGTTTCACTTGTTTCACTTGTTTCACTTGTTTCATTTGTTTCATTTGTTTCATTTGTTTCATTTGTTTCATTTGTTTCATTTGTTTCAATTGTTTCATTTGTTTCATTTGTTTCATTTGTTTTATTTGTTTCATTTGTTTCAATTGTTTCAATTGTTTCAATTGTTTCATTTGTTTCATTTGTTTCATTTGTTTCATTTGTTTCATTTGTTTCATTTGTTTCATTTGTTTCATTTGTTTTATTTGTCTGATTTGTCTGATTTGTCTGATTTGTCTGATTTGTCTGATTTGTCTGATTTGTCTGATTTGTCTGATTTGTCTGACTTGTTTTACTTGTTTTACTTGTTTTACTTGTTTTACTTGTTTCACTTGTTTCACTTGTTTCACTTGTTTCACTTGTTTCACTTGTTTCACTTGTTTCACTTGTTTCACTTGTTTCACTTGTTTCACTTGTTTCACTTGTTTCACTTGTTTCACTTGTTTCACTTGTTTCATTTGTTTCATTTGTTTCATTTGTTTCATTTGTTTCATTTGTTTCATTTGTTTCATTTGTTTCATTTGTTTCATTTGTTTCATTTGTTTCATTTGTTTCATTTATTTCATTTATTTCATTTATTTCATTTATTTCATTTATTTCATTTATTTCATTTATTTCATTTATTTCATTTATTTCATTTATTTCATTTATTTCATTTATTTCATTTATTTCATTTATTTTATTTATTTTATTTATTTTATTTATTTTATTTATTTTATTTATTTTATTTATTTTATTTATTTTATTTATTTTATTTATTTTATTTATTTTATTTATTTTATTTATTTTATTTATTTTATTTATTTTATTTATTTTATTTATTTTATTTATTTTATTGATTTTATTTATTTGTTTCACTTGTTTCAATTGTTTCACTTGTTTCACTTGTTTCACTTGTTTCACTTGTTTCACTTGTTTCACTTGTTTCACTTGTTTCACTTGTTTCACTTGTTTCACTTGTTTCACTTGTTTCACTTGTTTCACTTGTTTCATTTGTTTCATTTGTTTCATTTGTTTCATTTGTTTCATTTGTTTCATTTGTTTCATTTGTTTCATTTGTTTCATTTGTTTCATTTGTTTCATTTGTTTCATTTGTTTTATTTGTTTTATTTGTTTGATTTGTCTGATTTGTCTGATTTGTCTGATTTGTCTGATTTGTTTGATTTGTTTTACTTGTTTCACTTGTTTCACTTGTTTCACTTGTTTCATTTGTTTCATTTGTTTCACTTGTTTCACTTGTTTCATTTGTTTCATTTGTTTCATTTGTTTCATTTGTTTGATTTGTTTGATTTGTTTGATTTGTTTGATTTGTTTGATTTGTTTGATTTATTTGATTTGTTTGATTTGTCTGATTTGTCTGATTTGTCTGATTTGTCTGATTTGTTTTACTTGTTTCACTTGTTTCACTTGTTTCATTTGTTTCATTTGTTTCATTTGTTTCATTTGTTTCATTTGTTTCATTTGTTTCAATTGTTTCATTTGTTTCATTTGTTTCATTTGTTTCATTTGTTTCATTTGTTTCATTTAAACAAATAAAACAAATAAAACAAGATTTGTCTGACTAGTTTTACTTGTTTTACTTGTTTTACTTGTTTTACTTGATTTACTTGTTTAACTTGTTTTACTTGTTTTACTTGTTTTACTTGTTTCACTTGTTTCACTTGTTTCATTTGTTTCATTTGTTTCATTTGTTTCATTTGTTTCATTTGTTTCATTTGTTTCATTTGTTTTATTTGTTTCATTTGTTTCATTTGTTTCATTTGTTATATTTGTTATATTTGTTTTATTTATTTTATTTATTTTATTTATTTTATTTATTTTATTTATTTTATTGATTTTATTTATTTGTTTCACTTGTTTCACTTGTTCCACTTGTTTCACTTGTTTCACTTGTTTCACATGTTTCACTTGTTTCACTTGTTTCACTTGTTTCACTTGTTTCACTTGTTTCATTTGTTTCATTTGTTTCATTTGTTTCATTTGTTTCATTTGTTTTATTTGTTTGATTTATCTGATTTGTCTGATTTGTCTGATTTGTCTGATTTGTCTGATTTGTCTGATTTGTTTGATTTGTTTTACTTGTTTCACTTGTTTCACTTGTTTCACTTGTTTCATTTGTTTCATTTGTTTCATTTGTTTCATTTGTTTCATTTGTTTCATTTGTTTCATTTGTTTCATTTGTTTCATTTGTTTCATTTGTTTCATTTGTTTCATTTGTTTTATTTGTTTTATTTGTTTGATTTGTCTGATTTGTCTGATTTGTCTGATTTGTCTGATTTGTTTGATTTGTTTTACTTGTTTCACTTGTTTCACTTGTTTCACTTGTTTCATTTGTTTCATTTGTTTCACTTGTTTCACTTGTTTCATTTGTTTCATTTGTTTCATTTGTTTGATTTGTTTGATTTGTTTGATTTGTTTGATTTGTTTGATTTGTTTGATTTGTTTGATTTGTTTGATTTGTTTGATTTATTTGATTTGTTTGATTTGTCTGATTTGTCTGATTTGTCTGATTTGTCTGATTTGTTTTACTTGTTTCACTTGTTTCACTTGTTTCATTTGTTTCATTTGTTTCATTTGTTTCATTTGTTTCATTTGTTTCAATTGTTTCATTTGTTTCATTTGTTTCATTTGTTTCATTTGTTTCATTTGTTTCATTTGTTTCATTTGTTTCATTTAAACAAATAAAACAAATAAAACAAGATTTGTCTGACTAGTTTTACTTGTTTTACTTGTTTTACTTGTTTTACTTGTTTAACTTGTTTTACTTGTTTTACTTGTTTTACTTGTTTTACTTTGTGTTACATTTGTTTTATTTGTTTTATTTGTTTGATTTGTTTGATTTGTTTGATTTGTTTGATTTGTTTGATTTGTTTGATTTGTCTGATTTGTCTGATTTGTCTGATTTGTTTCATTTGTTTCATTTGTTTCATTTGTTTCATTTGTTTCATTTGTTTCATTTGTTTCATTTGTTTCATTTGTTTCATTTGTTTCATTTGTTTCATTTGTTTCATTTGTTTCATTTGTTTCATTTGTTTTATTTGTTTTATTTGTTTTATTTGTTTTATTTGTCTTATTTGTCTTATTTGTCTTATTTGTTTTATTTGTTTTATTTGTTTGATTTGTTTGATTTGTTTGATTTGTTTGATTTGTCTGATTTGTCTGATTTGTCTGATTTGTCTGATTTGTTTGATTTGTTTTACTTGTTTTACTTGTTTTACTTGTTTCACTTGTTTCACTTGTTTCATTTGTTTCATTTGTTTCATTTGTTTCATTTGTTTCATTTGTTTCATTTGTTTTATTTGTTTCATTTGTTTCATTTGTTTCATTTGTTATATTTGTTATATTTGTTTTATTTGTTTTATTTGTTTTATTTGTTTTATTTGTTTTATTTGTTTTATTTGTTTTATTTGTTTTATTTGTTTTATTTGTTTTATTTGTTTTATTTGTCTGATTTGTCTGATTTGTTTGATTTGTTTTACTTGTTTTACTTGTTTCACTTGTTTCACTTGTTTCATTTGTTTCATTTGTTTCATTTGTTTCATTTGTTTCATTTGTTTCATTTGTTTCACTTGTTTCACTTGTTTCACTTGTTTCACTTGTTTCATTTGTTTCATTTGTTTCATTTGTTTCATTTGTTTCATTTGTTTAATTTGTTTCATTTGTTTCATTTGTTTCATTTGTTTCATTTGTTTCACTTGTTTCACTTGTTACACTTGTTTCATTTGTTTCATTTGTTTCATTTGTTTCATTTGTTTCATTTGTTTCATTTGTTTCATTTGTTTCATTTGTCTGATTTGTCTGATTTGTCTGATTTGTCTGATTTGTTTTATTTGTCTGATTTGTCTGATTTGTCTGATTTGTCTGACTTGTTTTACTTGTTTTACTTGTTTTACTTTTTTTACTTGTTTTACTTGTTTTACTTGCTTTACTTGTTTTACTTGTTTTACTTGTTTTACTTGTTTTACTTGTTTAACTTGTTTAACTTGTTTTACTTGTTTCACTTGTTTCACTTGTTTCACTTGTTTCACTTGTTTCACTTGTTTCACTTGTTTCACTTGTTTCACTTGTTTCACTTGTTTCATTTGTTTCACTTGTTTCACTTGTTTCACTTGTTTCATTTGTTTCATTTGTTTCATTTGTTTCATTTGTTTCATTTGTTTTATTTGTTTGATTTATCTGATTTGTCTGATTTGTCTGATTTGTCTGATTTGTCTGATTTGTTTTATTTGTCTGATTTGTCTGATTTGTCTGATTTGTTTTACTTGTTTCACTTGTTTCATTTGTTTCATTTGTTTCATTTGTTTCATTTGTTTCATTTGTTTCATTTGTTTCATTTGTTTCATTTGTTTCATTTGTTTCATTTGTTTCATTTGTTTCATTTGTTTCATTTGTTTCATTTGTTTCATTTGTTTCATTTGTTTCATTTGTTTCATTTGTTTCATTTGTTTCATTTCTTTCATTTGTTTCATTTGTTTCATTTGTTTCATTTGTTTTATTTGTTTCATTTGTTTTATTTGTTTTATTTGTTTTATTTGTTTTATTTGTCTTATTTGTCTTATTTGTCTTATTTGTTTTATTTGTTTTATTTGTTTTATTTGTTTTATTTGTTTTATTTGTTTGATTTGTTTGATTTGTTTGATTTGTTTGATTTGTTTGATTTGTCTGATTTGTCTGATTTGTTTGATTTGTTTTACTTGTTTTACTTGTTTCACTTGTTTCACTTGTTTCATTTGTTTCATTTGTTTCATTTGTTTCATTTGTTTCATTTGTTTCATTTGTTTCATTTGTTTCATTTGTTTCATTTGTTTCATTTGTTTCATTTGTTTAATTTGTTTTATTTGTTTTATTTGTTTTATTTGTTTTATTTGTTTTATTTGTTTTATTTGTCTGATTTGTCTGATTTGTTTGATTTGTTTTACTTGTTTCACTTGTTTCACTTGTTTCATTTGTTTCATTTGTTTCATTTGTTTCATTTGTTTCATTTGTTTCATTTGTTTCATTTGTTTCATTTGTTTCATTTGTTTCATTTGTTTTATTTGTTTGATTTATCTGATTTGTCTGATTTGTCTGATTTGTCTGATTTGTCTGATTTGTTTTATTTGTCTGATTTGTCTGATTTGTCTGATTTGTTTTACTTGTTTCACTTGTTTCACTTGTTTCATTTGTTTCATTTGTTTCATTTGTTTCTTTTTTGTTTCATTTGTTTCATTTGTTTCATTTGTTTCATTTGTTTCATTTGTTTCATTTGTTTCATTTGTTTCATTTGTTTCATTTGTTTCATTTGTTTCATTTGTTTCATTTGTTTCATTTGTTTCATTTGTTTCATTTGTTTTATTTGTTTTATTTGTTTTATTTGTTTTATTTGTCTTATTTGTCTTATTTGTCTTATTTGTTTTATTTGTTTTATTTGTTTTATTTGTTTTATTTGTTTGATTTGTTTGATTTGTTTGATTTGTTTGATTTGTTTGATTTGTCTGATTTGTCTGATTTGTTTGATTTGTTTTACTTGTTTTACTTGTTTCACTTGTTTCACTTGTTTCATTTGTTTCATTTGTTTCATTTGTTTCATTTGTTTCATTTGTTTCATTTGTTTCATTTGTTTCATTTGTTTCATTTGTTTCATTTGTTTCATTTGTTTTATTTGTTTTATTTGTTTTATTTGTTTTATTTGTTTTATTTGTTTTATTTGTCTGATTTGTCTGATTTGTTTGATTTGTTTTACTTGTTTTACTTGTTTCACTTGTTTCACTTGTTTCATTTGTTTCATTTGTTTCATTTGTTTCATTTGTTTCATTTGTTTCATTTGTTTCATTTGTTTCATTTGTTTCATTTGTTTCATTTGTTTCATTTGTTTTATTTGTTTGATTTATCTGATTTGTCTGATTTGTCTGATTTGTCTGATTTGTCTGATTTGTCTGATTTGTCTGATTTGTTTTATTTGTCTGATTTGTCTGATTTGTCTGATTTGTCTGATTTGTTTTACTTGTTTCACTTGTTTCACTTGTTTCATTTGTTTCATTTGTTTCATTTGTTTCATTTGTTTCATTTGTTTCATTTGTTTCATTTGTTTCATTTGTTTCATTTGTTTCATTTGTTTCATTTGTTTCATTTGTTTCATTTGTTTCATTTGTTTCATTTGTTTCATTTGTTTCATTTCTTTCATTTCTTTCATTTGTTTCATTTGTTTCATTTGTTTCATTTGTTTTATTTGTTTCATTTGTTTTATTTGTTTTATTTGTTTTATTTGTTTTATTTGTCTTATTTGTCTTATTTGTCTTATTTGTTTTATTTGTTTTATTTGTTTTATTTGTTTTATTTGTTTGATTTGTTTGATTTGTTTGATTTGTTTGATTTGTTTGATTTGTCTGATTTGTCTGATTTGTTTGATTTGTTTTACTTGTTTTACTTGTTTCACTTGTTTCACTTGTTTCATTTGTTTCATTTGTTTCATTTGTTTCATTTGTTTCATTTGTTTCATTTGTTTCATTTGTTTCATTTGTTTAATTTGTTTTATTTGTTTTATTTGTTTTATTTGTTTTATTTGTTTTATTTGTTTTATTTGTCTGATTTGTCTGATTTGTTTGATTTGTTTTACTTGTTTTACTTGTTTCACTTGTTTCACTTGTTTCATTTGTTTCATTTGTTTCATTTGTTTCATTTGTTTCATTTGTTTCATTTGTTTCATTTGTTTCATTTGTTTCATTTGTTTCATTTGTTTTATTTGTTTTATTTGTTTGATTTGTCTGATTTGTCTGATTTGTCTGATTTGTCTGATTTGTTTGATTTGTTTTACTTGTTTCACTTGTTTCACTTGTTTCACTTGTTTCACTTGTTTCATTTGTTTCATTTGTTTCACTTGTTTCACTTGTTTCATTTGTTTCATTTGTTTCATTTGTTTGATTTGTTTGATTTGTTTGATTTGTTTGATTTGTTTGATTTGTTTGATTTATTTGATTTGTTTGATTTGTCTGATTTGTCTGATTTGTCTGATTTGTCTGATTTGTTTTACTTGTTTCACTTGTTTCATTTGTTTCATTTGTTTCATTTGTTTCATTTGTTTCATTTGTTTCATTTGTTTCAATTGTTTCATTTGTTTCATTTGTTTCATTTGTTTCATTTGTTTCATTTGTTTCATTTAAACCAATAAAACAAATAAAACAAGATTTGTCTGACTAGTTTTACTTGTTTTACTTGTTTTACTTGTTTTACTTGATTTACTTGTTTAACTTGTTTTACTTGTTTTACTTGTTTTACTTGTTTTACTTGTTTTACTTTGTGTTACATTTGTTTTATTTGTTTTATTTGTTTGATTTGTTTGATTTGTTTGATTTGTTTGATTTGTTTGATTTGTCTGATTTGTCTGATTTGTCTGATTTGTTTCATTTGTTTCATTTGTTTCATTTGTTTCATTTGTTTCATTTGTTTCATTTGTTTCATTTGTTTCATTTGTTTCATTTGTTTCATTTGTTTCATTTGTTTCATTTGTTTCATTTGTTTCATTTGTTTCATTTGTTTCATTTGTTTCATTTGTTTCATTTGTTTTATTTGTTTTATTTGTTTTATTTGTTTTATTTGTCTTATTTGTTTTATTTGTCTTATTTGTTTTATTTGTTTTATTTGTTTGATTTGTTTGATTTGTTTGATTTGTTTGATTTGTCTGATTTGTCTGATTTGTCTGATTTGTCTGATTTGTTTGATTTGTTTTACTTGTTTTACTTGTTTTACTTGTTTCACTTGTTTCACTTGTTTCATTTGTTTCATTTGTTTCATTTGTTTCATTTGTTTCATTTGTTTCATTTGTTTCATTTGTTTTATTTGTTTCATTTGTTTCATTTGTTTCATTTGTTATATTTGTTATATTTGTTTTATTTATTTTATTTATTTTATTTATTTTATTTATTTTATTTATTTTATTGATTTTATTTATTTGTTTCACTTGTTTCACTTGTTCCACTTGTTTCACTTGTTTCACTTGTTTCACATGTTTCACTTGTTTCACTTGTTTCACTTGTTTCACTTGTTTCACTTGTTTCATTTGTTTCATTTGTTTCATTTGTTTCATTTGTTTCATTTGTTTTATTTGTTTGATTTATCTGATTTGTCTGATTTGTCTGATTTGTCTGATTTGTCTGATTTGTCTGATTTGTTTGATTTGTTTTACTTGTTTCACTTGTTTCACTTGTTTCACTTGTTTCATTTGTTTCATTTGTTTCATTTGTTTCATTTGTTTCATTTGTTTCATTTGTTTCATTTGTTTCATTTGTTTCATTTGTTTCATTTGTTTCATTTGTTTCATTTGTTTTATTTGTTTTATTTGTTTGATTTGTCTGATTTGTCTGATTTGTCTGATTTGTCTGATTTGTTTGATTTGTTTTACTTGTTTCACTTGTTTCACTTGTTTCACTTGTTTCATTTGTTTCATTTGTTTCACTTGTTTCACTTGTTTCATTTGTTTCATTTGTTTCATTTGTTTGATTTGTTTGATTTGTTTGATTTGTTTGATTTGTTTGATTTGTTTGATTTGTTTGATTTGTTTGATTTATTTGATTTGTTTGATTTGTCTGATTTGTCTGATTTGTCTGATTTGTCTGATTTGTTTTACTTGTTTCACTTGTTTCACTTGTTTCATTTGTTTCATTTGTTTCATTTGTTTCATTTGTTTCATTTGTTTCATTTGTTTCAATTGTTTCATTTGTTTCATTTGTTTCATTTGTTTCATTTGTTTCATTTGTTTCATTTGTTTCATTTGTTTCATTTAAACAAATAAAACAAATAAAACAAGATTTGTCTGACTAGTTTTACTTGTTTTACTTGTTTTACTTGTTTTACTTGTTTAACTTGTTTTACTTGTTTTACTTGTTTTACTTGTTTTACTTGTTTTACTTTGTGTTACATTTGTTTTATTTGTTTTATTTGTTTGATTTGTTTGATTTGTTTGATTTGTTTGATTTGTTTGATTTGTCTGATTTGTCTGATTTGTCTGATTTGTTTCATTTGTTTCATTTGTTTCATTTGTTTCATTTGTTTCATTTGTTTCATTTGTTTCATTTGTTTCATTTGTTTCATTTGTTTCATTTGTTTCATTTGTTTCATTTGTTTCATTTGTTTCATTTGTTTCATTTGTTTCATTTGTTTTATTTGTTTTATTTGTTTTATTTGTTTTATTTGTCTTATTTGTCTTATTTGTCTTATTTGTTTTATTTGTTTTATTTGTTTGATTTGTTTGATTTGTTTGATTTGTTTGATTTGTCTGATTTGTCTGATTTGTCTGATTTGTCTGATTTGTTTGATTTGTTTTACTTGTTTTACTTGTTTCACTTGTTTCACTTGTTTCATTTGTTTCATTTGTTTCATTTGTTTCATTTGTTTCATTTGTTTCATTTGTTTTATTTGTTTCATTTGTTTCATTTGTTTCATTTGTTATATTTGTTATATTTGTTTTATTTGTTTTATTTGTTTTATTTGTTTTATTTGTTTTATTTGTTTTATTTGTTTTATTTGTTTTATTTGATTTATTTCTTTTATTTGTTTTATTTGTCTGATTTGTCTGATTTGTTTGATTTGTTTTACTTGTTTTACTTGTTTCACTTGTTTCACTTGTTTCATTTGTTTCATTTGTTTCATTTGTTTCATTTGTTTCATTTGTTTCATTTGTTTCATTTGTTTCACTTGTTTCACTTGTTTCACTTGTTTCACTTGTTTCATTTGTTTCATTTGTTTCATTTGTTTCATTTGTTTCATTTGTTTCATTTGTTTCATTTGTTTCATTTGTTTCATTTGTTTCATTTGTTTCACTTGTTTCACTTGTTACACTTGTTTCATTTGTTTCATTTGTTTCATTTGTTTCATTTGTTTCATTTGTTTCATTTGTTTCATTTGTTTCATTTGTTTCATTTGTTTCATTTGTTTCATTTGTTTCATTTGTTTAATTTGTTTTATTTGTTTTATTTGTTTTATTTGTTTTATTTGTTTTATTTGTCTGATTTGTCTGATTTGTTTGATTTGTTTTACTTGTTTTACTTGTTTCACTTGTTTCACTTGTTTCATTTGTTTCATTTGTTTCATTTGTTTCATTTGTTTCATTTGTTTCATTTGTTTCATTTGTTTCATTTGTTTCATTTGTTTCATTTGTTTTATTTGTTTTATTTGTTTGATTTGTCTGATTTGTCTGATTTGTCTGATTTGTCTGATTTGTTTGATTTGTTTTACTTGTTTCACTTGTTTCACTTGTTTCACTTGTTTCACTTGTTTCATTTGTTTCATTTGTTTCACTTGTTTCACTTGTTTCATTTGTTTCATTTGTTTCATTTGTTTGATTTGTTTGATTTGTTTGATTTGTTTGATTTGTTTGATTTGTTTGATTTGTTTGATTTATTTGATTTGTTTGATTTGTCTGATTTGTCTGATTTGTCTGATTTGTCTGATTTGTTTTACTTGTTTCACTTGTTTCACTTGTTTCACTTGTTTCATTTGTTTCATTTGTTTCATTTGTTTCATTTGTTTCATTTGTTTCATTTGTTTCAATTGTTTCATTTGTTTCATTTGTTTCATTTGTTTCATTTGTTTCATTTGTTTCATTTAAACAAATAAAACAAATAAAACAAGATTTGTCTGACTAGTTTTACTTGTTTTACTTGTTTTACTTGTTTTACTTGTTTTACTTGTTTAACTTGTTTTACTTGTTTTACTTGTTTTACTTGTTTTACTTGTTTTACTTTGTGTTACATTTGTTTTATTTGTTTTATTTGTTTGATTTGTTTGATTTGTTTGATTTGTTTGATTTGTTTGATTTGTCTGATTTGTCTGATTTGTCTGATTTGTTTCATTTGTTTCATTTGTTTCATTTGTTTCATTTGTTTCATTTGTTTCATTTGTTTCATTTGTTTCATTTGTTTCATTTGTTTCATTTGTTTCATTTGTTTCATTTGTTTCATTTGTTTCATTTGTTTCATTTGTTTCATTTGTTTCATTTGTTTCATTTGTTTCATTTGTTTTATTTGTTTTATTTGTTTTATTTGTCTTATTTGTCTTATTTGTCTTATTTGTTTTATTTGTTTTATTTGTTTGATTTGTTTGATTTGTTTGATTTGTTTGATTTGTCTGATTTGTCTGATTTGTCTGATTTGTCTGATTTGTTTGATTTGTTTTACTTGTTTTACTTGTTTTACTTGTTTCACTTGTTTCACTTGTTTCATTTGTTTCATTTGTTTCATTTGTTTCATTTGTTTCATTTGTTTCATTTGTTTCATTTGTTTTATTTGTTTCATTTGTTTCATTTGTTTCATTTGTTATATTTGTTATATTTGTTTTATTTATTTTATTTATTTTATTTATTTTATTTATTTTATTTATTTTATTGATTTTATTTATTTGTTTCACTTGTTTCACTTGTTCCACTTGTTTCACTTGTTTCACTTGTTTCACATGTTTCACTTGTTTCACTTGTTTCACTTGTTTCACTTGTTTCACTTGTTTCACTTGTTTCACTTGTTTCATTTGTTTCATTTGTTTCATTTGTTTCATTTGTTTCATTTGTTTCATTTGTTTCATTTGTTTCATTTGTTTCATTTGTTTCATTTGTTTCATTTGTTTCATTTGTTTCATTTGTTTCATTTGTTTCATTTGTTTTATTTGTTTTATTTGTTTGATTTGTCTGATTTGTCTGATTTGTCTGATTTGTCTGATTTGTTTGATTTGTTTTACTTGTTTCACTTGTTTCACTTGTTTCACTTGTTTCATTTGTTTCATTTGTTTCACTTGTTTCACTTGTTTCATTTGTTTCATTTGTTTCATTTGTTTCATTTGTTTCATTTGTTTCACTTGTTTCACTTGTTTCACTTGTTTCACTTGTTTCATTTGTTTCATTTGTTTCATTTGTTTCATTTGTTTCATTTGTTTCATTTGTTTCATTTGTTTCATTTGTTTCATTTGTTTCATTTGTTTCACTTGTTTCACTTGTTACACTTGTTTCATTTGTTTCATTTGTTTCATTTGTTTCATTTGTTTCATTTGTTTCATTTGTTTCATTTGTTTCATTTGTTTCATTTGTCTGATTTGTCTGATTTGTCTGATTTGTCTGATTTGTTTTATTTGTCTGATTTGTCTGATTTGTCTGATTTGTCTGACTTGTTTTACTTGTTTTACTTGTTTTACTTTTTTTACTTGTTTTACTTGTTTTACTTGCTTTACTTGTTTTACTTGTTTTACTTGTTTTACTTGTTTTACTTGTTTAACTTGTTTAACTTGTTTTACTTGTTTCACTTGTTTCACTTGTTTCACTTGTTTCACTTGTTTCACTTGTTTCACTTGTTTCACTTGTTTCACTTGTTTCATTTGTTTCACTTGTTTCACTTGTTTCACTTGTTTCATTTGTTTCATTTGTTTCATTTGTTTCTTTTGTTTCATTTGTTTTATTTGTTTGATTTATCTGATTTGTCTGATTTGTCTGATTTGTCTGATTTGTCTGATTTGTTTTATTTGTCTGATTTGTCTGATTTGTCTGATTTGTCTGATTTGTCTGATTTGTTTTACTTGTTTCACTTGTTTCATTTGTTTCATTTGTTTCATTTGTTTCATTTGTTTCATTTGTTTCATTTGTTTCATTTGTTTCATTTGTTTCATTTGTTTCATTTGTTTCATTTGTTTCATTTGTTTCATTTGTTTCATTTGTTTCATTTGTTTCATTTGTTTCATTTGTTTCATTTGTTTCATTTGTTTCATTTCTTTCATTTCTTTCATTTGTTTCATTTGTTTCATTTGTTTCATTTGTTTTATTTGTTTCATTTGTTTTATTTGTTTTATTTGTTTTATTTGTTTTATTTGTCTTATTTGTCTTATTTGTCTTATTTGTTTTATTTGTTTTATTTGTTTTATTTGTTTTATTTGTTTGATTTGTTTGATTTGTTTGATTTGTTTGATTTTTTTGATTTGTCTGATTTGTCTGATTTGTTTGATTTGTTTTACTTGTTTTACTTGTTTCACTTGTTTCACTTGTTTCATTTGTTTCATTTGTTTCATTTGTTTCATTTGTTTCATTTGTTTCATTTGTTTCATTTGTTTCATTTGTTTCATTTGTTTCATTTGTTTAATTTGTTTTATTTGTTTTATTTGTTTTATTTGTTTTATTTGTTTTATTTGTTTTATTTGTCTGATTTGTCTGATTTGTTTGATTTGTTTTACTTGTTTTACTTGTTTCACTTGTTTCACTTGTTTCATTTGTTTCATTTGTTTCATTGGTTTCATTTGTTTCATTTGTTTCATTTGTTTCATTTGTTTCATTTGTTTCATTTGTTTCATTTGATTTATTTGTTTGATTTATCTGATTTGTCTGATTTGTCTGATTTGTCTGATTTGTCTGATTTGTTTTATTTGTCTGATTTGTCTGATTTGTCTGATTTGTCTGATTTGTTTTACTTGTTTCACTTGTTTCACTTGTTTCATTTGTTTCATTTGTTTCATTTGTTTCATTTGTTTTATTTGTTTTATTTGTTTGATTTGTCTGATTTGTCTGATTTGTCTGATTTGTCTGATTTGTTTGATTTGTTTTACTTGTTTCACTTGTTTCACTTGTTTCACTTGGCTCATTTGTTTCATTTGTTTCACTTGTTTCACTTGTTTCATTTGTTTCATTTGTTTCATTTGTTTGATTTGTTTGATTTGTTTGATTTGTTTGATTTGTTTGATTTGTTTGATTTGTTTGATTTGTTTGATTTATTTGATTTGTTTGATTTGTCTGATTTGTCTGATTTGTCTGATTTGTCTGATTTGTTTTACTTGTTTCACTTGTTTCACTTGTTTCATTTGTTTCATTTGTTTCATTTGTTTCATTTGTTTCATTTGTTTCATTTGTTTCAATTGTTTCATTTGTTTCATTTGTTTCATTTGTTTCATTTGTTTCATTTGTTTCATTTGTTTCATTTGTTTCATTTAAACAAATAAAACAAATAAAACAAGATTTGTCTGACTAGTTTTACTTGTTTTACTTGTTTTACTTGTTTAACTTGTTTTACTTGTTTTACTTGTTTTACTTGTTTTACTTTGTGTTACATTTGTTTTATTTGTTTTATTTGTTTGATTTGTTTGATTTGTTTGATTTGTTTGATTTGTTTGATTTGTTTGATTTGTCTGATTTGTCTGATTTGTCTGATTTGTTTCATTTGTTTCATTTGTTTCATTTGTTTCATTTGTTTCATTTGTTTCATTTGTTTCATTTGTTTCATTTGTTTCATTTGTTTCATTTGTTTCATTTGTTTCATTTGTTTCATTTGTTTCATTTGTTTCATTTGTTTCATTTGTTTCATTTGTTTCATTTGTTTTATTTGTTTTATTTGTTTTATTTGTTTTATTTGTCTTATTTGTCTTATTTGTCTTATTTGTTTTATTTGTTTGATTTGTTTGATTTGTTTGATTTGTTTGATTTGTCTGATTTGTCTGATTTGTCTGATTTGTCTGATTTGTTTGATTTGTTTTACTTGTTTTACTTGTTTTACTTGTTTCACTTGTTTCACTTGTTTCACTTGTTTCATTTGTTTCATTTGTTTCATTTGTTTCATTTGTTTCATTTGTTTCATTTGTTTTATTTGTTTCATTTGTTTCATTTGTTTCATTTGTTATATTTGTTATATTTGTTTTATTTGTTTTATTTGTTTTATTTGTTTTATTTGTTTTATTTGTTTTATTTGTTTTATTTGTTTTATTTGTTTTATTTGTTTTATTTGTTTTATTTGTCTGATTTGTCTGATTTGTTTGATTTGTTTTACTTGTTTTACTTGTTTCACTTGTTTCACTTGTTTCATTTGTTTCATTTGTTTCATTTGTTTCATTTGTTTCATTTGTTTCATTTGTTTCATTTGTTTCACTTGTTTCACTTGTTTCACTTGTTTCACTTGTTTCATTTGTTTCATTTGTTTCATTTGTTTCATTTGTTTCATTTGTTTCATTTGTTTCATTTGTTTCATTTGTTTCATTTGTTTCACTTGTTTCACTTGTTTCACTTGTTACACTTGTTTCATTTGTTTCATTTGTTTCATTTGTTTCATTTGTTTCATTTGTTTCATTTGTCTGATTTGTCTGATTTGTCTGATTTGTCTGATTTGTTTTATTTGTCTGATTTGTCTGATTTGTCTGATTTGTCTGACTTGTTTTACTTGTTTTACTTGTTTTACTTTTTTTACTTGTTTTACTTGTTTTACTTGCTTTACTTGTTTTACTTGTTTTACTTGTTTTACTTGTTTAACTTGTTTAACTTGTTTTACTTGTTTCACTTGTTTCACTTGTTTCACTTGTTTCACTTGTTTCACTTGTTTCACTTGTTTCACTTGTTTCACTTGTTTCACTTGTTTCATTTGTTTCACTTGTTTCACTTGTTTCACTTGTTTCATTTGTTTCATTTGTTTCATTTGTTTCATTTGTTTCATTTGTTTCATTTGTTTCATTTGTTTCATTTGTTTCATTTGTTTCATTTGTTTCATTTGTTTCATTTCTTTCATTTCTTTCATTTGTTTCATTTGTTTCATTTGTTTCATTTGTTTTATTTGTTTCATTTGTTTTATTTGTTTTATTTGTTTTATTTGTTTTATTTGTTTTATTTGTCTTATTTGTATTATTTGTCTTATTTGTTTTATTTGTTTTATTTGTTTTATTTGTTTGATTTGTTTGATTTGTTTGATTTGTTTGATTTTTTTGATTTGTCTGATTTGTCTGATTTGTTTGATTTGTTTTACTTGTTTTACTTGTTTCACTTGTTTCACTTGTTTCATTTGTTTCATTTGTTTCATTTGTTTCCATTGTTTCATTTGTTTCATTTGTTTCATTTGTTTCATTTGTTTCATTTGTTTCATTTGTTTAATTTGTTTTATTTGTTTTATTTGTTTTATTTGTTTTATTTGTTTTATTTGTTTTATTTGTTTTATTTGTCTGATTTGTCTGATTTGTTTGATTTGTTTTACTTGTTTTACTTGTTTCACTTGTTTCACTTGTTTCATTTGTTTCATTTGTTTCATTTGTTTCATTTGTTTCATTTGTTTCATTTGTTTCATTTGTTTCATTTGTTTCATTTGTTTCATTTGTTTTATTTGTTTGATTTATCTGATTTGTCTGATTTGTCTGATTTGTCTGATTTGTCTGATTTGTTTTATTTGTCTGATTTGTCTGATTTGTCTGATTTGTCTGATTTGTTTTACTTGTTTCACTTGTTTCACTTGTTTCATTTGTTTCATTTGTTTCATTTGTTTCATTTGTTTCATTTGTTTCATTTGTTTCATTTGTTTCATTTGTTTCATTTGTTTCATTTGTTTCATTTGTTTCATTTGTTTCATTTGTTTCATTTGTTTCATTTGTTTCATTTCTTTCATTTCTTTCATTTGTTTCATTTGTTTCATTTGTTTCATTTGTTTTATTTGTTTCATTTGTTTTATTTGTTTTATTTGTTTTATTTGTTTTATTTGTCTTATTTGTCTTATTTGTCTTATTTGTTTTATTTGTTTTATTTGTTTTATTTGTTTTATTTGTTTGATTTGTTTGATTTGTTTGATTTGTTTGATTTGTTTGATTTGTCTGATTTGTCTGATTTGTTTGATTTGTTTTACTTGTTTTACTTGTTTCACTTGTTTCACTTGTTTCATTTGTTTCATTTGTTTCATTTGTTTCATTTGTTTCATTTGTTTCATTTGTTTCATTTGTTTCATTTGTTTCATTTGTTTCATTTGTTTAATTTGTTTTATTTGTTTTATTTGTTTTATTTGTTTTATTTGTTTTATTTGTCTGATTTGTCTGATTTGTTTGATTTGTTTTACTTGTTTTACTTGTTTCACTTGTTTCACTTGTTTCATTTGTTTCATTTGTTTCATTTGTTTCATTTGTTTCATTTGTTTCATTTGTTTCATTTGTTTCATTTGTTTCATTTGTTTCATTTGTTTTATTTGTTTTATTTGTTTGATTTGTCTGATTTGTCTGATTTGTCTGATTTGTCTGATTTGTTTGATTTGTTTTACTTGTTTCACTTGTTTCACTTGTTTCACTTGTTTCACTTGTTTCATTTGTTTCATTTGTTTCACTTGTTTCACTTGTTTCATTTGTTTCATTTGTTTCATTTGTTTGATTTGTTTGATTTGTTTGATTTGTTTGATTTGTTTGATTTGTTTGATTTATTTGATTTGTTTGATTTGTCTGATTTGTCTGATTTGTCTGATTTGTCTGATTTGTTTTACTTGTTTCACTTGTTTCACTTGTTTCACTTGTTTCATTTGTTTCATTTGTTTCATTTGTTTCATTTGTTTCATTTGTTTCATTTGTTTCAATTGTTTCATTTGTTTCATTTGTTTCATTTGTTTCATTTGTTTCATTTGTTTCATTTAAACAAATAAAACAAATAAAACAAGATTTGTCTGACTAGTTTTACTTGTTTTACTTGTTTTACTTGTTTTACTTGTTTTACTTGTTTAACTTGTTTTACTTGTTTTACTTGTTTTACTTGTTTTACTTGTTTTACTTTGTGTTACATTTGTTTTATTTGTTTTATTTGTTTGATTTGTTTGATTTGTTTGATTTGTTTGATTTGTTTGATTTGTCTGATTTGTCTGATTTGTCTGATTTGTTTCATTTGTTTCATTTGTTTCATTTGTTTCATTTGTTTCATTTGTTTCATTTGTTTCATTTGTTTCATTTGTTTCATTTGTTTCATTTGTTTCATTTGTTTCATTTGTTTCATTTGTTTCATTTGTTTCATTTGTTTCATTTGTTTCATTTGTTTCATTTGTTTTATTTGTTTTATTTGTTTTATTTGTTTTATTTGTCTTATTTGTCTTATTTGTCTTATTTGTTTTATTTGTTTTATTTGTTTGATTTGTTTGATTTGTTTGATTTGTTTGATTTGTCTGATTTGTCTGATTTGTCTGATTTGTCTGATTTGTTTGATTTGTTTTACTTGTTTTACTTGTTTTACTTGTTTCACTTGTTTCACTTGTTTCATTTGTTTCATTTGTTTCATTTGTTTCATTTGTTTCATTTGTTTCATTTGTTTCATTTGTTTTATTTGTTTCATTTGTTTCATTTGTTTCATTTGTTATATTTGTTATATTTGTTTTATTTATTTTATTTATTTTATTTATTTTATTTATTTTATTTATTTTATTGATTTTATTTATTTGTTTCACTTGTTTCACTTGTTCCACTTGTTTCACTTGTTTCACTTGTTTCACATGTTTCACTTGTTTCACTTGTTTCACTTGTTTCACTTGTTTCACTTGTTTCACTTGTTTCACTTGTTTCATTTGTTTCATTTGTTTCATTTGTTTCATTTGTTTCATTTGTTTCATTTGTTTCATTTGTTTCATTTGTTTCATTTGTTTCATTTGTTTCATTTGTTTCATTTGTTTCATTTGTTTCATTTGTTTCATTTGTTTTATTTGTTTTATTTGTTTGATTTGTCTGATTTGTCTGATTTGTCTGATTTGTCTGATTTGTTTGATTTGTTTTACTTGTTTCACTTGTTTCACTTGTTTCACTTGTTTCATTTGTTTCATTTGTTTCACTTGTTTCACTTGTTTCATTTGTTTCATTTGTTTCATTTGTTTGATTTGTTTGATTTGTTTGATTTGTTTGATTTGTTTGATTTGTTTGATTTGTTTGATTTGTTTGATTTATTTGATTTGTTTGATTTGTCTGATTTGTCTGATTTGTCTGATTTGTCTGATTTGTTTTACTTGTTTCACTTGTTTCACTTGTTTCATTTGTTTCATTTGTTTCATTTGTTTCATTTGTTTCATTTGTTTCAATTGTTTCATTTGTTTCATTTGTTTCATTTGTTTCATTTGTTTCATTTGTTTCATTTGTTTCATTTAAACAAATAAAACAAATAAAACAAGATTTGTCTGACTAGTTTTACTTGTTTTACTTGTTTTACTTGTTTTACTTGTTTAACTTGTTTTACTTGTTTTACTTGTTTTACTTGTTTTACTTGTTTTACTTTGTGTTACATTTGTTTTATTTGTTTTATTTGTTTGATTTGTTTGATTTGTTTGATTTGTTTGATTTGTTTGATTTGTTTGATTTGTCTGATTTGTCTGATTTGTCTGATTTGTTTCATTTGTTTCATTTGTTTCATTTGTTTCATTTGTTTCATTTGTTTCATTTGTTTCATTTGTTTCATTTGTTTCATTTGTTTCATTTGTTTCATTTGTTTCATTTGTTTCATTTGTTTCATTTGTTTCATTTGTTTCATTTGTTTCATTTGTTTCATTTGTTTTATTTGTTTTATTTGTTTTATTTGTCTTATTTGTCTTATTTGTCTTATTTGTTTTATTTGTTTTATTTGTTTGATTTGTTTGATTTGTTTGATTTGTTTGATTTGTCTGATTTGTCTGATTTGTCTGATTTGTCTGATTTGTTTGATTTGTTTTACTTGTTTTACTTGTTTTACTTGTTTCACTTGTTTCACTTGTTTCATTTGTTTCATTTGTTTCATTTGTTTCATTTGTTTCATTTGTTTCATTTGTTTTATTTGTTTCATTTGTTTCATTTGTTTCATTTGTTATATTTGTTATATTTGTTATATTTGTTTTATTTGTTTTATTTGTTTTATTTGTTTTATTTGTTTTATTTGTTTCATTTGTTTCATTTGTTTCATTTGTTTCATTTGTTTCATTTGTTTCATTTGTTTCATTTGTTTCATTTGTTTCACTTGTTTCACTTGTTACACTTGTTTCATTTGTTTCATTTGTTTCATTTGTTTCATTTGTTTCATTTGTTTCATTTGTTTCATTTGTTTCATTTGTCTGATTTGTCTGATTTGTCTGATTTGTCTGATTTGTTTTATTTGTCTGATTTGTCTGATTTGTCTGATTTGTCTGACTTGTTTTACTTGTTTTACTTGTTTTACTTTTTTTACTTGTTTTACTTGTTTTACTTGCTTTACTTGTTTTACTTGTTTTACTTGTTTTACTTGTTTTACTTGTTTTACTTGTTTAACTTGTTTAACTTGTTTTACTTGTTTCACTTGTTTCACTTGTTTCACTTGTTTCACTTGTTTCACTTGTTTCACTTGTTTCACTTGTTTCACTTGTTTCATTTGTTTCACTTGTTTCACTTGTTTCACTTGTTTCATTTGTTTCATTTGTTTCATTTGTTTCATTTGTTTCATTTGTTTTATTTGTTTGATTTATCTGATTTGTCTGATTTGTCTGATTTGTCTGATTTGTCTGATTTGTTTTATTTGTCTGATTTGTCTGATTTGTCTGATTTGTCTGATTTGTTTTACTTGTTTCACTTGTTTCATTTGTTTCATTTGTTTCATTTGTTTCATTTGTTTCATTTGTTTCATTTGTTTCATTTGTTTCATTTGTTTCATTTGTTTCATTTGTTTCATTTGTTTCATTTGTTTCATTTGTTTCATTTGTTTCATTTGTTTCATTTGTTTCATTTCTTTCATTTCTTTCATTTGTTTCATTTGTTTCATTTGTTTCATTTGTTTTATTTGTTTCATTTGTTTTATTTGTTTTATTTGTTTTATTTGTTTTATTTGTCTTATTTGTCTTATTTGTCTTATTTGTTTTATTTGTTTTATTTGTTTTATTTGTTTGATTTGTTTGATTTGTTTGATTTGTTTGATTTGTTTGATTTGTCTGATTTGTCTGATTTGTTTGATTTGTTTTACTTGTTTTACTTGTTTCACTTGTTTCACTTGTTTCATTTGTTTCATTTGTTTCATTTGTTTCATTTGTTTCATTTGTTTCATTTGTTTCATTTGTTTCATTTGTTTCATTTGTTTCATTTGTTTAATTTGTTTTATTTGTTTTATTTGTTTTATTTGTTTTATTTGTTTTATTTGTTTTATTTGTCTGATTTGTCTGATTTGTTTGATTTGTTTTACTTGTTTTACTTGTTTCACTTGTTTCACTTGTTTCATTTGTTTCATTTGTTTCATTTGTTTCATTTGTTTCATTTGTTTCATTTGTTTCATTTGTTTCATTTGTTTCATTTGTTTTATTTGTTTGATTTATCTGATTTATCTGATTTGTCTGATTTGTCTGATTTGTCTGATTTGTCTGATTTGTTTTATTTGTCTGATTTGTCTGATTTGTCTGATTTGTCTGATTTGTTTTACTTGTTTCACTTGTTTCATTTGTTTCATTTGTTTCATTTGTTTCATTTGTTTCATTTGTTTCATTTGTTTCATTTGTTTCATTTGTTTCATTTGTTTCATTTGTTTCATTTGTTTCATTTGTTTCATTTGTTTCATTTGTTTCATTTGTTTCATTTCTTTCATTTGTTTCATTTGTTTCATTTGTTTCATTTGTTTTATTTGTTTCATTTGTTTTATTTGTTTTATTTGTTTTATTTGTTTTATTTGTCTTATTTGTCTTATTTGTCTTATTTGTTTTATTTGTTTTATTTGTTTTATTTGTTTTATTTGTTTGATTTGTTTGATTTGTTTGATTTGTTTGATTTGTTTGATTTGTCTGATTTGTCTGATTTGTTTGATTTGTTTTACTTGTTTTACTTGTTTCACTTGTTTCACTTGTTTCATTTGTTTCATTTGTTTCATTTGTTTCATTTGTTTCATTTGTTTCATTTGTTTCATTTGTTTCATTTGTTTCACTTGTTTCACTTGTTTCACTTGTTTCATTTGTTTCATTTGTTTCATTTGTTTTATTTGTTTTATTTGTTTTATTTGTTTTATTTGTCTGATTTGTCTGATTTGTTTGATTTGTTTTACTTGTTTTACTTGTTTCACTTGTTTCACTTGTTTCATTTGTTTCATTTGTTTCATTTGTTTCATTTGTTTCATTTGTTATATTTGTTTTATTTGTTTTATTTGTTTTATTTGTTTTATTTGTTTTATTTGTTTTATTTGTTTTATTTGTTATATTTGTTTTATTTGTTTTATTTGTTTTATTTGTTTTATTTGCTTCATTTGTTTCATTTGTTTCATTTGTTTCATTTGTTTCATTTGTTTCACTTGTTTCATTTCTTTCATTTCTTTCATTTGTTTCATTTGTTTCATTTGTTTCATTTGTTTTATTTGTTTCATTTGTTTTATTTGTTTTATTTGTTTTATTTGTTTTATTTGCCTTATTTGTCTTATTTGTCTTATTTGTTTTATTTGTTTTATTTGTTTTATTTGTTTTATTTGTTTGATTTGTTTGATTTGTTTGATTTGTTTGATTTGTCTGATTTGTTTGATTTGTTTTACTTGTTTGATTTGTTTCACTTGTTTCACTTGTTTCATTTGTTTCATTTGTTTCATTTGTTTCATTTGTTTCATTTGTTTCATTTGTTTCATTTGTTTCATTTGTTTCACTTGTTTCATTTCTTTCATTTCTTTCATTTGTTTCATTTGTTTCATTTGTTTCATTTGTTTTATTTGTTTCATTTGTTTTATTTGTTTGATTTGTTTGATTTGTTTGATTTGTCTGATTTGTTTGATTTGTTTTACTTGTTTGATTTGTTTCACTTGTTTCACTTGTTTCATTTGTTTCATTTGCTTCATTTGTTTCATTTGTTTCATTTGTTTCATTTGTTTCATTTGTTTCATTTGTTTCACTTGTTTCATTTCTTTCATTTCTTTCATTTGTTTCATTTGTTTCATTTGTTTCATTTGTTTTATTTGTTTCATTTGTTTTATTTGTTTTATTTGTTTTATTTGTTTTATTTGTCTTATTTGTCTTATTTGTCTTATTTGTTTTATTTGTTTTATTTGTTTTATTTGTTTTATTTGTTTGATTTGTTTGATTTGTTTGATTTGTTTGATTTGTTTGATTTGTCTGATTTGTCTGATTTGTTTGATTTGTTTTACTTGTTTTACTTGTTTCACTTGTTTCACTTGTTTCATTTGTTTCATTTGTTTCATTTGTTTCATTTGTTTCATTTGTTTCATTTGTTTCATTTGTTTCATTTGTTTCATTTGTTTCATTTGTTTAATTTGTTTCATTTGTTTTATTTGTTATATTTGTTTTATTTGTTTTATTTGTTTTATTTGTTTCATTTGTTTTATTTGTTTGATTTATCTGATTTGTCTGATTTGTCTGATTTGTCTGATTTGTCTGATTTGTCTGATTTGTCTGATTTGTTTTATTTGTCTGATTTGTCTGATTTGTCTGATTTGTCTGACTTGTTTTACTTGTTTTACTTGTTTTACTTGTTTTACTTGTTTTACTTGTTTTACTTGTTTTACTTGTTTTACTTGTTTAACTTGTTATACTTGTTTTACTTGTTTTACTTGTTTTACTTGTTTTACTTGTTTTACTGGTTTTACATTTGTTTTATTTGTTTTATTTGTTTTATTTGTTTGATTTGTTTGATTTGTTTGATTTGTTTGATTTGTTTGATTTGTCTGATTTGTCTGATTTGTCTGATTTGTTTTACTTGTTTCACTTGTTTCATTTGTTTCATTTGTTTCATTTGTTTCATTTGTTTCATTTGTTTCATTTGTTTCATTTGTTTCATTTGTTTCATTTGTTTCATTTGTTTCATTTGTTTCATTTGTTTCATTTGTTTCATTTGTTTCATTTGTTTCATTTCTTTCATTTGTTTCATTTGTTTCATTTGTTTCATTTGTTTCATTTGTTTCATTTGTTTCATTTGTTTTATTTGTTTTATTTGTTTTATTTGTCTTATTTGTCTTATTTGTCTTATTTGTCTTATTTGTTTTATTTGTTTTATTTGTTTTATTTGTTTTATTTGTTTGATTTGTTTGATTTGTTTGATTTGTTTGATTTGTTTGATTTGTCTGATTTGTCTGATTTGTTTGATTTGTTTTACTTGTTTTACTTGTTTCACTTGTTTCACTTGTTTCATTTGTTTCATTTGTTTCATTTGTTTCATTTGTTTCATTTGTTTCATTTGTTTCATTTGTTTCATTTGTTTCATTTGTTTCATTTGTTTAATTTGTTTCATTTGTTTTATTTGTTATATTTGTTTTATTTGTTTTATTTGTTTTATTTGTTTTATTTGTTTTATTTGTCTGATTTGTCTGATTTGTTTGATTTGTTTTACTTGTTTTACTTGTTTCACTTGTTTCACTTGTTTCATTTGTTTCATTTGTTTCATTTGTTTAATTTGTTTCATTTGTTTCATTTGTTTCATTTGTTTCATTTGTTTCACTTGTTTCACTTGTTTCACTTGTTTCATTTGTTTCATTTGTTTCATTTGTTTTATTTGTTTTATTTGTTTTATTTGTTTTATTTGTCTGATTTGTCTGATTTGTTTGATTTGTTTTACTTGTTTTACTTGTTTCACTTGTTTCACTTGTTTCATTTGTTTCATTTGTTTCATTTGTTTCAATTGTTTCATTTGTTATATTTGTTTTATTTGTTTTATTTGTTATATTTGTTTTATTTGTTTTATTTGTTTTATTTGTTTTATTTGTTTTATTTGCTTTATTTGTTTTACTTGTTTTACTTGTTTCACTTGTTTCACTTGTTTCATTTGTTTCATTTGTTTCATTTGTTTCATTTGTTTCATTTGTTTCATTTGTTTCATTTGTTTCATTTGTTTCACTTGTTTCACTTGTTTCACTTGTTTCATTTGTTTCATTTGTTTCATTTGTTTTATTTGTTTTATTTGTTTTATTTGTTTTATTTGTCTGATTTGTCTGATTTGTTTGATTTGTTTTACTTGTTTTACTTGTTTCACTTGTTTCACTTGTTTCATTTGTTTCATTTGTTTCATTTGTTTCATTTGTTTCATTTGTTATATTTGTTTTATTTGTTTTATTTGTTTTATTTGTTTTATTTGTTTTATTTGTTTTATTTGTTTTATTTGTTATATTTGTTTTATTTGTTTTATTTGTTTTATTTGTTTTGTTTGTTTTATTTGCTTCATTTGTTTCATTTGTTTCATTTGTTTCATTTGTTTCATTTGTTTCACTTGTTTCATTTCTTTCATTTCTTTCATTTGTTTCATTTGTTTCATTTGTTTCATTTGTTTTATTTGTTTCATTTGTTTTATTTGTTTTATTTGTTTTATTTGTCTTATTTGTCTTATTTGTCTTATTTGTTTCATTTGTTTCATTTGTTTTATTTGTTTCATTTGTTTTATTTGTTTTATTTGTTTTATTTGTCTTATTTGTCTTATTTGTCTGATTTGTTTGATTTGTTTTACTTGTTTGATTTGTTTCACTTGTTTCACTTGTTTCATTTGTTTCATTTGTTTCATTTGTTTCATTTGTTTCATTTGTTTCATTTGTTTCATTTGTTTCACTTGTTTCATTTCTTTCATTTCTTTCATTTGTTTCATTTGTTTCATTTGTTTCATTTGTTTTATTTGTTTCATTTGTTTTATTTGTTTGATTTGTTTGATTTGTTTGATTTGTCTGATTTGTTTGATTTGTTTTACTTGTTTGATTTGTTTCACTTGTTTCACTTGTTTCATTTGTTTCATTTGTTTCATTTGTTTCATTTGTTTCATTTGTTTCATTTGTTTCATTTGTTTCATTTGTTTCACTTGTTTCATTTCTTTCATTTCTTTCATTTGTTTCATTTGTTTCATTTGTTTCATTTGTTTTATTTGTTTCATTTGTTTTATTTGTTTTATTTGTTTTATTTGTTTTATTTGTCTTATTTGTCTTATTTGTCTTATTTGTTTTATTTGTTTTATTTGTTTTATTTGTTTTATTTGTTTGATTTGTTTGATTTGTTTGATTTGTTTGATTTGTTTGATTTGTCTGATTTGTCTGATTTGTTTGATTTGTTTTACTTGTTTTACTTGTTTCACTTGTTTCACTTGTTTCATTTGTTTCATTTGTTTCATTTGTTTCATTTGTTTCATTTGTTTCATTTGTTTCATTTGTTTCATTTGTTTCATTTGTTTCATTTGTTTAATTTGTTTCATTTGTTATATTTGTTTTATTTGTTTTATTTGTTTCATTTGTTTTATTTGTTTGATTTATCTGATTTGTCTGATTTGTCTGATTTGTCTGATTTGTCTGATTTGTCTGATTTGTCTGATTTGTTTTATTTGTCTGATTTGTCTGATTTGTCTGACTTGTTTTACTTGTTTTACTTGTTTTACTTGTTTTACTTGTTTTACTTGTTTTACTTGTTTTACTTGTTTTACTTGTTTTACTTGTTTTACTTGTTTAACTTGTTATACTTGTTTTACTTGTTTTACTTGTTTTACTTGTTTTACTGGTTTTACATTTGTTTTATTTGTTTTATTTGTTTTATTTGTTTTATTTGTTTGATTTGTTTGATTTGTTTGATTTGTTTGATTTGTTTGATTTGTCTGATTTGTCTGATTTGTCTGATTTGTTTTACTTGTTTCACTTGTTTCATTTGTTTCATTTGTTTCATTTGTTTCATTTGTTTCATTTGTTTCATTTGTTTCATTTGTTTCATTTGTTTCATTTGTTTCATTTGTTTCATTTGTTTCATTTGTTTCATTTCTTTCATTTGTTTCATTTGTTTCATTTGTTTCATTTGTTTCATTTGTTTCATTTGTTTCATTTGTTTTATTTGTTTTATTTGTTTTATTTGTTTTATTTGTCTTATTTGTCTTATTTGTCTTATTTGTCTTATTTGTTTTATTTGTTTTATTTGTTTTATTTGTTTTATTTGTTTGATTTGTTTGATTTGTTTGATTTGTTTGATTTGTTTGATTTGTCTGATTTGTCTGATTTGTTTGATTTGTTTTACTTGTTTTACTTGTTTCACTTGTTTCACTTGTTTCATTTGTTTCATTTGTTTCATTTGTTTCATTTGTTTCATTTGTTTCATTTGTTTCATTTGTTTCATTTGTTTCATTTGTTTCATTTGTTTAATTTGTTTCATTTGTTTTATTTGTTATATTTGTTTTATTTGTTTTATTTGTTTTATTTGTTTTATTTGTCTGATTTGTCTGATTTGTTTGATTTGTTTTACTTGTTTTACTTGTTTCACTTGTTTCACTTGTTTCATTTGTTTCACTTGTTTCATTTGTTTCATTTGTTTCATTTGTTTCATTTGTTTCATTTGTTTCATTTGTTTCACTTGTTTCACTTGTTTCACTTGTTTCATTTGTTTCATTTGTTTCATTTGTTTTATTTGTTTTATTTGTTTTATTTGTTTTATTTGTCTGATTTGTCTGATTTGTTTGATTTGTTTTACTTGTTTTACTTGTTTCACTTGTTTCACTTGTTTCATTTGTTTCATTTGTTTCATTTGTTTCATTTGTTTCAATTGTTTCATTTGTTATATTTGTTTTATTTGTTTTATTTGTTATATTTGTTTTATTTGTTTTATTTGTTTTATTTGTTTTATTTGTTTTATTTGCTTTATTTGTTTTACTTGTTTTACTTGTTTCACTTGTTTCACTTGTTTCATTTGTTTCATTTGTTTCATTTGTTTCATTTGTTTCATTTGTTTCATTTGTTTCATTTGTTTCATTTGTTTCACTTGTTTCACTTGTTTCACTTGTTTCATTTGTTTCATTTGTTTCATTTGTTTTATTTGTTTTATTTGTTTTATTTGTTTTATTTGTCTGATTTGTCTGATTTGTTTGATTTGTTTTACTTGTTTTACTTGTTTCACTTGTTTCACTTGTTTCATTTGTTTTATTTGTTTCATTTGTTTCATTTGTTTCAATTGTTTCATTTGTTATATTTGTTTTATTTGTTTTATTTGTTATATTTGTTTTATTTGTTTTATTTGTTTTATTTGTTTTATTTGTTTTATTTGCTTTATTTGTTTTACTTGTTTCACTTGTTTCACTTGTTTCACTTGTTTCATTTGTTTCATTTGTTTCATTTGTTTCATTTGTTTCATTTGTTTCATTTGTTTCATTTGTTTCATTTGTTTTATTTGTTTTATTTGTTTGATTTGTTTGATTTGTTTGATTTGTTTGATTTGTCTGATTTGTTTGATTTGTTTTACTTGTTTGATTTGTTTCACTTGTTTCACTTGTTTCACTTGTTTCATTTGTTTCATTTGTTTCATTTGTTTCATTTGTTTCATTTGTTTCATTTGTTTCAATTGTTTCATTTGTTTCATTTGTTTCATTTGTTTCATTTGTTTCATTTGTTTCATTTAAACAAATAAAACAAATAAAACAAGATTTGTCTGACTTGTTTTACTTGTTTTACTTGTTTTACTTGTTTCACTTGTTTCACTTGTTTCATTTGTTTCATTTGTTTCATTTGTTTCATTTGTTTCATTTGTTTCATTTGTTTCATTTGTTTCATTTGTTTCATTTGTTTCATTTGTTTCATTTGTTTCATTTGTTTCATTTGTTTCATTTGTTTCATTTGTTTCATTTGTTTCATTTGTTTCATTTGTTTCACTTGTTTCACTTGTTTCACTAGTTTCACTTGTTTCACTTGTTTCAATTGTTTCACTTGTTTCACTTGTTTCACTTGTTTCACTTGTTTCACTTGTTTCACTTGTTTCACTTGTTTCACTTGTTTCATTTGTTTCATTTGTTTCATTTGTTTCATTTGTTTCATTTGTTTCATTTGTTTCATTTGTTTCATTTGTTTCATTTGTTTCATTTGTTTCATTTGTTTCATTTGTTTCATTTGTTTCATTTGTTTCATTTGTTTCATTTGTTTCATTTGTTTCATTTGTTTCATTTGTTTCATTTGTTTCATTTGTTTCACTTGTTTCACTTGTTTCACTAGTTTCACTTGTTTCACTTGTTTCACTTGTTTCACTTGTTTCACTTGTTTCACTTGTTTCACTTGTTTCACTTGTTTCACTTGTTTCATTTGTTTCATTTGTTTCATTTGTTTCATTTGTTTCATTTGTTTCACTTGTTTCACTTGTTTCACTTGTTTCACTTGTTTCACTTGTTTCACTTGTTTCACTTGTTTCACTTGTTTCATTTGTTTCATTTGTTTCATTTGTTTCATTTATTTCATTTGTTTCATTTGTTTCATTTGTTTCATTTGTTTCATTTGTTTCATTTGTTTCATTTGTTTCACTAGTTTCACTTGTTTCACTTGTTTCACTAGTTTCACTTGTTTCACTTGTTTCACTTGTTTCACTTGTTTCACTTGTTTCACTTGTTTCACTTGTTTCACTTGTTTCACTTGTTTCATTTGTTTCATTTGTTTCATTTGTTTCATTTGTTTCATTTGTTTCATTTGTTTCATTTGTTTCATTTGTTTCACTTGTTTCACTTGTTTCACTAGTTTCACTTGTTTCACTTGTTTCAATTGTTTCACTTGTTTCACTTGTTTCACTTGTTTCACTTGTTTCACTTGTTTCATTTGTTTCATTTGTTTCATTTGTTTCACTAGTTTCACTTGTTTCACTTGTTTCACTTGTTTCACTTGTTTCACTTGTTTCACTTGTTTCACTTGTTTCATTTGTTTCATTTGTTTCATTTGTTTCATTTATTTCATTTGTTTCATTTGTTTCATTTGTTTCATTTGTTTCATTTGTTTCATTTGTTATATTTGTTTTATTTGTTTTATTTGTTTTATTTGTTATATTTGTTTTGTTTGTTTCATTTGTTTCATTTGTTTCACTAGTTTCACTTGTTTCACTTGTTTCACTTGTTTCACTTGTTTCACTTGTTTCACTTGTTTCACTTGTTTCATTTGTTTCATTTGTTTCATTTGTTTCATTTATTTCATTTGTTTCATTTGTTTCATTTGTTTCATTTGTTTCATTTGTTTCATTTGTTATATTTGTTTTATTTGTTTTATTTGTTTTATTTGTTATATTTGTTTTGTTTGTTTTATTTGTTTTATTTGTTATATTTGTTTGATTTGTTTGATTTGTTTGATTTGTCTGATTTGTTTGATTTGTTTTACTTGTTTGATTTGTTTCACTTGTTTCACTTGTTTCACTTGTTTCATTTGTTTCATTTGTTTCATTTGTTTCATTTGTTTCATTTGTTTCATTTGTTTCAATTGTTTCATTTGTTTCATTTGTTTCATTTGTTTCATTTAAACAAATAAAACAAGATCTGTCTGACTTGTTTTACTTGTTTTACTTGTTTTACTTGTTTTACTTGTTTTACTTGTTTAACTTGTTTTACTTGTTTTACTTGTTTTACTTGTTTTACTTTGTTTTATTTGTTTTATTTGTTTTATTTGTTTGATTTGTTTGATTTGTTTGATTTGTTTGATTTGTTTGATTTGTTTGATTTGTTTGATTTGTTTGATTTGTCTGATTTGTCTGATTTGTCTGATTTGTTTCATTTGTTTCATTTGTTTCATTTGTTTCATTTGTTTCATTTGTTTCATTTGTTTCACTTGTTTCATTTGTTTCATTTGTTTCATTTGTTTCATTTGTTTCATTTGTTTTATTTGTTTTATTTGTTTGATTTGTTTGATTTGTTTGATTTGTTTGATTTGTCTGATTTGTTTGATTTTTTTTACTTGTTTGACTTGTTTCACTTGTTTCACTTGTTTCATTTGTTTCATTTGTTTCATTTGTTTCATTTGTTTCATTTGTTTCATTTGTTTCATTTGTTTCATTTGTTTCATTTGTTTCATTTGTTTCATTTGTTTCATTTGTTTCATTTGTTTCATTTGTTTCATTTGTTTCATTTGTTTCATTTGTTTCATTTGTTTCATTTGTTTCATTTGTTTCACTTGTTTCACTTGTTTCACTAGTTTCACTTGTTTCACTTGTTTCACTTGTTTCACTTGTTTCACTTGTTTCACTTGTTTCACTTGTTTCACTTGTTTCATTTGTTTCATTTGTTTCATTTGTTTCATTCGTTTTATTCGTTTTATTCGTTTTATTCGTTTTATTCGTTTTATTCGTTTTATTCGTTTTATTCGTTTTATTCGTTTTATTCGTTTTATTCGTTTTATTCGTTTTATTCGTTTTATTCGTTTTATTCGTTTTATTCGTTTTATTCGTTTTATTCGTTTTATTCGTTTTATTCGTTTTATTTGTTTTATTTGTTTTATTTGTTTTATTTGTTTTATTTGTTTTATTTGTTTTATTTGTTTTATTTGTTTTATTTGTTTTATTTGTTTTATTTGTTTTATTTGTTTTATTTGTTTTATTTGTTTTATTTGTTTTATTTGTTTTATTTGTTTTATTTGTTTTATTTGTTTTATTTGTTTTATTTGTTTTATTTGTTTTATTTGTTTTATTTGTTTTATTTGTTTTATTTGTTTTATTTGTTTTATTTGTTTTATTTGTTTTATTTGTTTTATTTGTTTTATTTGTTTTATTTGTTTTATTTGTTTTATTTGTTTTATTTGTTTTATTTGTTTTATTTGTTTTATTTGTTTTATTTGTTTTATTTGTTTTATTTGTTTTATTTGTTTTATTTGTTTTATTTGTTTTATTTGTTTTATTTGTTTTATTTGTTTTATTTGTTTTATTTGTTTTATTTGTTTTATTTGTTTTATTTGTTTTATTTGTTTTATTTGTTTTATTTGTTTTATTTGTTTTATTTGTTTTATTTGTTTTATTTGTTTTATTTGTTTTATTTGTTTTATTTGTTTTATTTGTTTTATTTGTTTTATTTATTTTATTTATTTCATTTATTTTATTTATTTATTTATTATTTATTTATCTAAACCTAATTACCGCCTTCCTCAATATTTTTCGGGATTCAACCACTTATTTCTTAGAAAACCTGAAAAGCGTCGCAATAGCCTTGCGTACGAACCGCAAAAAAACTGCATTGGAGGCGTCCATATGAAAAGTTTATTAATTAGGTAAGCGTTAATGGTAAATTAGCATTTTTTCATGAATTAATCGGCTCATAGAACATGCATTTTCTTCAATTCAATTACATACCCAGACCCAGTGTGTTGACGATGAGGGACCTTCTTGTTACTTTAGCCGTCAACACAGTGAATCCTCCTTTTTGTAAAGGGTCGGCAACGCGCATGTGACTCCTTTGGAGTTGCAGGCGTCCATTGGTTACGGAAGCTGCTTACCATCAGGCGGGCCGTAAGCTTGTTTGCCACCGTCGTGGTATAAAAAAAAAGTTGCGGTTGTAAAAAGATCCACCTCATCATGTATAATATATTTTTATAGAATAGCCAATATATTTATCTCACCAAATTTTCCTTGAAAACTTAACTAACCGAAAACTAGACCACTCATAATTAATAATCTCTTATCAACAGAACCCGTTTATCCGACATTGGGCAAACTGACAAGTATCACGGCCATCTTGACAGTTTAGTAATCGAATTAACTACCGATATGGAAACTGTCAATCGGTTTGCCGAAGGGTAGCGGGTTCGTTTCCTGCAGGTCAAGTTCCATTAGTAGAATATACAGAAATTATTTAGCGAAAAGTTTTTAGTTGTTTAGTTTTAAGAATATTAAGTATAGTTATTCCATCATCATCTTCTTAGCGTTTGTCCCGGATTTGTCCACGGCTCAATTGAGCCTGGGGTCCGCTTGGAAGTCCTATGAATTTTTAAATGACGAAAGCGACAGCCATCTGACCTTCCAACCAAGAGGGGAAACTTGGCCTTATTGGTATTAAGTAGATGATATTTTCGTATGCCGAAAAGCGACTGGTAATGGTGCTCCCACACCAGCTGTTATAAATGTTATATAACAGCAACTATCTTTCTTTAACAACATAGTGCTACTTAGCCTTATCCTTGTTACACTTTGTTATATAACATTTATAACAGCTGTTGTGGGAGCACCATAAATATAAATTAATATATCGTACATCAATTCTTAAAAACTCGTGACACGAGCCTCGGCGTCTACCTGCGTTTCCCAATCACGTGTCAAAATTATTTGTTTATGAAATAAATTAAAACAGCAGGTACAGTCGCCATCAGATATATCGAAGCGGCCAAGGTGGTCACAAATATCTGAACAACGCCTCTATTGTCAAGGCGATAAAGTGCTTGTTATATATTTTTGAGTACCTTGGCCGCTCTGATATATTTGATGGCGACTGTACATTTATAACACCTAGTCATACAATTAGTCTACGCTACTCATGTTATTATATGTGGTACTCGGTTGGCCTTTGTTGACGTCGACCGTTATGGTATTTTGTAGACGTAATTGCATTATTAACGAATATTTTATTATTATTACTTTAATAATTTGGACCATTATTATTGAGCTTGGCCTTTGCATTGACCTATATGGGAGCTAAAAAAAACAAAACACTAAGTTTAATGCTAATAACTTTTTGTTAGTTACAAGCATTAATAATTAAACTTTTTAAAATACTTCGAATTGCTAGGAGGAGGTTATTAACTCCTTGGCAAGGTTATTAATCTATTTTGTTAATTTATTTTTTCTTTTTGCCCATTCTTTGGGCCGATTCGGAATAATCGTACAACCGATTTAGATTAATAGATTTCGTTTTAATGTTTTTTTTTTCAGGTGGTCAGGTCAAAATCATGTGAATATGACCGGAGAGACCAAATGAAATCTCCTCTATTTTCTTATGGCTTATGATCAATGAAGTAAAACTGATAAGATCTATGATTTAGAAAGGAATCCAAGTTCAAGTTGTCGGTCATAGGAGCAGACCTTGCTCTTTATATAGTAATGATAAAATTAGCCAGATTACTCAAAATGTCATTGCACAAAACCACCAAAACTATTGTCACATCCTTAATACTATGCAAATAAGGCTCAAAATAGATTTGCGTTGCTATTTATAATGTAAATGGAAAATGACTATAATTACATACGTTGCTTTTATTGTGTAACTAGTATGAATTACGGCTTTGTAATAAGTGTAGACTGTAGGTAGATATCGTCAAAGATATTCAAGTGAGCTAGGTGTTTTTAAGTATTAAAACACTACAGTCAATGATTAAAATAAATGGGTAGGTACTTTTTAGTATGTTTCCTTATTCAAACCTGTCGAAGATGCTTTTTGAAAATTAAATAGTGGTTTTAAAATGTTCGTTGTTTTAGTTTAGTATACTTACCAATGATTCCGGTGGCATTCATGCTAAAAACATATAATTAAACTTTATATTTTTATTCATTGGTTGTCCACTGCTATTTTCTAAACATAGGCCTCTCTTCGAGTACGCCACTTCTCTCGGTCCTGAGCTAATCTCAACCAGAAGGACATGGCGGACATGTCATACTACAAAACTCGTTTGGGCGCCTTTATGTGCACGGCACATCTGTACACGCTTCAATGTGTGCGTGCGTCTCAGGGCGCTGGTTCCGCTGTCGTTAATGACGTTTGACAATACACCGCCATTTTGCTTTTTATCGATGCGCTGCCAACCTGACGGATTAGCCTACTAGTTCCCTGCCAATCCGCCGCCGCGAGGTGAGGTAATTCCGATTGGGGCGGGGCGGAGCGTGGTCATTCTGTATGAAATACTATTATTTATTCTGTACCAGAAGTAACCCGTGTTATTCCGAATGTCGTCCACATAATGAACCAACGGACGCTGCCTTTTATCCGAAATCGGCTACCAATCCGTCTACAATTTAGTCCACCTGCCTGGAAACATGTCCCATACTCAACCCAAATTAGTTGATACAAATAAGTTTCGGTTGAACAGGTAAATAAGAAGTAGGTACATTACCTACTTAAAACAGCCCCCACACTACCGTTACCCGAGCGTCGGTGTCTAATCAGCGAGGGCTATGCTTCACGAACGACGAAACGACGCCATTTGCCATGGCACTGCCTAGACGCTGACGCTCAAAAGACCCACACCGCTAGTCTGTGAACGTGTACAGCGTACGACTAGGTTGACTAAATTATTTAACTAGATCAAAGATAAATACCGCAAAATGGTTTACAATGCCCGACTTATCGATCGCAAATCGCCGAACAAATTGGAAAGGCGACAATCGCGTACCGGACATGCGACCGGTTCCGCTGACCTTGAACTCCGCTGAAACCGACGCCGAACTTGAATTTATGATATAATGGATTCTTTGTTGTGGTACGGTTATTAACGAAATCGAATCTTTAAATGACGATACAGTTCCGACCTGACAGAAAGTACCGTAAAATGGGATAAGTAGGGACAAAACCGAAGTTCAAACCTAGATAAAAGTTATTTTTACATGTGGCACATTGAATTTTATCCATAAATCATGGTCCGGTCGAATGAATTTTGGTTTTTATGGATTATCTGTCGATTCATTTCACACTTTTAATTATAAACACAAAATAGGGTTTGGTTGAGATAGCAATGAGGTGAGCTGGGAATGTAATTTTCAGATTATGAACATTACAATAGCTTGACTTGTTAGGAGAATATTTTATTTATGTGGCGATTTGAAAACCCTGGTCTAAAAACACCAACTTGCCCCTTTAGCATCCCTACTCTCCCCATTCGTGACCCAACTGCTCACGTCATCCCTTCTTAGCCGTTTTATGGTAACTATCTATTTTAGTGTAAAAGTCGAAATCTATTACCAACGAAGCGAACTTGAATTTATTGGTTTGGTTGATCTAATGAATTCTTTGTTATTTTAATTTATTAGGTACTTATAACAATAAGACTTGAAAGAATTAAAACAACAAGTAGCTGATGAACTATCTCTAAATACGCAAAATTTAAATTTTTGTGAAGTATCTGAAACTGAGACGCCATTTTTGCAAAGTATAGTGCTTAATATTCCTGAAGAATCCCACACCACACAACATCCTGTAAGAGACTTATTAATCGATGAAACATTTAGACAGATGTTATTACATTTTAAGGATACTGACCCGACATGCAGATCATAGATATATGTTGTTTAGGGATACCTAAACAAAAAACTTCAAAAAATTTTGCGAATATAGTTCACTACCTTAATAACATAACACTTCCCGAATATGTTAATGAAGATACCGATTTCAACAGCCTACAAACCGCGATATACTGTGCAGCGTGGACAGCTGCCAAAATAAACGGTGCAAAAATATCACTGGAACTCTCGAATATGCCGCAATCACGTTCTGTAAGTAAAGATAAAAGGCCGCAATGGCAAAGACGGCTAGAGAAAAGAATACAAGATATAGGAGCGAAAATAGGGAGAATTACACAATTCATTAATGGGACTAGAAGTAGAAACAATGATAAACACGTAAAAGATATAATGGATCAATACAAAATTCATTCTGTTCATGAAGAACCAAACACACAGCTCATACACACACTTGATACTCTTAAACAAAAACTTTCACTCTTATCAGGCCGGTTACACAGATATAAAGCATGTACACTTAGGAAACTACAAAATAACCAATTTAATAACAACGAAAAGCAATTCTATAGAAGCGTCAGACAGTCTACAACAAATACATTAGAAAATAATAACATTAATGCAGTTAACTTACCAGACCCCCCAAGAGTTACAAAGCTTTTGGGCAGAAATATGGGAAAATCCAGTTAATCATAATAACGAAGCGGAATGGATAAAAACAGAAACACTCAGAAACAGTAACACTACAATAGAAATGACTTTTGAATATATTCCCATAGACAC
Source organism: Pammene aurita (assembly GCA_947086415.1). Taxonomy (NCBI): domain Eukaryota; kingdom Metazoa; phylum Arthropoda; class Insecta; order Lepidoptera; family Tortricidae; genus Pammene; species Pammene aurita. Next base: position 3,201,190 of record OX352298.1, read on the forward strand.
ATACAAAAAAGTCCTTAGTAACTTACATAATTGGAAAGCTCCTGGATCAGATTATATACATAACTACTGGTACAAAAAGTTTACACATATCCACCCCTACCTACACAGTTATCTCAATAAGTTTATTGACGATCCTAGTAAATTACCACTCTATATTACCTCAAGAACTACATTTATGATACCAAAAGACCAAAACGATCTCACCAACCCAGCTAAATACAGACCCATCACATGTTTGCAAACCATCTATAAGATCTTGACATCATGTATAACTGAACTAATATACAAACACGTTGACGACAATAACATCCTAACTGAACAACAGAAGGGGTGCCGTAAGTTTAGTCAAGGTTGTAAGGAACAATTAACCATAGACGCAGTAATTCTGAAACATGTAAATAAAACGAAAGCAGATTTGTACTCAATGTATATAGACTACAAGAAAGCGTATGATTCTGTTCCTCACTCGTGGCTAATTCAAGTTTTAGAAATATACAAAATACACCCAAAAATAATTCACCTATTAAAGTCAACCATGACGGCTTGGACCACACAACTTAAACGCCACACACACTGCAATTTTAGAAACTGACTCAATTAAAATACAGAGAGGTGTATTCCAGGGAGATGCACTAAGCCCACTGTGGTTCTGTTTAGCTTTAAACCCCCTCTCCAATATATTAAACTCATATTTTGCAGGATACCGTTTACATTACACTGACATTGATAGACATACTGAGAACATTAACCATTTATTTTACATGGACGACATAAAACTGTATGCTGACAATGAAACTGACCTTTATCACCTGATTAACCTGACAGAACAATTTACGAATGACATCAAAATGGAATTTGGAATAGATAAGTGCAAAATTTACTCTATCAAAGGGGGACAGATATATGAACATAATTACACCCTAGGATCTGGGGAAATTATTGAGTCACTTGACGAACAGGAAACCTACAAATACTTAGGATATAGTCAATCACGCCAAATACATTATAAAGAAACGAAACAAAACTAAAACAACAGTTCCAACATAGACTTAACGCAATCTTAAAATCACATCTTTATGCCCGTAATACAATAAAAGCAATAAATACATTCGCTATACCCGTGCTTACTTATTCTTTTGGTGTTATAAACTGGACTAAATCTGATCTTAAAGCTTTACAACGTACCATCAACACCACAATGACCAGATTTCGAAAACATCATCCAAGATCATGTGTAAAAAGATTGACACTACCGAGAAAAGAGGGCGGAAGGGGACTTATTGACATTTCAAATCTACATAACAGACAGATAACAACTTTAGGACAATATTTTTTTACTAAATCCGCTAGTTCTTCACTACACCAAGCAATAACAAAGAATGACCGCAAATTCACGCCGCTAAATCTGCAAGATATTTCAACACAAGGTAATGAAAACGTAGTAGACGGTAAGACAAAAATCGCTGAGTGGACTAGGAAGTCTCTCCATGGCAGACATCGTCATGACCTTTGCCAACCTAATGTCGACAAGGAGGCGTCGAACGCGTGGCTGAGTCGTGGCGAGCTGTTCCCGGACACTGAAGGTTTCATGACGGCGATACAAGACCAGGTAATAGAAACCAGAAATTACAAACGATACATAACAAAAACTCTGTCTAACGATAATTGTAGAAAATGCAACACCTGTTCGGAAACTATACAACACATTACAGGTGCGTGCAAAACTATAGCCCAGACCGACTACAAACATAGACACGACCAAGTTGCAAATATTATACACCAAAGACTATCTCATCAACATAAGTTTATTACTGATATAGAACCCTATTATAAATATAAACCAGAAAGTGAATTAGACAACTCTTCAACCAAGCTTTACTTTGACCGAACCATCCTCACCGATAGAACGACCCATCATAACCGACCTGACATTACTTTAATAGACAAAACTACTAAAACTGGATACCTCATAGACATAGCCGTACCTAATACCCATAATTTTACAAAGCACGATAGCTGAAAAACTTACGAAATACATTGAATTAAAAGAGGAAATATCTCGTATATAGCCCCAACTAGCAAAATTTCGTCATATAATGGTTGCGGCAACGTAACATACGCAAACTTTTAGCTCATAATATCAATCATATAAACGTAATCAAAACGTTTATATAACGCAATTTGGGCCCATTTTATTCAGCATTTAAGTTATATAAAAGTTATTTAACTGCAACCTCGGTCACTTATTGATCTTATAATAATCACTGACGTGACTATCTTATGACTAATTATGTGTATAATAGCAACTTATATGACTTTTATATGACTAATTTGATATATTATTTAAAGTTATGTGACGTATTAGTGGAGAAATCGCATCCTAGGCTACTAAACAACAGTAGAACTTTAAAGTGTGCCGATACTATAACCAATCATGGCTGTCGAATAAAAATAAAACTATTAATGACGGTAACTCTTTTTTAATCAGCCATAATGTTACATTATAACTCGTACGATATGAATGCTCATAAATTCGGTGTATGGTAGAAATGTATTGCGAAGGTCAGTTTACTGATGAAGTAAACTAGGTTTAATTGCAAATATTTAATGCCCCACTTTAATTCTTAATTAATGTTATATAAATTTAATAAATATTATTGATTATCTTGTAAGATACGGTTATACGCCATTTATACCAGTAATAAGGTATATAATCACTTCTTACATAGCAAGTTTAGCGGTCCAAGCGCCATTACACTTTTTGTCGGATATATAAGGCATATAATATGTCATTACTCGACCGAATAGTCACATAAGCATCTTGTAGAGGTAGCTTATTCAGCAATATCTTATATGACTCTTTAGGCGAGTAAGATGCTCATATATAACATGTTCTATAATTCGCAGTTATATGACATCATGAAACGTATATAGCCATTGTGCTGTATATGTTACATGAGGTCATATAATAGCAACTACTTTACGTTTACTCGACATGTCGTATGACAGTTATATAAGTCACTGTTACTCGAGTAATTAGTCATATAAGCCTCGTTTAAACGTGACTTATTCAGCTTATTCTTATATGACTCTATAGTCATATAAGAAATTGTTAATAATATGACTATTATGCTGAGTAATTAAAAAGCTGCATAAGCTGGCTTTATATGACCGGTTCTGTATAATTTGCGTTTACATGACTTTTATACGATTTATTAGCTGAATAAGCTCAATCTTATATGACTACTTTGCTAGTTGGGGCGTCTTCAAAAAGTAACAATAGTACCGATTGTCATATCCACAACAGGCGTAATACCAAAACAGTTACATCCATGACCATGACCCTAAAATTACCGCCCAATACATACAATCTTCTCCAGAAAGCTGTTATTCTTAATACGTGCCGATTAGTAAGGAAATTTTTACAAACTGACCAAGCAAGTATGACCGCGACCACACCGTCCACACAGCTCATCTCACAGGCGAGTACGCTCGCTACCTCAAATACTGCTACGTCTGCACAACTAGCTTGTACGCAGAACTTGGCCTGAGATGCACTTGGCTTAGGCCCGTGCATATCAGTACACCGGTGAAAACCGAGAAAGAAAAACAAAAAAGATAATAATAATAATAATAATAAATATTATAGGACAATCTTACACAAACCGACCTCATTATTGCTATTTAAAACTAATTGTATTAAAAAAATAGTCAAAAGCTCAGTTCAAGTTGTTGATAAAATGGGTACTTAATTATAGTAAGTAATCATTTAAATAGCTACAAAACCTCGTAAATGATTATTGAATCCGGGGCGCCGTATTCTAATTTTATAATACACTAGCCTTTTCCCGCGGCTTCGCCCGCGTACTATAAGTACTCAAAAAGGATACGATACCCATGTTGATTTTCAGACTTTGTGACCACATTTACCCCTTTTAGGGATTGAATTTTCAAAAAACCTGAAACACGTGTTTACTCATTTATCGTTAGGAATACTCCTGTGAAGTTTCGAATAAAATAGTCTAACAAATTTTGATTCGCCATACAAATTTTGGACCCCCATTTTACCCCCTTAGGGGGTGAATTTTGAAAAATCCTTTCTTAGTGCATCCCTAGACCTTATAAGGAGCCTACGTGCCAAATTTAGAATCTCTAGAACCAGCGGTTTGGGCTGTGCGTTGATATGTCAGTCAATCAGTCAGTCAGTCAGTCAATCAGTCAGTCAGTCAGTCAGTCAGTCAGTCAGTCAGTCAGTCAGTCAGTTTCTTCTTTTATATATTTAGATAAATAATACATATTAACACAATATATTTCAAACATAACTCCAACACACAACAAATAATCAACCAATATTGAAGTTGTATTGGAGTTGCATCGAAATATCAGAATTTGCTTGAAAATTATTCCGATGTAATCCAATACAATTAACCTCAATATTGGTTGATTATTTGTAGTGTGTTGGAGTTATGTTTGAGTTAGATTGTGTTTTTTAATGTATTATAAAATTAGAATACGGCACCAGGTTAAAATTCCGACCTCCACCACCTTGACCTCTTGAAACCGAACTTGTAAAGTTTACGTAAAAGCGTTCGGTTTGCGGCTACAATCACAATAGGTGACATAACTAATCGTTCCTTTGTTTTTACTACTACTTTTTGTTACTAGAGCTGTATTCAATCTTTAAAATCTTGATTTGTTACGGATTTCATCAAAATGATATCTAAACAAATTGTAATTTTGTGAATCAATGTCAGTAAAAAGTTTAACGAATCGTATTGGCGTTATTCTCATTGTATTATTCGTATCTTGATTGAACTCATATGGCACACCTCATCCGCCTAACTGATTCTGTTGCTGACTAGACAAACATATAGGTACGGTCAACATCTTATCGCTTCAAAAAAATAGACTACAATGTATTGACGTCAAACCTGGCCATAATGTGAGTATTACCGCACGCTACCCGTACGGTAAAACTCGCATTAAGGCCAGGTGGAGACGTAAAATTGTGTACTCACCACGGGCAGTAAAAAAGAAAGCCCTCTATCGCATATTTACAACCCTCGCCTGCGTCTCGGGTCACAAATACCTGCGATTTCGGGCTTTCTTTCTTTTACAGTCCTTGGTAAGTAATGTACTATTATTTCCTTCGTGAAACGTACCTACCGAACTAATGCAAAAATAATTTCATTTCAATGTCGACTTATTCACTGCTTACTTAATTACATTTGTGTGCTATCTATCCGTAAGCTACTCGAAAACACAACTTAAAACGCGAAAGCTTTAAAAAAACATAGCTACTGATTTTAGAAATATTACGCCCATATTTTCCCATTTACACACAGTATGCTCACAAAATATTGTTCATTCGAAAAACAAAGAACTTACTTAATTAATCAAAAAAGATAATTACACGACAATATCCGCGTAGGCGCACATTCGCACAAGGACTTGGCCAGAAAATAAGCAAAAACGTTTCCTGCCAGGACACGAGCACTTTCAAATGTTCAGAAATAGCCGACCGGTCCAATAAATGAACTTCGCATTGGTTCAGATTTATGAATGTATTTCAATGTGACGCATTCAATGTGTTAATTCACAAAATCGGGGACGTATCCCCTTTTCAAAGCGTTTATTTAACTCAAAATGCTTGTCAGTTAGCTTGTTATTTAGGTAGAATCTTGCAAGCTAGAATTGAAATAGTTCCTGATGTTCGGTTGAGCTAAAATTGTGCATACGTGTGTAATAAACTTGGATGACAATACAATGTTTTGGTACAATCGAGGTGCTCAAAAGAATTCTATTATAAAAGCTCATTATGTTTGGGTTTGTTTGTTTGTTTGTTACGTTACCGTCAGCGTTAAAGTTGTATTAAGTACTTATAAAAAAAATAAAAAATTAACAAACTTTTTATTAAAAATCTTGGTTTATTACGGCTTTGTAATTTTTTGTTTTTATTTTTTTTATTTTAGGGAATAAATACTAGTAATAATTTATTCTTTATTAAACCAAACTAGAATATCTATAAAAAACATAAAATATCTAATTAAAAACTTCTAAATAAAAAATCTGCCCTAGGTAAGTTAATAGTAATATATGTGAAAATTGAAAAATACGACCGGTGCTATAAATTTACTGCGAATTAGTTACGTTCTTGAAAGTAGTTAAAAGTGACATTAAATTTGTTAGTTCACAAAGTAGGCCCATAAATTCAAAATAAGCCTATGACATGAGAAACAAGTTTTGATTTTTACAACCAGTGTCATTAAAACATTTGATGTATTGACGTTAAGCAATCTCGTTTTAATATTAATTTGGTAAGAAATACATGTTACAAAATGTATATTTTTTTAGTTAAAAGTTATAAAATAATAAAAATATTATTTAAAAAAATAATTTGAACTACAGTAAAAAAAATACAAATATAATTTCCGTTTTTTTTGGTCAATTTCCTTTGCGTGATTGCGTTGGTCTGTATAATTAAATGTTATGTAAGTAACACAAAATCCTACGTTTATATGCTAGAAAACTGCTTTAAGTTTTTAATGAGAGGTTATTTTCTTTAAGCAATAAGTTTCGTATTCGCAATGTCCGTTAATCGTAAACCCAATAATTTTCATCTATTGAACCGTAAAAAATAGAGTAGACTAAGTATTGAGACTAGCATGCTAATTATGCTAATTTGTACACTCTATGATTGTACCGGATACATGAAATTATAATAATTTTAAACAAACAACCTTTCCAAAAGGAAATGCCCGAGCTACTGTAAAAAATATTGAAATCACTATAGGTGTACTTTTTTTTTCTCCAAGATGCTATCATCAGAACCTGAACTGGTTACAATGGGATTAACTGTCAAGTATACTCTTTCAAACAAAAAAGAATTTTCCAAATCGCTACAGCCGACTTGCAAAAACAAAGATCCCGAAGAATCGAGAACCTTCTCCTTCGAATTCTTGAAGTCGGTTGATTAAATGCAAGGATTGATTCTGATTACTTTGTATTAAAAAAACCTTAATTTGTAATTTAAAGTTGTCATGAGAATGGTGATGTTTTATTAAGAATTGACATGGTCGCTTTTGTTGCATGACTTGTTTCTTTTACTATAATACGGCGATTTATATTACTCTTGAAAAATATATGTATTCGTACAAAAATATTGATACCACTTAATTGTAAAACCTCACAATTGGTTTAATTTTAGTATTTACACTAATACCTGTATTAAATGTTCAAAGCCACATGTAACCTATATGTAAATAGTTTACATACACAAATTTACGAAGATAGTAAGATTTTAATTAAATATTTAAATACCTGTATCGGTCACTTATCTATGCGAAATGTAGTTTAGGTATGTGAGTGGTATATTATACGTGTTTTGTGAACAAGTGATTGATACGTTTAGGTACATATACGAGAGTAAATAACGACCTGTCGTACTTACAACTTTTTGTTGATTTAACTTGAAGTTAATGATGTAAGAACAAAAGAAAACTGAATACATTTACCAATCAAATGATATCTGGGTCGTATTAGAATACCAGTTAGAGTATTGATTAGGTACAAGAAGTATTGGATTTAAAAGTAATATCCTTGACTTGGTTAAAATGTTATTTAAATGTGATTTTTTGTTACAACTGATTAAAAAATTAACAGTAAATAACTTATTAGATTTTGATAAAATTTAAATTTTGTTGTGATTAGATACATATCTGATTTTTTTTGTAAAGAAACACGTTATGTTAATCATTAGTAAACTCAATAAAAACTGTAAATAAACAAACGTGACCGCGAATTCCAAATACAAATTTTAAACGGTTTTTTTAAAGAACGCACGAGGCGTCTGCCCCCTGTCCGACCGCCGGCCGAAGACAAGGACTCCACACACGCCGTGCGCTGCGTTTTTCCCGCCACGCCGGGGCCACAGCGAAAGTCACTCCAAATATACAAGTATAAAAACACAGAACACTAACCAACCTGCATCCAGTCAATCCCGACTCGAACACCACACAAGAGGCACAATGAAAAAAGCGGTGAGTGCGTGCAAGTGTTAAGTGCCAGTGCAAAGTGACTTCAAAGTGTCCCAAACCCTAAGGATTGTGCAAACAAAAGTGACGTGCGTGAACTTTAACTGTGGGTAGTTTTATTTCGGCAGTTTCGGCCGAGATGCTATTACGTTAGAGTTAAAGTTAGTTCAGATCGTTACTGAAAATTAAAGTGACACAAATCAAAAATCGTATAGATTTTTTCTGAATATTTGTCGTTTTTGACATGTGTCATTGTTGTGTTTAAGTAACGACGTGTGAACTACGCACGCATTTTTGTTGTGTTCGTACTCTTTAAAGTGGATTATGGGATGTGATGAAGTCAAATTGCATAAAATTAAAATCATCTTGAGCATAATTCATTAAATTGTATAGTTGGATCGCATTTACAAAAAAATATTAATAATACTCAAGTACAATTTATTTGACCGTTTTACGACAAAATACTGTTATAATATATTATGACGTTTTAACAGCTCAAATTAAAAATACAATAAAATATAACTACTTTAGTAATCACAAAGATAGCCTTTGACTCATTTCCAACAAAATTTATTGTAAAGTAAAGGTTCTATTAGCACGACCATTCTAATAAAAGGTCAGGAACAATTCGTTAGTTTCGAACATAAGGGCTTTAAACTTGTTAACAATTGGCATTTAATATGTAGGTCAAAGCTGAAAGACAACGAGTATTAATAGCAAATATTTTTAAAATCCATCAATTTTTTACGAAGGCAAATCTTAAAAAAACCGCAAAATCTAAAAAAAATCTGTAGGTTCTCTAATTACTAGAAAGTATTTCTAAAATCACCTATTTATTAAACTTAAAGACAAAGATGGTCTCACTAAACTTTTAATTTCTTTTGTTTTCCATCTCTATCATTTTACTCAGCTTTGCAATCACTTGAGATTAAAGTCATTAGGCAAAAGCGAATCTTAACACTTAACTTAAAATGATAAATAAAATGAAGCTAATACTATCCAGCTATCTTTTCACAAGTACTAATAACTAGATACAGAAAACATGAACAAGGACTATTGGCAAATACAACTCTAAAATAGGCATAGGCTAAATCAATTACCAGGATTGCAACAAATTAGCAGATACAGATACATTGCGTCACAATAGTTTTCTCTTAGACGGGTTTGGCTAGGAAGCGGGTGCAGGGAAGCAAAAGGTTGCCTATACGACTATTACATGACCACGTGAGACCTGATAGTTAAATAACAAGGGATAGGTGTTACGGCATTTGAGGGGCGTGATTTATCTCAGTAATAAGACGTGAGTGAATCTTTAGCACGCGTTGAGCAGACCTAGGGACAAGAAAAATACATTAAAATGTATTCAGCTCGGCGATCTCATTAATATGTGCTATATTATGCTCAAATTATACAAGATTTAACAAGAATTTTGGTGATCATTTTAAGGTCATACTTAATTGGTGTTATTATAATTATTAAAACTAATTAAAAAAAACTCGTGAAAAAAAAAATTTTGTATGGAGGGTTGTCAGCTGAGACGACATGTCCCATATTTTTTTTTATCCCGTTCATTTTTTTTCTCCTACTTTTTCTTACTCGCAATACACAACCAATATATGCCCTTAAACGGATCACCAGTATTTTTGTTACACTCTATATGATTATATTCGTTTTCTATCCTTTGAGAAAAACGGGAATCTTATTTATCTAAATTAATTCTTGGTTATTTTTCAAACTTTTCCGTCCTTAACAATTTCCGTTATTCCATCAAAATTATTCCGTTCAAAACCTACATCAAATATACTAACAATTTAAATTAGCTGGCAAAGTGACAACTAAAAATAGCTAGCTTGGAATTTAGTTGCAAAATCGAATAGCGATGAGATATCCTGAATAATCCGGCTCACCTTAAAAGGTCCAAGTGATTAGACTGAACTTAAGAACATAGAGCAAAATGCTCTTAAGTCTGATTATTTTGATAATTTATTACAAGCTTTATATGTAAGCTTAGAAGTTTTAAAGTCCAATTTTCAAGGAGTAAAAGTTAGAACTTGTATAATATAATCTAAAAACTCGATCTAGTCAGTCTGGTCTGGCCGACTTAACGAGAAAAACACGCAATTTTCTTACGAATGGGCGGAATTAAATATTCTAGGCCTGAGGAAATTATTGTAATTGGGAACCAGATTGATGCCTATAAATAACTAGGCATTTTAATAAACCGTAAAGTTTAATTTAGACAATAATAAAATGAAATAAAAAACGGGTTGACCTTTTGACCACGAAGTAAAGTGTTCAAAACGTCGGGATGAAATTTGAGCTCAGTACACGCGATAAAATCCGTTTTTAATTGTTTTATTTCATGAATAACTATCGCGGCAACCGAAGACAATATTAAAGAATAAAATCAATAGTATCTAATCATCGTTGCATGAATACTATAAAGTATACATTTATACGGATTCTGTACGTATTAAAATTTATACATTAACTTTGCCATAGACTACATCAATTCTCCTAAAAGTATTATTAACTAACCCGTTATTACAATTAAATAACATATCAAAAGTGACGAACCTTGCAAACGACAATTTTAATATAGTCATAGGCAATTTATTACACTTTTTGCTGTAATTAAATGCAGAATATGCAAATCCATAGCCAGCTCGCAGTGACCTATTATACGACTAGTAGTTAGGTAAGTTGTAAGAAGGTTCTATAAGTAGCCACGCAGATTGCGACAACGAGAAACATTATCCCACGGACGGCGACCTCGTTCAAAGGGAATCGAATTCCGCGTCTGTGTGAATTTATTGTTTTATCTGATGCACGATTCGATATATCGATATTGGAAAAACTAAGTCTCAATAACTAAAGAAAGATTAGGTTCTAATTAAGACGAACTTGAAAAGATGCGGAAAAGGAATACACTTTTAAGAAATAAAGAGTCACATAAAACCTAAAACAACGTTTATAAAGTTCTCTTAGAATAGGTACAAAGCAGAAAAATAAAAATCTACAAACTAACTAATAAAACACTAAAGAAAAACTATGTATCCAGATAAGATTAAAACATAAAAGAGGTTTAGCAGAATGAGTTATGTGTTCTGAATAATATGTTTTATGACTGTTATAAGGATATTCTTATAACCTGATGTCAGCTACTCGTCTAAAGAATCACAAATGATTTTCACTATCGTTAAGAATTTACGAGCAGTTTTCACTTCGGATGTGATACAAATTTAGAATTTAAAATAACGGTGCCTTCAAACAGTATTACGTACTGTTACGCGGTTTTAAAATACGATTAGGTTATTTCGGATGCTACCTAGTTACGCCAAAGGCATTGCTAATCAAAAAGGTACAAGAATATTCACAGAAGTACGTAATACTTGTCCACTAATTTTAATATCCCAGTTTTTGCAGATTAATTTAGATTTATGTATCTATTTGAAATAACTGGATATTGTAAACAGGTTCAACCTGACTGATTATAGTTGTGTTCCAATTAAAAGTCATCGATTAACAGCATACAACCCGCTAGTCATAACGTAGGACACAAACAACCAAGCATTTATAAAATCCGCATTTTATGCTAATTGTGATCATTAATAGCATCTAAAACAGCAATTAGTATTACAAAACAAAACATTAACTCCAAACTTTATACAGATCATATGATTAGCGGAACAAAGTCAGATAAAAGCGATATAAAAGCACAGATAACGTAAATCCCACAATGTCGTGACGCGGGCTCTGGGAGCGTTACCAACGTGCCTTGTAATGTCAACATGAAATGCAGCTGTCAATTTGAGACAATGGATACCGAATCCACTATTCTATTGTTTCGTAGCATATTTTGATACTAAGCTATAAATGTTTGGTATAGGGTTTATATGGTTAGCTTTTCGGAAAAAAAAATTATATTTAATAACAATTTCGTCGATCCTAAACAGTTTCTTATTAAAAAGAAAATTTTAAAATTTCGGCTACTTTTATTTTTAACACTTTGTTATTTTGGTAGTATGACGTATATTTCAAAAATGTACTAAATCCTCAAAAACTTAATCCTGTATTTGAAACAAATTTGAGAATTTAATATAAATACCATTACTAGGTTAATATATTGGTCAAATATCAATATTGCCTTAAGCATATGATTATTTCTGAAGTAACACTATAATGTAAACATAAATGTGGTAATAACTAATAAATTCATGATCATAATTATGAATCAAGTTACGAAGTCATCTTCATCGGCAAGGTTATCGATTACATAAAGCGAGACGAGAAATTGGATAATATACCAATATGTGTATTAGGAAACGAAACTAAGCCACTGTCATGCGACTGTCAAAACTGACACGACTATATTACCTTGCAGAATTTGTTGGTTTTCCATAACTACACAACCATTACGCAATGAAATTGTATTTAGAATATAATATTAATAATTGTGCACTAATAGAGTATATAACCAAGACAATTGTAACAGTAAACACTTAGATAAGCGTCTATTTCTGGGCCTACTATTTAAATTTGTCTTTTTGGTAAAATATTTGCAACTAAATTGTTAACTGACGCAACATGACATAATTAATTCATATCATTACAAGCTACATCGATTTTCCCTATTTTACCCATGAGAGAGTATTGCAATAACACTCTCTAGACTCAGAAGGGCATAAGCGTGTTTGAATCAATGTGGAGTTACACCCTTTTAGTTTAAGCTGCGCAATAGTACGCAAGACATGACAAACTTTACGCCACGGCAACGCATGCGCTGACTCACAACCCATTGCGAATCGGTGCAAACTTAAACAATACTAAACAAACTTCAATATTTACATGATTATGTTAAAATCTTTGAGAATAGAGTGATTAATTTCAAAATCGACAGACCATTTGGCTATTGAGTTGTTTGTTTAATTTTCTTTGTTTCAATGGACGCACTGTAGTTATATTTATTTTTATGTATGTATTTTTAGAAGGAATATAATTTTATCTACATACACCCAAAAGTTGTAAAAATAATTATCTACTGTTAAATTATTAAGAATGCGTGATTTGAGTCATTATCAACTATGGAACTGAGGAAATTAATCACGCACGCGAAGGTGCACTACCGTTTTATCACACTTTTCGTCACGGTCTGTCCGCTTATGCAACATCATTTAACTTGTATCATCATGTTAAACAATTATTTCATCACTTAAACAAATTCTAACGTCGAATCATTGTTAAATTTAACGGATACTTAAATACAAGGTTCCATTAGTTCTCAATGCGTTTTACTATCGAGTTAAACGTCTGTAACGAATGCGTACGGATTTACAAGTTTTACCGTTTTTGTTGTACTTACAAGGAAGCTAGTTACGAGGTTCGCTTTCCACGTTTTTCTAAGTGTACGAAACGCATTACGAGTACCTACCTAGCCATTATTTAAGCGATTATCGAATGTAAACGATACATTAAGTCAGATAGATAACTGGTCATTAATCAGGGTAACAAGCAGGTTATGGGCATTTAACGGTAAGAAAACACATAGGTGCTGGGGTTAATATTCGGGCTCTTAAACATTCTTAACTAATCATTACATTAATATCCTAATTTTGAAAACGAAATTTTAACGGAAGAGATAAAAATATAATCTTTATCTGACGATGTACTAAAATTATTTTGATATCAAAGTCACGTTCATCAAAAGATTGATCAAAAAGTATTTAAAATTATTAATTTTTTTTTGTTTTGTTTTCAGATCTGTTTAGTTTTCCTGCTGGTAGCAGCAGCTGCTGCCAGTGAGAAGAAGACTGCAGAAAAAAAGGCTGAGCCTTTGGACAAGAAGTTGGACAAACGTGGTCTCCTGAACCTCGGTTACGGATATGGCATTAGCGGGCTTGATATTGGTCACATCGGCAGTGGTCATGGACTCGGTGGCGCCTACAACTTCATCGATGAAGGCGCCATTGCCCACCAAGGCTATGGTATCCCTCTCGGTGAACACACCGACGTAACCAGGACCATCACCCTGGTCAAGGGAGTACCAGTCGCTTACCCGGTCGACAGACCCGTGCCATACACAGTTGAAAAGCATGTGCCATACCCCGTCAGGGTCCCAGTTCCCCAGCCGTACGAGGTCGTCAAACACGTGCCAGTTCACGTGAAGGAGTACGTCAAGGTCCCAGTCCACGTCCCCGCTCCGTACCCCGTCGAGAAGAAGGTGCCCTACCCCGTCCACGTCCCCGTAGATAGGCCCTACCCCGTCAAGGTCTTGGTGCCCCAGCCTTACCCCGTCGAGAAGCACATCCCGTACCCAGTCAAGGTGCCCGTACCGCAGCCCTACCCCGTGGAGAAACACGTGCCATACCCCGTCGAAGTTAAAGTACCAGTGCCCCAGCCCTACCCAGTAGTCAAGCACGTCGGTTACCCCGTAAAAGTGCCCGTCGACAGGCCTTACCCCGTGCACGTACCTGCTCCCTACCCCGTCGAGAAGCCCGTGCCAGTTGCCGTGCCCGTTGAGAAGCCCGTAGCTTACCCCGTCCACGTCCCAGTCGACAGGCCTTACCCCGTCCCAGTTGAGAAGCCCTACCCCGTGCCCGTGAAGGTGCCCGTGCCTGAGCCATACCCAGTGTACAAGCACGTCCCGTACGCGGTCGATAGGCCGTTCGCCGTACCTGTCAAGGTCCCGGTTGACAGGCCCTACCCTGTCCATGTTGAGAAGCACATCCCCGTCGCTGTGGAGAAGCCTTACCCCGTCCCCGTGAAAGTCCCCGTGTACGTCAACGAGCCCCACAGCAGTCACATCAACTACGGAAGCGGCTACGGAAGCGACTACGGAGGCAGCTACGGAGGAGGCTCATACTATGAGCACTAAGTGCTTCAACTAGGTTAAGGCCCATCACAAGCGCCCAGCATGGCCGGGACAGCAGCAACAAAATTTTGTATATTTATAACGTCATATGGGCGTGTACTAGTGATACAAGGTTACCATTTCTAGGTTAAGTTTGTAAAATAAGGAAAACAGAAAATAAAAAAAATGAAATATAACTTTGTTTCCATTTAAGAGTAAGGAAGTGTGTGTAAAGATAGAATTGTCGACTTGACCTTCACGGTTCGGTGGGCAATTGTATAATATTTTGAATGGTAGGAATGACCGTGCATTGTTGAACACAATAACAACAGATAAAGTAAAGAAACAATGACCACTTAATACATGAACTCAAGTAAAGTCGCATTGTACCCGATAAAAGTTTTCATGAAGATAGACAAAATGAATGCTGTTTCAAGTACGAGTACCTAAGTAAAATATTACAATCTATCAATTAAGATAATATAAACACACAATGAGCAAAACATCATAAAACATTTTATAACATTCTAAAAGAAACTGTTTCATTGAAATTTCTAGTTACCTACACAGTTTTGATAAATCTAAATAAAATGTATATGAAAGCTAGTAATTTAGAATTTACTTTACAATTTCCTTTACATTATTGCTTATAAATCAAGTCAATGATCTGTCTTTCAATAACTAGTTATACTACATTTTACAACACTATAAATTCAAATAAGTACAGCAACTACATTTTCTGGAAAACAGACACATAATTACTAAGGTATCACTGAGTAGGTTTTGCAAATCTTAATATCCGAATAAGGATTGAATAAAAGAATATATTACATATATAATAATATTAATTAGCATTTGTTGTTATCGATGTATGTATTTTGGAGTTTGAATATTTTTAAATGGTTTCTTAGTTTAATTTATTTTGTTGGCATCCAAGAAAATGAATATACATATTTTATAGAAATATTTCATAACACAGTGACCCAAAATATCCCTAAAATACCAAGTCACCAGTAACGCAGCATTCATTTGTGCTAAACGACATAAAAGTCATATAAAAAATATGCCCTTTTTAAACGAGTTCAACCTGTCCATACTAACAACAGCTTGACATACGGTTCACAAAGGATCATACTGATGCAATATAGTACTTGTGGAGCAACGTCTGCTAAATTTGGTAACCTTGTTATGGCACTTATGGCTATTATAAGACCATTTTATGGCCAGATTATGGCCTGAGAATGTTGCATGTGAAGACGAGGTAATTGTGATGTCAGGTTAGTCAGATTGATATTTACGTTAATGTTTAACCTAGTTACCAACAAGTTTTTTGAGTAATAACGATTAGCACTAATAATTTTGGTGGAAAAAATATTAATTCTTCATTTATTTATTATGTATTCTACTAAATGTGACATCTAGAACAAATTTTGTGCGCCATGTTTGGCGGTTGGCAGCTATGACAGAATCAAAGAGTAGTATAGACTTGTAGTGATTTTCACTACAACTTTTGGGACAAAGAATTTCTTAGGGATGTCATTTCCTGTTACTCAATGTAATTATTTAGTTTGATACCTATTAACAAGAAATAAAGTAAAAATTGGAATCAATAGTTAGAAATAAGTTAAATTTCGCTTGAGGCTTACAACTATTTACAGTTAATGTTTAATATGCACAAATTTTTATTAAGTGATACTAATCTTATAATATTAAATGGGGTTCCAGAAAGCATTAGATACATTTTTGCTGTATATCACAAGACGTCAAACCAAGTTTCCGAACGCAACGTAATGAAAAATGAGGTTAAAAACCCACAGATTAAAAATTATGCTTTTTTTTGAGCACCATTAACTTGAGGTCTAGAAACTATTTACCATAGACTGCATGCACTTAACATTTCCAAACCATAACTAACAACATGTTTTTTTTTTTTCAATTAAAGTATTTTGCGATTGTAACGCCATCTGTCCATTTATCCTCATAGCTTTGCACGTTTATTCTTATTGGAGAACAGTATAAATCTGACCATCATCTCAAGCAAAAAGTAAACAAACAAACAAATAGTAAAACAACACGACACAAGTAAATATGCACTAAATAGTTATTTCACAATTCTGGCGTCAATCTTATCATTATCATTATTTATAGACGGAGAGCTAATAGCCACGTCAGATATGACACAATAATGAGAGCAACGAAACCCTTCTAGTCAGTTTGCTATACTATGCTTATTTCCAGAGCTGGATATCTGGCAGCTGTAAAGTGGTGGAGGTCAAAGAATGCAAACCACTTCAAGAAAACAAATCCTACAGTTCTGGGTTTGATGCAATATTATGAGAAATTATATGAATAATTAGATTATATAAGTATCAATGCCAACAGTTTATGTTGGGGGAAAGTAGTGCCAAACGTCGTATAATGTAATTCATAGTTTGTCGCCTACTGTTTTTGTTTCCATTATAATACTCAAAAAAAATTGTTCTAATGTCACAATATAGACCCTGTCCTTTATAACTGACACAATTTAACCTATTTTGGTATTACTATTATCCAATTACTGGAGTTCCTATAATCTACCTGCGAGTTCCTATAATTGGCTTCATGTATTTGCTAAAATGTTTAATGTTTGTGTCACAGCTGTTGGATCTCCAAATAAAAAAAAAATTAAATAATAAAAAATTTTGCTAGTCTGCCACTCTGACCTCCACCCATTAAAACTGCCAGATACCCGGATCTAGGAATAGGGATAGTATAGCAATCTAACCAGACGGGTTTTGTTGCTCTCATTATTGTGTCATATCTGACGTGGTCAGCTCTTAGTCCATAATCTCGTTCATTATGTAATTTGTTTGCAAAAACTCCGTGTTAACGAGCAATCTCATCCATCACCAATCGTAATCTCAGTAGATGATGCCAATAATAGATGCGATACTCCTTTGAATCTAGAACGTTCTCAAAAAAAGAATAGTACACTTCAGTGAGTCATAGCTAGGTACATTTCTATAGACTTCAGTTAGTCATAGGTACTATCGGATTCAGAATTGCATGGCCATTTTATGAATGAATTCATTGATAAATTGACCATGCAATTTTGAACCTGATGGTACATTTCAATAAATATGAATGGAAAAAAATAATTAGTAATAAGGTTTAAGGTCTAATATTGTTTATTTTAGGTAACTTAAGTAACATGCTCTAATATTAGCTAACTTCGTAATCGCAGATGTTTTAAACGTGAAAAAAATAAGCAGATTTTTTTTTCTCTAGTGATCCTAAACTGAATTGAAGGAAGTATTTATTTTATAGCTAAATATAAAAACACTTTGAATGAACCTCTTAATTGTAATCTTATATTTATAAACAATAATTAATAACCTTATCTACATTTTCCACGTCTATCACACACACCATCTACACAATATTACCCCATATAGCCACTGTACATTACTACATACAAAACAAAGCCTTATTGTACTATTGTTTACGAACTCACACGCATACGCATACACTTGAGGACAAAAATGTGGAAAAAAATAATTAGAAACTATTACGTCTATTACATTACACTGTTTTTTCTCAGGTCGCACGGTTATTAATGATTTCAGATTTTTTATGTGACAATATGGTGCCGTATTCTAATTTTAAAATTAATAAACGATAAATTAAAAAAAAAACGCAATATATCCCCCACACAACGGAAACACACAACAAATAATCAACCAATATTGAAGTTGTATTGGTAGCGCAATAATTGGAGCATTTGCCTTACAAAAGGTGGAGTAGAAAACGTTTCACACTAACAAATTGTTGTTGTTATTAATTGTAATTTTTCCTCTAGCTTTTTTATTTTTTATTTAATTTTTTGAACTTAAAATTTCAAAACCGGTCAAAGGGGATTGCCAGTAGTGACATGAATGTCATCTGGAAATATTGCCGTCACTAGTTAGATTAAGTATAGTTTTTAAGTTCTGGTTGCCCTGAAAATCAGCGTTGTGGCTACACTGTCATGACTCATGCTGAGTGGCAACCATTTTGGTGTAAATTATAATTAATTGTATATTCCATGTTATGTTTCTGTTCGCTTTGCACCAAATAAATATTTTTCATTTCATTTCATTTCATAAGTCTGTTTTTGAACCTTGGCGCTTAAACGGTTATCAGTATGCCTAAAATGTCTATGCAACGTATGAAGAACATAAAATTGTCTACAATATTTCCATACACAATACATCTGTAAGTCTTACAGATATAAAGATACAGGGGGTGAAAAAGTGTATATTTTCTTATATCATAAGAATTTTATTTATTAGCTTCAAAGTTTTGTGCTTCGAGATAAGGAAATGAAGTCTCTACCACAGTTTTGTCATCTTCTAATGATTCTTTTAAAAGATATTCAAAAGTTGAATTCACCCCTAGAGCGCTTATAGAGGGGGTGAAAGTAGTAAGTCTCACACACAAAATCAGTGTTCTATTACTCATCATAAAAAACTACTAGGCGTTGTCAGGTATAGCTATGGATCAATTAGGGTATAATTAATTTAGATTTGACAAAAAACATATATGCTTTCATACAAAAAAAAATTTTTTTAAAGAAAGTGCTTGAAAATATTTTTATTATTTTAAACTTCATATAACTGTCAAGTTATTATTAAAATATCGTATAGGCTTTAGCATTTTTTACATAATGCTTGAACAGTTGACTTTATGACAAAAATGTCTACGAGAAGTATAAAGACAATGAGTATGAGTATTTTTTTCCTTCCTGTAACTTTGTATCTTCTAAGACGTACAGAATAAATACAAATACAAAAAAAAATAGTCTTTATAATTTTGGTAGACATTTTTGTCATAAAGAGAGCTGTTCAGGCATTATGTAAAAAATATTAAAACCTATACGATACTTTAATAATAAGTTGACAGTTATAAGAAGTTAAAAAAAAAAAATTCAAGCACTTTCTTAAAAAAAAAATTTTTTCTATGAAAGCGTATATGTTTTTTGTCAAATCTAAATTCATTATACCCGAATTGATCGATTGCTATACTTGACAATGCCTAGTAGTATTTTATGATGAGTAATAGAACATTGATTTTGTGTGTGAGACTTACTACTTTCACCCCCTCTATAAGCGCTCCAGGGGTGAATTCAACTTTTGAATATCTTTTAAAAGAATCATTAGAATATGACAAAACTGTGGTATAGACTTCAGTTCCTTATCTCGAAGCACAAAACTTTGAAGCTAATAAATAAAATTCTCATGATATAAGAAAATATACACTTTTCACCCCCTGTATCTTTATATCTGTAAGACTTACAGATGTGTTGTGTATGGAAATATTGTAGACAATTTTATCTTCTTCATACGTTCCATAGAAATTTTAGGCATACTGACCGTTTAAGCGCCAAGGTTCAAAAACGGACTTTTGGCACCTTTAAACCAAGATGGCGGCCGCGCCCCCCCCCCCCCCAAGGTCTCAAATCTAGTATTTTAATTACCACCCTATAGCCTACCATTAAAATATTTTCTACTCCACCTTTTGTACGGCAATGTATGGAGATGATTCCCCAATGATTGGATTATGGAGTTGCATCCTAATAATTTTCAAGCAAATTTTAATATTTCTGATTCAGAAGTTTAGGTGCTAGGTGTAGATAATTTATTGGAGTTCTAAAGGTGTTTTAATGTTAGAATATGGCCCATGGCAAAATGGTAAATAGGTCGATGCATTTAAAAATTTATACAAAATTGGTAGACATTTTTGGTTTACAAATGATGACACATGTTGAAATATGCAATAAAAATTAGTTGATCGGATGAAAATTATCAAAATATCGAAATAAAGTTAAAAAATATATATATTCAAATGGTTCAAAGATATCAAAAATGAACGATTTTTAAATTACGAAATTTTAAAAAACAATGATGTCAATCGATTTTTGCATATCACTGTAAAATAAATTATATGACCACAATACACACAAACGCAACATTTCAATGTAAAAATAGCAATTTCATAATTTTTCCACACTAAACAGGGCGACTAAGTAAACTCCTTTCTCAAAACGAATCGGTAGATACCAAACATGAAAAAAAATCATCATGGCTATTGTTGGAACTTAAAATGTATTTTATTAACCTCCTTATTTACATAGACAAATGTATATTAAAAATCCTGACGACTCAAAGTAGCAATTAATTACCTATATTATTATCTAATGAAATGACTAACAAATTTATTATTTAGCGAAATGTTATTACGGCAGCAGAAATTGACTTATTAATTTAGTTTTTTTTATAGGCCTGTTTGTTTGAGTTATTATGTAGGTAGGTAAATAAAGCTATAGAAACTATTAGAAAAATCTCAAATAAATCAGTTCTCTTTATCAAATCCTTTAAAAGAATGTGTTGCTTTACTCTTGCCCTCTGCTGTAGTAAAAAAAAAATTGGTTGTTTGTAAAGTAGGTTTACGATCGAGATGTTTACGTGATAACGTCTAACCGCTCGTGAGGATTCCGCGTGACAAGTTTCACGGAATGACTGGCAGCGCTCGAGATGAGACGGGAGATCGGTCCGTCTCTCTCTCGTTATACCTGCGATCGCGCTCGTGAGGTTTTGGTGTGACACAAGTTTCTGAACATGTCACCCGACTAAAACGATTTTAAAGACGTTATCACGTCAAAAAAAACAAATTAATAACATTTTAAAACGTTAATTGTGAAAAAAATCTACATATATTTCACGTCTGGGATTTCATAATTCACTGCAACTTGTGACATTTCGTACAACACAGTGCGAATATCCAAAATATTTTAATACCAAGGTAATGTCCCGAGGTGTACATTATTATCGCATTTTAACATTACTTGATAATTAGCAATATTTCGTAAAATAGTTAATGAACCTTATTTGGATTATAATTTTGTTTTCATTGTCATTTTTTCTGCAAAATTTTATGACAATTATGAGAGTTGCAGTCATTAATGTATAGGTAATTTTACACATCATGTGAATTTATGTCAAAATTAAATACGTTCTAGCTTTTATGACAGGAACATTGCGTGTGAGAATGCTAAGTTGTAAAGTCGTTTAAACCAGATATTTTGGTAAAGAGTGCAAGCTATCGTTTAAAAAAAATCGTTTACAAATATATAGTTACATATTTTTATACGAGCACAAATATAAGTTTAATATGTCACTGTTGCTTTAGAAATAAGTTAAATATTTAGTAAACTACGCAGTACGCAGTCATCTATAAAAATTAAATAACAACGCCATCTATGCCAATAGAAAAGCAAACTATCGGCTCGATACCTTTACAAAGTCTATGTGAAGGTTTAGAATGTATTGTGTAGGTTCGAGTTCGCACGCACGCCGCTAGAGGGCCGAGTGTAAACAATGGGAGGGATTGATCTATGATACCATACAGTATACTGTGTGGTATATGACTGTGTTGTGTATGCCAGTGTATGGTCGATCTACAGAAACGATCTAGCGTAGCTTATATTTATTTATTTAAAGCATTATTGCACCTATAAAAAGTATAAGGGTGGACTTGACGTCTTAAGGCATTCTCTCTATCAGTCAACTATAGGGCCGAGTAATGGTCGACGTCGAAAAAGGTACTACAATTAATAAAAGTAATAAATACACTTACTAAATAAACTTAATACTACAAGTAATAAATAAATAATAAAATACTACAAGTTATAAATAAATAAAAAATATTTCTAAGTACTTATGACATGTATACTTAAGTACATCGTATTGCATTAAAATAAGGTTCAATTCTTTCCATACATTTAGTAGCTATACCTACATACAAACACAATCACTTACATGCAACCTTTGCCAAAACACGCCAAATTTAATTCTTGTAACTGCCTCGTACCAAATTATTTTCTACCTTAATCCATTAATATAAGGTTAATTTTCGAATGACAGCGTTATTTTAGTACTGTTATCATTCTAGCACGCTTAATCTAAAGGAATAAGAGTGCTTTTCCCTTGGCAGAGTTAACGAAGTGGTTATGTACTGTTTATAAGTTTTATTGTTACAGTAATTATAGAATGAGTAACAAACTTTTTTTAAACAGTAATTGGTGAATGTTGCAACTGATCTAGATCTTTCGGCGTTATAAGTACCTACATAATTATATTTAGCACTTATTTGTAGTTATCATAGATGTAGAATATGAATATATGTTTATAATATATTTTCATGTAAATTTTGACGATAATATGACATGATTATGAATTAGTAGGTATTAATTAGTAAGATAAGAGAATATTTGACGTTAATAATATTCAACTACTTTATACAGTAGGTAATTTGTTAATTACCATACACAAGCTGAACACGCCTACTGTAAGAAAAAAGAACTATCTAAATATATAAAAGAAGAAACTGACTGACTGATTGACTGACTGACTGACTGACTGACTGGCTGACTGACTGACTGACGTATCAACGCACAGCCCAAACCGCTGGTTCTAGAGATTCCAAATTTGGCACGTAGGTTCCTTATGAGGTCTAGGAATGCACTAAGAAAGGATTTTTCAAAATTCACCCCCTAAGGGGGTAAAATGTACCCTATTTACTGTGGCCCCTCAGTTCCAAGGCACAACCCTTACAATGTCAGGGAGTATTGGGATCCTCGGTGTCGACATTTCCAGCGACGTCCAATTCCGTAGTCGCCTTGAAGGGAAGGCCAAGCTGGCATCCAAAAAGCTCGGTGTGCTCAATAGAGCGAGGAGATACTTCACTCCGGGGCAGAGACTGCTTCTATACAAGTCGCAAGTCAGACCCCACATGGAGTACTGCTGTCACCTTTGGGCGGGAGCACCTGGATACCAGCTTGGGCCCTTTGACTCGGTGCAAAGGCGCGCTGTGCGGATCGTCGACGATCCCAAACTCACGAGCGATATTGAACCATTGAGTCTAAGGAGAGACTTTGCCTCCTTATGTGTGTTCTATCGCTTGTACAATGGGTTGTGCTCTGAAGAACTGTTTGATATGATGCCCACGGTAGCTTTTTATCACCGCACCGCTCGCCGCCGGCGGGGTGTTCATCCTCACACCCTGGAGCCTAATGGGTCGCGCACTCTACGGTTTAAGAGGAATTTCCTCCCACGAACGCTGCGACTGTGGAATGAACTCCCTGCCGAGGTTTTCCCAGCGGGCTACAGTATGAGGTTCTTCAAAAAAGGAGTGTATAGGTTCTTAAAGGGTAGGCAACGCGCATGTGAATCCTCTGGGGTTGCAGGCGTCCATAGGCTACGGTAACTGCTTACCATCAGGCGGGCCGTATGCTTGTTTGCCACCGTCGTGGTATAAAATAAAATAAAATAAAAAAATGGAGGTCCAAAGTTTGTATGGCGAATCAAAATTTGTTAGACTATTTTATTCGAAACTTCACAGGAGTATTCCTATCGATAAATGAGTAAACACGTGTTTCAGGTTTTTTGAAAATTCAATCCCTAAAAGGGGCCAATGTGGTCACAAAGTCTGAAAATCAACATGTGTTTTGAGTACTTATAGTACGCGGGCGAAGCCGCGGGAAAAGGCTAGTGTACTATAATAGAGTGTGACAATCGGCCGTATTCTAACTTTAGAACACGTTTAGACACGGTGCCGTATTCTAATTTTAAAATACATAAACAATACATTAAAAACACAACCTATCTCAAACCTAACTCCAATACACAACAAATAATCAACCAATATTGAAGTTGTATTGGAGTTGCATCGGCATAATTTTCAAGCAAATTCTGATATTGCTGATTCAGACGGTTAGACGCTAGCTGTATTGCGTAGTTAATGCATTGGAGTTGTATTGAAGTTGGATCGTATCAAACCGTATTTTAAAGTTAGAATAAGCCTATGGAGTTATGTTTGATATAGATTGGGTTGTTAATGTTTTGTTTATGTATTTTAAAATTTGAATACGGAAAATTGTATATACAACAGCGCGTTTCCGTAATTAAATTTAAGGAAAGCTAGTACCTACCTACTACGTAAGGAAAAAACTATGAATATAAGTACCTAAAAAAAACATTGGAGTAGCACTATAGCAAGTCACGATGATGCTGATTAAGGGTACCCATACTTTATTACGATATAAAGCCTCGGCCTAAACTGTTTGGGCACCCATGCGTTTTTAAAACAAAGAGGCAATAGTATTATTTATTAATATTATACATACAAGGACAATGAAAATTGCTCGGTATGGAAATTTCTATATTAAATATATTTATAGCGGGTTACCCACTATCAATGGTCATCGTAAATTGACCGAAATATGTCGAGCAAAAATCGACTTAAATTACGTGAGTAACCCGCTATAAATATTATTAATATGTTGTTAGAGTCTCACGAAAGTTGTATAGTTGAAATTTATTGTGAAGCTAAATAACCAATCAAGGAAATTTTATACTTGCCTAATTCTAATTTGTCTTTTTTGTTTTTTAAATCAAAATCTGTTATGGACAATTGTTAATATATTTATTAACAAGTTCGGTAGTAATGTCATTATTTATACATTGTATTTTCTATGGTTTTTTAATTCTTGTTTTGTACAATAAGCCATACATACTTTTTCTTACAACATATCTACCGTCCTGGTGACTATTCCCATTGGCTTATTTAACAATCCATCCAGTCTTATATTGAAGTACTTTTACTATACCAACAAAAAATTGCCCGATCGAATCACTTCTACACCAATATTGCATGTATGACTGACAAGCGAAATAAAACAAAGTACAATAGGTAGCCGGGCAATTGTAGGCTATCTACTGTACGTTCGACTGATTACCGTGCAACTTTAGTCATTACTACCATCGGCCTTTTCTGTAGTCCACCGACTTTTTTACGATGTTGGTGGCTAACAAGCATACAGTCTGCCTGATGGTTAGAGCTTATGGACGCCTGCAACGTCAGATGTGAGCATGAACCGAGGTTCATGCCTGTTGTCTTATGTATAAAAAAAACATCATTGATTCAATATTCTTATTCTTAGGGTATCCTAAAATTGATTGAGTATAAGTAGTATAATACTTTATTGTACAACGAAGAAAAACAAAAGAGGAAAGAATACATAATATTTGTACAAAGGCGGACTTATCCCTTAAGGGATCTCTTCCGGTCAACCTTTGAACAGTTGAGAAAGAAGTTGAACTGGTAGACCTACCTGGCTGTACAAAACGGCAATAAGTATAATAATTCATACTAATATTATAAATGGGAAAGTGTATGTGTGTGTTTGTTTGTCCGTCTTTCACGGCAAAACGGGACGACGAATTGACGTGATTTTTTAAGTGGAGATAGTTGAAGGGATGGAGAGTGACATAGGTTACTTTTTGTCTCTTTCTCCCACTTCCCTAAAATGGGGGGTGGAAGTTTGTATGGAGCATTACGCAATTTTCAAGGTAGAAAGCTAAAAATTGGTATGCGGACTATTTGTGTACGGTTTATTCTGTTCCGAGTTCTCTTCTGTGTTTTAAATCAGGAAAGGGGAACCGTGTTACCCCAAATTTAACGCGAGCGAAGCCGCGGCCAAAATCTAGTAATAAAATAATTCAACATTCTAACCTACTAGATACATAAAAAAACATAAATGTAAATAAATACCTAACCAAATACATACATGTACACTATACTTAAATAAATACATATATTTACACATACACACATATACATACATACCTGCATACATAGTCAAAACCGCGAATAACAATTAATGTTCGTTTGATAGTATGTTATTCAATCAAATTGATAGCTATAACTTTTTGTCTTCATTTGTTGATAGCTAAAACTTTTTGTCTTCATTTGTTGATAGCTTGCTGCGATCATCGGTAATAGTCGGTGGTGCACACGACAACAAAGGGCATTGTACGGATTTTAGTGATGATGGGATCTCCTTTTGCATAGTGAGACTTTAGGACCCATAGGCCATTTTAGGAAGCAGAGCCACGTAAATTTATGGTGCGGTGGGGGTAAAAACGGGGGGTTAAAATTTTCGCGACACATAGATTGAAAACTATAAGTTTTAGCAACATACTTCAAAGGCAAGAATTGTAGAGAATTTCATGAAGAATATTTCCTTTATTGAAAGTTTTGTGGTAACTTCAACCGTTTTTGTAAAAAAAATATGAATGTTCCTACTTTTGTGGGAAGTGGGGAAAACAATTGTTATATTTGTAACACATTATAGTGCAGAGTTATCCAATAAATATTTGGCTTGAAAGTCTCGTATCCAGGCCATAAATAAAATAAGTAAAATAATTATTTTCTGTTTTGACTAGATACTATTAAAATATTATTATTGGTATGGTATTTACCATGTATTTTTCAGTTAGGTAAACACCCCGTTTCTAATAGTAGTTATATTAGTATGTTAAAAATCGTAATTTAAAGGGTTTCATTGAAAAGAATGATAATAATGATGCAGGTAATGTACTCAAGGCTAAAATAATCGATAGGTCCTAGGACTCCTAGGTACTTTTCTTCTAGGTATTCATCACACCGCTAGCGTAGCGTAGCGTGCGTCAACCTAATATCATTAGGCGTTGTCCGTTGATAAAAAATTCAAGCGCCCCACGATTTTAGTTTTTTGTCTTTTCAATGCTCTAGCCTAGCTACATTGATGAGAAGAGCGGTGTGATGACTGGTACCTAGAACCTACCGAATTATTCTTATAGCTTTGTAACATTATCTATATCATTGTTTATTTTCAATAAAAGCTTTTGAATTTACCTAAACAATACTTATTTTCTTTTCAAGTTGTTATGTTACTAAAACTGTCTAAACTCCGCTTACTTTATGATCCGCAATGCACTGTGTTTTACTAGTAAATCCCTTTCATTTTATACTTGGTTGAGGGGGTTGTTAAGAAATATGTAATACGCGGCATTCTGTAGCGGCAGCCATCTCGGATTTACAATGATACTGAATCTATTAAATTGTAATTGTCATCAGAACTTAAGGTGTGCACCAGATATCGGATCAATTTGTCAACAGGACGTGGGTAAAATTTCAACCACAAAATTATGGAGATGTGGGATGAAGCATGTAGCTGTAGATATGCATTTAATTATGTAAATATTAGTTATAATAAATTAACAAATTTTCAAATGAGTTTGTGTAATGTCTAAGTAAAGTAGGTATAACACAAAATTGTTATTTTTATTTTAGAGCGCAATATTCGCCAACAGACTGTCCTCAGTTGAAGATGTATACCTACCACTTAAGTTTTCTCTCTAAAAAAATGAACGGGCTCTTATTGATAACCCGCAATGATGTAACTTTCACTTGAAAACGTCACTAGATAACAGAGACCGGAGAACTCCTTTATTTGATAACTCTTTTCGATAGGGTAACCCTATTATTTGGTTACAAAATTATGTGGTTACCTACCCTATATTCAATGTTATGTCCCTGTCTAATGTCTTAGCAATAGAGATAAAATAACTTGATAGGTAAACGTCATTTTGGATTTTCATTTCGGTAAGCGCTACATTATCATTATTAGCAGCAGCAGCAGCAGCCAGTATCAGTCCACTGCTGGACATAGGCCTCTCCCATGGCATTCCACTGTGCTCGATCTTCTGCTCTTCTCCTCCAATCCGTACCCGCCTAGCGCTTACCTTTGGTTAACGCAATGATGTGCTTACTAAATTGATAGTTTTTAAAAACAACCCTACCAAATACTTACTCGATCTAATACCCCTTTATTGGTACGAACGAACTCTTTATTTCACTTACGGATTATAACAAGCATACAAAGGCAAGCTAAATAATAGCGTTTAAAATGGTTGACCTTCATTTAGTTGCGAAAGATATAATTAGGCAAGCATTAGAGCTCAAACCTCATCGTTTTTCCTACATAATTAGATTGTGGTTGATAACAGGCCTATTAATATATATTTTTTTCGTTAAACATATTATAACCAATAAAGAATTTATATACTTTCTATAAAGGGGAATAACAGGGCTTTATTATGAAAATATATATTTCATTTACGACCATAAATAAAAAAATATAGGCATTTATTCAAAAAAATATCAAACATCGATTTCATATTTTTTATGGTTTCTCAGTTTTCTTATATGGAAAGGTATAAATAAAATACCAAAAATAAATTCAGCATCCTTGTTTTACCTGAAAATGATATCAAACTTGACTATGTCTTGTTTTATTTTTAATTAATTATGGGGGGCACCCCCCACTTCGTCAAAAATTTGCATCAGAAATTTGATTGGCTCCCCTTCTTAAATTAATCTTAGAGCCTAAAGGATTAGCTCTGCAAATGGAAATTCCATCATCATCATTTTCCGTATAAATAAGTGTACACCACCGACTATAAATAGAAGGCCAGGATGTTTCCCTTTTAAGACTGCGTTTACACCAGAGATGAGCGAGGATGCGTTGCGAAGAATGCGTTTGTTAAGAACCAATACGAGAGCTGCGCTGTGCGAGGATAGGTAAATGAAGTGATTCTCTTGGTTCTTGGTTCTCATCTCTGGTGAAAGCGCAGCCTAAGTAGGTAGGTATGTTAAATCATTTCTCCTGACTTACAAGAACATGTCCTTATTTTTCCAAGAATGTTTATTATACTTATAATAAAAAGTGTTTATTTGATGATCCGTACCGTACTCTTATTTTACAAACTACATTTTATTTAGAAGTTTAATGTACATACTTATACACTTATTAATCCCTGTTTAAACAGAAATAAATTAATGTAATAATTAAACAGAAAATATAATTATTAGTATTAAAATTGGTCAAGCACGTTTGAAATTGTCATCAAATTTGAAGGCAGTTGTATAGGAAAAATAATGTTGTCCCGAATTATCTGGCCACGACTGTAATTGAAAAAACTATAGATTTACAACATATATCAGCGTTGTAAGTAAATTACGAGGTATAAAACAATTATTATGCAGGAATGATACTTAATAATACGTTGACTGAATTCGACCGCAAAATTGTATTGCGCTGAAGCGTATACTCAAACAACTGACATTATCGCGTTTGTATGTCATCTGCCGCTACATATCCAAAGCCGATGTCACATACAAAGTTAAATAATTTAAGATTTATCAGAAATAGTTCCTGATAGGCTTTTTCGACAGCGCCGTCTTTCGGAAAAAACCTTATATTTATAACTTTGTCGAGGGGTTTTAAAATATTTTAATTAGAATGATTAACCGTTATAATTTCGAACAGCAGATATCGACTTTTACAATTTTTATTTGTAAATTTTCTTCATTCCCACATAAGATATCTATACCCCAAATTTAGAGAAAATCAACCCTTTCACAGCCGACAAAAAAATTTAGTTTTTTGGACTCTGACACATAACATAACATAAATACTCTTTATTGCACACCTCAAATAATAGACACAAAGTATACACAAGTCACAAACGAAAAAGCAGAGGTAAAACAATTGGCGGTCTTATCGCTAAAGAGCGATCTCTTCCGGACAACCTATACGTACGTAATCAATAGAGTTGAAAATTATAACTACTATTATAACGAGTTAGGTTCGTAATTGGCTTTTAAAGAGTTAAGTTAAACATATTACAAACATTTGGTCTTAATTGTTTATTTGTATGACAGCCGGCAAGACACTTTTTACCATTAAACAGATCGACACCTCCAAAAATGTAAATGGCAGGCAGTTTTTGCTCTTTTTCGCACTTAAATGATCGCAGGCGCATGTGTTACGCAACTTAAGTGTCAAGATGTTCCGAAAGGCATCACGAAATTACTGCAAATCGTTAAATACAGTATTAAATACACCTTTAAGACGAATAAGCTGCACTTTATCATACTTGTAAATAATTATCGTTTATTTGGATTACAATCTGGAATGCCTGATTTGTCAGATTCACCCAAAATTGTATGTAATTATGAAATAAACTCAATTTTTGCAATACGGAGTGTACTTGTGTTTTATATTGACCTACATATTGCCAAGATTCAAGGGCAAGCTTACGTAAATTCGTATTGGATTTTCAAATGATGATACTTTTATCGACAACATGACATTGACATTTCGATTGCAGGATCAAAAGTAGGTCCAATTATTACGTATTTCTGCATATAAAAGCTATTTTGGGGTTCTATAAGCATACAGCGGACTAATTTGAATTAATGACATAGTTATAATTTAATTTCCGTAACTTAATACGCCTATTGAAGAAGAATTATCGACATTAATGGTGATTAGGTACGGCTTAAAATGTAAAATACTAGTAGCGGCATTCAAGTTTTACGATAATTATAATATTAAATTGTCCAAGACAATCCCATCTATTTACTCGCGCGTTTTTCTGCTTATTTTTCGTTTTGTTTTCCTCTCACTTTGTGCATGTCTGCTTCTTATGCAAAATATCTTACGTTAATTTTCTTTTAAAATCACGTTAGGCCAGGCAGTCACAAAGGCCAGGACAGAATAACAGCTTTGCAAATTGTGGGCTCAACTTGCAATTTCGCAATTTTATGCTCAGTCTGAGCTTTTCTTTATCGCGCACATTGCTGAACACATTGTGAATTTCTGTAGTTACCTATACTCGACTAGTGTTTACTTTTAGGTATGCATTTTTCAACTTCTGTTTTTAGGGTTCCGTAGTCATCTAGGAACCCTTATAGTTTCGCCATGTCTGTCCGTCCGTCACTAGAAAGAAATGAAATTCTGTACTAATATGTATATCAATCACGCCGACAAAGTGGTAAAATAAAAAGTGGGAAAAAATGTTTTATTAGGGTACCTCCCCTATACATAAAGTGGGGAGTGATTTTTGTTTTCATTTCAACTCTAACGTGTGATATATGTAAAATATTTTTTTGATAATGTAAATATTTTCGGAAATAATCGCTCCAGAAGTAAAAAAAATATGTCCCCCGCCCTCTAACTTTTGAACCATAAGTTTTAAAAATATGAAAAAAATTGTTACAGTGATAGTATGTCTCACGAAAGTTTAAATTTAAAATATGAAAAAAATCTAAACTATTTTGAACTTGATAGGTTGAATAGTTTAAAAAAATAATAACAAAATAATTTCTGAACTAAGTTTGTAATTTAACAGTATAAGCAGGTGTTTATTGTACCTGTAATGTCTACAAAATCACAATAAAATGACGTGCTTTCAAATAAAGTTAAAAAGGTGAAAATCGGTTCACGCAATAAATAATTATCCCATAAAAATCATCTTCCATACTTTAAGCTCGCGCGCAATAGTTTACTTAATTTGCCGATAGATGTCGCTGTACGTGGAACGCTCATATCCTACATGGCGGTGTTATTTTAACTCTTAAGTGGGGACACTTACTGTGACGGACGGAAAACTACGGAACCCTACACTGAGCGTGGCCTGACACGCTCTTGGCCGGTTTTTTTTATGTTCTTATGTGTGTGCTATATTGATATATATCTATCGATCTCTCCAGTTCTCTTTTCAGATTAAACGGTTATCAAACTGGCTCCGCAACCGGATGGAAGAACAGGCCAGCGCTATACCTACACATGCAGAGCGGTATCTCGCTTGCCGGAACATTGCAATATGTCTGTCATTTGACTACGAATATTTGATAAAACAAAGAGCGCACTCTAATTGATGGAACGCACTTTAAGGTCTGGCGTAACATCGCATTAAACCATTTTTTATTAATTATATCGTTATTCTATTGCGTCCAAGGTCGACACTTTGATACACCGAGGAAAGGAGGTTAGTGCCTTGTTAAATAAAAATGCCGAACGCATGTTAAGTTGCATACATACATTGTTGCTGTTTATTAAAGTGTTGTTGATGATGCGTCCTTGAAAAACTGGTGCAGAGCGGAAAATGCAGGGTTGTAATTAAATATGTAGGCAATTATAATTAGTTAAAAGCTAATGTTTTTTTAGGTGTTTTCAGGTTATTTAGAGATTTAGGATCTTTAATGTGGACATTGAAAAAGTTAAGGGTTTTAAATACAAATTTTTGATTGGATTAATTCAGCTTAAAGGCCCTTTCACATATAAATATATATCATAAAATTTTATTGTATATGGGAACTGAGTACTTTAACGACATTTATTTTTTCGCACAAGCTCTATTAATATGCCTGAACATCATCTCGTCAACTAATTTTATATTAAGCAGAACGTCTGGTAACGATACCACAATCTTCAGAAATAAAGGAATAGTAAAAAATCCACTGCCTCACCTCACTCCACAACTCACTGCATCCCCCTAGGATGCATATAAAAATAAAAGATATGGTGGATAAATTCACAGCCATCAAGTAAGTCTCAGTAGCTCAGTTGGTCATAGCAATGGGCATGTACGCTAGAGTCGCGAGTTCGAGTCTCGCCTGAGGTAGTTAATTCATCTACTTTTCCTTTATTTGTAAAGATCAGCTCGTCAACTCGTGGCAGCGTTCGCGCAACAGATGTTATATATTGTATCATTACGGTTCGGCGATTGAGTGTTAATCATCAGTGGCAATAAAACCACGATGAGACATTCGGTAACGGTGGGAGCCATTTAGAAACTCAATAAAGGAGTTGTTATGTGTTAATGTAAAAAAGTTTTCCGTTCATTTATTTGCCTGAATTCACTGTCATTCCAAAATGTTCATACGAAGTAACCCGTTTTCAGTGTTCGTCCTTGAGTACATTTTTCTGGTCAGAATGGTACAAAAGGCATGATGAATTGTTTTCATGTATAGTATCAATCGATTCGTTTTGTTGTGAAAATCAATTGTCTATATATGGCCAAATGCGTTAAAGCAACACAAAAGTCAGAAATGAGACTTAAAGTCTGACATTTGCATTTCCCTCGAAACGCTCCTGACAAAATGACGTGCAAAAGTGACGTCACGATCATATAGTCGCCCTGTTTAAAGTATGGATAAATTATGAAATGTAATGGAGTGAGAGTCGTTGAAGGAAGCATCTGTACTCTAAAATGTTACGCTAATTCATTGTATACTTTATATTATGTATGTTTCTGTGTAATCTCCTTCATATAAATAATAATACAATTATAATGTCTAATCTTACAATAAACACGATACAGATACGGTCACATATGAAAATATGGATACATTTAATGTGCCAAAACATGTAACCATATTTTCAGACGTGACTGTACATATTAAATAATTTTAAACAAAAAAGAACCGACTTCACTAAGCATCCACCTTTCCAACACCAAATGCTCGATCTGCTGTAAAAAATACTCAAATCACCATAGGTGTGCCTATAATAGTTGAAGAGTTCCCTCGATTTCTCCAGGATCCCATCATCAGATCCTGACATGGTTACAATGGGACCAACTGTGAAGTATACGCTTTCAAACAAAAAAAGAATTTTCCAAATCGGTCCAGCCGTCTTTGAATAATCGGTGAATATACATAAAAAAAAAAAAAAATAGCAAAAACAAAGATCCCGACAAATTGATAACCTCCTCCTTCGAAATCTTGAAGTCGGTTGATAAGTTATAATGTATGTACTAATGTGCAACAGAAAGTGGCTAACAGTTAAATACATTATAGGTGTATTAAATTATATTCGTCTCAAGTCGTATTTGCTCATTCTTGTTTACTAATCTAGCTACCACAAGTCAGAGAAGAGGAGCGATTTTATGACAAGAATCTAAAATTTGTGGAGAAGCAGTGATCCTCGTCTTGGTTTGTCATTATCATTATGTATCGCACCGGGAACACCCGAGTGTTATGGTTTTGGATCGAAAAAGAAACTAGTCAGATTTTAGGTGTGTTTAAAGCCATATATAATTTATGGGTAGGTTTATTAGATAATTATTGTAGCTAAATATTTACTTTTTATTATTTTTATGCCTAATAAGTGTATAAGAAATATAATGTGCTAATTTAATATCTTACAATCATATATTTTTTATATTGTTTAATTAGGTTTGGGATCAGATCGTATATTTTCTTGTATCGGTTTAATAACGTGTTAGTTTTTCCGTGGGAGGGATGTTAACCCGCCGCACAACCCCCATGATGTTGGAGGACCACACCCGTAATCCGCAAAAATGCCGAAATCCAAGGAAATAATTGGTGAGACAAAAGCACATTGTCTCCGCTGGCTCGGCCACCTCGAGAGGAGAAGAGCGCTCTGTAAAAAGAGCATATTTGGGTCAACCGGATGGACGCCGTCTTGTCGGTCATCCTAAGTATCGCTGGGCAGACAGAGTAGGAGCGGATCTTCAGGAACTCGGCGCCGGTGAAAGCTGGCATGAAATAGCGCAGGGCTGAGCAAAATGGCGTGCTCATGTGTTGGAGGCCAGAACTCTTTTTGGGTCGTTGCGCCAAATAAGTAGGAGTAGTAATTATTTATTTATTTATTTAAACTTTATTGCACAATGAAAAAAGAGTACAAAAGGCGAACATAATGCCAAAAGGCATACTCTACCAGTTAACCGTCGGGCCAAACAGAGATTAAGAAAAGGTAATAGGTGCGGGAAATTATTACACCATGGGAAATTTGAAACTGGATAGCTGCTAATTCTAAATGTTAAATAATAATCTAATTCATAAATACATAACCGTATTACATATATAAATAATAATATAAGAAATATATTCATAAAAATATAATAATATAAGAAATATATTTTTTGCGATTGCGACGCCATCTGCACAGAGTTTCGCGCGTTTATCCTCATTGAAATCGCTTATAAATTGTCCCTTGTGCCACACAGTCCTGTCAGTCCGTTTTGCTCCACATACGGCACGCATGTGTCTCGCAGGGGACATTGCCACATTTCCTATTCATTTCCAACAAGGTGAACTTACCCAATCATAATTATATGTACATTGTTCACATTACAAAGGTATTTATCAAGATGTAGAAACTTAGATGTTGTCAATAAATAGTCGGCCTTGGCATTAAAGGTCCGTTAAAGTTTGTAAGCGGATAAAAAGGTTTAATTGTAGTGTTTAATGTCAAGAAAACTGGATTCAAGATTGTAAAACGGAGAGTTTGTTATGGAAAGACATAAAGGTGTGTTAAACGTAGAACACAACTACCCTAATCAATTAACTAAAACGGAAATGGACCTTAAAACGTAAAAACTCCTCAAATCCTATTTAAATAGGTACAAAAAGTACTTTTCATTACATTTTTATAGTATGCCGGTGGTAAAGCATACGGAAAGGTACCACCGTGTATGGGCACCTAAAAAAGGGTTTTTGGTTTACAAATTTTACCCATTAAAGGGTTGAAAGGGTGTAGTTAAATACTAATTCATTTGATTAATACTAATTAATATACCAGTCGTTTTTCGATGAAGGAAAACATTGTGAGGAAGCCGGAGTTAATCCCAATAAGGGTTGGTAGGTCAGATGGCAGTCGCTTTCGTAAAAACGAATGCCTACGCCAATACCTTCATGGAATTAGGTTACCAGGGGGACCCCAGGCTCAATTGAGCCGTGATAAAAGCTAAAACATACTCTAAGAGAATGACGCATTACAGTATAATAGGTAGTATAGGTACTACTTAATTCGTTTTATGATGACAGTTATTTAATTCAAACAGTCTTTATTGTCTGGTACTGTTATAATTCATTTCGATAACCATCTCCACGACAACCATGCAAATGAGGCGCTACCAGTCAACTCCCTTGAAGCAATAATTGTTAGCATTGGTATAACATTTTGTCTCACGACTCGCTGACGTATTCTAATTTTAGAATATATAAACAATACATTAAAAACACAATCTATCTCAAACATACTCCAACAGACGACATATACGAACTCACACGAATACGCATACACTTGAGGAACAAAATGTGGCAAAAAATAATTAGAAACTATTACGTCTATTACATTACACTGTTTTTTCTCAGGTCGCACGGTTATTAAATGATTTCAGATTTTTATGTGACAATATGGTGCCGTATTCTAATATTAAAACACATCAACAATACCATAAAAACTCAATATATCCCCTACACAACAAGTAATCAACCAATATTGAAGTTGTATTGAAGTTGTATCGGAATAATTTGAACACCTTACCCTCTTAGGCACATATATTGCTGACTGTATCACTTAAACTCTTAAATGTGTTCAGAGAATCTATCAGAACCTATTTAAGTAGCTACCAAATACTTACAATGCTATCTTGCGTACAAAATCTATCTCCACTAAACTGGGTCTCAAGAAGCCGCTTCAACTTTAAAAATCTTATTTCGATTCTACGTTAATCTCAGGGCATCTGTAATGTTCTTGCAGACTCAACTGCTGCGAGTAAGATCAACTGCTGGTAATATCAAATTAAGTTACGATTTTAAAGTGCGATGTGGCTCTAGTACATGGTTACTATAGACTATAGAGTTGATGTCGTCGCCTCGCTATTGCCTAGGGGCCTATAGTGTCCTAGTGAGAATATTCTGCGCATAATGTTCCTAGTACCATAAACGGCACAAAAGATGTTGTAACTGGCCAGAGAATGTATTCCAAAAGTTTGCATAGCTTAAGATCTAAATCATCATCAAACACTTAAGAGCCATGCTCTTGTCGGTGCAACTCAAAGTGGGCTCTCCATTTGCTTCGGTCCCAGGCCTCCTCTTTGATCTCTTGGTACGACCTTAACATTATTTTTAAGATCTAAATAATAATAATAAATAAATATAAATAATAAATAAATAAATATTATAGGACAATCTTACACAAATCGACCTAGGCCCACGGTAAGCTCAATAAGGCTTGTGTTATGGGTACTAGACGACGATATATATAATAGATAAATATGGATAAATACTTAAATACATAGAAAACATCCATAACTCAGGAACAAATATCTGTGATAAACACACAAATAAATGCCATGACCAGGATTCGAACGCGGGACCTCCTGATTCGTAGGCAGAGTTACTACCGACTAGGCTAGGAGGCTGTTCAAAATACCAGTATCAGATCTGTACAGAGAAGATAACCTTTGCGACAACTGCAAAATTTTCAGCGCAAACTTCCAGTCCCTATTTCTGAACAAGCGGAGCGTAAGCAAAGTGAAGTTCTGACAAACAACTTCGGCTACTGGGACGTCTCGGCATTTCGATTGCTTTTTGATTTTGAGGGTTTGTTCCGCGATAACTTTAGTAAAGTTTTTCTGATCTTTATGATATTTGTTGGGGTTATAGCAGAGACACATATAATATGAGAGTTCGTATATGAGCAGGATCGATCAAGGGGTTGTGGAGCTAGAAGGCGAAAATAATTGAATATTATTGAAATGAATTGATGTGCAAAATCAAAGAGCGCACCAAGTGGTTGAAGCTAAGCTAAGAAGCGAAGCTAGTACGGCGTCGACTATGGCTCCTACTCCTACTACAGATACATTCCCGTATTATATTATTTAAAAAAATTGCTATTCGTGCCCGTAGTTGGTAAGCGACTGGAATAATTGTATCACTTCAAGTAAAATACCTAGCGCAATGGACGGTTCTAATGTAAAGTTATGGTTTTGCTATAAATCTTTATGGTTAGACAAATTAGTAATGCAGAGTAATTTGTACTTTATCATAATGATTAATACGTTAAAAATTGTCATAACTTCTGACTTCTTTTATGACTAACGGGCCATACCTTTGACGTTGATAACCAAAATATAAGACACTAGCTTTTGCCCGCGGCTTCGCTCGCGTTAAATTCGGGCTAACACGGTTCCCCTTTGCCCCCCGTAATGCTCCATACAAACTTCCACCCACCCATTTTAGGGAAGTGGGGGGTTAGAAAGAGACAAAAAGTAGCCTATGTCACTCTCCATCCCTTCAACTATCTCCACTTAAAAAATCACGTCAATTCGTCGCCCCGTTTTACCGTGAAAGACGGACAAACAAACAAACAAACACACACACTTTCCCATTTATAATATTAGTATGGATTGATAGCTCTTAAACATCATCATCATCATCATTTCAGCCGAAGGACCCACTGTCCACTGCTGAACATAGGCCTCCCCCAAGGAGTGCAACAATGACCGGTCCTCTTATCTAGTGCGGCTTTGGAATTAAAAGACCGTACCAACTATTTCGTTAATTATAAAATTATTTTACTAAGGTAAACTCATAAACATAATAAATAAACCATTTCGTGTTATCTTATACTAAAATCATACGATACCATATGAGAGGTATAAACAGGTACTAAGAATATGCATAATTATGACTTTTATTACTGTAATGTGCTAAACAAGATAACATGGTAAATAATAAATAAAGCCATTTTGTTGAAGACGTGTCGGGTACTGTAGCTACAAGTTTACGACGAATACTGAAGGGGAAGCGTGTTACCCCGAATTTAACGCGAGCGAAGCCGCGGGCAAAAACTAGTATTCAAATAAAGTTAAAATTTAAAAAACCTATAGAAATGTATCAAAGATTTAAAATTTTACGATTTTTTAAAGTACAAAATTAAAAAAACAATGATGCCATTCGATTTTTAACAATTGACTTTTAAATAACTTGTAAAGCAACTATATACATAAACGCAACATTTCACTGTAAAAATAGCAATTTCATAATTTATCCGTACTTTAAACAGGGCGACTATATAATCGTAACTCACTCTTGCACGTCATTTTGTTAGGAGCTTTTTGAGAAATAAATGCAAATCTCAGACTATTAGTCTCATTTCTGACTTTTGTGTTGCTTTAACGCAATTGGCTCCATAAAGACATTTTGACCCTCACAACAAAACGAATCGTTTGATACCATGCATCAAAAAAATACATCATGCCCATGGTGGGAAATTACAATAAACAGGACTGAATGGAGAAAAGGAGAAGCATTTGCCCGGCATCGGCAGTGAGACACTTAAACTGGTTAGGTAATGAAAAAAATATAAGACGTCGATTTTTAGGTTTAAAAGGAAACAAATTGTAAGTATATCGTTAACTGTACAGTTGATCATTCGTTTAAGTAAACCAACTAGTTTTCAGATAAAGCCGTTATGTAAGTGCTGCATATTTTGCCTAGTTACGTTTATAATAAATTAAAGCGAACCTAACGTAAGCTGCAAGTGAGACTTGTTGCTAAATTAGCCTGGTGCCGTATTCAAATTTTAAAATACATGAACAATACATTAAAAACACAACTATCTTAAGCATAAGTATAAATAATCAACCAATATTGAAGTTGTACCTATTGTAGTTGGATCGGAATAATTTTCAAGCAAATTCTGACATTTCTGATTCAGACGTTTAGGCGCTAGTTGTATAATGTATAACGTAGAATTCATTGGAGTTGTATTGAAGTTGGATCGTGTCTATACGTGTTTTAAAGTTAGAATACGGCCCCTAGCTTTCCATAATTTATTGCTTTAGCATCTTGAATCATATCAATTAATTATAAATGTAGTAAAAATAACATCACACTAATAATAGTTCTTGATCATACCTTTAAGATCTGATCAGATCTCGATTTTGATCATTTCCCTACGGCAAGGTACCTAATTTTAAATGAATTAAATTGTAGAAATAATTTGCTCTTCGATAAAACTAGTCTGATTGTGTAATTTTGGCAGTTATTTAGCTATCAACTTTTTGACAGTTAACGAAGTTTTTCACGATTTACTATTTTTAGATCCTTGAAGCGTGTTGTTTTTAAATATCAGTGAAAGGAACCGACTATGGAGGCGTATTCCAATAAAAAAATATTATATTTATTTGATTTAACACTTAATATAACATCTCGCTCGAACTTGTATTTTAGATTGAGAAGGACACCATAAAGGCTACAACAGCCGAGGACCTTCAAATTGACTTTGGGAAATTGATCTATTTGATTTGGGAAAGTAAGAAAAATAGGTATTATTATTCATTATATTTTAAAGAACTTTGTGAATTTCGATACACGATTGGAGGAATTCGGCTCGATAGAGAATATTTCTGAAGTTACGTCTTAAAATTTGCCTTGATCAGTTTTTATATTTTAAATAAAAAATATGTCTTCACTTTCTTGACTTATACGTCTGAGATTAAGAACAAAATTGCAATACACAAATATTAGTCAAAACTTCATTATTTTATATTTTAACATTAACGCATAGTTTTTTTTTTAATAAATATTTTTTCCGAATTAAACAGTGTTTCTCTTTCACTCCCCCTAAGCGGGAGTAAAACTAGGGACAGAATGTTGTCATCCACTTAATATCAAATCAATATCATATATTTTACCTCAATACGCCTCACGGAAAGAAGTCTCAACTAGTTTAGGCTACCGGTTTGGTATTTATTGTGGTTGGTCATCGGTTTCAACTATTTAGTTACGTGTTTCATGTCATGTGAGGGTATGACCAATTAACTACGATGTCCTAGTTCTATTGAAAACTAGAAATACCTAGGTATAGTTGACGTCATAGATATGTTACAAAGATACCTCTTTAGAAGCCTTATAGTGCATCTTGCCAGGTATATGGGCATTTTTACTTTACTGTGTACAATTAACGGCCGGTTAGCAATCGTCACAAAACTGACGGTCAATGTCAAATCCCATACATTTTGTCAGGAATGTGACGGTGAGACGTTACTGAAACACGACTTAAGTCGAGCTTTGAAGTACAAGTAATTTTTTTTAATGTTAATCAATTTATTGGCAGAAAATAAGATACATAAGAAAATAAAACTAAGCTATACCTATAAATTAAAAACAAATACTAATTAAAGTAAAACTTAATTTAAAGAAAACCGGCCAAGTGCGTGTCGGACCACGCATAGGAGGGGTACCTTCAATGTAATAAAAACCAAACTAATACCAAAAGGTCGTATGTGATGCCTATGGAAGAAGTTTTTTGGAGATAACTCAAAAATGGCTGAACCGATAATGTTCAAAGTAATTTTCGTAGAAAGAATATGATAAGGCACATCACCTTAATTTTTTTTTATATTTTTTGGATATACGTTTCAAAAGTTACCGGGGGGGCTACACTATTTTTCTGACTTTCGAAGCGATTATTTCAGAAAATATTCACTTAATCACAAAATGGTCAAAGAAACTTCAATCTTATTTTTAAAGACCTATCGATTGATGTGTCACATGTTGATATTTGGTTAAAAATCATTTTTTGAAATTTAGTTACATCTATGGAGCGCCCCCCTAAAAATATTTTTTTTTTCCAATTTATCTTCATAACTAAGAAGCGGCATACAAAATACACCTTATGTGTAAATTTTATTCAGATACGTTGTATAGTTTTCGAGTAAAATGGCTGTGACATACGGACGGACAGACAGAGAGACAGACATGATGAATCCATAAGGGTTCCGTTTTTTGCCATTTGGCTACGGAACCCTAAAAGTTAAAATAAAAATGCCCATATATATGTCGATTGTACTAGTAGTAAACATATCGTAAGTCGGACCGCCCGAATGAGTACAGGTTTCATATCAACATTTTCTTCTTTAGTCTTCAAAATAACAATTTGATAAAAAAAAAATGATTTGTGTAACAAAGAGTATCAGTACTATCAGTTAACACTTTTTTGTTTGGAATTTCCTAGTAAGTGAGTATACACCTGTGTCTGGAAACCCCGCTCTTCCGTTTTTACTTTACGATAACTGTTTCCTAAATAAACTATTTCATAATTATACATAAAAAAAAATTTGCCCGCGGCTTCGCTCGCGTTAAATTCGGGGTAACACGGTTCCCCTTCCAGTCTCACACAAATTTCCATCCCCTATTTTAGGGGCTGGGGGAAAATTTCCAAAAAAAAGGCAGGCATTTTTCGTTGGTAACAGAGTCTGTGTAGGTACCAATTTTTAGCTTCCTACCTTGAAAACTACGAAAAGTCCCATATAAAATTTCACCCCCTGTTTTAAGGGGTTGGGTGCAGATTACCAAAAAAAATTATGCACGAATTTTTAGCTTTCTACCTTGAAAATTGCGGAATGCTCCATACAAACTTCCACCCCCCATTTTAGGGAAGTGGGGGTTTAGAAAGAGACAAAAAGTAGCCTATGTCACTCTCCATCCCTTCAACTATCTCCACTTAAAAAATCACGTCAATTCGTCGCCCCGTTTTACCGTGAAAGACGGACGAACAAACAAACGAACACACACATACACTTTCCCATTTATAATATTAGTATGGATACAAAATAATATGTACAAAGAGAAGTTTTAGTGAAAATACATACGTTGCTGATAACTAATTTTAACATGCATTTAACGGCCTCCTAGCCTCGGTAGTGACCCTGCCTACGAAGCAGGAGGTCCCGGGTTCGAATCCTGGTCAGGGCATTTATTTGTGTATTTATCACTGATATTTGTTCCTGAGTTCTGGATGTTTTCTATATATTTAAGTATTTATCTATTATATATATCGTCGTCTAGTACCCATAACACAAGCCTTATTGAGCTTACCGTGGGCCTAGGTCGATTTGTGTAAGATTGTCCTATAATATTTATTTATTTATTTAATGCGTTCCTGGCCTAGCCATAGGCCTTCTAGTAGCTGTTTAAATGTAAAGAGTTCTAGAAAAAAACCTAATTCAGTCAAACCACTGACGATTGAAAACAAACTATGAATCCAGTTAGACAAAGCCCAAAATTAAATGACAAAGATCAAGATTGAGAACTACAATTATCAGCTTAATTTATTGTATTTTACATACTTGCTTAATAGCAGGAAAACATTAAATATTGAGTG
Organism: Pammene aurita; assembly: GCA_947086415.1. Classification (NCBI taxonomy): domain Eukaryota; kingdom Metazoa; phylum Arthropoda; class Insecta; order Lepidoptera; family Tortricidae; genus Pammene; species Pammene aurita. The sequence continues at coordinate 3,244,745 of OX352298.1, forward strand.
CATGTTAGTTCAGGATTAAAGATACTTCGTTCGTGCGTTAAACCCATGTTAAAACTATTTTACAATCCTTGACTATACTTAAATATTTGGATCATAGACTACGTCCCATTAGGGAACGCAATTTTTTGTAATTTTGTACCGGATTTCTTTCGTTACATCAAATCAATGACGCATTATGAAACGTTTGAATTCAAAATTCGCAGGCAATACCAATGCAACATACTTGTTATGGGTACCGCAAGGTCTCTGTAATAGTGCAGAATATTACTTATTTTACGTGGACATAAACCGGAAGAATGACGCATTTGGGCAAAGCATGTTGCAGTAAAAACGGTACTTGTTTTAAATAAAAGGTTTTTTTTTTTTTTTATTTAGGATCACCAACAGATAATATGAATTAATTCATAGCTTAAGTTGATAACAGATAGATATTTATCTAATTATAGGTTTCAATAATAATGACTTTCAATCCAAGCTCCATAGACTTTTTTAAAGACCCTACTCATAGTGTTGTGCTCCTGCTGGTGAGTATGGTTGCCAAAGAGCTCAAAGAGGACCCAGTGTGTTGACGATGAGGGACCTTCTTGTTCCTTTAGCCATCAACACAGTGAATCCTCCTTTTTGTAAAGGGTCGGCAACGCGCATGTGTCTCCTTTGGAGTTGGAGGCGTCCATAGGTTACGGTAGCTGCTTACTATCAGGTGGGCCGTATGCTTGTTTGCCACCGTCGTGGTATTAAAAAAAAATTGAGGGCCGGGAAAACGTTAAATGAGCGGTTGCGTTGTGCTCTCACATAAAAAATACTGAATTAGTATAAAATCACCGACGCAAAGTACACATCATATCATACTCCATCTATTAAGTAAGTCTATGATATGGATCCACGCAGATTCAAAATAATTGTTACTTACAATCTATAAGTGCATCTACTGAAACAAACCTTGATAAATCATTCATAATAATTATTATAAATGCGAAAGGTGATAAAGTGCATGTTCAGATATTTTTGAGTACCTTTGTCGCTCCGATATAATTGATGACGACAGTACAAAGCAAGAGGTAGCCACGGAGACACAATAACAAGAGCAACAAAACCCTTAATGTAATTTGCTATACGATTCTTCTCACTAGATCCGGACATCTGGCAGTTATTCATTGGTGGAGGATCACGACACTTTTCTTTCCGGACAAACTCTAATAACTAAGATTTTATTACATTCAGCTAGAATCCGTAGTTCCGCAAATCTCGCAGGATCTCGGAATATCGAGATTGCTAGCCCTAACCTTCAATCTTTTCACGACTTCATAACATAATGTAATAGACCATCTCAAACAGTTCAGTGGTACGTAAAAAGAGGAAAATCTTTAAAATACATAGATAGTTATATCGTCTCAATTGGCGAACTATTGACGAACACTTCACACACACAAACACACAAAACACACCCGGGAAACTAAGTTTCCCGATACAACACACAACATTTAAATAAACAAAAAAGAACCGACTTCACTTATCCTCCACCTTTGCAAAAGAAAATGCCTCAGCTACTGTAAAAAATATTTAAACCGGGTCTCTATCGGTTCCCATAAATTTTTACTTCCGTTTTTTTCAGTCCATAACGTTTTCCATCATAATTTTTATTAGGCATATTGTCAATAGTCATAAAATTTAACAATCTAAATTGCTGGTCCGATTTTTGCAGGTCATCATTATTGTTAGTCATAAAATCTATTACTCATAATATTCAAAGTCCAGATGGTATCTATTACATAATGTTGAAGGCAATAAACTTGCTTATAATAATTGTTTTAAGTTCTTTAATCGCAGATTATAATGATAACTAGGGGTGTATATTGGTTTCCACAATTTTTAAGTTCCGATTTTTTATAGTCCATAACGTTAGCCATCATAAGTTTTATTAGTCATATTGTCAGTAGTTATATAATTAAACAACACAAATTTTATTTCCCATAACTCATTGCGTCGAGGACACGATACTAGGTAATTTGAACAGAGGTCTTTTAATTGGTAGTTGACTTATTTCAATAAAATTCATGTCATGGCTTTTCATTTCGGGTTTTTTTACTTCATTTTTTTTTACATGTAATAATATTTGTTCCGCATATAATTATTTTTCTTAGGGGTCGCAGTTCTAACCTAACCTAACCCACTTCTGGCAACAGTTCGATTTCTTGGGAGACGCAGTTCTAACCTAACCTAACCCACTTTTGGCAACAGTACGTTTTCTTGGGGGTCGCAGTTCTAACCTAACCTAACCCACTTCTGACAACAGTTCGTTTTCTTGGGGGTCGCAGTTCTAACCTAACCTAACCCACTTCTGGCAACAGCTCGTTTTCTTGAGGGTCGCATTTAGTAAACGTTATACTTGAAAAAATGTGCATAAATCATAATGGATATTATTTTATGACTATCGAAATTCGAAACAATAAGTTTATGGGAAACAAAAGGATGACATTAATACGATATGATCAACGAGTATGAGTCCGACAAAATATATGCCTTAAAATATTTCTGAATAATTATTGATGATTTCGAATATTATACTCATCAAGTTTATGCCTTTTGCGATTATAGTGTTTAATATTATAGATCTTTATTATTAGAACTATGAAACTTTATGCTCTACAAAAATTATGACTATTGATGTTTATGCCCATAAATTATATGGATATCAATTTCTGACTATCGAAATTCGAAACAATAAGTTTATGGGAAACAAAGGGATCCCATTTAAACCACTATAGGTGTGCCTATAATATTTGAAGAGTTCCCCCGATTTCTCCAGGATCCTATCATCAGATCCTGACCTGGGTATAATGGGACCAACTGTAAAGTATACTATTATTCCAAATTATACATAAAAAAACCAAAAACAAAGACCCGACGAATTGATGACCTCCTTCGAAATCTTGAAGTCGGTTGAAAAGCCATAGGAGGCCGCACGCCTAACAGCTCGCTTACCGGCGCTGGTTACTGGAATGTTAGATATAGGTCACATAGCATAAAGGTCTCAAGGAGTATCTTTAAGAAATTATTCAACTCTTGTGCCATATTTTAGAATTAAATCGGTCAATGTTTTCATCACTTTCAGTTAAAGCAATAGCGCGTAAATAGTTACAGTGTCCAAGAGGCAACCGGATCGCTGGCGGTATTTAAGCTCCCTACGTGTTGTGGACCCACTGTGAAACCCGAACTGACCCAGGTTGGACTTTGTTTTTCATCCCCCCCTCATTTTTTTCTGGCTTGTAACTCTCACGGACCGATAACCGACCGGCCGGTGTGAATAGTAATTTGCATTTCACATCATCACATACAGATACTGGAAATTGAGGGGGGGGGGGGGGGGGGGATGGGGGGGTGAAAAACAAAGTCCCAGTTCGGGTTGCACAGGGTGTTTCCACAAGACGCAGGGAGCTGACATCCGGTTGCCTCGCTGAAACTACGCTTCATTGCAATTAATATTATATATGTTCTATTTCAAAAGATGCTGCAAGGATGCTGTAATAAACATAAATCACGGGATAACCGCCTGTTAACGCAGAATCTGTATTTGGTCTAAATGCCTGGACCCGGTTCGAGTGGTCACAGTATGTGCCATTTTTTGTCTCGTGCCAATAAGATTACGTGTTCGTTATACTGATTCACACTTAGAGGCTAACTACATATGTAATCTGCTGCAGTGCAGCTTGTTCAATCTGTGCAGTTTGTTCAATCTTATGCGCATATTATAAGATTGATTTTAGGTACTTTCTTTCTAATCTATCTTACTTCATAATCTTGAAAATTAAGTCTTCTAATAATCATCATCACCAATTAAGGGCTAAGGGCTGATAGAACAGGCTATCAGATTAGGCAAATTTGACCTTAATAAAAAAATATTTTTTTCTAAATATATTGCCAAAATGACAATATTTCGGAACAACTTCGGAAAACTAAGCCATTGTCATTAGGGCCAAATTTGCTTAATCTGATCAGTTTATCAGATGTTCTGTCAACCATTTTCAGTCTAAATTATGGTTTTAAGGACCTGCATGTATCTCCCTCTACCCTACCTGAGCCTATTTCTAGGAGCTACATGTGGATCTAGGTTATAATCCTCATGGAATCATAAAATCTCTCTCAGTTCCGCCAAAGGCGGAGGCCAAAAAGGAGTTAGCGAATACTGAATTAAGAATTAGGTATCTTTATATTTTCGTTATTTTCGTTCAACTATATGCTGGGACTGTAACCTATACCATGGAAGTAAACATGTGCAAGAGTCATCAATAGTGTTTGTTCAGAAATGTCGAAATGTATTTACTCGTACGTAAAACGACACCGCGGGTTGTACAGAGCATGAATGAATATTTATATTTGCATAATTTCCTTAAATACCAACAACTATATACTTAAAGAAGATATCTATAGAACTTAAGTTTTGTTTTGGTTTTGTTATGTTTTGTTTTGGTTTGGGAACAACACCACATTTATACATTTTTAACTATTTATTTTTTATATTTTAACAATTACCTTTTTTAATCAAATTGTGTTTAAGCCTTTTGTAGACAATGAGATGTATTGCATTATTATTAAATGTTGAACGTCAGATATTATTTTTGTTTATATGTCATTAGTATTTTAAAGTTATAAAGCTCATTTGGACTTAATTAAAGTACAAAAAAAAAATGTCCAGTTGCGAAATTTTCACTTTCAAGCTTTCACGAAAGTCCCAAATTTATGAACTTAACAAAAACAAATCAATCAATTAATTAAAATCACAAAGCCTTAGATCACTAATTATCAAGCCAAATGTAATTAAGTCCGCATTAAAACCTAACCAGCTATATGGAGCGGTCCGAACCCCCTCAAAAGCGAAAGTGTAACATGGTCCTACGTCTGTTTTTTTACGCGCTCTTTCGCTGCCGCTATATATAGCGAAGCTCCGACTGAGCACGCATCATTCGCATTCAGTCCACTTCAGTGCAACCCACGTGCAGCATCATGAAGCTTATGGTGTGTTCCATTCCATTGTGTACTCACTTTAGTGAATTCATTTTAAGTGACAGTGAATAACTTGAATAAGTGATAGTGCGGGAGCTTATTCCTTGTTCTAGTTTCGCGTTGCACAACGCGGAAAAGCTTGGATATCGGAGAATAATCAGTCATGACAGTATTAATTACGTCTTCCAATTCACTGTAACACTCACGATCGAGTTTACTTTTATTTGTTTTGTGATGACAGTCACTTTTAGATTCACCATGTGTAAATAGCTTCACGATCTTGCGAATTCTCGAACATTCCTTTCAAACTGTTCGCTACTAAAGGGAACAAAGTCCCTTCGTGCAGAAATTACATGTAAATAATTTTGTTTTTTAGTAGAAAAATTAACATACGTGATTGTTTGTTACAGCTCGTGGCCACCAGTCTGGTGGCTCTTCTGGCCTTCGCAAACGCGGAAGAGGCAAAGAAAGCAGAAAAAGAAGTGGCAGTGACCGACAACAAAGAGGCGGCGACCGACGACAAGAAACACGAGAAGCGAGGGCTCTTCGACATCGGACTGGGTTATGGACACGGAGGATTCGAGAGTGGCTGGGGAGGTAGCTACGGGGGACACAGTCTCGGACAACACGAAGAAGTACACAAGACCATCACTGTCGTAAAGAACGTCCCAGTTCCTTACCCAGTTGAGAAACACATCCCGTACCCCGTTGAGAAGAAGGTCCCCTATCCAGTTAAGGTCCATGTCCCGGAACCTTACCCTGTCGTGAAACACGTCCCCTACCCAGTCAAGGAGATCGTCAAAGTACCTGTCCATGTACCCGCACCCTATCCCGTTGAGAAGAAGGTACCTTACCCCGTTCATGTCCCCGTCGACCGGCCCGTCCCCGTCAAAGTATACGTGCCCCAGCCTTACCCAGTAGAAAAGCACGTCCATGTCCCCGTCAAGGTACCAGTCCCCGCTCCCTACCCCGTAGAAAAGAAGGTCCCGTACCCAGTGAAGGTGCCAGTACATGTGCCCGCTCCTTACCCAGTTGAGAAGATCGTGCACGTCCCATACAAGGTGCACGTCGACAGGCCTTACCCCGTGCATGTGCCCAAGCCCGTCCCTTACCCGGTAGAGAAGCCCGTACCTTACCCCGTCGAGAAGCCCGTCCCCTACCCCGTTAAGGTTCCCGTTGACAGGCCCTACCCCGTCCATGTCGAGAAGCCCGTGCCCTACCCAGTAAAGGTGCCCTACCCCGCGCCCTACCCGGTCGAGAAGCACATTCCCTACCCGGTCGAGAGGCACGTGCCCGTCCCAGTGAAGGTGCCCGTTGACAGACCGTACCCAGTCCACATCGAAAAGCACGTGCCCGTACACATCGAGAAACACGTGCCTTACCCAGTTAAGGTCCCCGTCCCAGTTGTCGTTCATGGTCATGGTCACGAGTATGGACATCATGAGAGCTATTAAAGGCTGCAGGAAGCAGTAACTGAATGTGATATGTAAATTTTAAGCTTAGCACTGTAATGACGCGCGGGGGCCGGGCGGCGCGCCCTCAGAGGCATAGTAGCGTTCGCTAGATACCTGGAGGTACCGCCGCCCGACCCGCACTCGAAACGCACTGACAAATACTCCTTTTAGTCTATTTTTTATTTGTTGTGATTTTTGTTTAAGCTTAGCCAGATCGGTGTTATTTTTTGTTTAGTCCTGAGTTGATGTACCTGTTATTTTATAGAATTTCCTTCTTCCTTTGTGAAAAAGTATTTTTATACGAACTGAGTAATAAAGTTTGGCTTTGCCAACAGATAATTCTATGTGCTCGTTTTATTCCCACAATAAAGACTATAAACTACTAATTTAATAATGAAGCGTTAAGCTACACATTAGGGGTGATAAAAATCTGATTATTAGCATTGTGGAGATTTACGAAATGGCATAATATGACCCAGATCCGTATCGCCGGACCACTGCGCCCGCGCATGGCGCAACGTTCTCCTGACAATAAACGTACTACGAGATCTTTGTTTTGCGTAATATTTACTATCTTTACATACAATTATAGCTATAGTTTAAAAGCAAGATTTCAATAGCACATTAAAAACTGTAATAACACGTCATGACGCATAAAATTGTAAGTTGTAAGTTAGTGCCAGTGTCATTTAGTAAATGGCGGTTACAAAATATTGCTAGATGGTGATTTAGACTTGTTTGCGACAGAGTAGTCGCCATCGGACGGAGGATGCGTGTTGTGAAATTGTAAAATTACAAATAACACAAGTTTTGTTTTAAAACGACATTGGTCTGGTCAACTTAAATAAATACAAAAAAAAAGACAAGTTAAAATGTATTAAAAATATTAAAATATTTATTGTTAATAACATAGGGTACATTATTTGAAGGTTGGAGTCTCCTAGTAAGTATTAAATACCTGTGACAGGAGACGACCTCACCTTTCTATATCCTCACAAAAAGTAGAGTAGTTTATTAACAAATATAAACCGTATGTACCCATATCACTTTTATATCTACAAAAAGGGTAAAATGCATGCATACAATTCTCAAAATATGTAGCTGCGTTGTGTAATTGTATCTCAAAACAATGTAATGTTGGCTATGTTTTATGAACCCCATTAAAATCGATTTAGTAATCGTGTATAGCAAACAGACGTTGCGCATTATCTCAAATAGGGTGTAAAAGATTGATGTACTTTGGTAACTTGGGTTTAAGTATAATTACAATGAATGCGTACATTGCGTACACAAAGTAATAATAGGGCAGAAAACTAGTTAAACTGTGAATATTTTTGCAAACTTTACTAAAGGCATTTCGAAAGAATACACCTTGAAAAACACGTATTTATTTCTAAAAGTATACATATATATTAGAAAATAATTCAGCGAGCTTCAATTTTAAAACCCATTTGGATGAGATTTCAGAAATTATAAATGAACGAATTCACAATATTCGAATATACGATTTCACAACAGAAACATCTAAAATGTGAAAATAGACCAGGCGTCTTGCTTCGCGAGTTGAGACGGTTCATACAAAATTTTTATGGAAGAAATATGTTTTAAGGGCATTTATGTTATTTGAGGCATGAAAAAATGAGTTACAGTTTTAATAAACTTTTTTTGTAGTTAGAACACAAGGAGTTTAATTACATTTAAAATAAGTAAATGTTGTCTATATTTTTATTTTCTTTTTAACTATAATACACGACAAATTTTAACGAGTTATTGTAGACTTTGAATTTTTAACATTAATTAGGTATTGTTGAACGCTAAGCCTATTCGTGAAAGAAACACAGTAAAATGTTGTCCATCCATGATCTCAATATTCTTAATTACAATCCATCGGCGATTGTCGTAGTGTTGGTAATGTCATGATTATTTGAGATTAAAGATGATGGATGTATTTTTTTTTTAAGTATTTCGGTTTTCAACTTTTTAAAACTGATGATTGCTTTGATTCCTGGAGGCCTTGACCACTTTTTTTTTCTTTGTACTTACATGACATATATTTATGTTTATAATTTCTGTAGCAGAGACGCACTAAATAAATGTAAATAAAGAAATGTATTAAAATAATTTATTTTCTTATCTAATTGTAGTTGTTTTAAAGCTGCCTTTAAATTCGTAAAGGAGGGATATTTAAATAGGTTCGAAGAGTTTCAAGGTGAGATCTACATTCAATCACCGATCGAACTTTCTGGAATGCGAATAACAGTTAAGGCTCTTAATAAACAGCCCTTCTACCCTCTAATTGTTCTCTTAAAATGTTCTTTATAACTAAGAACTTAAGATCTATTTGTAAACACAACTGAGAAAGACTTAAGCTTTTATGCAGTCATGTTTTGGTTACGCAAAGCCATGGAAGTAATCGTAATCTTCAATCGTACAGACTTCTGCGCTGCGTGGCGAAATGTTCTATTAAACTTTATCTCTAGTTTCCCAAGCATATATAAATTCTATTCAGCGTTTAGAGTCATATAAACGTTTCTAAATTGACTTTTGGGGGAATCGCAAAATTATAAAGTATAACATTTATCAAAAAATCTACTTGAAAAAATATTTTATATACAATAAGTATATATGAAGGGTACACGGAAAGAACATGTCTAGTCACTTTTTTTGTAAAATGAGATTGTTATATCAAAATATAGAGCTTGAAATGAACTATTAGTAACAACTTCTGTTACAGATGTAAATTTTAACGTATATCCACTTCTTAACTCATAAAAATCTAGTTACAAAAATAGTATGGTTAATTTAATCTTTCCAAATTTTAAAAGCGCTATAACTCAAAATGTTGTCAATGTGACTAGACATGTTCTTTCCGTGTACCCTTCATAAATATGATATACTCGTAACTCAAAACCGGTATCGTGATTATATTTTTGATTTTTGATCTTTTATCTGCATTTAAATCTTAGCTACTCAACGAAGATGTTAAAATTACTGGTGTTAATGTATACAGGATGTAACAAAAATTCTGGTGATCCTTTTAAAGGCATAATTGCAATGGTATCGTATTCTAATTATGAAAAACAAAGAAAGAAAAATTTCACGCGAAAAAAGAATTGGTTTTGCATAGAGGGTCGGCTGGCTGGAATGACAAGTCCCATAAATTTTTTCTCACACTTTTTATTAGTCGATTATTATTATTATTATACGATACCAATTAACGGGACATAATACACTCAACAAACACCTCTTCAATATAGGTAGGACAGACAGCCCCCTGTGCCGTGCATGCATGGAGGCAGAGAAAACAACCAAACACATTCTGCTAGACTACAAACAGGTAGAAGTATACAGAAATAAGCACCTAGGGTCTCCAAGCACCTTACACGACGCGGTAAGCAACAGCTAAGGCTTTGCTGGGGTTCGTGGAGGAGCTGGGGTGGTTAGAGTAGCGCCATTCCCATTTCACGCAAAATAGGCATGCTGGATGTCGACTAGCGGAATATGCCCAGTAAAACTAACTAACGATACTAATTATGCCCTTAGACGTATCAACACTATTTTTGTTTCACCCTGTATAGTGCCCAAAAAGAGGGCCGGCAAATCATGTGATCGTATCATTGAAAATATTTCTGTAACCTCGTATCGTCAGCCTAACAGAAAAGGGTAATTGTCGGAAACAAATAAAAATCTTGCAAAAGTTCCGTTCGATCGTCGAGGAAAACCGTAAACTACTTACATCCTTGGCTACCAAGGAATGCACGGCTCAAACAATCGGTTGAACAGACCGAGAGCGACGATCCGATAACCATTGTCCGCCAGTGGTACAGTCGACTACAAAGAGATGGACCTTATTACAATGCTATAAGGTGAAAAAAGCGGATACATCTCTTTGTAGTCGACTACAACGATTTGAAGATCGTAGAGCAGGAAGCACAAGGAAGGAGTTACCGCTTGTAAAGTAAGGCTCTGAAGAACTTCTTCACATGCCAAATGCCGCATTCTAGCACCGTACCGCTCTCCGTCGGCGGAGCACCCTGGAACCGTCACCCTCGCGCGACCACGAGATGTCAGTTGGGACACCCTAGTCGGGTTCAATATGTTTGATGGCGGAACCACGGGATGTTCGCATCGCTTACTCGCGCGATAATCGCGTATTCGCTTTGGATTAGGACGATCCCTTATCGTCCTTGGCTAATGTGGCTACCAAGGAATGCACCTAACAATAGGTTGAACAAACAGACAATCTGATAGCCAATGTCCGTCAGTGGCGCAACACTTTCAAGTCCGTCACACATCTGCACTGACGTGTGACTTAACGCTATACGAGTGCGACTCGAGTGGCGGGCCAGGAAAACAGCGGTTTATGCCGCACGCACAAATTTGGAAATGTTGGTACCTCTAAATAAGCCAACTAGAGGGCAAGTAGGTACCTAGTGCAAGTGAAATTGCTACTAAGTAAATGCTCTCTAACCCCATGAAGAAATGAAAATGATGTCGTTCATGCAGAGATCAATAGTAAGAATAAGATAGTTGACACCCTGCTGTCAATATTTCTTGTTAATGACATGAGTTTCAGTGTTGAGCACCTTATCTACTTTTTTTAAATAAAACTTTTTTTACTACTAGTAGAGATCATAAAGCGAAAAAAGTTAAAATGCATTTAATTAATAATATTTAGATAATAATAATAATAATAATAATAATAATAAATACTCTTTATTGCACACCTCATACAGTTACAAGCACAAATTTTACAATTAGATAAATTTAGGTAGATATTATATTTAGGTGAATATTTAGATAACTTATTTCATCAAATTCCTGTTCTATCATCTTAATTAAATAATAATTCGCTGATCAAATAAATACAAATACTATAGTGTCGCAATTTGAATATTCAAATTTTCCGCTCATTCCCTGGCCACACTGCGATAGCCCAGTTAAATCCTTGTACAATATTCACTTACGTTAGTCATACTATCGAGGTTTGATATATGTTTCGGAAATGATAGCGAAAGTCTAGATCAGATGTCTAGACCGCATGTATATAATTTACATAACATTATATACTTTACATAATAAGCATAAAATAAAATTTGGACTACGAAGAGTTATAGATGTATAAATAAAAAATATTTTGCTAATAAGTGTAATATAATATTGTCTTCGGTTGCCGCGATAGTTATTCATGAAATAAAACAACTAAAAACGGATTATTTTAATTAAATGCAATGCAATGCGGGTGTGCAATTTTTTTTTTAATACCACGACGGTGGCATACAAGCATACGGCCCGCCTGATGGTAAGCAGCTACCGTAACCTATGGACGCCTGCAACTCCAAAGGAGTCACATGCGCGTTGCCGACCCTTTACAAAAAGGAGGATTCACTGTGTTGACGGCTAAAGGAACAAGAAGGTCCCTCATCGTCAACACACTGGATCCTCTTTAAGCTCTTTGAACTATTTTAATTTGTAAATTATTTGAAATTATTTATTTGACCGTATTAACATTCTTTATTTTATGTAACTTAAAATTATTTGACATTGAAATTAGGTATTTGACATTATTAGCATTTGTTTTTTTTTATAAAGGCCCCTCTGGCATGTGCAATCACTAAATTTGTTTAATATTTAATATGTGGGTAGGTTTGCATATTGTGATAGTTTTTGAGCGGAGGTAATTGACTTGTATATTTTTCCTCAGTCGACCCGTTGACCACGAATGCTGTAAAGTGTTCGAAACGTCGGGATGTAATTTAAGCTCAGTACACGCGATATAATCCGTTTTTAGTTGTTTTATTTCAAGTGTAATATAATATAATAAGTTTTGTAAAACAATGTCGCTTTCCGCTGTCTGTCTGTCCCTATGTATGCTTAGATCTTTAAAACTATGTAACGGATTTTGATGCGTTACTTTAATAGATAGAGTGATTCAAGAGGAAGGTTTATATGTATAATACATGCATAATGTAGTAGAGAAACACTGATAATTCTATGTGATGTCGTAAATAAACATATTTTTTTGCGCTTACATTGCAAACGCTGGCTTAACCCTACGAGATCAAAATAATGTACTACAGTATTGTACACCTTAAAAAGGTCTACAAAAAAGTCAAAAATGTCTATCTCTCAGGGATAGCCCACAATAATCATTTTTTATCCCGTGCGAAGCCGGAGCGGGTCGCTAGTTATTTTATAACTGATTAGATTGAAGCCAGGTTATTCAAATTGTAAACTTTTAGGACTTAGCGCTTGTTAAAGGATAACACTATGCTGAATTGGGGACCATTTATTGCAATTTAAAATGTATTTTCTTTGACGGTGTTCTGCATTATTGTTTACTCAAATATGTAGTGCCTCAAATAAAGATATTGATTTTTGAAAAGCTTTTATAAGTACTCTATGGTGATCTTCAGTGTCTGGTCTGTACAAGGTGTAATAAAAATGCTAATGATCCGTTTAAAAGCGTATTTGGTACCGTTTTCTAATTACGAAAAAAAATTTTTTCTTACGCGAAAAAAATATGTTTTTGTATGAAGGGTCGGCCGGCTAGGACGACGGGCCCCATACAAAAAAAAATTTTTCGCACACAAAAAATTATTCTCCTTTTTTTTCTTACTCACAATACGATACCGATTATGCCCTTAAACGGATCACAAGTATTTTTATTACACCCTGTATAATACATTTAAATCCCACTGTCACAAAAAATCCACCTAATAATAAATAAATAATAAATAAATATTATGGGCTAATCTTACACAAATCAACCTAGTCCCACAGTTAAGTGTGTTGTGGGTACTAGGCGACGATATATATATATATATATATATATTTATACTACGACGGTGGCAAACAAGCATACGGCCTGCCTGATGGTAAGCAGCTACCGTAACCTATGGACGCCTGTAACTCCACAGGAGTCACATGCGCATTGCCGACCCTTTACAAAAAGGAGGATTCACTGTGTTGACGGCTAAAGGAACAAGAGGGTCCCTCATCGTCAACACACTCGGTCCTCTTTGAGGTCTTTGGCAACCTTACTCATCAGCAGGAACACAACACTATGAGTAGGGTCTAGTGCTATTTGGCTGTGGTTTTCTGTAAGGTGGAGGTACTTCCCCAGTCGGGCTCTGCTCCAGATTTGAGCGAGATGACATTCACTGAACGTGCCCTACCACACTAAGCGAGATGCCATTCGCAGTGCCCATACCTCTCTTTTTGGCATAGTTTAAGGGCATACCCAAGTCCGGACGTAGTTTAAGGACATACCCCGGGTCCCAAAATATAATAGACAGGTATAGATAAATACTTAAATACATAGAAAACATCCATAACTCAGAAACAAATATCCGTGATAAACACACAAATAAATGCCCTGACCAGGATTCGAACCCGGAACCTCCTGCTTCATAGGCAGGGTCACTATCGACTAGGCTAGGAGGCCGTTAAAAATAAAGTTGAGTACAGTCAGACACCAGAAAAAGGTTTAAATCTTGGTTGCAAACACACAGACAAACTAACATACTAACAAATTGCAAATGAACTAGAAGCTGTAAAACATACCCAGTATAAATGTCGCATCGTAAATTAGCATACCCGTACTATACGCTACTATAATGCCATACAATGCCTTCGGGGTCATTGACACATTCGAAACACATCGCAATCGTTAATGATTGGCCGATAATTAATGATTGTTAATCTTAATGAAACAATGATTTTAATGATATACGGTTTTGCAACGTTTGCGTTGATGGTTTATGATAAAGTACCGTTTATTTTTTGAAGGTTGATGTCGTTTGCTGATCTTATCATTAATCTACGTTCGATGTGTAGTAATTTGCAATATAAATTAAATAAAAACCTTATACATCTCTAAGGATAATTTGGAAATAGTTTATTGTATACTAGAATCACTTACTTTTTTTTGATTATATAAATTCAAAATTTGTTTCTAACTGTTGATGATGGATTATTATAATTTGGAAATTTATGTAGAATAAGACACAGTTTATCAAACTTGTATGTAATTCATTTTCAAATAGTCAGATTTGGACTCATCTTTTTTCTTTGGTATTTTTCTTAAACTATAACCTATTGTTGGTTAATCTAACCTTGGTTTGATATGTTTTCTTATAGAACAACGCACTTATATGTATTTTTTAGTTTTGATGTACTGTTGCTTTGAAAAAATAAGTCCCGCCGAGTTTCTTGCCGGACATAATTCTTCTCGGGTCAGAGGTGTAGGGTTAGAACCGGTGTAGTTTTTTTTTTTTCTCTCTTTTACTTTGACGTGTAAAAGTGCCCTTGTGGCCTACTTACTGAATAAATGTTTGAGTTTGAGTTTGAAATCGCAATAGGTTTTGGGATATAATTTCAACATAAATAATCATTATTCTAATACAAGGTGTAATAAAAATGCTGGTGATTCTTAAGGGTATAATTGGTATCGTAACCTAATAATGAAAAACTAAGAAAAAAAAACCGGCCAAGTGCGTGTCGGACCACGCATAGGAGGGTTCCGTACCTTCAATGGAATAAGAACCAAACTAATACCAAACGGTCGTATCTGATGCCTATGGAAGAAGTTTTTTGGAGATAATGTTCAAAACAATTTTCGTAGAAAGTATATGATAAGGCATCGCTTCAAATTTTTTGAACTTACGGTTCAAAAGTTACGGGGGGGGGGGGGGGGGCTACACAACTTTTCTGACTTTCGAAGCGATTATTTCAGAAAATATTCACTTAATCACAAAATAGTCAAAGAAACCTCAATGTTATTTTGAAAGACCTATCGAGTGATGTATCACAATGTTGATATTTGATTTTTTTTTTATTTAGTTACCTGTATGGAGCGCCCTCCTAAAATTTTTTTTTTTCAAATTTAACTACATAACTAAGTAGCTGCATACAAAATACACCTTATGTGTAAATTTTATTCAGATACGTCGTATAGTATCCGAGTAAAATGCCTGTGACATACGGACGGACAGACAGACAGACATGACGAATCCATAAGGGTTCCGTTTTTTGCCATTTGCCTACGGGACCCTAAAAATTCTAGCAAAAAAAATGATTTTGTATAAAGATGCAAAAAAAAATTTTTTTTCGCGTTCAAAAAATTTTTCTTCTACTTTTTCTTACTCGCAATAAGATACTAATTAAGCCCTTAAACGAATCACCAGTATTTTTTACATTCTGTATATTGATCAATAGAGCTTTCTTATGAAAATCTACCGGTACGGCGGCGGATCTTACGCAAAGATAAGGCGCCGGTGCGCGAGCGAGATAGCGCTCTGCATGTGTGTAGCGCTGTCACGCTTGCACACCGTCGCCGCATGCGGTTGCGGCGCCAGTGTTATAATCGCCTAGGACAAAGGACACTGTCGCGTTTTGTGGTATCTTTAAACTCTCATAACTCTATTAGGAAAACGATTAAGAAAGGTACACACGTTTATAAAAAATAGGGTGTTTTCGAGAATCATCATCATAGGCCTCTTTCATCAATAGGATGATGATTTAAACGATGCCCGTAGAAGAGCGACACTTGCGCAATTGTGATGCGCGACCGACAGCCACGGCCGCATATGTGGCAGCTAAAACGTGGGCCTGGTGGTGAAGGTAACAGAGCAGTGCGTCGGTGCCTCAGTTCCCGTTTTGCGGATAGTAGGTCGAACCACGCCTTATCATGCGCGACTACGCCCTCACTCAAGGTCTTCTTCCAGCAGTCACGATCCTCCGCCTCTTCTTCCCAGTTGCCGGGATGAATCCGGAAGGACAACATGTCACGTTTTGCACAGTCTTTAAAGCGAAGCATAGGACGTCCAACTGATCGTTTAGCGTGAGCTATTTCGCTTAGGAGAGTTTTGCGTGGCAAACGAGAAGGCTCCATTCTATGCACGTGCCCCAGCCATCGCAAGCGTCTTTGCTTCAAGATGGCTGTGACACTGGGTAGACGTGCGATGCTAAGCACCCTCTCATTTGTGACTCGGTCCTTCCACGAGATGTTTAGAATGCGCCGAAGACAGCGCATATGGAACTTGTTCAATTTCCGTTCCTGCTTGGCATACGACGTCCAGGTGTCAGCGCCGTACAAGAGTACGGACAAAATGCATACCTGATAAACGATCATCTTCGTGTTTACAGTTAGATATTTATTATCCCATACCCTTGCACTGAGCCTCCCAAACATCGTAGATGCCTTGCCAATGCGAGCGTTAATCTCCACGTCTAACGAAAGATTACTGGACACGGTAGATCCAAGGTAACAGAAATTGTTAACAACCTCCAGAGGTGCATCATCCAACAATAATTCTGGGTCCTGATTTACACCCTGAGCCATAACGACCGTCTTCTTCACATTGATTGATTGATTTCGAGAATCACCTTAAAGAGTATTACCTATCCCTCCCTTAACACAAATGTTTGCTGACTGTATTTTTATTAATTTTATTTACTCCGTGTATGTAGTATATCTATGTTTATTAATTATTTTATTTGTGTATATGTATAATTAAGCTATTGTATTTTATGTTTTTTGTTGTTTACTGGATTTTCACTGTTTCTTTTGCCTTACACCTACTCACCTACTCATACAATGCTACTTCAAGATTGTCCGGAACGCTCTTTAGCGATAAAACCGCCTGTTGACTGCCTTTACTTTTAATCTGTGTACTGTAAAGTTCTATTTTATTGAGGTGTGCAATAAAGAATTTATCGTATACTGCAGGAAAAATCGCATATTTTTTGGACACATAATATGTACATCAATCAAACTTTGTTTATTAATCTTATCTTGGCACTAGAAATGAGGATCACATCATCATTATCATAATTTAGGAATTCTACCCCCATCGCGGGGTTATGGGCAGAGGGGAAATTTTAAAACTAGGTGAGTGAAGTGTCATTATCTATGTATTTTTTTGCGCTGAATAGAATGAGACCACACCTATTTTGCTCATCAATTGATAGGTCTTTAAAAATAACATTGAGGTTTCCTTAAACATTTTTTGATTAAGTAAATATTTTCGGATATAACGCAACGAAAGTAGTTGTGTCCTCCTTTTGAACCGTAAGTCAAAAAAATACGAAAAAAATTCAAAAAGATACGCCGAAGAAGATACACTACGAAAATTTATTTGAATATTATTGGTTCAGCCAGTTTTCGAGTTGTTGAGCCATCTTTGAGTTACGACCTTTTGGTATTAGTTTGTTCTTATTCCATCAAAGCTTGGCCGGTTTTTGTACCTATAAAGCACGTGACACCCCTGCAGTCGTCTGTACAGCAATGCAATGAGAACCCGCGTTTACCTACATCAAAATGTTACATACCTATATCGTTGTTTTCACTGATTTAAAGAACTAAGTTACCTAGTTTTTTATATGTTATAAATGAGTTTATTTAATGAGTTAACATATAACTGAACTTTGAACTTAGTTAATCAATTTAATCATTTAAACGACCGCGCCCTCGATCGTTGTTTTAATCGAAATTTGAAATGATGAAATAGAATATACATTAGTTACGCAATCTCCGATAAGAAGACCCGCTAAGCCTATAATTATTTCAAATATGTATATTATGATATTTATCACCAGAGAAATGCGCCCAATTTTTAAGAAATACTTTTAAGAAATACTTTTAAATACTTTTGAGAAATATTTCAAAAAATCTTTCGAAAACCGTTTAAAACATTTATTGTATTCAACAACGAACAATATGCATTATACGTAGGACAACCACAACCGGTAATTTTATATGGAAATGTACATAAGAAGAGACCCGTTTTCATTGTTATTAAATATACACTACACACTACAAACGTAATGAAAATAATAAATTATAGCATCATAAATATTTTGACTACATGTTGTATTTGACCTGACCCTTACTAAGGTCTAATAAATATATATTAACTCTCGAAAAACAGTGTCGATCTACAAATCGTGAACTTAAAAATTTAGTTGTTAGCAAACCTTCAAACTATCCAAGTAATGTAATGAAATCATTATAATTACTATCAAAATTTCTTAATTGAGCGTAACGTAACCGTTAGACACGAATATAATTGAATTGATTTATTTTGTTTTAAAATTTGAAATCAAACAGTGAAATATTTGTTATTGTTCTATAACAACATTGACCTCCTTCAACAATCATATAAATATGGGCTTATAAACGTTTTATAAGTCTATATATTTCTTAAGTGTTTACACTATAATCGAGCGCTGGCTGTTGTGGAATGAACTCCCTGCCGAGGTTTTCCCAGTGGGCTACAGTATGACGTTCTTCAAAAAAGGTGTGTATAGGTTCTTAAAGGGTAGGCGCATGTGAATACTCTGGGTTGCAGACGTCCATAGGCTACGGTAACTGCTTCCCATGAGGCGGGTCGTATTCTTATTTGTCACCGTCGTAGTATAAAAAAAGGTGTCGCCCATAATTTGAGTACCTTGACTGATCCCTGGGTGGTGCTAAAAGAGTAACAGCTGCCACTGCACTGTCCCATCTGGACCTCGCGGCACTCACTGGATTTTCTTCATCATCTGCTTTCCCGCTACTTCTACCCCCGAGAAGAAATGCCTATCTATGTATATCCAGTGACATGTAGCCATACGATAAAAAAAGGAACTTGAGACTTGCGATTAGAACCAAAACTTGAAGATTTTTATAAAATACCAACTGTCAGATGTTAATTACCAAATTAAATCACCACTAAGCACTTTCTAATCGCGGTTGCATAATTTTGATTCCCCAAATCGTCATCATTTACTTCCATTTTCATATAATTCCACTCTCAGTTTCATTTGAGTCCACTCTCAGTTTCATTTGGTTCTACTCTTACTCTCGTTGCGTTACTTTCGCTATCATTTTCATTCACTTTCGTCGTGGCCTTGAAAGAAAATGAGGTTAGTGGGTGGCTTGGTCCTGTTGTCATCGTAAGAGATGCATCTCTGAACATGCCTCACCTACTTCATGTGCGTAGTTGAGTACGACGTTTAACGTAAGATTTGCGTGTTTTATAAAATTAAATGTAAGAAGATTGTACCGTTACGACCTTTGTCTCCAAATGTATTTTTATTACTTGTAGTATTATAATATTTTTAGTTATCTATATTACAGTTTAAATTTTAATACATTCAACTTTTATACCTTAATAATGTTTTCATATTAACAAATAATAATAAAAACTAGATTCCAACTTTTCTGCCTCATCTGGTAGAAAGAAAAATCATGACATCAGCAATAAAAACAGAAAAAAAGTAGCTACTAACAATTTATATCACTGAAAAAAACTGCAAGGTTCATCATCAAGTGCATTACACTTTTTTAAAAGGTCGGTACAATAGGACTTACAAAGCTTACTTTCATTATGCTAATCATTACAACTTAGTAATCCTCATACGTGTAGTTTAACAAGTGCAACTAAATATTTCCTGTGTTCATATCATTTCGCTTTCGCGGCCTCGCGCTGTATCGGGGTCAGTGGTTGCTTCTGTCTGTCATTATGTTATGTCGTTATGTGTGTAACAACACTTACATCGCGAATTAGCAAGTGCACTAAATTAACTTAACCAGACTTCTATTGAGTGTTAATGTGGATTTTGAGTGCTATTTCGAAATGATTCGCATTGTTTTGATAGCTACTGGAATTATTGTTTGTGAGAATACGGTTTTATTATACCTACTTACTAGCGTTATTAGATTAAAAATTAATGTGTAAATTAAATTAAAGTTTTATATGCTTTTCGTACTGTAATTCTTTTGTTATGTCAATTTGTTTTGTTTTATTCGTGTTGAATGTGTTAAGTTCATATTTTTGCTATTTAGTTAGCTAACTTCTAGTTATTCTCTCTCCTTCTTCCTCCTAGCGTTTGTCCCAGCATTTTGGTGTATTGAGCCTGGGGCCCGCTCGGCAACCTAATCCTAGGAATTGGCGTGCGCACTAGTTTTTACTAAGCGACTGCCATCTGACCTTCCAACTCCGAGGGGAAACCAGGCCTTGTTTGCTATTTAGTCAATCATAATTTTTTTAACATCCTTTCTTATCAACTTAAGCATTGATATCGGGTACATGCAATACGTAATAGAAGTACCTACGTAACGTCCTATTCTATAGAAATATAAAAGCTTTGTGCAGCGTAAAGGCGTCTATTAAAGGCACATAATATCTTAGCACCATCTATCCAAAACGTAATGAAGTAGCGACGTGATATCTCTACTTTATAAACGAAAAACGAAGCACATTAAATGTTAAGTCTTGTAATATTTGTAAACAAATATTATGCGTCAACAAATGACCCTCATATTTAACGCCATCTATGCAAAACTTTAGTAACTAACGACCATCTGACCCTTATAAAAAGTGAATGCACCATATAGTATGGTCACTGACTGCCGCGTTAACTAAAAAAAAGGTCCAAGTTCCCATTTAGCGCCATCTATGTAAAACACCTGCAAGCAAACACTAGCGGCTTTACCTTAAAAAAGTGAAAGGTCCAAGCTTGGTCACTCGCGCGCAGCCAAACTATTCAGTTCGGAGGTTTTCCGCTACGAGAACGGTGGAGCTAGTGTGTAAAACTTACCAGTCAGACGACGTTGTTCGTATGAGACTTACCTGAAAAATAAACGGTTTTCTTGATGAGTAACTAATATTTTTCAGTATATACAATATTAAATGTTGATGACATCGTTACGTGACGTTACAACTGCTACAGACTAGTAGCAGACGAGGCGTAGAGCCGCTACATTTTTAGAGATGGATTAATATAACGGAACCCTCACTTTGTTCTCCGTCCGTCCGTCTGTCAAGACCCTTTTTCTCAGGAACGCGTGGAGGTATCAAGCTGAAATTTATATCAAATACTCATGTTTACTGTTCCTTAGAGCTGTGAAAAAATCAAACTTCTAAGCCAACGTAATCAAAAGATACAGCCGTTTATGCCGCAAATTTCCGCAAATTTTCGAAACTGGCAAGGGAATCGAAACCTACAGGGTACTTCCCGTGAACACAGAATCTTGAAATTTGGTACAAAGCAACGTCTTACAGCACAGATAAAGGGAAAATTGCGAAAATCGTAAATTTTTAGTTACATCATATTATAAAAATATTTTTAATAATTTTAAAGTTACTACCCCTACTTACCTACAGGTTTGTACGGAACCCTCAGTGCGCGAACCCGATCGCACTTGGCCGGTTTTTATTTTACTTAGTTTTAAGTGTATAGTCAAAAATATTTTTATTTTCTACTTTTTGTAACTTATGTGGTGCTGTATGTGGATGATTTCTGCAATAAATTATTATTATTATATTGTTTAATACACTAGCAGCTATGAGCTGATGCGTGTACATCACTGCACTTGTTTATAAGCATAAAGTTAAAATAATTTTTGATTTCAAATGTTTATCTAGTCTGTTTTTTAAACTGTTCACTGATAGGGCACTTATCACTGTCTCTGGTAATTTATTCCACTCGCGCACAACTCGATTGCATAAAAAGTGTTTTCTAGGATTGCTTGCGCTGGGTCCTCGGTTAATTTTTAAGCTATGGCCTCTCAGACGATGATGCCTACTCATAACAAACATGTTTTTTTAATTCTGGTACGTCATAACAATCATGTAGGATCTCATAAGTTTCAATGAGGTCGCCACGCTGTTTTCTTTGCTCCAGAGTTGTCAAGCCAAGCCATCTAAGCCTTTGTTCATATGGCATGTTACGTAATCCATATACCATTTTCGTTGCCCTGCGTTGCACCTTTTGAAGCATATTCATATCCTTCACGAAGTATGGACTCCAAATTTGGTAAGCATATTCAAGTAAAGGCCTAATGTATGTTTTATAATTGCAATAGAGTTCGAAAGTTAATGTTTGTATTCAAAAAACTTCGTTCAATCGCTGACCCAAATTTAATCAAGCAAGTATACCTTGCACTATGTCAATCGATACTAACGTACTGCATTTCTTCTTGGGGTGGCACAGCTAAAACTACACTTCTAACCCTAGAAAGAGCTCAGAGAGCGGTACTAAAGGTAGCTACTTCCCGCCCATTCTTATACCCTACTGACCTCCTTTATAAATCATGTGAAGTATTAACTGTTCGTCAATTATATATACTAAGCACAACGCTAAAGCAGCACGCCAGAACTTCCTTTAACCCTGAATATAGAAATAAGAGACGCAAAGATATTGTAGGTATTAAAACAGTACAAAAAAAACACGTATTTTTATCTAGATTCTTTGTCTTTGCGGGCCCATTTTTGTACAACAGGTTAAATGCAACACTAGACATATACCCGCTTAGCTATGCCTGTTGTAAGAATACTCTACGACGCGCCCTTCAGAAAATGACGTACGATGATACAGAGAAATTACTATTAGTCATAAAATAACTACCTATATACTGTCCTATATATTTAATACTTAAGAACCTACTTATTTTGTTATGTGATAAGAGTTTTATTGTGTAATACTTATAGTTTATAATTAAGTGAATAATTAAAAATTAACTAATATTGTCCTTCGCTGCCTGAAACACAGGGAATCCTAGTTCAGGCATTTGTTAACCACTTGTCGTTAAAAAATCTTAGTCCGTAAGAGCAAACACTGTACTACACTTTTCTCAATAAATTATTTGTATTTTGTATTTTGTATTTTTTTTGTATATAGCTTCAGAAATAACGCCCTATCAATAGTCTTGAAAGCCTTTCGTATGCAGTATGATAGTGAATTGGCGCTTTTCGTTATTTGAAGAATGTGCATATCCCACTTAAGGTTGCTTGTTATGGTGATACCAAGATTTTTTGTGAAGTAACTTTCTCCAGTAGGTACTTGAGTTCCTATTGTATATGGAAGCTGAGGATTGGTACTCCCAATATGAAGAACGGTACGTTTCTCGGAATTTAGTGACATTAGCCAGTCCTGTGTCCAACTTATAATTCTATTAAGGTCTTCTTGTATCTCATTATGAGTGACGAGTGTGTTTCCCATGATCTTCGTGTTATCAGCAAAAAGTGATAATCTCGACTTGATAATAGACTTAAGATCCGTAACAAAAATTCCAAAAAGGATTGACCCAAGGACTGATCCTTGTGGGACATCACTTAGTACTTTCGTAGGTTCAGACAGTTCTTCCCCCACCCTGTTATTAAATGTTTTTCTTTCTTTCTTTTTATGCACAGAAATTTAGGCTAGGTACTGGTTATAGGATCCCGTGGGTTACCTGAGGGTGTTAAAAACTAGGGATATACTTGTATCTCCAGATCTGCCCGGAGCATTTGTCTGGTCCATGTGCCAGATACGTAAATGTGTGGCGGGAAATAGGCACGGATGTGTATATACAAGGTGTAACAAAAATGCTCGTGATCCTTTTAAGGGCATAATTGCTATCGTATTTTAATTAAGTATGAAAACTAAGATAGTGAAAAAAAAAATTTTTCGGCAAAAAATTTTTTTTTATACAGTCAAGTGTAAAAATATGGGTGTACTCATCTTACTCAAAAATGTGTCCCATAGTATCTTATTCCGTTGTAATAAGTGCGTAGTACCATATTTTCTGAGACGATTTTTTCGATACGTATTTTTCACTTGACTGTATGGAGGGTAGGCTGGGACGAATTTTTTTCGCTTCCAAAAATGTTTCCTACTTTGTCTTACTCACATTTATGTCCTTAAACGGATCACCAGAATTTTTGTTGTTGTATTTGTGTTTGAATTATATGTTTATCCTTAGGCATTTTAGATCCAAAACGAGTTATTAAAAACCATGGAGTTATCAACTTCATACTTGATACATACATGACAAAGGGTAAAAAAGTAACTCTTTATTATAATGCACAGCTATACAGATAATGACTGTACGGTCTTAATTGTTGAGGGTTCAATTTACAGTGGACATTTCCTATAGTAAGTACTACACAAAAGAAAATGGCAAGAACCGTAAATGGGTACAAAAAATAAAAATCATAAGTGATAAAAATCCGTGCCAGCCAGAAATACTTAATTAGCAGTAAAGTCGATCATTACTTGAACTAAACCACGGAACGATTGCTTTATTGGATTGCTATTTATGCACCAATTTATCTAAATTACCGGATATTATTTGAGGTTACTGGAGCTCTTATAGTAGTAATAAGATGAAATAGCTTCAATTCACGCATTCTCTTAAAATTTCATTACATAATAATTGTTTTAAGTAATTTTAGTAGAAATATTACTAGTAAATGTGGTGACGGTACCGTTGGAGAAATTATCCTGCAATTTCAACCTAAGTAGGTACACGATAAGAAAATTACAAAAAAATGTTTTAAATTATGATTTATGAATGTTTTATATTGTATTTTATAATCATTAGGGAATTTAATACCGGTATTTTTTGTATGGCCCAATACCGGTATTCCGGTACTGCACTCCTTAATAACCATGACAGACTGACAATGAAACAAAATATCGCGGGTCTGGTAATGGATTTTCAACCAACATTGCCAGCCTAGGCCTTGTTAACTTTGCAGGAGAATTACAAGTGAGGTAGTTAGCATAGGACAATTTTTATTATAATACTATCGCACCAGCATCAGCTACACTAAGCTTATTAGCAATAAGACTGTTGTTTGCCTCTTTTTATGTGTTTCATGACTTTAAGTTTTTGAGGTGTGCAATACAGTATTATTCATTTATTCCTTCACCACCTTTCCGGTGAAAGAGATAAAGACACGCCCCTGGAAATCATAAAACCAGCTTGTCAAAGTCAACTTTTGCTGCCTAGGCTAACTTATGAAGTTAATAAACTGATTACAACATAGAGGAAGCTTGGCAGGCTACCGACAGATTGCAAATAGGCTGCTAGATCACTATTCACAAATATAATACTTTTATATGTAAGCCAGTATAAGATATAAGTCTCGATTACGCTTTATCCTCAAGAATCTAGATTTCAAATAATGGTTGAATAGAGCTTACTAATGAGTAGAGAGATTTGTAAATATAAAGACTGCTTTAAAACGTTATAAACTGAATTGTGCACGTGATACTTAGCTCATTTACATTATCCATAGCCTACGCTATGCTGAATCTATTATAGGCTATCTTCTAGCCCCCAGAGGCCTATAAAAATGTCTTCCATTCCATATAAATTTGAATCTGAATTTTTAAATATCAAAATTACTTTTCTCATTTTTTGTTTGTGACTATGTTGTCACCATTGGCGCTCTTCTAACAAATCTTGTGCACACTTTAGGTAGGTACATAAATAAATATACTGTTTATTTTAGTTCCGTCCAACGTGCATGTAAATACTCAAACATCCGTATCAAATATACTTTAACTTTCTATATTTCACAACTTACTTATTTGTCATTGAATTGTAAAAGTTAAGCGATAAGACAATAATCGAATTTGGTAAGCGAATTATATTACTAACGATTACTATATTCGTAAAGATTGCAACACGATTTTGACCTTACATTAATCGATCTGTATATGCGTTTAAGAAGTAAACAAATCAAAGCCAAACGGAGCTTTTTCATATTTAACTCCTTAGACTTAAAGAACTGCAGCCTCCTAGCCTAGTCGGTAGTGACACTAATGAGTCTAATGACCCTGCCAACGAACTAGTATTTACTACTACTACATATGAAGGGTACACGGAAAGAACATGTCTAGTCACTTTTTTGGTAAAATGAGATTTTTATATCAAAATGTAGAGCTTGAAATGAACTATTGTTAACAACTTCGGTTTCAGCTGTAAATTTTAACGTAAGTCCATTATTAACTCGTAAAAATCATCTAGTTTCGAAAATAGCATGATTATTTGAATCGTTCCAAACTTTAAAAGCGCTGTAACTCAAAATGTTGTCAAAGTGACTAGACAATCGTCTAGTACCCACAACGTAAGCTCAAACGCTGTAGCTGAAGCTGAACTAGCGATGCTATTATTGTAGTACATTTATTTTATGTCTGACTTTTAGTGTGACTGTTTTTATCATTTTTAGTTATTCTTTATTTTTTTTTCTGTAAATTATCTGTTCATTTCTACTTTTATTTGGAATACAGTATATTAATAAAACGAATTATATTTAATCTGTTTTTTGACACGACAATTAAAGAGATTAAGTAGGTACATAGCGTGATGTGTTTATATAAATCATGACATGAATTTCACGTTGTTTAGACTATAATTATTTATAGAATTATAATTATAGAAAAAATATTTTCTGTAATTATTTTCTATACTTTTTGTTATGGAAGAGTGCAGCGGGGTCTCCTGTCACAGGTATTAAATACTAACTAGGAGACTCCAACCTTTAAATAATGTAGGTACCCTATATTATTAACAAATAAACATTTTCATTTTCAAATCAATTTATCACTGTTACCATTTAAAAGAAAATTTTACTTATGACTTTTGTATGATTCAAAATGTAGATTACTAAATAATCTTACGATGAAGAATTGTAAACACTTTAACTAGGTTACTATACCGAATCACTAATGAGGAACATAGTACCAGTAAGAACGAAGGGAAATGTCGCACGACGATCGATAAAAAAACGGGGAAGCGCGATTCTGCGCAGGAGTGGCTGGAGCAGTGGTGCACGCATGTGCTAACATTTATTCCATTATATACAGGTTGTAACAAAAATAGTGGTGATTCATTTAAGGGCATAATTGGTATCGTGTTGCGACAAAAAAAGTAGACGAAAAATTTTTAGGCGCAAAATGGGACATATTACAGCCGGCCAACTCTCCATACAAAACCAATTTTCTTTTCGTGTGAAAATGTTTTTTTCTTAGTTTTTCATAATTAGGATACGGTATTAATTATATCCTTAAACGGATCACCACTATTTTTGTTACACCTTGTATATCATCGTCTAGTGCACAACACAAGCTTTATTGAGCTTACTGATGTACTAAGTCGGTCGTTTTAAATAAGATTATCCAAATTATTTATTTATATTATGTCATCCTGAAATCAGTTTGTTTGAGTTGTTTATTCTATTTAGGTTTTTAATTTAGTCATTTTTATAAGTATTTCACAAACCCAGTTATATCCGCCTATTTCTTACAAAGAAGTTGAGTTGATAAATAAGTAGTGTGTTTAAATCAGGTAGCTATTTTAGTTTTTGTTTCCTTTGTTTATGAAAAAACACGGTTCGGGAACAAATTGCGTTAAACTTTACTCGCATTATAGTTTTACGCACAAAATCTAGTTTCATTTAAATTATTTTAAAACTAACACTTTCGTTCGCACTACTACCTAGTTCGCGCTAGTGCTGTGCAATTAAATCAACGGAAGCCTAGTTACGCAAGCTAGTCAATCTAGTCATAGTGACGTCACACATCGATGCCACGCAAGCTTATAGCTCGTGTAATAATCTCCGTTATGCACATGCGGAATCTATTCAATTAATGTGTCATTATATAGTTACGATTTACCTATTATTTTATGGAGAATAATAGGATAAATAAATAATAACAACTGAAAAGTTCTGTCCAATGCTTAAGTTAAGAAATCTATTTATAATCCAGATACAAATAAAATACTGATTCAATGTCCATAAATAATCTGTTAAAGTAGCCCCAAGTTTACTTATTTAAAATTACTTCGTTTGATACTATTAAAAAACGAAGCCTTGGAAATTTAAAAAAAGCAATGAAATTGTTATTAATTAAAAACTATTATAGTGTGCAACAAATTTTAAACGATATTGATATTTAATTTAATTCTTGTAAGACTAATACTTTACTTGACATTATTACTAAGAATAAATGATATATCCTTATCCTTTGACATTCGAATTATCAATGCGTATTAATTGATTTTTATCATTCATTTAATTATTTAGTTATTAATGAAATTAGCTAATATTTATTTTTAGGTACAAGATAAGTACATGATAATGATTGCATGGAAGCTTTAAGTATATTGCTTGTACTTAGGTATATAAAAAATTCGTATGCCAACAGGCAAAACATAGTGTTTCTCAACATATTATTAAGACCTAGTGAATGTACCTATGTTTTACGAATAAAAAAATGGTTGACTGATCGTATTGATTTAAACTATTTAAAGCTTCGTTCATAGCATTTGAAATTACGTGTGACTATTGAGGTTTGTATATTTTTTTAAGTAATGCACTTTTCCCTCAACGTGTTAATGTTTTTGTCTTCTAGGCAGCTCATGAGATGGCGTTAGCTATAAATTCCTATAATACGAAGGTCAAAAGCATTTATCCTATATGGGTCCAAAACCTCAACACTCGCCATCTACAAATATGACAAATAAAGCATAGCGGTTGAATTAATTTCCTTTTCTGTATTATTAACTTAAATGTATAAATAGAAGTCATTAAATTCGTGTCAATAATAGCCACGATTAAAGTTTGATTAATTGGCATACCTAAACTTAATTGAATATTTGATTATATCACTGAAATATTTGATAATTTGTGTTCGTGTGATAATCCTAAATATGCTGAGATTGCGTTTGCGAATCCATTAATGTAAACATGAGCATTCTGTAGAAATTTACTGACGATTTATGTTAAAAGAACAGGCGAACATTTTCGAGAAGCAAATTATTAATACCTACTACCTATTTGATTATTTAATACACTTGTGTAAAAATAAAATGTGGCAAACAGAATTATGACACAGAATATAAAAAAGGTAGCATACATAGCGGCGTTTTTAGGTAGGGTTAGAAAATAGCTACATGTTTGTTAAGAATTAATGAGACATAAAAATGTGCGTATTTTCCTTCAACCATAAAAAAAATACATTATTACACTTTTTTTTATTGGATATGCGAGTGTCAAAATTTAAAACACACAGGCTAAGTATAATTGATCGCAAATATTTTATGTTTCGGAGCCATACACAAGTAAATGATCTCAGCGCCATATTTGCGTTGATTTGTGTGTTAATGCTCATTATTATAACACACAGCCCTAAAGAAAATTGCAAGCGATAGGCACTTTAAAAATAAACTTTTCATCGATAGTCGATATTATTTAACAGCGGCATATCCCATCACTATTGTTACGTGTTCGTACTATCAAGATGCACACGTTTTTCTAGGCATTACTAGACCGATAATCTGAGTGTTTATTGCTTATTATGGTTTCTTTATATTCTTATACATTTATCAATGACTTCGCACAGCCGTATCCTATTAATATTATAAATGCGAAAGTTTGTACATAATACATTGGCAGAGAGGCTGAAAAACAAGGGCCTCTAATATACGAGTTTACGAGTCCATCTCTAAATTTAAAATAAAATAAAAACGCGTTTTCGGCAGACATTGATACATACCTACTCCATTGATTGATGCACTTTAGAAAGTTAGTTCTAAAACTCAAGGCTTTGAATTTAAATATAAACGAAAACTAAAAATAACACTACTCGTATATTGAAGTTTTGTCCATATACCTATCCAAGTTCCGATTTACTTACATATTTACAATAAATTCAATATTTGTAGATACCGAACCATTGCAAAACAATCAAGGCATTGCCTTACTCTGGACTCATACCAATTTGCTAAATCTAATGCTTATTTCATGCTCATTAAAGCAATTAATCAGTATTACTAATCAATACTGCCTTGTAATACTAAATGATAGGTAATTTAAGACCCTCATGGTCTACACATATATACAATAATACAATGTAAGCTCGACTCTTACATTAGGTTATAACAACAAAGCCGTAGTTCACAAAGCTTACGAAAAAGAATTTAGAGTCGCATAATATGCGTCATGATTTGCGATTAGTTACTAGAGTGCTAAGTTATAATAGGGTAAATCGCCAGTAACTGGCCACCTTTCAATAATTGGCCCCCTCATATTAAAATGAACTCTATTCACCTACAAACAGAATTTATTTTATTCACACCAATAGAAAGTGCTGCCCCCTACGGTTTACGCTCGCACCCTTGCAGGCTTGCAAGTTGTAGGGTCTGCCATCTATTGGACCAATTCAGCAACTTATGACTGACGTTAGTACTTCGAACCAATAGACAGGGTCCTGTTGCCCTCTTGGTTTACTAAGTCTTCCTATTATTAACTACGTCCATATTTAAAGTAGGTAAATATGTATATATTACATGTACTGTTTTCTGAAGTCAATGAATGTGTCAAGTGTCACTGAGAAAAATATTTTCGAAATTATAGTTTTCGAGACGTTTTAGCTCAATTTTCTATAGTTTTTACGTTAAATATTACAAATATATAAATTGAAACAAATTACAGTTAATAAAATACCAGTAAATCGTCATATTACAGAATTACAAGAAACAAAGAACGATACCTCCTCAGGCACCGTCGAAAATAGCCAAGATAATACACTGCTTCCCTGTCAAATATGCTCGAAGTTATTCAAGAGACGCGGTTTAAACATACATATAAGTAAGTCACATCCTCACAGCTATGCGAGCCGCCAAGATAATTTAACGAACAACCTACTAGTATTTCATAAAACCAAAACTACAACAACCCACTAGACAACATATTCAAGACGGCTTTGGAGCAAAAATTATAAACAACGAAGGCGGCCAAGACTCTCCATGGAGACTCCGCTGGAAAAAAATCATAAAATTGTCGGGAAAACAATACAATCTTCCACAAGGAAATGTTGGCCGTCATTTCATTGACCTCCTAGCAAACGAAATCAATAAACTAGTAAATGAATTACCCACAAATGGCTTCTCTGAACAAATATTCTGCTACTGCAGCCCAATTCTCCAAAGGGATAGTCTAGTAACTAAAAGCCCGGATATCAGACGTCTAATAAACAGTAGACTGGAAATGTGGCGAGAAAGTCAATTTGATGATTTAATACAGGAAGCCGAGAGATGCAACAAAACGGTTAATCGTTATAAAAAACAACAAGACTGTGATCATTTGTCGCGTGTGTTTAATAGACTGATGCTACAAGGAAAAATAAGACAAGCCAATAGATTTATCACAGAACGGAATGGAGGTGGAATTTTAAACCCTGATGACAAAATTGGTTACAAAATCATATTTCAGATCCTTGAAGAAAAACACCCGAACTAAGCAACACCAAATATATCGGATTTTGACCAAACAACACAACTTCCAAACCTCGTCGATGTTGATATAACGTCCAATCATATTGAAAAAGTAGCAAGAAGCATCTCAGATGGTGCAGGCCCAAGCGGCACTGATGCTGATCAATGGAAAACGATGCTTTTACGATTTGGTCCACACAGCCACAAACTAAGAGAATTAATAGCAGCCTTAACAAGAAACTAGCAACCGAAATAGTAGAATGGGATGCAATAAGAGCGCTGCTGGCCAGAAGAGTCATCGCCCTTGACAAGCGTCCAGGTGTCCGCCCAATTGGTATTGGGGAAATACTTCAACGCATCACAGCAAAAGCTATGGCTTTAGCGACAGGCACTGTCGGACAACAAGCATGCGGAGCAGATCAACTATGCAATGGAATAAAAGCTGGTATAGAAGGCGCAGCACACGTAATGTCACAAAGCTTCCATGAAGACGGCACCGAAGGTATACTCCTCGTCGACGCTACCAATGCCTTCAATGCTCTCAATCGTTCATTAGCATTATGGAATGCCAGACTTATGTGGCTCCGATGCTCGAGATTCCTCTTTAATACCTACAGAGGACACGCAGTCATATCATTTAGAAATACTAATAAATACATATTAAGTAAAGAAGGAACAACCCAAGGCGACCCATTAGCAATGCAAATGTATGCGATTGGAATATTACCACTAATAAAATCATGCAAAAACAAGAATAAATACATTCAGAACTGGTATGCAGACGACTCAGCATGCTTAGGCAAATTTGATGAAATACTAGAATGGTTCACCCTACTAATGAAAGAAGGACCCAGATACGGCTATTTCCCTGAGCCAACAAAGAGTTATCTAATAGTAAAAGAAGGCCTCACAGAAATCACCAAACAAAAATTCGATAAATTAGGAATCAAAATTGTAAAATCACAACGGTTTTTGGGAAGCTTTATTGGACCCATGAACGATAAAACCGACTACATACTACAAAAAGTGAAAAATTGGACAGACTCCATCCCTAAAATCACAAAAGCCAGTGAAAAATATCCTCAAGCTGTCCATACTGCATTTACTAAATCACTGCAATATGAATGGCAATACCTACAAAGAGTAACCGATGGAACAGACGAAGACTACAATGACCTAAAGAACGCAATCAAGACTCATTTAACGCCCTCAATACTGGGCAGAGAAATAACATCCATAGAACACGAACTCTTTGCACTTCCAGCAAGGCTGGGAGGCCTTGCAATTAATGATCCCACAAAACAAGCAAAAACTGCACATGAAATATCATCAAATGCAAACAAAATATTAATAAAAGCAATTCGAACCGGCGAATAATTAACATAGTCGACCACCAAAAACATGTATAAAAAGTTCTAAACGAAGAAAGAAAAAAGCGAGAAAAAAATTAACAACATGAATTAGAATCAATCCTAAGTAAGCTGACAACAAAGAAACAAAAAAGCATTCAAAGGGCGATTGAAAAAAAAATCATCACAGTGGCTAACAGTAATACCGACCAAAGCTGATGATACCGACCTAACAGCAACGCAGTTTCGTGATGGCCTTGCGATTAGATACGGGCATGAACCCTCTAACCTGCCACCAACTTCCGATGGTTGTGGAGAAAATAGTTTCAACCTCAACCACGCACTTAATTGCAAGAGAGGAGGGCTCATAAAAAGAGACCACGACCAACACAGAGACGACATCAAAAACTGGGCGGAACAAGCATGGGGTTCGGCTACCACTGAGCCAATAATGCGAGCCTAGCCTAGCCTAGATCAACCAGGGCTAATAAGCGACCTACTAATGGAAAGTGTGTGGGAGCCAGCGAGGAAGGCGTTTTTTGACATTCGCATTGTAAATGCCGACGCCGCTTCGTATGGCCTACTCACATGGCCCACAATCGCCCAAATACACGCTCGTGAAAAACATCGCAAATACGATCTGGCTGCGGAATATCTTAGAGCCTCATTCACTCCCCTTGTGGTCTCCTGCGATGGCATTGTTGGAATAGAATACGAATCCTTTATAAAGAAAACATGTCTAAAGCTAAGTGAAAAATGGTCGAAACCATACTCACAAATAATAAGCTGGATCAAAGTCAAAATACAAATATCAATCATCAGAGCGGTCTCTATGAGAATTAGAGGAACGAGAAGAAGAATAGAAAGATTTAGATGCGAAGACGGCTGTGGAATACCCACCATAGAACACCAGATTCCTCTTCTTCTTATGTTGCTAGTACTCAAAAAGCATACGATACCCATGTTGATTTTCAGACTTTGTGACCACATTTGCCCCTTTTGGGGGTTGAATTTACAAAAAACCTGAAACACGTGTTTACTCATTTATCGTTAGAAATACTCCTGTGAAGTTTCGAATAAAATAGTCCAACAAATCTTGATTTGCCATACAAACTTTGGACCCCCTTAGGGGGTGAATTTTAAAAAATCCTTTCTTAGTGCATCCCTAAACCTTATAAGGAACCTACGTGCCAAATTTGGAATCTCTAGAACCAGCGGTTTGGGCTGTGCGTTGATATGTCAGTCAGTCAGTCAGTCAGTCAGTCAGTTTCTTCTTTTATATATTTAGATAGATTATTTAACGTAATAAAGTTTAAAAATCATATATTACAAGCATAATCGAAGTAAAATTAATTCACAATTCACAACTGACTCTAGATTATGCATGTTTACATAAAAGAAATGCCTGGTCATGAATAAATTTGGAATGCAAAATTCGGAGCCACCAGAAGCGATCGTAACCTTGACCAAAAGACTCTTTTACATATTTACTTATTGACAAACTTAATTAGTTTATGAAACAGCTAATTTGAAATTAAAAACCAGTCGATCGATGTAAGCAAAATTAAAATTTTATATTGATCTATTTTATTGTGAAAGAAAATAAAAAACTCCGGCCAAGTGCGTGTCGGACCGCGCATAATGAAGGGTTCCGTACTTTCAATGGAATAAGAACCAAACTATTACCAAAAGGTCGTATCTGATGCCTATGGAATAATATTTTTGGAGATAACTCAAAACTGGCTGAACCGTTAATCTTCAAAACAATTTTGTGGAAAGTATGTAATCGCATCTTCTCAAAATTTTTCGTAATTTTTGGACTTACGGTTCAAATCATTGGGGACACAATTTTTCTGACTTACGAAGCGATTATTTCTGTAAAATGTTCAATGAAATCTCTATTATTTTTTAAGACCTATCGATTGATGTGCTACATATTGATATTTTGTAAAAATATTTTTTTTTTTAATTTAGGTACATGTATGGATTGCACCTCTAAAAATATTGTTTTCTGCAATTTACGAGGGTTGCTACTTATATATCCGGAAACAAAAAAACAAACAAACGTACACGGCTGAAAATGGTTTTATTGTTTTTCAAAGTATTCCCCTTGATGATCTATGCACTTTTGCATTCGCGTGAACCAATTTTTAAAGCACTTCTGCCACTCCGCCTGAGGTACCTCCATAACGTGTTGTTTGAATGCGTCGACAGCATCGTCAGCGGTCGAAAATCGTTGACCGCGTAATTTATTCTTTATATTTGGAAATAAATAAAAATCGTTGGGTGCCAAGTCAGGGCTGTACGGCGGATGACCCGTTAATTCCACATTTTGACCCTCCAAAAATAGAGTTGTTTCGCGTGACGTATGACAGCTGGCATTGTCATGATGAAGAATGATTCTTCGTCGCTGGTTAGTTTTACGAATTTGTTCAAATACTTCCGGTAAGCAAATGGTCGTGTACCACTCTGAATTAACCGTTCTACGGTTTTCTAGTGGCACTGTAGCTACATGGCCATTAATACCGAAGAAGCAGGCCACCATTTGTTTCAATGTACTTTTTGCACGAGTAACTTTCGTAGGGTTCGGCTCATTTTGAAACACCCATACCGTTGATTGTTGCTTCGTTTCGGAATCGTATGCATAGATCCAGGATTCGTCACCTGTATAGATGTTATAAACGGCTTTTGAGTCACCACGGTTATATTTTTTTAACATTTTATTGCACCATTCGACGCGAGCATCTTTTTGCTCTTTTGTTAAGTTGTGGGGTATCCAACGCGAACAATTTTTTTTTACAGCCAAATAATTATGTAATATGCTATTAATGCTGGTCATAGAAATACCCAGAGTCGCCTCTATCTCGCGGTACGTAACATGTCGGTCGTCCATTATAAGTTTTCGCACAGCCTCGATATTTTGTTGTACAACGACCGATTTCGGGCGACCTGCCTTAACTTCGTCCGTAAGCATACTACGTCCACGATTGAACTCACTAAACCAGTGATACACACTAGTTTTAGATGGGGCTTCATCACCAAAAGTTGAAGTTAGTTGATCTATGCACTGTTGTTGCGTTAAACCACGCCGAAAATCATAATAAATCATAGCACGAATATTTTCACGAGTGAGTTCCATTCTTGCTGCGAGATGACATTTAAAACCCGTCAAAAACAAAACACGAGCGTTAATAAGAAAGAAAAAATATACCGGCCAGTACTTAAAAAAGTTCAAATTTTACCATGGAGGTCAAATATGCTATTTAAGAAGATTGTAATCCCGGTTTCCGGATATATAAATAGCAGCCCTCGTAACTACATAACTAAATAGCGGCATGCAAAATATATCTCTTATCTAAATTTTATTAAGATACGTCTTATAATTTCCAAATAAAATGGCTATGACATAAGGACGGACGGACGGACAGACGGACATGACGAAACTATGATATATTTTGGCTACTGAACTCTAAAAACACCCATATTAGTCTTTCGTATAACAACGAAGGTATTAGGTATGGTATATATAAGACTGTGGACAAAAAACTTGCCAAAATCGATCCATCAATTAGCAAGTAATTCTATTCACACCTAGGCCGACATGATTACATCTATTCAGATCGATTAGTTTACATGTAATCGTAACGTTTTGCATAAGCCACGTAACTGTTTATGCAAAGTAATGATAACTAATAGGCAAAAGAGCTCTAACAAGCATTGGTAAACTAGTTTGAATTTGGAATTTACTGCGTGTGGATTAAGGTACACAATGGGATGGATTTTACAATGGTTGAACGGCTTGTGTGGTGGGGTAAAATGATCTACCTCCATTGCGCTGGGTAATTCGTGTCGTATAAATTATCGCGGAATAAAATAAAGAAAATTAGCGAAGGTATTGAATACACGTATCATAGACTAATTAACCCAAGACCCCGCATAGCTGGGCGACCCCCGCTGCCACGTTCGAAGTAATTTCACTCTATAGTAAGACACTAATTATTGGAAGTGATAGTAAGCTTAGTACGTCTCCATGGCAGCCATTAATCTCTGACTCTTACGCCCCACGGGACAATCGCGCGTTTCCGTCTAGCCTTGCGTGTTCTCCTCCCGCACCTCTTCTTTTTGGCAGTGTAGGTTTCAAAGAAATAACGCGCTAAGCGGAGTATAGAGATATCTTGTATATGATACGTATTGAATATAATACAATATAATACAATACAAATACTCTTTATAGAACACCTCAAAAAGAAAATAAGTACCTACAGAAAATACAGGAAATAGAGTAACCATGTTTACCCTTTTGACCGCTGTCGTTTGATATACGAGACAACGTGAATGACACCTTCACTCATTATAATAGAGTTCAAAATTGAAAGTTCAATTTTTGACGTATGGCGGTCAAAAGGTTAATAGTGAACGTGCTTGCAAAATTGGACGACCAGAATTTGTTTTTGCGGTAAGGAAACTTATGTATTTATGTGGTTATCACGGATTTTATTCCTGAGTTATATGAGTATTAGTCTAAATAAAAAATTTCACCTCGGTACCAGAGGTAATAAGCTTGCAACTCGTATAACACCAGACCTTTATTAAAGCGTTCTAGTTGTCTCAAAAGTCTTATTAAACCTCGTGTCTGGATCGTAAGTTATTCCAAGTCAAATGTCACAAACATTGTTTTTGCAATTATTGTGGCTACTTTAGCTCAAACGACCAGGCAGTCGACTGATACTCGTACAAAGTAATGAAGATAAAGATCAATGAATAAAGCTGTATTTAATTCCTATTCAATATTATGAGATCGATAATGCGATTATATCAGCAACACCCGCAACGCAGAATCGTAACAAAACCCTCAGGCAACATATTTATTGAAATTACACGAGATAAGATAAGACTTATCTCGCTTAATTTCATGTTGTCTTTACAACGGCCAACGTTACACGTCAATCGTCACTTAATACCACAAGGTCCTAAACTGGAATGGACTACGTCTTACATAGAACTGTGTTTCAATCGCCAGCCAGTTCTTAGCGTAATTTACTTTGACGCGGAACGATATTCTAAGTTCAGAATCATGAATTGTTACGAATTTATTATCGATATGATTTTTGTCATCAAAGTAACATTTTGACAAAATTGTAACATTGACAAACAATGTCACTAAAAGTATTTAAAAAATATCATACAAATTGCGATTCCGATAACAAGTGTCACTAAATCGTTTGGCTTATCGTACTAATCTTATTCAAAATGAACACAACGTGTTAAGCATTATATTTTTGACATCAATTTGATATTTACTTGATATCAATTGATAATAAGAAAAGGATGATCTAAACAAACCCAGCGTGACTTTTAATTGGTTCTATCCTGTTCCATACCCATTATAGCCAATGAAAAGAGAGTCAATAACAAATTCTCGTCGTTCAAACTGTCGTTCTAATAGGCCCCACGGCCTGTCTGGTTGTTGCGTTAAACCGTGGTAAAGTGTTAGAATTGTATCAAGTGTTCGAGACGGTTCTAGACGCGGTAGTTGAGTAAGATATGCAATATTGCTTGGTGTATGGTCGTAGTGTCAGCGTGCCAGCGATATACAATGTATTTGGATATTTATACACATAGGTAGATGAATTTTATCGACCATCATATGCCTATTTTATTGTCAACCAATTTTAAACTGCACCCCTTAAAGTTTTATGGCCTCCTAGCCCCGTCGGTAGTGACACTGCCTACGAAGCAGGAGGTCCCGGGTTCGAATCCTGGTAAGGGCATTTATTTGTGTGTTTATCACAGATATTTGTACCTGAGTTATGTATGTTTTCTATGTATTTAAGTATTTATCAATATCTATCTATTATATATATATCGTCGTCTAG
Source organism: Pammene aurita (assembly GCA_947086415.1). Taxonomy (NCBI): domain Eukaryota; kingdom Metazoa; phylum Arthropoda; class Insecta; order Lepidoptera; family Tortricidae; genus Pammene; species Pammene aurita. The sequence continues at coordinate 3,283,461 of OX352298.1, forward strand.
TACCCACAACACAAGCCTTATTGAGCTTACTGTGGGACTAGGTCGGTTTGTGTAAGATTGTCCTATAATAACATAACATAACATAAATACTCTTTATTGCACACCTCAAACTAAAGAAAAACATAAAATACAAGTTACAAACAGAATAATCAGAGGTAAAACAATTGGCGGTCTTATCGCTAAAAAGCGATCTCTTCCAGACAACCTTAATATTATAATAATAATAATTAATTAACTATTAATAATTTATTTATTTATGGCACCAAACTCGGCCGCACTTAGTAAATTTGCCATTATCTGTCCAAGTATCTATCAGATATCTGTAAAAGAAGTGTAATTTGACAGCTCAAGGACTAGGGCATAAATTTCAATCAAAAATGACAAAGAAAAGTTTCACAAGTTACATCAGTCCAAACAGACCTTTTTAAAGTTTAATGATTTAGCTAACGAATATACTTTCGGTGCTAGGTGATGATAATATATAATATAAATAATTTGAATTGAATTGATTTTAAAAGTTACGGTTAATTATATAAATCATATCTTCGGGAGATATCCAAAACTCACTAACCATGTACTATAACAAGTTTATAGACATAATGTACCGTAGCAACAAAACACGGCTGATTTTCGTTAATTTTTTTTTGGTTGTGACGTTTTCAAGTCAAAGATACATTGTTGGTTGTTAATAGAGTTAATTTGTAAATTAATTATTATGGCATTGACAACCGATTATGATGTACCTTTAACTTGAACGTCTCATTTGAATCGCTGTTTACAACGCGCCGCGTATCGCCCGCACTAACGCCCCACCCCGCCCTCGAGCTTCCATTATATCGGCGCTTAGGCAAATCGTTAATGTACGATCATTAGCTTTATGAAATCATGCATCTGCCAGTTCGGCTTCCTTCGGAGCAGTAGTTTAGCGCAATCTCTTAGCCAAGTGCTCTAGTAACGGGGAATTAAAGTTTTATGTTCTCTGAGGATTTATTAAGAAATTAAGATACACGGTGCTCGTGAGCATTGCGAGAGATTTTAACCACGAATTCCTGAAGTCATAAGGAGTAATAAATGTTATATGAATTTAGGTCAATTTCGCCAAAAAAAAAATTTTTTTTTCTGCTCTTTTTTCGATTTTTTTACTGCTTTTGAACATAAAAACATAAATGTTATAGGTAAAATTGTCAATTAAAATAAATTTGTACATTTTTTTTCGTAAAAAATAGTTTACGTAAAGTATTCCTTGGCACTTTCATATCTGTCAATAAGAATCTCTAGACTAGACCCCATAAAGGGTGAAATCGCAATCAAAAAAGCGTTTTGCACTGAGTTATGATAAAAAATGTTTTTTTATTCAATTGGTAGTAACTCTAAAACTAGGCGAATTCCAGAAAAGTTTATACGACATTTTAGTCTCTAATTATGATCAGGAATACGCTGTTAAAATCTCTCGCAATGCTCACGAGCATCGTATATTTATAACGAGTTCGTTCTAGTAATTTAGGTCGAATTTCGCTCGACATACGACGAAGTTATTGGCAGGTCCTGGTGCCGGGTTGAGCTCCCTTGGTTTGAAATTGGCTGGGACCACGTGTTCCAAACAAACATTTTTTTAAAGGCATCATCAGTATTTTTCATCAGTATGTTTGTTTATTTCAACATATGTATTTGTTTTAACTTTATAGTACAAAAAAGGCTATATTCTAACTTCAAAACACGTTAACGCACGATCTGATTCCAATCCAATGCATTAACTATGTAATACAGCTAACGCCTAAACGTCTGATTCAGAATTTGTTTGAAAATTATTCTGATGCAACCCCCAAGTTAGAATACGGCTCCAAGATATTTTAAGGTCAAGAAACTATCTGTTACATAATTGTACAAAACAAGTGATTTTGCATTCGCGAATTTTACCTGCTCTGCTTTTACCGAAAAAATACGTGATACGCTGGTAAATTACCAGATAAAGTAAATTTGCACTACACTTCGTAGTTTGAATTCTAAGTAGGCTATTAAGACACCTAATTATTCAAACCCGAAATAAGGAGGCCTATTCGACCAATATAATCTGTTCTTAGTATGATTTTATTTTGATACTAGCCTTTTCCCGCGACTTCGCCCGCGTACTATAATAAGTACTCAAAAAGGATACGATACTTATGTTGATTTTCAGACTGTGACCACATTTGCCCCTTTTAGGGGTTGAATTTTCAAAAAACCTGAAACACGTGTTTACTCATTTATCGTTAGGAATACTCCTGTGAAGTTTCGAATTAAATAGTCTTACAAATCTTGATTCGCCATACAAACTTTGGACCCCCATTTTACCCCCTTAGGGGGTGAATTTTGAAAAATCCTTTCTTAGTGAATCCCTAGACCTTATAAGGCACCTACGTGCCAAATTTGGAATCTCTAGAACCAGCGGTTTGGGCTGTGCGTTGATATGTCAGTCAGTCAGTCAGTTTCTTCTTTTATATATTTAGATTGCACAGTCCATTAGGACCACCAGAAACGACGTTGCCTGATACAGATTATCATTTTCGTGGTAAATATCAAAATAAGATTGGTTAAAAGTCAATGCGATGCGTCAAACTATTGGTTATAAAAACACCGGATTGACGGGGACAAAAGTGCACCAGTGCTAGTGATTAATTAAAAATCGATTAAATTTATCGACATCGTTAAAAACAATTTCATTCATCATTATGAAAATGGCTAATGGCTAAGTTTGAATACATTTAATTGTGTGCAACAAGTATAAATAACCGATATCTGACATTGACGGTGTCGAGTCACTTGTGACAAGTATTGAAATTATTGAATAATTATTATAATTAATTCAGTACAACAATACGAGTATCATTTAGCATTCCGATTAATTACGCCTACCTTTTTGTTTTTTTAAGTCGGTTAAAAATGCCTCGCAAGAAAAAAGATGGTTCATTTTCATGGAAAACTGACCATTCAGACATAGAAGATAGAGATATGACTTACTTTTGCAAGAAATGTAAATAATTAATTAATTGCTGATAAAGTTTATTTATGTGCATGTCGTTTTCTTCTTAATTCACATTCTTAAAATTACACAACGGTTGTACTTCATTTTTATCGATATCAAGTAATAAAATTAATTTAATCTGTCCTCGCACTAATAAACGTCAGTTCAGATTTGCCCCCGTCAATCCGGTGTTTGCCTCACTTATAATATAACCAATCATATATAACACCCAGGCCGTGTTTTCCTAGTTCTATAACTGGGACCTCAAAACTGTTTGAAGTATCACATAATCGCAATCCGAAATAATAATAAAAACCTTGATTTTTTTAAAACCCCAATCGTTAGGAGAGAATCGTTATTATTATTATTATGCAATGAAACTAGGACAATTTTATTTGGCTAAGGATTTTAAAAACTCACCTATCTTCCTCCTAGCGTTTGTGCCTTATCCCACATGAATTGGCGTAGGCACTAGATTTTACGAAAGCAACTGTCATCTGACCTTCCAACCCAGAGGGGAAACGTGTTTTCCTTCACCGAGACTGGTAACTATCATATAAATATTCCGTATATAAGTTCCGAAAAACTCAGTGGTACGAGCCGGGGTTTGATCCCAAGACCTCCGGATTGAAAGTCGGACATCTTACCGCCAAGCTACCAGCGCTCTAAACTACGTACATAAATAAATAAATATTATGGGAACATGTTTTACCACCACATTTATCTAACTACTTACCTTAGCCAACAACAAAATTTTCTGTGTTCATTTGTTTAGTAACATTGACATTCATATTGCATTTGTGGTATTGTCTGTGGTTGATGTATTACATCATTTGTATAACATTTGGTTTTGAGTATAATATAGTAGTTTATGTAACTGTTACGTAATAAGGGTCCTTAAAATACGAGCGTGGTTTTATGAAACGAGCCGCAGGCGAGTTTCATAATAAGATCACACGAGTGTTTTAAGGCCTAATTACGTACAGTTGCATAGACTGCTTTATCTACACTCATATTATATATTCTAAATGAAGTGTTCGGAAACCATAGAATGACCGCCATTGCACCGCCATGGCCAACTCTTGTGCCGGCGGTCGGGCGGGCGCGTGCCGTTGGTCAGGAAGGAGCACAGGATTTACATTATGTTATCAAATTCGATGTTCGGAATTTTAAACTCATAACGTATCAATATATGAGCATGTAAAGTTAAAATTACGTTACTGCCACAGATAAAAAGCTTGTCATAGTAAAATCGGTTGTGGTAATGTTTGCCATTGCCTACCGTTTTTGAACACGTTTTAGAAGACTTACAATGTGAGTGTAAATAAGCATACATTACTGTGTCCATTGGAAAATTATTTTATTTTATTTTTAGTGTTTCGTACCAATACTTGGTTTACGAAACACTTATGGGATCACTCCGGTCGCCGAAATCGGTAAAACGCGTCTTTCTCGGAAACGGTTTAACGTAGAAAGCTGGAATTTGGAATAGGTATAGAAAATATCGGCTATAACAAGGTACCGAGGCTTTAACTGCTTAAATTTAATATTGTCTTCGGTTGCCGCGATAAGTTATTCATGAAATAAAACAATTAAAAAAGGATTTTATCGCGTGTACTGAGCTTAAATTACATACCGACGTTTCGAACACTTTACAGCGTTCGTGGTCAGCGGGTCGACTGAGGAAAAATATACAATTACCACCGTTCAAAAACTATCACAATATGCAAACCTACCCACATATTAAATATTAAACAAATTGTGTTTGCACATGCCAGAGGGGCATTTATAAAAACAAATGCTAATAATGTCACACTTAAACGAACACACAACTTTTATTTGTCACTTATTTTTTATTTAAGCGGTTAAACTAAGAAGCACTTATTTTACACCTTTAGCGAACAAAACTCACGTAAATATTTATTTTAACATTCACTTATAATGTTCGAACGAAAATGCTTGATTGAAGTCATGTTTCCAGCAGGATTTCTTCTGTCTTGGACACAATCAACGATTATATTTGTGTAACATCTATCCCCGTTTAAGGCAGTAAAATCACATACTCGTACCATTGGAATCCTCTTTGTCTTCTGCCAATCTTTTTGTATAATATTTTCGAAGTTTGTGGAAACATTGAACGAAAAGTTATTTTCTAAGATTTCTTCGTATGCGTCGATTTTCTTAAGTGCTTCAAGGTGAAAATGCAGCAAAACAAATTGTGACAAGAAAGTAGCCAGCGTGATCGCCAATAGCAGATAACTGTTGCTGAAGAGTTTTTGACGCAAACTACGTCTCTGCGTATGATGAACTTCTGTTATATCCATTATTATTGATGTATACAAGCGACGAAACTGAACAGGTCGACGGATCAAATGTGACTGTGAACTTGGTCTTTTGTTATGAAGATATATCATTAATTGAAGACGACCTAATTTCCAATTCTTATGTCGTACCATTGGGAACGTGGAATCGTGAATTTAAATGAGACAAACAAGCGATCGTATTGTTTTTCCTGATCAGGGTGCTGACCATGACAGCTGTGTCAATAGTTCAGTGAACGTCTCAGTGCGTGTTATAGATTACAGATTTTGGAGATGATTAAAAGTATATAATTCTACCTGAAGTTACTTGACTCACTGTAAATTCAAGATTTTCAAAACTATATAAAATTAACACACCTAGATAGTGTTTTCTGTCGAATGTCTATATACAAACTATGTATGGTAGACATTTTTTTCTACAGTTATGTGTGTTAAGAAATCGATGGTTTCTTTACGGTATTGACATCAAAAAACTAAAAAAATAATAATCGTCTACAGCTTGGACTTACAATGCATGAAAACGAAGTTTGACGTAAAAAAGCGACTAAAGGTTAGCAAACATATTTTTTGTCCGAATACATAATAAATTAATTCTAAAACGGAGACAGTTCCGACTCGGACTTGGCCAGATTTTTTATTATGGCTTTTACTCCTCGCCGGTTTATATTTTAGTTATTATATTAATTTTTCATAAAATATAAGCAACGTTATTCGGTTGAGGCCTTGCTGATTGTAAGGTGATAGCCTCCCTACAAACACGTGGGTAGCCGAGACCTCGGATCACCGTTTGTTCGACTAAAAAAGGGTGGTTACGCGTGTTTTGAGACTAATTTTTCATTAGCTGCACACTTGTTGGTTAGGTGGCCGCACAATAAGCTATCAATATTGCACACTGAACAACGTAAAAGAGGAAAAGCAAAAAACTATCCTAAAGACGGCGCAGCCATCTTGAGCTCAAACGATTATCTTGGAAAATATTATCAAAAACAAGCAAATTGTGTCAGAAAAATGTTTATTACCTACTAAATTTCCGTTTTAAGAATAAGTTAATAACAAGGTTAACGTATTTAATTGGTAATTGATATGTACATATGTATATTATATAACTCAAATAATAACGTTATTCGAGTAAAGAGAGAGCTAGTAGGTAAGTGGTTTTTAACATATTGCTTATAATTTACCAATAACTTTTTCCAATTATATCAACTTACATGTACAATGATCGATTGTATTTCTTTGAAATCTTTAGTAGAGTAACAAATAGAAATCAGAACATTCCAATAAAAAAATGGACTTGTTCCTAAATCAACGTTAGGTTAGATTTATTTTGACTATTGAGTTCCCGCGATACTCATGTCTGAGTAACCCGTTATAAATACATTTCTCTACTTCATCATTACAATCTGTCAATTAGATGACTGACAGATATAAATTAAAAACATATACTTTATAAACGTTGTCTATGATATTCTATAAGATTATCGCTGAACAATGTTCTTAGGGATTTTCATACAATATTATAACACGCTGTCCTCCTCCCCGACCGCCGGCACAATCCACCGGGAGATTGAGATTACTAAATTGTATAGAATCAGCAGGTTGTAAGACATTCGTCGAACTCAACCCTTACCGGCTTGCCTGTTATGAGCACTCGTAGAAAAATAATTGTATAAAATAGTGACATAATTAAGCTTTGCAAGATTCGTGGCCTAAACACGGTACTCGACTGAAAAGCTCTTAACGATTGTATAAAATACTATTTAAGGTTAAAAATTACAAGCACCTCATATCACATAAGAGTACCGTATAATTATATACATGTTATAAGAATAAATAAAATTACGTATTTGCCGTCCTGATTTTCGTACATACAAATCAAATACGCATAAGGTGTGATTATCTTTTTATTACCTTCTTATAGTAATATAATAGGAAACATAGTAAATTACTTGCCGTAAAATCACCTACCATAAGGTTACAACATGGGTACTATTCAGAAAAGATTTGTTTTAATGTCGACGTCACGCTCGCTCGCAAGCATGCTCTATTCACAAAAGCGAGGGAGACGCACAAGTAAAAGTTAATTGTTATTACATTTAACGTTTACAAATAAAACCAGTCGTTATATTATGTATACTAGTTTCCATCCTACTTAATAATAATGCCATGCTAGGTAATTAATTAGGATTGATTGATAGACTGACTAAAAACTAAACATGTATGGCCGGCGAGCTGTATATTCACAAGATTTTTTTTTACTCACATTGTTTGTCAGTTAGACAACACCCGATGACCTTCAAATTGACTTGATGATAAGCAGTTTTTAGGTACCTATAACTACTTGTAAAACTTTCGTAAGGCTCTAACATATTATAGTAGTTTATGTAACTGTTACGTATTAAGGGTCCTTAAAACATGAGTGTGGTTTTATGAAACGAGCCGCAGGTGAGTTTCATAATAAGATCACACGAGTGTTTTAAGGCCTAATTACGTACAGTTGCATACACTGCTTTATCTACACTCATATTATTTATCCAAAATGCCGTATTCGGAAACCATAGAATGGCCGCCATTGCACCGCCATGACCAACTCGATTGTGTCGGGGAGGCGCGTGTCAGGCTGTCGGCGGATGCGCGGGAGGGTGCAGGTGTACATTATGTTATCAAAACTCATAGCACATCAATAATTGAGCATGAAAAGTTAAAATTACGTTACTGCCACGGATAAAAAGCTTATCATAGTAAAATCGGTCGTGGTAATGCTAGCCATTGCCTACCGTTTTCGAACACGTTTTAGAGAACTTACAATATGAGTGTAGATAAAAATTATTTATAACGGGTTACTCACGTAATTTAAGTCGATTTTTACTCGACATGTTTCGATTAGGGAATGCAAACCGGTAAATAATTGCATAGAAATTACCGGTTAACCGGTAAATTACCGGTAATTCTCATACAAAATATTAACCGGTTGCATTCCCTAGTTTCGATCATCAAAATCTGCAATTGCAATTAAAAACTCATTCCGTCCAACGCTATTTCTTATAAACTATCATTACACAACTTTCTTAAATTGCACCGGACCCCAAGGTCTTTACTAATTAAGCGCGTTACATCTTTCACTAACAAAACCACATGTTCTACAACCATCTCTTTCCCCCACAAAACTTGAAGAGAGATACATATATCTCGGATAAATCTGAATATATAAGTTAGAGATATTGTTTTGCAATTGTTTCCTTTCAATGGCCTTCAATTGAATCAAGTATTGGGTCAAGAAAGCTGTAAAACAATACTTTCATCCGCTTACTACGACTGTAACTAGTTATTACGACATTTGGTTTTTAATTAAATTGAGAATCATTTACGTGTTAACTTGGGTTGAATAGCGTCTATAAATCGGCACGCAGATACAATTTAAAAAAAGAAATATGTGGAAAAACACTGCCTAAATTCGATAACCATTGTATTGTATTGTATTGTAGTACGGGCAGGTTTCCGCAACTCGACGTCTAGCGCCTATTTTGCGTAAAGGGGGAGGGCGGCTAGTCCAGCCAGCCCAGCTCCTCGAGGAATCCTATCAAACCTTTGATGTTGAGTAGGACCTCGGGGAGATCACCTGGGGATCCGAGGTGTTTTGCCCTGTACGGGGCCACTCCGTTGCACTCCAGCACCACGTGAGAGGCTGTTTCTTCTGTCTCCATGCACCCACGGCACAGGGGACTGTCTGTAACACCTAAGTTAAAGAGATGTTTGTTAAATGGTCCATGACCTGTTATCACACTAGTTACCATCCTTAAGCGGATTTTGCCGAGACGGAGAAGTGTTTTGGTGAGTCTGTCGTTAATACTAGGCATGGCTTGTTTAGCCTGTCTGCATTCCTCATGACTTTGCCAATGTGTTATGTGCAGTCTCCCGGTTCGTTCCAGCAGCGTCGAGCGTACCTTGCTGAAGGGCGTCAAAAGAATAGGCTCCGGGCCAATTGACCCAGCACCCGACCCCTGCCTGGCCAGCTCATCCGCAGCGTCATTCCCCCGGGATCCGCTGTGACCTTTGATCCATTGAAGGACAATATTGTTATTTTGACCTACCTCCATTAGTCGTTCATGACACTCGTGTATAAGTCCAGATGTAATGATGTGACTTCCTAGAGCCATCAGTACTGCCCTACTGTCAGAGAGTATACGGATGGAGGCTCCTGTTACTTTCCTTGCAGTTATGGCGGCAGCCGCATTGATGATGCCCATGCACTCAGCTTGAAATACTGAGTTGTGAGCGCCCAGCGGTGTGACTATAGACATGTTCAGGTCTTCAGAAAAAGTTCCGCAACCTGACCCCACGTCTGTTTTAGATCCATCAGTGAAGATTCTCAGTTCCCGGAGGTTGAGTCCTTCCTGATTGTCGTCCTCATGTAATTGTATTTTGTACCTTTTATCGAAGACAGCACGTTTGTGAATCCGATCCGTGCCTGCCCTTAGTACTGGAAGTTCTTCGTATACCCTTCCCAGGCATATTGTGTGCAGAGTGTTCAAATTAGACCATACGTTGAGGGTTCGCAACCTTACCGCTGACAGGGCAGCCTCCTGCTGTATGTGGAGGTGAAGCGGTGGAAGGTTTAGCATGACTTCCAAGGCTGCGGTCGGAGTGCTCCTCCAGCAACCTGTGGTAGCCACACATGCAAGCCTCTGTAGTTTCTGCAGCTTGTTTCGTACGGTGGCGAGGTTCGTTCTTGGCCACCAGACCAGCGCCCCGTAGCAGAATAGAGGCCGGATTATCGTCTTGTAGAGCCAGAGAGTGATTTTTGGGTTGAGCCCCCACCTGTTACCAATCATTCTTCTGCACTGCCAGAAGACGACTTCGGCCTTGTTAATGCGTTTGTTTATGTGGTTGGTCCAATGGAGTCTACTGTCAAGAGTGAGTCCTAAGTACTTTACCTCATTGGTCAGTTGTAACTCAGTTTGGAACAGTTTTGGTTTGGTAAAGCTGCCAAGTGCCCTTTTGTTGGTGAACATTACCATTTCTGTCTTGGTGGGGTTTACTGATAGGTCGAATTCCTTGCACCAGCGCTCCACGATTCTGAGAGCTGCCTGGGTGAGGTCACAGACCGTACTGGCGAATTTACCTGATATTAATATCGCCAGATCATCAGCATAGCCAATTGTGTAAAGGTGTTCCTTGTTTAGTTTGGTTATAAGGTTGTTAACTACTAGGTTCCATAACAACGGTGATAGGACTCCCCCTTGTGGGCATCCTCGCACCGCCGCTACGGCCTGCGGCTCACCTGCATACCTTATAGTCCTTTTGTTGAGCATGTTCATGATCCACTTGGTCAGTCCGGGTTCCGTGCCGTGATTAGTTAAGGCATTCCCTATACTGGCGAAGTGGGTCTTATCGAAAGCGCCTTCAATGTCAATAAACGTGCCGAGGCACATTTCTTTGTCACCGATGGCCCTCTCGATCCGGCTAACGACCATGTGAAGAGCCGATTCTGTAGATTTACCTGAGCTATTCGATAACCATGTACATTTTCGAAATTACAGTTAATTTCCTTATTAGTCTTCTTACAAATTGTAATTTCATTATCAAATGATCAATACAATTCGTACCCTCCGAATCACACATACTCGTTAAGGTTTAATACAATTAATATTGAATACCATAACAAAAATTCCACAACCCTCTAGGGAATAAGCTATTACTATAACTCCATCTACACTGCGTGTAATGTCACACTTTATATATAAGTAAGTGTGACGAAAACTAAATTAACATATTAACCTAAAGTCACTAATTTTGCCACAAGTGTTGTACAGGACTAAAATTTTAGGTAGATAAAATAGGTTAGATTTTAGGTAGATTTGAGGTAAAATAGTGCAATAGTATGTCGCATTCTTATTTTCAAATACATAAACAATACTTCAAAAACTCATTCTATCGCAAACATAACTCCAACACTCAACCAGGCACGGATCCAGGATTGCGTTCAAGGGGGGGGGGGGGGGGGGGGCAATTTCCTTTACAAAAAATCTCGCGGTCCGCACATATGGCCCCCCTAGTATCTCAAAAAATAATTAACCAGTATTGAAGTTGTATTGGAGTTGCATCGGAATAATTTTAAAGCAAATTCTAATATATCTGATCTGATTCAGACGTTTAGCCGCTAGCTGTATTACTTACTTAATACATTGGAGTTGTATTGGAGTTGGATCGTGTCTACACGTGTTTTAAAGTTAGAATACGGCCCAGTATCGTATATCTTCGAATTAAATCATGGTTTAAATATGTGTGTAACATCGGTAGCTCTGTTTGCATAATAACGTAGCAGATGTGCAACTGTTACACGTGAAGGTCAATAACCTCAAATATCAGGTTGCGTTGATTTTACTTTATAGTTAGTTAGTTATCCTGGGCGTTTTTCCGCAAGTCGACATCCAGTGTGCCTATTTTGCGTGAAACGGGGGTAGCACTATTATTCCAACCACCCCAGCTCCTCAACGAAGCCCAGCAGAGCTTTCAGGTTGCCTGCCGCCTCGCGCAAGGTGCCTGGGGTCCCTAGGTGTTTATTTCTGTATACTTCTACCTGTTTGCAATCTAGCAGAATGTGTTTTGTTGTTTCGTCCGCCTCCATGCATGCTCTGCACATGGGGCTGTCTGTCCTACCTATTGTGAAGAGGTGTTTGTTTAGTGTGTTGTGTCCTGTTATCAGTCCCACTAATTTGCGTAGCTGGGGTCTTCTTGTCCTCAAAAGTGTTTTGGTAAGTTTGTGATTGTATTCAGTTACTATTTCTTTGGTTTGTCTACAAGTGTCCATTTCTTTCCAGTATGTTTGATGTAGTTGTTTGTAGTGGTGGTCAAGTTGGTTGTTTATGTGCGAATATGGTAAGGGTACGATGGGTTCGGGTCCATATGCCGGTGTATCTGAGCCCTTACGGGCTAGCTCATCCGCAGCATCGTTCCCTCTCGAGTTACTGTGTCCCTTGATCCATTGCAGTGTCACCTTATTGCCATCTTCGCATACCTCTGAGAGGCTTTGATGGCATTCGTGTATGAGTCTAGATGTAATTCTGTCGCAACCTAGCGCTTGTAGTACTGACTTGCTGTCTGATAGTATACATATGTTTTCGTGTTTTAGCTGTCGTCGTTTCACTGCATTGCAAGCTTCTATTATTCCCACACATTCTGCTTGGAATACTGTGTTATGTGCTCCGAGTGGTTTAGAGATGTGAATATTCAGGTCCTCCGAGAAGACACCACAACCTGTTCCTTCGTTGGTTTTTGATCCATCTGTGAATATTCTTAGTTCTGTTTGATTTAGTGCTTCTTTTGAGTCTTCTGTTAGTGATATGGCATACTCTTTCCAGAAGATCGTATTTTTGGGTATTCTGTCGATTACCGCATCCAGCATTGGAAATTTCGACAGTATGTTATCGTATATCCTCGTGTGCGGTGTTTTATGTTTGGTCCACAAGTTTTGATTTTTTAGGCGAGTAGCCGTTGCGGCTGCTTCTTTTTGTATATATAGGTGTAGTGGTAGAAGCCCTAGCATGATTTCCAGCGCCGCTGTCGGAGTTGTTCTCATGCAGCCGGTCGCTGCTATGCATGCTAGCCTTTGCATTTTCTGTAATTTGTTGATTGAGGTAGTAAGTTGAGTACGGGGCCACCATACTACAGCTCCGTAGCTTATCATTGGCATTATTATCATTTTGTACAGCCACAGTATAATGTGGGGGGCTAGACCCCATTTCTTGCCCACCATTCTCCGACATTGCCAGAAGGCGACTGTCGCTTTGTTTAGTTTGTTGTCCAGGTGTTTATTCCAGTTCAGTTTTTCGTCTTAAGTAATTCCTAGGTACTTTACTTCTTTAGAAAGTGTTAGTCTAGATCCAAACAAGGTTGGCATTTCGTATGTACCCAATTTCCGTTTATGAGTAAAGAGAATTGTGTCAGTCTTTTTTGGGTTTACCGATAGGTCATTCTCCTTGCACCATTTCTCTACTATTTTCAGTGCTGTCTGTGTAAGGCCGCACAGAGCGCTTGTCACTGGTCCATTGATCATTATTACTAGATCATCTGCGTACCCTATTGTCAGGAATAGATTGTTGTTTAGCTTTGTTATCAGGTCATTTACTACCAGGTTCCATAAAAGTGGCGAGAGTACACCTCCTTGAGGGCATCCTCTCATGACGAGCGCCTGGTGATTTTGGTTCTCCGAGAGTCTGATGATTCTCTTTCTTAGCATGTTCATTATCCATTCTGTAATCAATGGTTCGGTTTTATGTCTGTTTAGAGCTTGTTGAATGCTACTAAAATTTGTCTTGTCGAAAGCTCCTTCTATATCAATGAAGGTGCCTAGACAGGAGTTTTTCCTTGCTAGCGAAGTTTCTATATTATTTACAACGGCATGCAGTGCTGAATCTGTCGATTTGTCTTGTGTGTATGCATGTTGGTTTGGGTGAATACCTATGTTTTTGAGTGCCGTGTCCTTCAGTTCTCTGTCGCATAGTCTTTCTAGTATTTTTAGCATGAAGGAGGTAAGGCTGATGGGTCTGAATGATTTCGGATCTGTGTAATCAGTTTTTCCTGGTTTTGGTAGAAAGATCACCTTTACTTCTCTCCATTTCTGGGGGATGTATCTGAAGGCGATGCAGCTACTCAGTATACCAGATAGTTGTTCGATAAGTTTGTCTCCTCCCCATTTTAGGAAGGCTGGGTATATCCCATCTATTCCTGATGATTTAAAGTTGCTGAAACTGTTGGTTGCCCAGGCTGTTTTGGTCCGTTCAGTTATACGCTCCGCTATCTTCCACTCGTCTTGGGTCGGATGATAGCTTTCTGTTTTTGCATCCCAGTCTTGTATGTCAACTACTTTGCAGCCTGGGAAGTGGGTTTCTACCAGTAGGCTTTCGGTCTCGGCTGGGTTACTGGTAGTGCTATTGTCCACCCTTCTCAGCGTGCCTAGTAATTGTTTCGGTTGATCAGCCATGATCTTCCTTGTTCTATTTGCTAGGGTGTTCGTAGATATATTGTCGCAGAAGTTCCTCCATGAGGCTGATCTTCTGTATCTTATTCGCTTTTTGTATTCTGATTTGGTTGTTTTATATTTGTCCCAGTCTTCTTCAGATTTTGTATTCATGGCTCTGTTTAGTTGTTTCCTCATTTTTGTTCTTATTCGTTCCAACTCTGGACCCCACCAGCTACTGTTATTACATTTTCCACTAGTTGGTGGTGTCGACAGTGGGCATGTGTCTTCGTAGCAGTCAATTATGTTTTTAGTGAGCATCTTTACCTGTTCCTCTAGCTCTTCTGTGTTGTTTGGTCTGTAAGTGTTTGTGTTGCTGTGTATTTTACTTTATATTCATTACTTGTGTTTTCTTTACATTCAATATGGCTGAGTGAAAGACCAGCGGTAGTTTGTTTATAATAAGGTCAGGTGGGGTAAGGGAAACAGTATAGAAATTCCATACATGTGTAGCTCTTTCCCGGGGGTTCCAATTGCCCCATCTGACCTTAAATAAATAAATAAATATTAATGGGATAATCTTACACAAATCAGCCTAGTCCCACAGTAAGCTCAATAAGGCTTGTGTTGTGGGAACTAGGCGACGATATATATAATAGAATAGATAGATATAGATAAATACTTAAGCACATAGACCACATCCATAACTCAGGAACAAATATCCGTGATAAACACATAAATAAATGCCATGACCAGGAATCGAACCCGGGACCTACTGCTTCGTAGGCAGGGTCACTACCAACTAGGCTAGGAGGCCCTTATACCGTCATTCAGTAACGACTGTCAAAACTAAAATGCGGTGGACAATCGTTTGCCTCTATCCTTTATGTCGTTGTTTGTTAGAAATATACTAATTTTGTTTTTTGGGAGATTATACAATATACATAATATTTGATACAATAATGTGTGGCACAAACTAAATAATGAAATAAAAATTTAAAAAAATGTGTAAAATAAAAATTGTGTATTCTACTATTTATATACAAAAACCTATTAACTATATCCTGAAGTTAGGTACTATTGAAATAAAGGTGACTAAAATATACCAATTCCAGTGAAAAATTACCGTTTTTTTAAAAGCCCGATTTTTTTTGGTCCAAGTACTGCACTAACAGTAAACAATGACACTTCCAGAGCGTGGGTGACGAGTGATCATAGGTTTTACAAAAAAAAACGGCCAAGTGCGTGTCGGACTACGCATAATGGAGGGTTCCGTACCGACTATCGAAAAAAATAATATCGCAAGGTCGTATCTGCCTATGTACGTAGTTTTTTGGAGATATCTCAAAAACGTCTAAACCGATAATGTTCAAAATAATTTTCGTGGAAAGAATATTCAAATCTTCTTGAATTTTTTCATAATTTTTGGACGTACGGTTCAAAAGTTACAGGGGGGACACAACTTTTTTGACTATTGGAGTGATTATTTCTGAAAATATCTACTTAATCAAAAATGTTTAAAGGAACCTCAATGTTACTTTTCAAGACCTATGGGTTGATATGCATCATGTTGATATTTGGTAGAATTTTTTTTTTGTCAATAAGTTACGTGTATGGAGTGCCAACCCTAAAATTTTTTTTCAGCAATTTCAGTACAGAACTAAGTAGCGGCACGGAAAATACAACTTATGTTAAAATTTGATAAAAATCCGTCCAATAGTTTCCGAGTAAAATGGCTGTGACATACGGACGAACGGACGGACGGACGGACATGATGAAACTATAAGGGTTCCGTTTTTGCTCGTTTGGCTACGAAACCCTAAAAATAGGGATAGCCGAAGCTTACAAACTGGTATAACTAATGTCAAAATTAATTGCATTAATTAAGGCAATGTTTGCACCCCGCTGCAAATAATTATGCGCACTGAGTTATTGCGGTGCATTAGTACATTACATACAGCAATTCTATGACTAGGGACCGGTCTTGATTACCTAAACAGAAAGTGCAACTTTGCCCAAAATTATTCAGCATTCAGGTGTTTCCTCCCGATGACCTTTAAATTGACGTTTATAACTGATACAATTTGTTTGGTGAAGAAAGAAAAATATATGTGAATATTTATACCGTATTTTTCTTCAATAGTACTTATCACCCCAGAACGCGGTAAATTGCTAGTCGCAATGAAGCCCTCACTACGCTCAAGGTCCCACGTATTGCCTCGTGTAAAATGTGTTGTTTTCTATTCTTGTTGTACAAAGTACTATTATTCAAACACCTGTCAGTTTATCTAATTTTAGATTTGAGTAAAGTTTACCACAGCATTGCAACGTTAGCTCGGTCATTAAGTTATTACTGCATCGCATTACTGCAATGCGCGTAATGCACTATTACATATGTGATCTAATCTTTGCGTCTAATTATTTAGGAATTCGGTACGATAATTGAAAAATCTACAAGAAATGCGTTGATAGGGTAGTAGTACAGCTAGTGACCTGAATTTAAACCTAGGGATGCAGCAAAAATCGACTTAAATTACGTGAGTAACCCGTTATAAATATTTTTAATATGCTAGGGACGCAGGTTTAAACCACGGGGTTTCTCGGTACTTATGTGTGAAAAATTATTAGGTATTTATTGACAAGTCGCTTTTCGGTGAAGAAAGACATAACTATCAGGAACCGAATTCATTCGACGACCTACAACCTACAATCGTTGGGTTAGGTATAGGTGCCTGGTGCCTTTGCCAATTCTTGGGCTAAAATGGCCAAGCGGACCTAAGGTTACAGAACATGGTCGGACAGACTACCGTGTAGCAGTGGGAGGCGTTCTGAGTACTTGATTCCCAACGGCTTGCCTGGTTCAGAACAAATTAACGCGCTATATCGAAGAAGAAGCAAGTCAAACTAACTCAGGCTTGGCCAACTCAAATGCTCAACGCGCCGTGAACGATTGCGTTCATATGGATTGCTTTTTCACGAAAAAAAATCCCCGAACCTCTGACGCGTGCTTCAAAAATAGTGCGCGTGCTTAGAATATCTAAAATGTTTCTTTCTTTCTTCTTTAAAAAAACAATGCACTTATTTTGGTGAAGCAGGCATTACAGACGAGAGGGACAATTATAAATAGGCTGTCAGTAAAAGTTCACAGCATTAGGACAGCGTTTTTTTTTATTCCACGACGGTGGCAAACGATGGTAAGCAGCTACCGTAGCCTATGGACGCCTGAAACCCAAGACGTGTCACATGCACGTTGCCGACCCTTTACAAAAAGGAGGACTCACTGTGTTGACGGCTAAAGGAACAAGAGGGTCCCTCACCGTCAACACAGTGGATGCTCTTTGAGCTCTTTGACAACCTTACCACCAGCAGGAACACAACACTATAAGGTGGATGTACTTCCCCAGCAGTCGGGCTCTGCTCCAGATTCCAGAGATGTAGGTAATAAATGCATTATAATAGGAAAGGTTTAAAACTCGCGAGTGTTGACTACAAACGATCCATCGTGGTTAATTGACCTGCCATTTGGCTTCTGTACAGACCTGCATCTTGTGATGCTATTGAATTAGCGCGGGAATGTAGGGCACCCGTATTAATTAAGTGTACTTAATACAGACATTAAACAACAAAGAACACAATAATTGTAAATATACCTACAGATGCGCAAGTTACGAGAATATTTCCAAAAATCGAAAAAGTTGCGAAAATTACTGGATTTTTTGAGAAAATTTTGATATACTGGAACATTTGCGTATAGTACGGAAATACAAAACATAAAATGAGAGAGAGAGAGAGAGAGAGAGTACAATGGAGATGGCCACTAGGCGCTACTTACGAAATAACGGAACGAAAGGGTTAACATCATCTTCTATGAAATATATCTCAAGAGCATTAAAATATTTTTTTATAAGCCATAAAAAATTCGTTACTATGAAGAAATTATTAAAAAAATTACACTGAGGTGCATAATTAATAATTATTGATGTTTTTTGTGGCACATCATAACCGAAACTATAATACCTACAATCGTAAACGTTTTAAAACGTTGTATACTGCCAAACTCAAAATAATTACCTTATCAATCAACGACAGACGCATCAACATTTTCATCACCGCTCCATATTAGACTAATTTCTTAATCAAACTAGTTTGCCGAAAAACCGCCCTAGCAAAAAAGCCTACACACACGAAATCCGCTGATACGGCGAAAGTACACCGAGATGCTTGCACCCAGTATAAAACCGCCATGAGTAGGGGACCCGACACATTCCACCGCCGCATTTCGCTGCACACACAGGCAAAGCGAATATGAGACTACTGGTTAGTAAAATCAAATTTAAAAAGTGAAGTGAAGTGTTTTGTGACGTTTGAAATTGGAATTTGGAATATAGTGTTTTGTTTGGAGTTTTAATTTTGAAATTTAGTGGTTATTGAAACAAAATTTAAATTAATTATACATTTTGGAAGTGCTCCAGCTACTTATATAAGTAAATACAATTAATTAAGTGTCTTTTTTCTGGATGCAATACTTATTTGCGACTAGTTTTATTTTGTTTTAGGTACCTAAATTACAAAAAAAAAGAAAGTTATCGACTCATTATAATATTTAAAATATATCAATATAATGTATTTAAAAAGTTTTTACAACAATAATAAAAACAGTAACACCACTAAGTAGTAGTAGTAGTTGTAAAGTGACCACATTTAGTGCAAGAGCGAAGAACATTTATTATATCCGATCAATAAACATTGTAAGTAAATAATCTTTTTTTTCTGTTACAGAAATCCTCCCTAATCTTGGCCGTGGCCATCAGCCTAGCCACGGCAGAGGAGAAGGCGGAGAAAAAGGCTGAACTGACCGAGAAGAAACAGGAGAAGCGCGGCCTGTCCGACTTCGGCTGGCACGATTTTGGTGGCCAGGAGAGCTACGGACACGGACAAGAACAACACCACGGACAAGAACAACACCACGGACATGAACACCACGAGGTCCACAAGACAATTACAACAGTGAAGAAGGTCGCCGTCCCCTACCCCGTGGAGAAGCATATCCCGGTCCCCGTGGAGAAGATCGTCCACTACCCGGTCAAAGTACACGTACCTAAGCCGTACCCAGTCGTCAAAACTGTTCACTACCAAGTGAAGGAAATCGTCAAAGTGCCGGAATACATTAAGAAGCCTTACCCAGTTGAGAAGGAAGTGCCGGTACCAGTCCATGTGCACGTTGATAGACCAGTACCCGTTAAGGTTTATGAAAAGGTCCCCTATCCGGTTGAGAAACACGTGCCATACCCAGTTGAGGTGCATGTGCCCCAGCCATACCCAGTAGAGAAGGAAGTCAAATACCCAGTGAAGGTTCCCGTCAAGGTGAACGTGCCCTACCCAGTTGAGAAGATCGTCCACTACCCCGTCAAGGTCCATGTTGACAACCCAGTGCCCGTCCATGTTGAGAAGCCCGTCCCCTACCATGTGGAGAAGAAGGTTCCTTATCCAGTGGAGAAGAAGGTACCCTACCCCGTGAAGGTGCACGTTGACAGGCCAGTCCCAGTTCACGTTGAGAAGCCAGTGCCCTACACCGTTAAAGTGCCTTACCCCGCGCCGTACCCAGTGGAGAAGCTTGTCCCATACCCAGTGGAAAAGAAGGTGCCCATCCCTGTTCACGTCCCAGTGGAACATCCAGTGCCCGTTCACATTGAGAAGCACATTCCCCACTACGTGGAGAAGCACGTCCCACACCAAGTGAAGATCGGAGTTCCCGTCATCCAGGAGCACCACCAAGAACACCATGAACACCATGGTTATGAGAGCCAGGGTCTTGAAAACCAGGGCCACGAAAGCAATGGCCAGGAAAGCTATGGTCATGAATCTTTAGGAGGAGGGGAGGGTCAAGGTTATGAACACCATGACTTCAGCGGCTACGAGAGTGGACACCATTAAGAACTGATCTCTTTGTTGTTTAGCTTGTAAAATGTTAATTTGTGTATAGTTCTCAGCTTAAGTATTGTTTAGTTTTGCGACTGGTTTATGTAAATAGTACGGAGAGTATTAAAAACGTGATATTTTTTTAATGTTTTATCTTTCATTTCCTATACTCCTATATTTAGAAAGAATTGTGTTTATTTCATGATGAGTCTGCGTAAAAGAGGTAATACTCGTACGTATTTATATGCAAAGCGATTGCGATGCTACGTTAGATAATCCCTAACAACTGTAATTTGGATAAGTAAGTACATTTCTGCATAAACTGAACCATTAACAGTTCAGTGACACATTATCCAACATGAGCATAATAATCAAACCCAGCAGCGTAATAGTTATAATACCATCGTCCACA
This sequence comes from Pammene aurita, assembly GCA_947086415.1. NCBI lineage: Eukaryota > Metazoa > Arthropoda > Insecta > Lepidoptera > Tortricidae > Pammene > Pammene aurita. The sequence goes on from OX352298.1 coordinate 3,304,073, forward strand.
CTGTTAATTGTCCATCATGGACCTTATGCCTTTTTTAATAAGGTCCACCCATGTACAGTTAAGAGTGTTGCAGTTTGTACTATGTTTGAACTATAATAATGATTATTCGACATTAAGTTGCTTAATACGTCACTTAGGGCACTTGATACGTCATGACGATTACATCAAAACTACTAGTGAAGGGATAAAACCAAAACGAAGAGGCCGAGGAAGACCAAGACGTGCGTTTCTAGATCTAGCCAACGTCATGGCGTATCAAGGCGGAAAACAAAAAGGAATGGCGATTACTCCACCGACAAGAGCCAGGCTCTTACAATTATGGAAGTTGCTTAAGAATTAAATCCATAACACAATATTAAAATAGTTTGCAAACGTGACCTTAATTAAAATGTCACATATGTAACTTACATCCAAAACGCATACCTATAGGTAGGTAACATGTCGCACGAAGTGAAAAAAGAGACGTGAGTGTAACCGTTCATATTTTATAGTGTTAGTATAACTAAATTTAATTGTAATCAATAACAATCAAAAAGTGTCCAAATATGAGTATTTTATTATCACCAAATTGTACTGGCCAGATGGCAGGATGACCTACATAAGAGGGCCGACAGCGACTGGATGCGTTAAGCAACAGACCGGGCTCTGTGGCGTACCTTGGGAGAGGCCTATGTCCAGCAGTGGACTGCAACGGGCTGATGATGATGAAATTGTACGAGTATGTACTAATGTGCAAACATTAACATTGTAGTTAATTTCCTTAAAAAGATCTTAGTCAAGAATATGTAAAATATTTATAACTCTTTCATTTTATCTCGTCGTTAAAGTCGTGGGAGCGAAAACATTGCATGCTAGTAACCGCAACTCTGTCAGAACCGAAACGGCTTAAACATATTTTATTTAACAAGCGATTTTATTGCTAATTGCTCGGAATTTAAATCTTAGATTATTCTGTATGTTTGCTTTATCTTGTCACTTTATCTCATAAGAGCCATAATTTACTGTACTCCTAAAAGGTATAAGTTTTGGTTAAAACTTATATGTAGTTGTGTCCATTTCTACCTGAGAGGTATAATTATGCGTACACATACATAAGTTACAGGTTAGGCTGAATATTACTAAATATAAGGATGTTATGTAACATTTACATAACGCTTAAGTATTCTGGTTTCACAGTGCTTGGAATTATACATTGATTTATGGTTATGATTGACAAATGATAGATAATATCGATACAAATTGTGACACTCCAGTTAGAATTAATAGGTGCAATATACAACAATATTTATCTTTTAATCTCAGTAGATGTTCACATTGAAAAAATATGTAGGTAATAACGAATTTTTTTTTTACTATTAAATAAAAAACCAATTGAATTATTTCCGAGAAAGTTGTGGAAAATTCGTAAAAAAAGGTATTAATCGTTTTTTTTTATTTCTTTGACATAAGAGATATTTTCATTTACATTTTTATTGAATAATAATGGATTTCTAGTGTTTTACTTAAGTTCAATTCTACCTAAAATTTACCATAAAAATTACATATTCATATTAATGCCCATTTTTAGGGTTCCGTAGTCAACTAGGAACCCTTATAGTTTCGCCATGTCTGCCCGTCCGTCCGTCCGTCCGCGGATAATCTCAGTGACCGTTAGCACTAGAAAGCTGAAATTTGGTACTAATATGTATATCAATCACGCCGACAAAGTGGTAAAATAAAAAGTGGAAAGAAATGTTTTATTAGGGTACCTCCCCTATACGTAAAGTGGGGAGTGGTTTTTTTTTCATTTCAACCCTAACGTGTGATATATTGTTGGATAGGTATTTAAAAATGAATAGGGGCTTACTAAAATCATTTTTTGATAATGTAAATATTTTCGGAAATAATCGCTCCAGAAGTAAAAAACAATGTGTCCCCCCCCTCTAACTTTTGAACCATAAGTTTTAAAAATATGAAAAAAATCTCAAAAGTAGAACTTTATAAAAACTTTCTAGGAAAATTATTTTGAACTTGATAGGTTGAATAGTTTTAAGCAGGTGTTTATTGTATCTGTAATTTCTACAAAATCACAATGAAATGACGTGATTTCAAATAAAGTAAAAACGGTGAAAATCGGTTCACGCAATAAAGAATTATCCCATAAAAATCATCTTCCATACTTTAAGCTCGCGAGCAATAGTTTACTTAATTTGCCGATAGATGTCGCTGTACGTGGAACGCTCATATCATATCCTACATGGCGGTGTTATTTTAACTCTTAAGTGGGGACACTTATTTACTGTGACGGACGGAAAACTACGGAACCCTACACTGAGCGTGGCCCGACACGCTGGCCGGTTTTTACACCTCATAAAGGTAAAACCTGTAAATGTAAATCATTCTAAAATTAGACAAATTAATTTAAAAGTCAAATCATAACGGCGTGGCATGCTTGGCAAAAACAAAGTAACGGAGTTGCGTTACGTATGTGTGTTTGTAAATGCAATTTGCTTAATTCATATTACATGATCACAGTAATCAGAGTTAACTGCCTTGTTGACGTTTTTTATTTAGCACTGTTGTGTGAATGAGACGGAGACATTACTTCAGCATTAATAAAGAATGTTTTACATTTTGTTAATACAGAAAAGGAGAGATATACTATAAGATTCGTCAGAGTAAAGAGGTCCAATAAAAGGTATCCAAATGACGTAGTTCGTTTTGTTTCCGAAATACAATCTGATATACATTAAGCAGGACGTCTGCTAACGATACCACAATGTTTATAAATAAAGGAAAAGTTGAAAAATCCACTGCCTGAGGCCTGTCTTGTCCGAGGTAGTGGATTATTTGGTCTACTTTTCTTTATTTCTAACCATTTACGAATCTACATACTTGTAAGTATAATATTCTGATATGTTAGTTTTAACACTTACCATTTGATGTAATTTAGTAAATTGTTATTTCTCTTTGCACCAAATTTTGAATTATAATTTCAATCTAAGTTTCCAGCCTGTTAGGTACTCATACTGGTTAGTATCCTACGGCCTTCGTTTCCCATTTGTCACCTTATATAAGTACCCACAAACATGCTTATTGGGTTGTCCTCAAAGTATCCTACCGTTCCACAGTTACCATTCGTTTTACCCTTTTTCTTTAAAAAATAATCTCTACCGTCTTACGCTTCATAGAAACAACGGTTCTATAAGCGTTATCTTCATAGTTTCAATTTCAATTTATTTAGTCAAAAAATGTTTGTTTTTTAATTTAAAACTTACCTGATGTAGGGTATGTTGGCCGGAATGTGGTACTTGGAGCCAGGGTCGAAGTCTAGCTCTGATCGGAGGACTGGCGGCTTGATGCCCTGATACTGCTCCCTGTGACAAGAGATCTTCATTACCATCAATCTTATCAATATCGTCTTTAAAAATATTTATAACGGGTTACTCACGTAATATAAGTCGATTTTTGCTCGACATGTTTCGATCAATTTACGATCATCATTCTCACGAGCGGCCTTCCACGACGGCAGCGGTCAAGCCGAATTAAATTACGTGAGTAACCCGTTACAAATATTTTTAATATGTCTCACGTAGAGTCTCACGAAAGTTTTATAGTTAAAATATCGTCTTTAGTTTTGCAATTAGCATTGTATATCGTTAACCTAGTTTTTAGTATAAATCTTAACCAAATTATTTGCCTAACTTCAGCTTCACATGCAATGCCACTTTATTAACAAGAACATTGCATAAACTGGCCTCGGTTGGTTGAAGCTAAGGAGGCAGAGCATGAACGTGATCAATGGATATCCTAAGATTATCCGGAGGCAAATAAAACGGCCGAGCTATACTTTTTTAACTATGGCTTGGCGTAGATTGATTGGCTTTAGCTAGGATCTGATAACTTTTTTACACCAAAAGCGTTATGAGCAGCAGTCAATTTCAATTTGCATCAGAGGTAGGTACGAGTTATTATGACAAAAACGGGACTTAATCGCGTACACTTACTTTTATTATTTTCCTGACGTTTCGAGCGTGCCGTAACGCTCGTGGTCGCAGGCAGACTCTTTTTTCAGGCAGGCAGACCCGTTTTTGTCATAATAATGAGTGAAAATCGTGTAAGTTTAAATCAGTACGTAGGTACGAGTATGTTTCTTTTGCGATACATTCCAGAAATGGGGCGATGTGCTTATAATTTATACCATAAAAGCTCTTCTAGGGGGCGAGTACATAGTAAAAAAATAATAGACGTAAAACATTAAGCATACTAGTGTATATGTCTTAATTGCTAGTTTTACGCAAGTGTCCATAACATACTTCAACATTTCCGACAAACCGTATCAAGCTATCAATCAAACCATCATTAAATACTTCGTCGGTACGACTACATCAATCTTTATTGAACTACATGGCCGACCGACAATCGTGCGTATTAATTATTGCAAGCATTCGGGCATACGCATTATGTCATATGATGAGTTAAGTATGGACTAGTAAGGTGACCAATTCTGTATAATCTATTAACGGGATTCCTTTTATTGTTTTAAATGCTTTAATGATTTTTACATTTAATTAAATCAATCCACCCGAGTTTTTTGCGTGTAATCATTTTCATAGGGCTGTAGTTCATGGTCAGAATCAGTGGTATTTTTTTAAATAAATGCATTGTGATGTGCCTAAATTTATTAGTAAAGAGACTTCGTCTTATTTCGTCTCATATAAAAAAAATAAAAAATATTTCCTGCGACATAAATATAGGTAGTAAAGTAATATTTTTGCAGCATAGTCATAATTACACAGTACTATTAAAGTAATATGGCTAAATAAAAACTTTTCATTACACCTGCTTATATTTTATTGTTGTTATTCAAGCATTTATTTTATTTATTTGCTGTTAAAGCTCACCAGTTTTCTATTCAACGTATGATTTAAAAAAAACTTAATAAATCACGTCCTGTCCATTACATTGACATATGGTCACACTATCACTTATGCATGGTTATCCAACGGATTATGATTTAAATTGCTACCCAGACTATGCCTTGGGGCTGGCCCATGATGTGATTAAGGCGGTTATCACACAGATGCCGCACGCCGCTCCGGTGCGCGAGCGGGACAGCGCTATCCACGTCATATAGTGTTGTCCCACTCGGAAACCGCGTCTGTGAACCACCTTACCTCATGATAGCTGAGTTTTGTACGTGGGTGATTTACTCCGTTATTACGTCTGAATGCTGCTCAACTTTTCTCATGGTTTCTATTTTAGTGTAAATTAATATATGATTAAGCCTATAGCCAGAAAGGGGCTTTAGCTTAATAATTTACTTTGTAATTTAACTTAATCGTAAACATAATTTATAATTAAGGAATTAATTTTTTTATTTATCATATATGATTGCCAAGTATACTGTAATATATTACTTAACCGTAGGCACTTTTATACGTTTATAAACATGGTAAGTTAACTTTTTGCGTCATCTATTATTTATGGTTTTAGGCTTAAGATCATTATGAGCCTTTTTTTTCAAGATTTCTCATCGAGTTTTAAATGGAAGTATAGGTGTTCTATTTTCGTCAACGCACTAAACCATAGCTAGTAATTCTTTTTCAATATTTTTTACGAGATACCAACCTCAACCTCCACCAATGACAGTTATACTGTTCTTTTCTAACATCTCCCGTGAACACATCCCAGCGCCATCTGTCCATGGACAAAGCGAACGGCAGGAACGCCAGCTTATCCATGGCTTGGGTGAAGAGGTAGTTCATATCGTGAGCCGTGTCGGTAACGGACCGCTGGACGAGGCCCAGGGTTTTGAGGTGGCGGGGGGATGAGACGGAGAGGGCGATCGCTTCGCCTATGGCTTCGTGGAAACCTGGGGAAGAAAAAGGTAAAGAAGTAATTATCAAAGATTCAAAGATTGATTGATTTTATAGGACGTGTGTGTATTTTTTAAAGTTAGTCGAGTTTGACATCTGGATTTTTTGCTGATTGCCCTATAGCTATATTTTGGCGGTGCCTTGGGGTAACTATGGTACTCAAAAGTTGAAGTTTGACCATTGGGCTATCACATATAAGCTGCCGAATTGGGAGCACGATTCTTTCTTAGACTTCTACTCCTCCATTACTTTAGTATACTCTAAACAATTTGAACTGAACTCATCCACTTAGTGTCTTATCTTTTGTGTGTAAACCGCAGGCGCGCGTGCCACTATGAAAAAAATGGTTTGGCCACATGTTAGCGTTTATTGAATTTCTACTATATGGACCACGCAATAAGATTCAATATGAACTAATACGAAAAAAGCTCTAAGTTCTATACGGTTGCACCCAGTACAAGCGATTCAAATGCTCTAGAACCAGCGTAACTCGACACCGAGATCCGAAACAAATGTGCGTAATTGGAGATCGCGCTTGCACTGGTATTCCGAGCGCACGGCTAGTTAGCGATTATGAGGCAATTGTAATTTTCCCGAACGGGCAGGTAAAACAGGGTTGGATTCTGATTAAAACATTTAGAGAATAACTCAATTCAAATATAAATAATACGAATCTACATTATAGTTGTGCTTGTTATCATAATTCAAATGTGTTGTAGAAGAATATAAAAATATGTATATTTATAGTACATATTAGTCAACAAAAATAATCATATTAATCTTTTCATCATATTAATTTCATTTTTTTTTCTAAATTAATTACGTGCCTACAACTATTCCTCGAATGAGGGTTTGTCATGTTATAAGGGTAGGGGTACGGGTGGTCTAATATTTCTGATGTGTTATATGGAAGCTAATTATCAGGGCTTTATGAACAGTTTTCATGGGTGTACATAATTGGTTCCCGAATGAATGACGTTATTCAATTTTTAGAGGAAATTTTCCTAAAATTTGGGCTAAGACCATAATTATTCAATTCCAAAAAATATAAGTGTAAAATGCATACACTTTCCACAAAACCACTCAACATAACAAGCCCTTCAACCGCACATTACACAGACCTAACAAACGTGACATTACGCCACTACATTTCGTAAGTAAACTTTTAAGATAATAAATGAAACAATAAGATTGCCGCCATTGTATTAACGCATGGCAAACCTTGTCACACTCTAGTTGCATCAATTAGTTTGCTACACGTTACCTCGCTGGCTTAGCGAGGATCTTGGCCTTTTTTATCTTTATACTTAAGCTTAATACTTAGGCGGTTGTCACACTGCCGCCGCGTCTCGTTGCGAGACGCGGAGCAACGGACTCGCATGCGGAGACAACGCGCCAACGTCCGAGTTTTCTCCGCATCTACGTCCGGAGCTGCGATGCGCGACGTCCCGCGTTACTTCCGTCTCGCATTCATTTTACATTCGAACGTTAAGGTGAAAATAGTTCCTATTTGTCGATAAAATGGACACGGAAGTTATTCAGAACGCTGCGGTGATACTTTCAGTTTGGTTTTTGTACAATCGGGTCATAAAACGCAGAAGACACTGGGTACATCCCTATTTACAAACCAGACCTATAAAAGGGTCTTTTGCTAGAAATTACAAATATTTTTTTAATTGCACCCGTATGTCAACCGCGTCATTTGATTATTTGCTAAGCAAAATTGGAGTAATTATTACTAGCGCGGACACAAATTTTCGACGTTCTATTACAGTGGAAGAAAAGCCTTGGCTTACATTCAAGTAAGTAATAATCTACTACTTCAATTATACTTTTATAAGAATTCCTAGATTATGATTAAACGAACGACTTTCAATTTCAAAAATAAACTTATAGAAGTCGATATCCATTGCGCCTACGTCCTTTCTTGCACTAAAATCAGTACGGCACTGCGGAGCTCGGTGTGACATACCCTGCGGCACGCACCGCGTCTCCGTCCGAGCGCGCGAGTCGTCGTGCGTCTCGCTCCTCCGCGCGTCCTGGCAGAGCCAGTGTGTCGTACCATGCGATTTTTCTATACAAAATCAAGATTCTACATACAAAGTTAAAAACGCATCAACGGACGCCGTTGCGAGATGCGGAGCAGTGTGACAACCGCCTTATGCAGCGTTAGTTCTATTAGGCTGTGTGGTAGGAAGGTGGCTAGGTAAAATCTAGGACACTTCTGCCTTTTGTGCCCTTCTGCGACCAGACTTGAATTACTTTATTCACGTACAATGGACTGCTTGCGCTTTGAAACAAGATCAGTCGAAATGAGAATGGAAGCGAGTTGATCTGAGGTGCTTCAGAGTGAGCCTTGATTTGTGCGATCCCCATTTTCTTCTTGTAAGGTGAATATCTCGTTCTTGACCAGACGTAGTTTCTGTGTAATGGTACTTAGGTGGTCATTATGGTCGTCGATTTATTATATCTCACGTAATTATATCGTCTATCAATTAGTTACGGGACGCCAAATACATTTCGCTATACGTTCTTCGTTTTCAAAAATATGCGGATTGTTTTATATTGTGTAATTATCTTAAAACAACAATAATATAGGGTTGTAACTAAAAAAACTCTCGTGAGACTTAAACATATAAAAATAGTTAACAACGAGTTACTCACTTAATTTGGGTCGATTTTAGATTGATCGACATGTTTAAATCAATGATGAGCGTCTCCAGCAAGGAGTAATATTTTTATACAGAGCTTATGTTTAATTATTTTTCCAACATTTTTGGTCGTTTTAAAATTGATAGAACAAATCGAAATAGAGAACTGAGTGAAAGTTCTGAGACTGATATTTATTAAGACATTGACTTAATGTAGGGATATAAGTAGTCGTTAAGTTTCACAAATGCGAATGTGTACATACAAATGTCACTTTTACTATACTATTTAACAGCGATACACTTAGCTGGTCAATTGTAGATCTTATTTAAGTGCAATAATGCTCAAAATAGCCAGTTTACTGTGTTGTTGATGTTGTGCTGCAAAAATTATGACATGGAGTAGCATTGGCACTGTACAAATTGAGGGTACTGGCATGGTCAAGAGGTCTAAAGACGGAGGCGCACATTGTTACCTCCATCTAAAACCAGGATAAACCAAGCATACCACTAGAGCCGTTTTCTAGCGTCAAATGAAATGCATGCTGCTTGATGCGGACAACGTGCACTGCAAGTGCTGTCAAAGTTGTCAAACTAAGATCAAAAGGAGATCAATTTTAAAATTTTAATGTTAAAATTTTTGGAACTGGAGCTCCAGTGATAATTATAAGAGAATTGACAAGTATTCCTCCTGCAAACGCTCCATCTGTGACATGAACTCCCTGTCGAGTATTCTCGAGGAATCACAGTATAGATTTCGTCGAAAAAGGGTCCCTCGAGTTGCACGCGTCCGTTAGCTATGGTGACCGACCATCAGGCGGGCTGTATGCTTATTTGCCACCGACTTGATATAAAATGAAAATGTTGAAGTAAATTTTTCGAATCTTTTATCCACTAAAAACCGCCCCCTAGCAGTCGTGGAGTTTTTGAGTGCTGGGTCAACCAATTAATTGAAGACCTCGCGAACCTTTGCCAAAGCGTATTTTAAAAGGGCTAACCTCAATCTCTAGTTTATAATTTTGTTGTTCTTTACAATCCATGATAAGATACTTGTAATCCACGATAAATAAATAAATTCCCCGCAAACCAGTTTTCTCGTTTAAGACATGAATTGTGTAATAGTAACCGTATTAGTTTCCGTACTCCGAGCTGCGCGGGCACCGCTTCCGCGCCACTTTCTCTGGCTTTGTTTACGTGCTTGAGATAATGCGATAGGGTTTAGATTTGTGTATGGTGTGCATTGTAATTGGGTGTTTATGGGTGAAAAGGTGAACCTAGGGCCGTATTCTATTTAAAACACGTTTAGACACGATCCAACATTAATACAACTCCAATGCATTAACTACGCAATAAAGCGCTTGACAGGATATGCAAACACGTAAAATTGAAGTGTTTTAGTGCAAGTTTTGTGATGATATAAAAGCACTTGGGAGCGGAGACGTGGCATGATCTGAAGGGACACATAGTCAGGTTTCGTGTTGAAATAATTTAACGGCCTCCTAGCCCAGTCGGTAGTGACACTGCCTTCGAAGCAGGAGGTCCCGGGTTCGAATCCTGGTCAGGGTATGGTCATTTGTGTGGGTATCACAGATATTTGTACCTGAGTTATGGATGTTAACTGTGTATTTAAGTATTTATCTATATTTATCTATTATATATATCGTCGTCTAGTACCCACAACACAAGCCTGTGGGACTAGGTCGGTTTGTGTAAGATTGTCCTATAATATTTATTATTTAATATTTATTTATAATGGTTTTCTCCTATATATCATAATAACATTTAAATATTACATTAAATTAAAAATATTTAATTTAATAGTCGATTTTTGCTCGACATGTTGGCCATCTCGAAATTGATCCAAACATGTCGAGCAAAAATCGACTTAAATTACGTGAGTAACCCGTTATAAATATTTTTAATATGTTAGAGTCTCACGAAAGTTTTATAGTTAAAATTACATTAAATAACAAAAAGTACAGGTAAGTATTTTTTTTAAGAAATCATGATCGGTTACGTTGCGCTATGATCACTGGATTTACCGGTCGGTATTGGCACTCAGACTGGTCAAGTTATTATCCTGTCGCATTTACTATTTTACATGATTGAAAGAGGTAGAAATGTACCTAATTGCACTAAGTTAATGTGACAAAGTGCTACAAGAGTTGAACACGGCTCGTTGAAGTCTAAGGTACTTACAATCGCAGGAAACTACATATAAATATGATTACGTAAACTATCCTTAGTATATAATTGTGGCACCTGTGCCTTCCAATAACCGAAATAAATAAGATAAAAAAAATACAGGTTTTTAATTAAATGTGAATTTGAATTTTATTTTTATTACAATTTTGACATGTATAAATAAAATATTTGAATTTAATTGTTTGCATGCTCCGTCAATCACATAACACCAAGTATTGCATGGTTTGAAAGCCAAATTAATTTAAAAAATACAGTGTTTTTTTTTCTAGTACGTTAAAATCGGGCACCCATTAACATTGTGTCAGAATCAGAACACTGAACACGGTTCAAAGTGGCACGTTAAGTGAAGTTGCGCACGCGCCCTGAACTTGACCGCTTTTACCGTAGCTAAAGCTACACTGGAAGCGACAGCAAAATCGAACGAGCAACCGTTAGCGAAGTGAGTTCTTCATTGAACTTCTGTCGCCTGGCTAGTAGCTCGTCTCTTCATTTCGAAGTTTTTTTGCTTTTCAATTGTTCTGCAATTACTTTAGTGCAATTGGTAGTACTCGTAGCAGCAGTAAAATACTTTATTGTACAAAAACACATCGAGAGACATGTAACACAACATATACATACAAAGGCGAGGCTGTAAGATATTTATTTTTGTTTAGTCGCCTCAACTGACACAACCTGAACACTCAATAATTTTTAAGAAAAAAAAACCGACTTCCATGGGGGTAGCCGGTGAAGCATTATTGTAGATGGTGCACTTAGATTCCATACAATGAAATAACTTGCTTAACAAACGCAGCGGAGAGGACAAATCGCGAAACCTGAACTATGCGTCGTTGAAGAGTTCCGTTCTGATCATCATCAGCAGTTCCACTTCATCAAATGTCACTCTATTGAATGAAAATGCTCGATTTGTTGATAAAAATACAAAAGTCACTTTATGTAGGTATGCCTTTAAGATTTGAGGAATTCCCTCGATTCCTCATGGAACTCATCATCAGAACATGAGCTTGACGAAAATTGGTCCTGACAATCTAACTTGCTTTACAAACACAGCGAAGGGGACGAATCGCCAAACGTGAACTATGCGTCGTTGAAGAGTTCCGTTCTGATCATCATCAGCAGTTCCACTTCATCAAATGTCACTCTTTTGAATGAAAATGCTTGACTTGTTGATAAAAATACAAAAATCACTATGTGTAAGCCCTTAAGATTTGAGGAGTTCCCTCGATTCTTCATGGATCCCTTCATCAGAACTTGAGCTTGACGAAAATTTGTCCTGACAATTAAACTTGCTAAACAAACACAGCGAAGAGGACAAATCGCCAAACGTGAACTATGCGTCGTTGAAGAGTTCCGTTCTGATCATCATCAGCAGTTCTACTTCATCAAATGTCACTGTTTTGAATGAAAATGATGGATTTGTTGATAAAAATATAAAAATCACTATATGTATGCCTTTAAGATTTGAGGAGTTCCCTCGATTCCTCATGGATCCCATCATCAGAACTGCGTTTTGACAAAAACTGGACCAATCTGTATATATATATACTTACAATCACAAAAATAATTTTCAAAATCGGTTCAGACATGACGGAGTTATGGAGTAACAAACATAAAAAATAAAAAACAAAAAAAAAAAAACATACACGCCGAACTGAGAACCTCCTCTTTTGAAATCTGGAAGTCGGTTAAAAATATCTAAACATACGTTGTTCCGATATTTTTGATCACCTTGGCCGCTTTTATATATCTGATGGCGACACTGAAGCACAGATTTACTAAGAACGGTACTCTAACTCTAAGATTTGTTTTATCTCCTCTTATCGTCAAATGCAAAACCTAAACAAATTGTGACTAATGTTTCAAAACTTTTAATGTATCGTATTGACGTGAAGCAACCTCTTTTTCGCGCGTTATTCTATTCATTTTTCCGTTTTGTTTTCCTCTCACTTTGTGCGTCTACTTTTTATGCAAAGTATCTCACGTCAACTTTCTTTTTTTAAACAACGTTAGACTCCTTAAAGGCCAGGACAGAATAACAGCGTTGCAAATTGTGGGGTCAACTCGCAATTTCGCAACATTATGCTGAGTCTGAGCTAGTGATGGGCCGTTCCCGGGTACGTTCCCCATTCCCCAACTTTCCCGGAAACGTGCCCGGGAACGTGCCCCACCGTGGGGAATACTGGGGAAAGTTGAATATAAATATAAATATTATAAATAAATATTATGGGACAATCTAACACCAATCAACCTAGTCCCACAGTAAGCTCAATAAGGCTTGTGTTGTGGGTACTAGGCGACGATATATATAATATATAAATATAGATAAATACTTAAATACATAGAAAACATCCATAACTCAGGAACAAATATCCGTGATGAACACACAAATAGATGCCCTGACCAGGATTCGAACCCGGGACCTCCTGCTTCATAGGCAGGGTCACTACCGACTAGGCTAGGAGGCCGTTATGTGTATAGCTACATTATTTTTTTGAATGGTATCCATTATAAAAGGAATAATAACAATATTTAGCATGACAATATATAATCTATTTTTTTTCCAAAAGCAAATTCCCCCGTGTTCCCGGGAAAGATGGGGAACGTTCCCCAACTTTCCCGGGAACGTGCCCCAATGTTTCCGGAAATTCCCCGTTGTACCGGGCAAGCGAAGAAGGAGCGTTTTAATCATAAAGAAACTTATATTATTGCATAATTTTAATTATCACAGATTTTGGAACGAAGTTCCTTATCGGACGGTTCGCGGATGGGGGGCTAGGCGAAAAAAAGTCACGTGACCGTCACGAAAACGCGACACAAAGCAATACGATTGAGAAACATGTTAATTAAAATAAAATAAAATAGAATAAAGTGAAGTGAGAAGTGACAAAGTGAAAAGTCAAGAAGTCAAAAAAGTTAAAGTAAAGTTTTTGCTGCAAGATGTTTTTATTTCAATTCAGCTTGAAGAACACGTTTTATTTTATAACATATAAAAAGTAAAAACAGTCAAAAAGTCGAAAGTCAAAAATTTAAAAAGTAAAAAAAGGTGGAAATGTCAAAAAAGTGAAAAAAAAGTCGAAAAAGTCGAAAAAGTCAAAAAAGTCAAAAAGGTCAAAAAGGTAAAAAAAGTCTAAAAAGTCTAAAAAGTCTAAAAAGTCTAAAAAGTCTAAAAAGTCTAAAAAGTAAAAAGTTTAAAAAGTCTAAAAAGTCAAACTACGACTTTTTGTAGAAATAGGCCGGCGTTTACCGGAAAGGGGTGGTGATCCTCGCTCTGGGTCGTACTTGGTCCAACAGGTCTCCATTGCAGTTCAGGGGGGGAAAGCAGCAGGCATTATGGGGACCTTTGAGCCAGGTACGATCCAGGGTGGGTTATTTTAGGCTAAGTGTGCTGTACTTTTTTTTTTTTTTTTATACCACGACGGTGGCAAACAAGCATACGGCCCGCCTGATGGTAAGCAGCTACCGTAACCTATGGACGCCTGCAACTCCAAAGGCGTCACATGCGCGTCGCCGACCCTTTACAAAAAGGAGGATTCACTGTGTTGACGACTAAAGGAACAAGAAGGTCCCTCATCGTCAACACACTGGGTCCTCTTTGAGCTCTTTGGCAACCTTACTCACCAGCAGGAACACAACACTATGAGTAGGGTCTAGTGCTATTTGGCTGTGGTTTTCTGTAAGGTGGAGGTACTTCCCCAGTCGGGCTCTGCTCCAGATTTGAGCGATGACATTCGCTGAACGTGCCCTACCACACTTAGCGAGATGCCATTCGCAGTGCCCATACCTCTCTTTTTGGCGTAGTTTAAGGACATACCCAGGTCCGGACGTAGTTTAAGGACATACCCCGGGTCCAAACCGGGTACTTAGTTTAATTTTAAATATAGATTTACTTATAGTTTTATTTAATGTTGTTTTTGTATGTTTTTATTAGGTCTCATTTTTGACATTATGTATATAATATTTTTGTGTTTTTATTAGGTTTAATTTTTGGCATTATGTAGATACTTAATAATTTTTATGATTGACATGTGTGATTTTTTGTATTGATATAAATAAAATTATTGTTCAAAAAGAGACAGATGTCATCGACATAAATAACCAAACATAAAAAAAAAGTCAAAAAAGTAAAACAGTCAGTCAGTTATAAGACCGCCTATTGTTACCTAATTACTTAAATCCTGTTTCTTTTTTTTTATATTGTATGTGTGTTTACTTTTGGTGCACAATAAAGCATTTTATTATTATTATACTCTTTATTCATTTTTCTTCTTAGGATTAGGTTTTTTACAATATTTATATAAAAGTAAAATATAAAAATACATCTAAAACATACAAAAACAATAAAAACATTATAAAAAACCTATCCTAGGGTGCCGCCGGCAACGGAGCAAGGCCCAGGCTGCCGGTGGTCAGGGCCGCAGAGAGAGGAACCTTCGGACTATGCGCGCCGTATCCAGGATAACCGACTTCTGGATCTGACCCTTGATCCAACCACAACCCCGTAGCGAAAGTCTCTCTAGGTATTGGTCGAGATTCTTCGCTATGAGACCGTTCGCAGAAACAACTATCGGCACAATGATCGCCGAATCAACCTCCCACATGGCGGTTACCTCGTGAGCCAAGTCTAGGTACTTGCTGGTCTTGTCCTTCTCGGCCTTCACGAGGTTTTCGTCACATGGGACGGTGATGTCGACGAGCATGGCCCGGCGTTGCGGTCGATCTATTACCACGATATCAGGCTTATTGGCTACAATAGTCCTGTCCGTGATAATAGATCGATCCCAATAGAGCGTGGCACGACCATTTTCGAGAACTGGTGCAGGTGTGTACTTGTAGTACGGCACTTCGTGGTCCACAAGACCGTATAGGAGAGCAAGCTGCTGGTGTATAATCCTGGCTACGAGGTTATGTCTGTGCAAGTACTCGCCGTTAGCAAGATGAGAACAACCGGAGATGATATGCCTGAGTGACTCTCCGGGACGGCGGCATGCCCGACAAATGTCGACCGTACCGTCCTTCAGGATATATCTCTGGTAGTTATTCGTCATGATAACTTCGTCCGCAATTGCACAGGCAAAACCTTCGGTTTCTCCAAAGAGGTCCCCGAATCGTAACCAGTTCACCGACGCGAGCAGGTCTACGTCGGGTCCCGTGAGGGCCCTGTAGAACCGCCCGTGTAGCTCCTTGCTCTTCCATACCGCCTTGCGATCCTCGGTGCTTAGCACCACAGGTTTGCGCCAGTTCTCGTTTGCCAAGGAGAGCGGCGTGAGACCCTTATCTACTGCCACCACATTACGATGCATCTCACACTCGTTGTTAAGGAAATAATTCCTGAGATTGTACACCTCACGGTTGTGGAGATTTTTGACGTTTAAAAAGCCCCGACCTCCACACTTCCGTGGGATGTACAATCTCATAACAGACGAGCGTACCCACGCTCGCGAAGCATACAGTGTGTGGTGAGCAATAGACGGACTCTCCGATCCAGGGCATCCAGCTCGGTCTGTGTCCATCTTAGTATGCCAAAGGAGTATGTGAGTAGGGGCAATGACCCAGGCACCTGACAGAAGACTATTAAGTACTTTTGTCAGCCGACCGAAGAAGTGCTCCTTCAACGCCTGTTTAATACCCACATCCTCAATGCCCAAAGACTGTGACATACCTAGGTATTTGTAGGTTTCTGATTCAGAGATAGATCTGAATGTCATTGTCTCAGAAAGCTGTAGATTTGTTGAATTTACTACTTTCCCCCGCTGTACATGCATAACCGCACATTTATCAACACCAAACTCCATCTTGATGGAACTACTGAACACTTCAGTGGTCTTCAGTAGTTCCAACAAGTCTCGGTTATTTGGTGCAAATAATTTGAGATCGTCCATGTACAGAAGGTGAGATATGACCACCCTCTCTCCGAAGCCGGCAACCTAGCCCCGAATCCTTCAGCAGATTGCTGAGCGGATTTAGAGCTAGGCAGAACCACAGGGGACTCAGACTGTCGCCCTGAAATATTCCTCGCTCGATCCTTATAAAGTCCTGCGGGCCAGGGGGGTCATCCCCGCCTCCTGGTTGACGAAGGACTGTGGTCCACTGCCTCATACACGCGCCAAGGAAGGATCTTAAAGCTGCATCAATTTTATACAGCTCCAAGATCGTCTTCAGCCATGAATGAGGCACCGAATCATAGGCCTTCTTGTAGTCAATCCAAGCGGCCGAGAGGGCCCCCCCGTTCCGCCGGACTCGTTGGCAAATGGTCATGTCTATGAGGAGGAGCTCTTTAGTACCACGGGACCCAACCCTACATCCATTTTGAGCCGAGGCCAAAATGTTGTTTGCGACCATGTGCGCGTTTATTTTTGCTCTCAAAATAGATGTAAGGAGCTTGTAAAGTGTAGGCAAGCACGTGATGGGTCGGTAGTTTTTCGCTTCCGTGGTACTACCGGACTTATAGAGCAGAAAGGTTACACCAGTTGTTAAGGAAGGCGGGAGGGAGCCAAGTTCGAGGGCTTGTTGAAATTGCGTTGCCAGACGCGAGTGCGAGCATCGAAACCATTTTAGTCAGAAGTTGTGCAATCCATCCGGGCCGGGACTTTTCCAGTTCTGGGCCGTACGGATTGCACAACTTACGTCATCGGGGCTGATGGTGATAGCCCCCATAGGTTCGACGGACTCGCATTCACGTTCGACAACACTCATCCACTCGCCCGCCGTGTGTTCAACGGGCGCTGACCAGATGCTACGCCAGAAATCAGTCATGGCAGTAGCATCCGGCAGTCGCACGTCGGACACACGGGGGTCGGTTTCCTCCCACCTTCGGTATACCTTCCTTTGGTCACTTTGGAAAAGACGATTCTGCTTGAATCGGTCCACACGCTCTCTGTAGCGGCGAATACGGCTTGCCCATGCATAAACTTTCTGCTTCAGAAAGTCGATGCGCTCTATGACATTGGCCATGAAGTCGCGGGGCTCGATATTCGTCCCCGCGAACGCCTGGTGCACAAAGCGCATTACTCGGGGGCGGTTATTGCCCCCCCTGAAGCAGATCAGCTTTGCAATGAGAGTCCTAAATGAGTTGATACGACGCTCGATCCGTACTTGCCATACGGGGGCACCCCCGGTGGTCCTAGGTGCACGTTCAGCGTCCGGAAACTTGACTCGAGCAACACGGCACGCCGCGATGGCTCCGCAGTACATGATCGAGTGCGTATCATCTAAGTCTTTACTAGTCCGCAGGAATGGATCTAGCAAATCATTCAGGGTTCCCATTAACGCTAGATTGCGTCTATTCATAGGTAAGCGTGGTAAACGTGGCCTAGGGATGTTTGAGGAGCGATACTGCGTAATTGCCTCTTCCAAAGTCCTCCTCAATTGCTCATTGGCTGTACTACTCACACTCTGATTCGCGATCTCCTCCTCATCGACACTGGGATCAACCCGCGGCGCCCCCGATGCCAGGTTGGGTGCGGGCATCGGATCCGGCGACGTGGCGAGCGGATCCCGCGCGGAAGTGGTGGCCGCGCAAACAGAGAGAGCCTCCAGGCGAAGCCGATCAAGTGTCGCGTCATTCAACCGCTTTAGCCGCTGAATGACGCGCACTTGATCCGATAATCGTTGCGCAGTCGTGTCAATGGTTGGTTCAAGGGCCTGAAACAGAGGAAGCATCCGGACACGATACGCGCACAGATTAGTTCCCCCCTCTGTAGCCCCATAGTAGGCGCGCATGACATTCTCGTTCATACTCTGAGACCATCTCATGCGACGCACTACACCACCGGCAGCGGGGGCCCTGGGCGGGGCAGGATGTCCCGCAAGCCCCAAGCGTGCCGGCAGTGGTGGCCGTCCCAGTCGCGCAGGTGGTCGTGGCGGCGGCGGCGGCGGCTCGCACTCGTCGCTCGACTCGCTGGTGTCGGGCGCAGTAGCGAACTTGTCGCCTGACGACGATGGCGAGGAGACTGACGGGGCGGGCGAGGATGGTGGGCGTGCGTTGGTGGTTTCCGCTTTTGTCCGACTTCTCGTTATCATGCTATATACGTGTGTCGCCTATATCAGCTTTGAGCACTAGCTGTCAACGTGCTAAATTTGTACGTTCGTGACCCGTTGTTGTATTTACACTCGAATATGTTGGTATTCCACATTTCGTGATTATTGTAGGGATCACTTAAAAGTAAATTTGACAAAGTTTAGGCAAAATTAGATTTCAAGACGTCTGTCATTGTCAGCGGTTTTTTTTTTGACGTGATAACGTCTTTAAAATCGTTTTAGTCGGGTGACATGTTCAGAAACTTGTGTCACACCAAAACCTCACGAGCGCGATCGCAGGTATAACGAGAGAGAGACGGACCGATCTCCCGTCTCATCTCGAGCGCTGCCAGTCATTCCGTGAAACTTGTCACGCGGAATCCTCACGAGCGGTTAGACGTTATCACGTAAACATCTCGATCGTAAACCTACTTTACAAACAACCAATTTTTTTTTTGTTATTATTATAACTTCGTTCCAACCGAGTGTTCCACGACACGCGTATTTTTTTCATTATAAATGCAATAAATAACTAATTACTTATATAAAAATATATACATCTATATATTGTATTAGTCACATACTAACACGTAATATGAATTACAAATACTAAACACATTGATTTATGAATACGCTATTTGCGGTTGGTAATTTAAGACATCCATACGATTTGTTAGGAGAAATATGTTTTTAAACTTCAAATGTAAGTTTGTATTTTTTACAAAATATGTGACTTGTTTAACTAACAGTATTAAACAATAATGTTAAATAATTTATTACAATAAACAATTTTGTATACTACTTTGTATTATTTATATTAGATATTTACGCTTTTACGAAAAAAACAGTTGTTAGAAAACAAACAAGTCTCACAATAAAATGTCAATGTAGAACCTAATCTGGTAAAGTTTTCTAAAAACCGTACAATAAACATCAGACTTATGTAATTTAGTAGATTGAAAAGGAAATATTGAAAAAATCACATATCATCACTTAAAAAAATGGCATAAATATCGCGGCCAAGCCAGAAACATAATAAAGAAACACATGTTTAAAATAAGAGCTACCGACGTAAGTAAATAAAAAATTGTTTATTGTAACAAATTATTTAACAATATTGTATAATTAATATATTAAAATAGATGACTCCTTAACTCAAAAAATCTTTATAATTTAAGAATAGTAGTTAAGTTTTTTATGAATGTACCTAACTGTTAAAGAAATAAACAGATTATTTTTTTTATAAAAACACAAAAACTTCACTATTTTAGTAGAATTAAACTTTTAGACAACTCAAAATAAAAATAAATCTAATGAAATGTAGTCAAAATCCTACAGTAATCAGACTTAGGTAATTTAGTACTTTAAAAAAGGTAACATTTCAAAAATCAGTTTTTTAACCAGTACTTAAATAAATATTACAAAAAAAAACATCACAGAACCGCATCTTTTTTTAATAATCAGATATATTTATAAAATTATATTTTTTGTCAACGCTAAAAAAAATCCAATGAAATGAAGTAAAAATCGTACAGCAATCATCAGACTTACGCCAGGGAATATTGTATTTAAAAATATTTATAAAATATTCTTATTTTTTCCCATAAATCTTTTTTTTAATATTTGTACTGTAAAATACAAAAAATAATGGTATTTCTATTATTAATTGAATTTATTGTTTTATATTATTTATTTTCAAATTCAATAATGACTATTAATGACATTGTTGAATTTTTAGTTTTTTCTACTACTTTTCAATAAATAATTTATTTTTCTGATAAAATAATATAGTTGAAAGTACTTATATGTAAAGTACTTATTAATATTTATCTTATTTTGTCTACAATACTAACAATAACAATAATAAACAATCTTTATTGCAACTTTACGGTGTACAATGTACTCTGTACATATGCTTTTTATATATTTCATTTTTAATTTTCACTTATGGAACATTTTTACCTTGTATGCAACTTTCCCCTGTTTGGGGAACGTGCCCGCGGGGCACGCTCCCGGGAACGAGGCACGTTCCCCGGCCCATCACTAGTCTGAGCCTTTTCTTTATCGCGCACATTGCTGAACACATTGTGAACTTCTGTAGTTACCTATATATGTGTGCTTTATTGAATAAATTGATATCTATCTTTTTAATATTTATTTGATATGAACTTGATAGCCAATTGAAAACAAGAAAGTAAGCTTGATAAGGTAAGATTGTTGGCACGGCATGTACAATACATAATAGAAAATACCGAATCTGGACCGAACCGGACCGGGCCGGATCGAGCCAAACAGAAACGCTAGATCGAATCCGACCGGATGATGCTCGCTGAAATGACTAGCTGTCTTTTTATTATTCTCATAGGAAACACTACTTTATACCTTCGTTGTCAATCAGTCGTCTACTTGTTAATAAATATATTTTTGTCATGTTGAGTGATATAAAATATGATATTAAAATCATGTCTGTTGTATGGGAACCCCCTTAAATATTTATTTTATTCTGATTTTTAGTATTTGTTGTTATACTCGTAGCAGCAACAGAAATACATCATCTGTGAAAATTTCAACTGTCTAACAATCACGGTTCATGAGATACAGCCTGGTGACAGATAAAAACGGTAAAAAGAATCATGTATGTTGTATGGGAGCCTCCTTAAATATTTTTTTTATTTTTTTTTTGTATTTGCTGTTATAGCGGCAACAGAAATACATCATCTGTGAAAATTTCAACTGTCTAACTATCACGGTTCATGAAATACAGCCTGATAACAGACGGACAGACAGACAGACGGACTGCGAAGTCTTAGTAATAGGTTCCCGTTTTTACCCTTTGGGTACGGAACCCTTAAAAATGAGATCAATTCGTAAAGTCACTTCCAGCGCTGTACATCGAAGGGCGGCGCGCGCGCCGAGATGCGCGGGTTGTGTAACGATATCGTAATCGTTAGTATTAATTTCCGTGAACTTTCTATACTGCGACCGACTGATTGGAGTGCGTCGAAATTAATTTTATGTTAGTAATTAACAGCCACCGTACTTTAGTCGTAGCGATGCCAGTGAAGCTGGAGGTACTTGGTTTAAATCCCAGTGATGGTTATTTGTTCATTGTCATTATCACAAATATGTTGTTAGTTATGGATATTTGTGAGTCTGTTCAATATATAATAAAATACAGGTCATCGTGACGAACATAATGTAAGAAACATAATGTAAGGCTTGTTGTTTGTACTGACGCTATAGATGACGCCAGTACAGTGACCTGAATTACTTCCAGGAAGGCGGTTTTATCCAATTGTCTAACCACTGCAACACGAAATAGCCTCATACTGTCTCAGTTACCTGATCGCACATCTAAATATATAAAAGAGGAAACTGACTGACTGATTGACTGACTGACTGACATATCAACGCACAGCCCAAACCGCTGGTGCTAGAGATTCCAAATTTGGTACGTAGGTTCCTTATAAGGTCTAGGGATACACTAAGAAAGGATTTTTCAAAACTCACCCCCTAAGGGGGTAAAATGGGGGTCCAGATTTGTTAGACTATTTTAATCGAAACTTCACAGGAGTATTCCTAACGATAAATGAGTAAACACGTGTTTCAGGTTTATTGAAAATTCAACCCCCAAAAGGGGCAAATGTGGTCACAAAGTCTGAAAATCAACATGGGTATCGTATCCTTTTTGAGTACTTATAGTACGCGGGCGAAGCCGCGGGAAAAGGCTAGTTTAACATATTTACACGCAACTGCGTATTATGTGAATCAAGTCTTTCCGATAAATAAATAAATAAATAACTATTATGGGACAAGCTTACACAAATGAACCTAGTTTCACAGTAAGCTCAATAAAGCTTGTGTTGTGGTTACTAGGCGACGATACATATAATAGACATATACATGTAAATACCAAAGAGGATAGAGTGTAAATACTTAATCACATAGAAAACATTCATAACTCAGGAACAAATATACGTGATAAACACACAAATAAATCACCTGACCAGGATTCGAACCCGGGACCTCCTGCTTCATAGGCAGGGTCACTACCGACTAGACCTAGCAGGCCGTTTAAATAGTAAAGACTCTAGCCCACTCTACACTCTAGCTTATGACAGGTCTAATGTCTATACATACTAGCCATATACCTGTCATGGTAACAATAATACCAAGATTGAACGGGTCTTATTAAAATTTCAATAAGTATGACAGAGAAGGCGCTATATTCGTTGGTCCTTGTCATATTGTGATTATTGCGTACTTCCAAAAGGCCTTAAGTACAATAAAAACGTTTGTTCCCCTCCACTGCTCCACTGCTTATAGAAGGGGAACAAAGAAACCGACTAAATTATGTAGGCTAACTACGGTACGCTATCAGCCATCTTGAAATGCGTGTCCAAGTCCAAATTAGTCGCGTTGCATGTATTCTGTCCTTCTTGGGTGTACGCGATGCGACTACGCGTGTTTAAACTCTAGAGATACTTGCTTTGAGCTCTAGCCTTTACCAATCAATACCAGAAGGAGTCAAAAAGTTGCACTACAATTTAGCGAATGACGCCACCCAAAATAGCCGCAAATTGTCTCAGTTTCCTAATACGCACGTTCAATATCTTCTTCTTCTTATATTTGTATATATATGTATATATATATACATAGATATATATGATGCAACTGTTTCTCATGTGAGTTGAGCCCTAACGATGAAGATAAAGACTCGAGTCTATACAACACACCAGACATAAGGCACCAAAAAGTTGGCCTATAACACTGAGGAAAAATAACAGGAGTTGACACCTTTAAGATATTTTCTAAGCACTTACTTTAAATACATTGATAGTATTCGTACTTTAAATGCCAGTTATTTGACTCAGTGACAGCTGTCAGTTGAATAACATGACGCACAATTGTTTTTTTTAGAGTTAGCCGGCCGGTGCGTAGTTAAAATATATAGGTCATGTTCGAATCTTTCCGACCAACAAGAAGGAATAAAAAAGTTGCACTGCAATTTAGTGAACGCGATGCAACACGAAATAGCCACATACTGTCTCCGTTTTTTGATACGTACGTCCATATGTCGCAACTGTTTATCATGTGAGAGGGCAATACTATATTGAGTACTATTAGTCTCTACGATATATGATATATTATGGGTATATTATTATATAATAAATTAATTATAGAATATATCCCGTTAATAAAAAAAATAAAAAACCACTGGCAGTGGCAACTAGTTTGATCTAAAATGTACTATCGGGTTCAGAATTGCATGGCCAATTTATGAATGAATTCATTGATGAATTGTCCATGCAATTTTGAACCTGATGGTACATTTACGGAGAAAAAATATTTTAAAGGAAAGTCGATTAATAACAAAAGACGATTATCACTTTTCTTTTCGAATCGGATTTCAAAACATAATAAAAGCAACCTAATTTCTACCGACCCGTTTCGTCCAATCGTGTCGCATCAGAAACGCTAGCGCCATCTTTTATAACTTACATCAAACCTGATAGAATTATCCAAAGCCTATGTTACGTACGTTGATACATTATCCCATCCAAAACATAAATGTGAATGAATGCCAAGTTCGTAAACGGTTTCGGAAACCAAGTTCTTTCAAAGCTTCTTAGATTACTTATTCTGTCATACATAACGTTTTGCAATTGCTTAAAATTATTTGTTGTATTATTTTCTACTTAATAGTCCGACTTGGCAAGTTCCAAAGGTGACGCCACGCGCCCGCTGTTAATTAATACTTCAGTTTTCCTGTATTATATAAAATATGATATGTATAAAAATTTACTGATTTTAGACTTTTTCTATTTTTTACACACGATTTCCTAGCGGGATGCCAAATTTCAACTTTTAGGACACCTGTCATGCTAGCAGGGCAGCCCTGCTAGCATGACTTACATTGTCGCGCGACTCTCCATACTTCAGGAGCGACTCAAAGTATGAAGTCGCGCGTGACAACGCATGTTATGCTAAGCCACCGGGAAGTAGTAAAAGGTTTTGATGAGTCAGTGAGTCAGTCTGTGGTAAAAATAATGATTTTCGGAGGTCAATATCTCATGAACGGTTAGAGGTTTTTAGCTGAAATTCAGGATTCAGTAATTAGAGGATAATCTTAAAAGACTCGTAAAATTGCAAGTGAGAAGGCCCAATAGGTTTCAAGTAATCGGGGGGTCGAAAGTGGCCCCAAATCATTCGTGTAAATATACCTACCGACGGCTTGTGTGTCGCTTCTTTGCTATGCAAACTTGGCTGACACACTGCCGTGCGTCTAGATATATGTAAGAATCTAGATTACCCAACATTCTAGCGCTTAGGCGTTTCGAGTGCTGAATAAATAATATACTGAGCGAGGTATTTCACAGCTTATACCTCGTAGTCACGTCAGAGTTACACATAAAGTTGTGCACAGCACGCCGTGCGATAATTATACGACTTATTCATTGACACCTGCTTCAAGAAAAAAAAACCGGCCCAGTGCGAGTCGGACTAGCGCACGAAGGGTTTACATATAAAAACAGAAAAAAAACATGTCTGTACGGGAGCCCCGTTAAATATTTATTTTATTCTTTTTTTTAGTACTTGATGTTATAGCGGCAACAGAAATACATTATCTGTGAAAATTTCTACTGTCTAACTATCACGGTTCATGAGATACAGGCTGGTGACAGATGGACAGACAGATAGACGGACAGCGGAGTCTTAGCAATGGGGTCCCGTTTTTACCCTTTGGGTACGGAACCCTAAAAACGCTGCAAATTGGAGCGTTTGGCCGCGAATGTGAGAAGGGATCTCATACCTTTGTTTCACACGTTCACTACCGATAACGTCAAAATCCGAAAGATTTCGATGGGAGCGTTTTGTTCGTGAAATAGGCATGAGGGAACGCCTTGCATCGCTCGCACTGGGTAACAGTTGCCCACTAATTAGGTTAGCCCTGTCCGTGGCAAACTAATTCAAACCGTCGTCTACTGACAGTGGGGCAAGGCAAGAACATGGCGTCTGTGTTTAGTTCAGGGGTAGATTTTGTGATTTTCATCAGTTGTGTTCAGTATGGTAAGTGGCATTTTGCCTGTGTTAAGAACCTGAGTGTCGAAACGAAGTGAAAAAAAAAAATAATTCTTACTTGGACGAAACTTTAAGTATTTCTTTACAATGAAATTACAAGGTATGGCTCTTACCTTAATTTACAACAAAATTAAACTGCCTTAATTACATAAACCTATGCGTAACTATTTATAATCCTGGATAGACTTAAAATTAAATTTAATAGTATAAATACATATTATATTAGTGTAATACGTTTTGGTGCACGTCAATACTTATAGTTTAAACTTAAACTTTGGGTCCTCAAAAAACAGAATTAATCTAGACATTGAGCAAATAACTTAATGTAAAGTATATCTTTAAAATGGTTGATTACGTAAATAGATACATACATATTCGTTTTCGATTACCGCTAGTTATTATTAAGAAATCAAAAAGCAATGATCAAATCAAAGTGTAAAATGAGACATTCAATGCGTAATAAACCAAAGGCCTATATTTATAGGCTATGTTGCAACTATGTGCTATTATTTGGTCTTATAACCTTGACATCCAGTCAGAATCATAACTACCTATTGCATATTTTTATATGATTAAGTCACTCACTCAACTAACGAACTAAAACTACTTACTCGTGCCTTTTATATCTTTGCCTACGTGTAGCTTGATTTTAATTAATATAAAACAGTTTTCTTGAAATAAGAAGAATGGATTCAGGACACAACAAGGAATTATTTCCTTACTTTTTTAATTGATTTGCTTATTACCTGGCAAAAATCAGAATGTAGCGTCCAAAGAGATCAGTACAGGATCGATAAATAATTAGTTCAATACAAAAAAACAAGCTAGATGAATCAATCTTTATAAGGTGAATTAATAATTAGTAAACTAAACTAAAATATAAAGAAAAATAGGTTGGGGTCAAATCGACCCTATACCGCCATGAACATGTTAATACCTAATCTATCTTAAGCAGACAAGAATAGATATTGATGATGATTGTCGAGACTTTAAATCAAAAACTTCCTGACCAATATCTGGTCACCGCGATACTTGATAATTATGTGACCCGAACGAAGCCGTATAGTCTCGGAATATCGACATGCGCTGTTGAACTTGGCTCAATTAACATTAGTCCAATAATACGTGTAATTTATATATTATTTACGTTAAAAGTGCCCATACGTCTTTTGCAAGAGGTAAAAACTTAATTCCTAAGACACCCATTATGTGCACAGGTAGTGCAAAGCGGTAAAAAATAGTATATAAGTTACCAGTAAACCGTGAATTATCATACTAAATATTATCAACTAGTATAAACCATAATAAATAATAAATATACTTGGACAACCTTACACAAATCAACCTAGTCCCACAGTAAGCTCATCAAGGCTCTTGCTGTAGGTACTGGGTACTAGACTAGACGAAAATATATATAATATATAGATATAAACAAATACTCACATACATAGAAAATAATCATAATAACTCAGGAACAAATATCTGTGATAAACACACAAATAAATTCCCTTACCAGTCATTCGAACCCGGGACCTCCTGTTTCGTAGGCAGGGTCACTACTTCACGATATTTTATTATTTCCAGCATCTTCCATCTTCTGCTACGACTGCAACAGTGCTTTCGACCCTCGCTGCGGCGAAGAGTTTGACCCCTTCAGCCTCGGCGTGGTCAACTGTTCGCTACGTGACCCTCCTGACCATTTGAACGTCTCTGAATCGAGCATTTGCCGGTCGATTAAGATGGAGAGTAAGTCGATGCGTACTAATTATATTATTAAGAGTCTGTCGTTTCCCAGCCCTGGGAAAAGCCCCCCCCCCCCCTTTTCCACTGATCGATCCTGTGCTGTTTAACCAAGTCACCAAAGAGTAGTCAATTTTAACCCACTATTGCCTGTTGAGTTTGCAACATTTAGGATTTGAGTTTTCGGGCGAGGGTCCCGCGAGGCACAGAACACATGCATCTTACTTTAAATTGCTAATCGAGAGTTTTTTTTCTTTGGCATTGACAGTCTGAGTGTGGCCAATATAATGCAATGCCAATTATGGAGATTGTTTTCATAATAATATGGATATGAATGCAAAGGCAATTTATTTATGGAGTTTTTTCGACAACTTAGTTAAGATGTCCCACTAAAGAAATGAGATTCGAGTCAAACAACATCAACTGTAGTTTGAACTCTGACATAACATATTTACCCTTTCCATTTATGCTTGGCCTATAAAAGTATTTAAAAAAAGTATTAAAATTAGTAAAAGTTGTGATGGGCAGGGCACATTGCCACTTTGCCAGGATGGACAATACCCGCTGGGCGAGACGCACCCTCAATTGGAAACCCGCTAATACACGCGGTTACTTGATTTTAATTAATATAAAACAGTTTTCTTGAAATAAGAAGAATGGATTCAGGACACAACAAGGAATTATTTCCTTACTTTTTTAATTGATTTGCTTATTACCTGGCAAAAATCAGAATATAGCGTCCAAAGAGATCAGTACAGGATCGATAAATAATTAGTTCAATACAAAAAAACAAGCTAGATGAATCAATCTTTATAAGGTGAATTAATAATTAGTAAACTAAACTAAAATAGAAAGAAAAATAGGTTGGGGTCAAATCGACCCTATGCCGCCATGAACATGTTAATACCTAATCTATCTTAAGCAGACAAGAATAGATGTTGATGATGATTGTCGAGACTTTAAATCAAAAACTTCCTGACCAATATCTGGTCACCGCGATACCGGATAAGTATGTGACCCGAACGAAGCCGTATAGTCTCGGAATATCGACATGCGCTGTTGAACTTGGCTCAATTAACACTAGTCCAATAATATGTGTAATTTATATATTTTTTCACTTCTCATGCTCAAAATATCTTACCAAGGCGGACTAAAGTAGTACATTTAGCCTCTAGGGCTAGTATGTATACATATTTATGATTTACAAAACATTTTAAATTGACTAATCAGAACACTTCACCATATTAAATCCACCAATCACAACACATATCGAAGTTAATCGGAACGCTAGATACTTTTTTGGTGCGTAAGAGTCCTTAAAAAAACATTGTACTTAATATCAACCAATCAGAATACAGCAATGTTCAAATCGACCAATAAGAAAACGCTATATATTTCTCAAAACATGAGGTGTTTTTTAGTTCCTACTTCACAATCATTAAAAAATATTGTATTTTTTGGGAAGCGCTTTAAAGCGTGTTTAAACTGTTTAAAGACCTAATTATACCGTCGTCTGTGGCATTTATTTGCGGTGTTTATATTTTGTATCTATATCAAAGAAGTTAAAAAAATTAAAAGACCGTCAAGTTAAACCATTATTTCACCTTGGTTTAGTTATTGTGCGTAAATAATAAGTATTTTTATCTTATTTTCTCGCAATCGAAGTGAAAAATAGTATGCATTACTCTAGTCTAAAAGCCATATTACCACTCGATCAATTTTCCCTCACTTCGTTCGGGAAAATAACCACCTCGTGGTAATATGGCCTACTTTAGACCCTTGTCAAACAATCTACTATTTACGTTAAAAGTCCCCACACGTGTTTTGCAAGAGGTGAAAACTTAATTCCTAAGCACCCATTATGTGTACTGGAAGTGCAAAGCAGTAAAAAATTGTATAAAAATTACCAGTAACCCGTGAATTATCATACTAAATATTATCAACTGGTATAAATAAACCATAATAAATAATAAATATTAAAAGATAAATAAATATAAATATAATAAAAAAAAAGTATTAAAAGTAGTAAAAGTTGTGATGGGCAGGGCTCATTGCCACTTTGCCAGGATGGACAATACCCGCTGGGCGAGACGCACCCTCAATTGGAAACCCGCTAATACACGCGGTCGTGGCAAACCACCAATGAGATGGAAGAACGACATCTGTCAACAGGCTGGCGAGAATTGGATGCAGATAGCAATTGGTAGGGAAGCGTGGAAGTAAAGTATGGAGAGGAGGCCTATGTCCGAAGACGGGCGCTGTAAGGCTGCTATAGATAGATAGAAAAAAGTATTAATCTTTGAAAGCCATCCATTCTATTTTCTTGCCCCTTATTGATGCAGTTTTTTAGAGTCAGAATTGTGGTTTAATATTTGGCAGGGATTTAGTCCATCACTTCAAGTTTGTGTAGAACTCAATTTTATTCTAACTCTTTGATCATTTATTTTTGTTACAGTATACGGCAAAACCCGTGTAGTCCGTAAGTGCGGCTACCTCGAAGACGGGCCAGACGAGAAGAACTGCCAACGCAGAGCTGGTAACGGAGATCTTTTCGTGACTTATTGCTCGTGCGAGACGGATCTGTGTAACCATGGGCCTAAACATGCTACCGGAGTTGGAGTGATTATAGTAGCAATGGGAGTGTTACTTAAATTATGTTAAATGTGGAATTAAAAGATGTTGATGTTTGATTATTAGCTTCATTTTAATTTCAACTGGACCACTCTGATTGTGCACGTATCCTTGTTCTTAGTCCTAAATTTAAGCTTTCTTGGAACTTTAATCTAACAATACACTAATTAAGATTTTGTATGTTTATACAAGAAATGAAATGTCCTAAGAAATGCACATGCAATGGCAATGGTAATCATTTCGTTACATTTTGCTTTCTTTATGAATATGTAATGTGGCTTAAAATGTGAAATATCCCTTGTTCCGATATTGTTATTTTGTAAATATGGACCTGAAACGCCCCAGCAAAACATCTGAGCAATATGATGTACCTATGCGCCGAACGGTGCCGCAGTTATAGGGGTTATGGCAGTTATGTGAAGTGGTTAACATCTCAAAATAAGGTGATTTTAAGCGGATGATAGGTAAGCACTAAATTCTTATATAAAAAACAATTTCAGACGACAAAAAACAAATTTAAGAATATCGAGGTCATTAATGTCCTAATTTACAGTTTAGATACAATTCTAAATATACAATACTTCTAGGTAAGTTGATAACCAATCAATCACGATAATATAATAATATTAATATTATGCGTATGCGACAATATTACACAAACCTACCTAGTCCCACAGTAAGCTCATTAAGACTTGTATTGTGGGTACTGAGCTGAGATATATATAATAGATAGAAAACTGATAGTTTATATCGTAAGTGTTATATTTAATTCTGATTTAATTAAATACAAATAGGTAAATACTTAAATACATAGAAAACATCCATATCTTAGGAACAGGAATATCCATGATAACACACACAAATATATGCCCGGACCAGGATTCGAATCCGGGACCTCCTGCTTCATAGGCACTAGGTTGAACTAGTTTGTTCGTCCGATTGTTGAAACAAGAGTATGTGGAAAAAGGAGCTTGGTAATTTCAACAACATTATCAATCTAAGTATCACTAACCTGGGTTAGCTCCGTCCCGGAACACCTTGGGCTGGTTCCTGTAGGCCAGGAAGTACTGGATATGCGCCATCTCATGGTGGGCTGTAATCAGGTCCTTCATGTCCACGTGTGTGCACATTTTGATGCTGAAACATGTACTCCGATTGTTAGTAAATATATCTACAAATTGCAAGAAAACAAAATCTTTTTTTTTAAATTCCGATCTAAGGACTCAAAAACAAATTCATCTGCTTCTAAGATTCTTTTCTCTTCTTATTAAGGTATTTTAAGCTAGTATCATATATGACGGTCAGCACAGCTACCTTACTGCAATTCTTAGATCTCGATGTACTTCTTAAATTATCTGTACCTGCATTTTTGTTGATGTTGATACCAATATTTTACCTCAGTTAAATTTTAACCACACAACGCACGTCCGATTGGAATAAAAATGTATATACTTCTAGAATGGTTTTGTGTTAGTGCTAATTAGATAAATCTAAAGGGGCCATTGATAGAAGTCTAAAGAAAAAGAGATGGTCAGCAACAAAAGTGTTTATCAAACAAAATCTTCGGTTACGAGTCGGATCGAATTTTGGTGGTTTAATAAAGAAGTTCAACAACAAAATTTTCTACATACCGATAGTCATGACGATTGCAGAAGTCCCAAGCAGAAGGCTGGCAGTGGATGTGGCGCTCTGGGGGCTGCTCGATCACGCTCAGGGGCCAGAAGTCTGGAGGCATGGCCGACATGTTCATGGAGACAAAGAACTCTTCGGCCAGTTGGAACATCGTTAGTGGAGTGAAGCCCTGGAATTAAGTCGAAATATGTGTTTAAAAGAGTAGGATATAAATTTTATGGAAGTGCCCTTGGTACACAAAACCGCATCCTTAACTCGCATTGTAAATGAGGGTCATCGCATTGCAATTTGAAGTGGAAGATAAGTCAAGATTGATCATCTCAGCTGAAACATCAAGGAGGTTTCTTCTCAAGATACAGTAGTGCGAACGGGACAATGCCATCCCAGATCTGTCCCCACATGGATGTAAGCTGGGATGGGGGCCGAGCGGTATATAAATTTGGGGCCGTAGATATCGCAAATCCGACTTACTTGTTGATTCATTTCAGCTGAAACATCAAAGAGGTTCTTCCCGGGATACGGCAGTGTGAATGGAACGATGCCAGCCCAGCTCTGTCCCCACATGTCACCAAGGATGTGAGCTGGGATGGGGGCTGAGCGGGAGATACGTTCGGGTCCATAGGCCTCGCGGAGGCGGCGGCGGACGTAGGCGTGAAGGACTTCGTAGAGGGGTTTAATCTGGAATGTCAAAGAGTCACAAAGTAGTATAAATTAAAAAATATAACTAGCCCTCTAGGCAGAACTTAGAACTTTTACAATGTGATAATAACTAACATAAGCAATAAAATGTCTTCTAAAAACAATTTTAGAGAAATAGATTAGTCGAGCCAATAATCTTAGTCAATATTTATTAGGCTCTAGGCTTAGGTGTAGTTTTCAGAGCTCGTTTAAAAAAAAAAATTATTTATTTATTTATTTAATATTTATTGCACAATACAAGATGGTACAAATGTCGGACTTAATGCCATAAGGCATTCTCTACCAGTCAACCAATGGGCTAAACAGAAAGGTTAAGTATGTGCAGGGTCCATTAAATATGACAGAATTAAAACAGAAAAAAAAAACTAACAATAGATACATATTAAGCTATATTCATAAACTTACACAAATACATATAATAATAAACATACATACATATATTTATATAATATTAAATATCATCATCGTGAATCATCTTTTATTCCGCCGTTTTTGTTATGTATATCGCACAATACTTACTTAAAGTTTAAAAAGCTACGAATATTTTTCTGTATTTGATACCTACTTCAATACTTTGCTAAGGAAGAAAACTTTTAAGTGGAAAATACAAGATTTCTTACCTGTTCCCAAACATCATCAACTTCCTGTCTCATGTTCTGGGACTCGTAAGGGAACATCCAGTAGGCCGAGGCGTCAGTGAAATCTGGAAATGAATAGAAAATATTATGTGAGGTCAAGTATTTAAGAAGTAAGTAACGTAAAACGAAGCTCAAATAAAACTTGGTAACTAATTTTAATGCGTTCTTCTGTTCTGAAGTTCACATCATCAATATGATGATTAGCGAAGGAACCTTCAATTTAATAATGGTTCTGCTCTTTTACTTGTGATATCTCTCTAATTTTATTGACGTCTTACAAATCGCAAGCGGAATGGGAATTCCCGTATTTTGCTGCAACTCTAGTCATACAGGACTCAGTTCTCAAAAATTAGGGATAATAGAAAGGCCATTTCAAAAAGGCGTAGGCTCAGGACAAAGAAGAATACAAGAAGAACTCGCAAAAGAGGATGCTACAGACCTGGCAAAGTGGAAAGAAAGTCAGATAGGAATCTAGGGTTCGAATTAATAGCTGACTATGCAACCGGGATTAACGCTTTCGGATTAACACATAAAGATCTCTAATCCTCCTTCCAGTATTTCTTCGCCACTCGGTCAAGACATGTTGTAACCCATCCCAATTCCTCGAGTGTGACATGATGTGTTGACTGGTTGGAGATAGCCATATTTGACCCCTTGACAATGTGACTAGACGTTATACTGACTGTGTGACTGTGTGATGGTTATATTTATAGGTAAGTCTAATCAAACTGGACATTGCTAGAGATGGCATGCGTACCAATGGTCTCGTTAAAATGGATGCTGTTGACAGGACGAAGTAAAGGAGAGAAATTGTGATCCGAAGAAGCTGAAGATACAACCGGGATAAACCTTAATATTACAAAGAGAGAGAGACTTACTGTTAAGTCTGGCAGCATGATTCGTCAGCTCAACCAACTGCTCATATAAATCCCTAATCCTCCGTCCAGTGTTTCTCCTCCACTCCGTCCAGACATGTTGCAACTCGTCCCAATCCCTGGAGTGCGACATGATGTGTTGGAGGTCTGGTTGGAGATGGAGGCCGCATTTGAAGGGCTCGTTGTACGCGCAGATTTCGGCGTTGTTGTAGACTGCCAGCATGTCGTTGATCAGGCGGTTGTACTGGAAGATATTTATGCATGTTTAAAGCAAAATAATGGCTGATTTAAATAATACAATAAATACCGATAAAGTTAACTAATGATCTAAGTATTTACATGACCCAACTAGCAAAGCGTAATAGGTACCTAATACTTAAAAAAATTAAAGCACTAAAGAGAATGATAAAAGTCATAAAAGAGCAACGCACAACTGCTTTATTTATATTGGTGACCATGATAAGGGTCACTAATATAAAAATGCAATTATATAGTAATTAAAAAATGTATCTCTAGCGAAAAACTAATGATAACATCTTAGCAACTAAGTATTTATCAAATTAAAAACTTTTCTAATTCAGAAAAAGTCAAAACGTAATTGGTCTGTGTACAATATGTATTAGACGCAGTACAGTAATTTTTAAAATATTTCATTCTTATTGCAAAGGAGTAAACTGAAAAAGTGTAAGCAAATCTGTGACGTCAAGTGTAAAGTCGCCATGAGATATATCGGAGCGGCCATGGCGGTCACAAACATCTGAACAACGCCTCTATTGTCAAGGTGATAAAGTGCATGTTCAGATATTTTTAAGTACCCTATATTTGATGGCGACTGTACATAGCTTCCTCGTGGATTTCATTGGATGATAAGCTTACAAACGTGTAACTGAAGTATAACTTACCCTATCAAGTTGATCAGGTGGCAACGCCGCTGGTCCTATGATGGACAGAAGTCGCAACTGCCTGTACGTCGGGAAGTCTCTGATGGCCCCTCTTGGGATTTGCTGAGCCGTCTCCCACAGGCCTCGTTGAAAGAGAGTGTAGCGTTGTTGAGCGTCCAGCTGTAAAAGGAGGAAAAGGTTTGTAAGAATCTTGGATGATGAGAAGAAAATAGTCGTGTGAATTGAAAACTCCCGTGAGTTTGGTTCATAAAAAAAAATAAGCAGAATATTATACGAAAGCTGCCATCCGACCTTCCAACCCGGAAGGGAAACTAAGCCTTATAGGGAATAAGTCTGGTTTCCTCACGGTTTTTTTTAAAGCGACTGGTATTTCCTACACTAGTCCGGATTGAGAGTCGGACGCCTTACCGCCAGGCTACCAGAGCTTTTGCGCAGTGTTATATTGCAGAGTACAAAATATCAAATACTAATGGTTCTTTAAAACAGGAGTGCAAGGAAAAATTAACTAAGGTTTGGTTTTGAAACGGTAAATATATTAGTGTTTCCAAATTAAATTTAATCATTTTTTAATCAAATCCCCCTATTTCTTTAAATCTAAAGAAGCTTAGTTTTAACGGCAGTTCTCATAAACCAAAAACGCATCTTGAGAATTACAGTTTAAAATAACATTTTCTACTTATCACAGTATGAATTACTTAGCTTCTTGGCTCTGTGTGATTTGAATAATTACATCACCGGTAAGTGAAGATTTTAATGTCATAATCATAATATGTTTATTTGCAGGAAAAGGGTTAGGGTCATCGCATTTGCTTGCCCTTTGCGTCTATAACATTAACGTAGAAGGTTTTTTGCATCACAGCGTTACAATTTTATAATAAAAACATGATATCAACCACGATGTCACGGTCACTCTAACAATGTTTGACCGTGACGAATACTTGACTGTCAACGTACGTGTCATTCAGTTAGGACCGTGACAAAATCCTGCCAGAAATGGTGGTATGACATCTCAATATGGAGGTGATAAAAATTTGCATGACATTGTTAAGGATTTAAGTAGAGTAGGTAGGTTTAGAAACTTGTCAAAAACAGAGCTGTTGAAAACATCAAGTTCTCTGAAGTTAACCTCTACTGTTTGGACCTTGGGTGAATATTATGAATAGATATTGCAAAAAAAATCACATGCAATAGTATCTTCCTCAACGAATACCGAAAAAATAAGTGCCACGCTCATATAGATATTTTTGCGGCCATCGTTGACGAAGATACTATTGCATGTGACAGTAACGTATTGGTATATCGCGCTAAATATACATAATTCTATGAAGTTTTAAAATATCATCCTGTTTTGCCCCTTATCGGAACTGAGACGATATATAATTTAGGATGAAAGGCTTTTATTTTGTGCATAAAAACGATTTTTTTTCATTTATCTCCAGAACGGCTTGCACGTAGTTATCAGAAAATATTAATTGATACTCCAAGGATAGTTTTTGTATAGGTTTTTACTCAATATTATGGTCTGTCTGTAACTTTTCCTTATCTTAGTATCCATAATCTATGTCTCTACTCAGTCTATATTTGTTCATAGGATTATTATCCGATATTGACTAATTGATACGAATTTGTAAAATTCAATTAAGTACTTCAACAGTGGAAGATATAATTTTGCGAGTTCCTAATCATGTTCAATGATTTAAGCTTCTTTGGATTTACGAAGTAAAAGTTTCCTTACATCTAGCATCCAAAAAAAAATTAAGGATTAATTATGATGACCGTCCTAACACAATTGGTTTGATGAAAAGAAAAATGAATCACGGCAAGATTGAAGCACTTGCAGCAATGCAATTAAGTTTTTTTTCAATGAGTAAGTTGTTTTGATTACCGGTGAGTCAAGATAGCAATCACTGTGACAAGGCGTGAGTCATTTTATAAGAGATGACTATCATTAAATTCATTAACAACAACAGTACTTAAGTGTAATGACGATTGTCGTCAGTCATTCAAAATTGTTGAGTCTAAGACTGAAAAATTGTACTGTAGCCTATATTATGCTCAGAGAGTCGTTTTCGGCCCTATGAAAAGACTCGTTTCTACTGTTAAAAATTGAAATTGAGAGTGAGCATGTAACCTTACCTACTTATGAAAATAACACACTATCAACGTCGAAAACCAGCAGCGGTTATGCAGTACGAGTACCTATTAGATGTTTTATGTCATCAGAAAAGACGGAAATATTAAAATGCGACCAATTAACATACAAAGTAAGTTTAAAAACCGGCCAAGATCGTGTCGGGCCACGCTCAGTGTAGGGTTCCGTAGTTTTCCGTCCGTCACAGAAAGTGTCCCCACTTAAGAGTTAAAATAACACCGCCATGTAGGATATGATATGAGCGTTCCACCTACAGCGACATCTATCGGCAAATTAAGTAAACTATTGCGCGCGAGCTTAAAGTATGGAAGATGATTTTTATGGGATAATTATTTATTGCGTGAACCGATTTTCACCGTTTTTACTTTATTTGAAAGCACGTCATTTCCTTGTGATTTTGTAGAAATTACAAGTACAATAAACACCTGCTTATACGGTTAAATTACAAACTTAGTTCAGAAATTATTATGTAAATTTTTTGCAAAAACTATTAAACCTATCAAGTTCAAAATAATTTTCCTAGAAAGTTTTTATAAGGTTCTACTTTTGAGATTTTTTTCATATTTTTAAAACTTATGGTTCAAAAGTTAGAGGGGGGGGACACATTTTTTTTATTTCTGGAGCGATTATTTCCGAAAATATTTACATTATGAAAAAATGATTTTAGTAAACCCCTATTAATTTTTAAATACCTATCCAACAATATATCACACGTTAGGGTTGTAATGAAAAAAAAAATCACTCCCCACTTTACGTATAGGGGAGGTACCCCAATAAAACCTTTTTTTCCACTTTTTATTTTACCACTTTGTCGGTGTGATTGATATACATATTAGTACCAAATTTCAGCTTTCTAGTGCTAACGGTCACTGAGATTATCCGCGGACGGACGGACGGGCGGACGGACGGGCAGACATGGCGAAACTATAAGGGTTCCTAGTTGACTACGGAACCCTAAAAATGCAAAGTAAATGCAGGACTTTGAGACCTATAACTTGTTTTTAAATATCTCATATCTCTACAAAATGTATGGTCCTTTGCCGCCATTAAACTCGGTATATGATTTATGCACAGTCCTTGTGGCTACCACAATTGTTCTTTATTGTTTTTTTTCTTTTTGTGTTGCTTGTAAAAAAAACTTCACAGATTTCGTGCCTCACACGACTATCGAGCACATTGGAAATGAATCTATGGAATTCGAAAAAATATTGTCGCTGAGCGACGAGAAAGTCGGGAAAATGCTATAAAATAAAACTACGACTTTGAATGATAATTATTTTATTCTTAGATTAACATAAGTATCCTCGACATAACGCCTGTGAACCAGAGTTGGGCAAAAATTAACGTGATTGAAACTAAAGTTAAAAATGAGAACGTTACTCTTATGAGTATTCATATGAACATGATTACGAATTCATCATGAGCTTTCTAATCTGATTGACCACCGACATGAGTAAATCATGTCGATTTTTAGTTTCACTCATGATTAGCTGAAGTGATTACATTAGTAAGACAGTATGCTTAGTTAAACAAACGATTTAGTTGATTAAATGATTAGATTTTGATTAGATTTTGCGTAGCTACTAGCTCCTTCACTTTTTTCCCTGACGAAACGGAGGCGGTACCTAGGTGAGTATAATATACATTTAGAATAAATGGCTATTTGTGACAATATTTCTAAAGGTATCATTTGGCGGTTGGCGCTTACGTCTGAAGTTGTATAGTGCAGATAGATTTAATATTGAGCAATAAAAGCGTAAATGCCAGTGGCAAATGTTACCTTTACCAAAACATCGACAATTTTTTTGTTAGTTTTTGGTATGAGTGTACAAATGAATGCTCCCTTTTAACTTTGAAACGGCCTGTTTGGTTTTATTGCGGTTTTCGGCTACAGTTAAGGCAGCTATCACACAGCTACGGTTTCCACATGCGCTTTTCATTTTCACTCTCATTCTCATTTTCATTCTCATTCTGATTCTGATTCTGATTCTGATTCTGATTCTGATTCTGATTCTGATTCTGATTCTGATTCTGATTCTGATTCTGACTCTGACTCTGACTCTGACTCTGACTCTGACTCTGATTCTGATTCTGATTCTGATTCTGATTCTGATTCTCATTCTCATTCTCATTCTCATTCTCATTCTCATTCGCATTCTCATTCTCATTCTCAGTCTCATTCTCATTCTAATTTCATTCTCATTCTCATTATCATTCTCATTCTCATTCTCATTCTCATTCTCATTCTCATTCTAATTCTCATTCTCAGTCTCATTCTCATTCTAATTTCATTCTCATTCTTATTCTCATTATCATTCTCATTCTCATTCTCATTCTCATTCTCATTCTCATTTTCATTTTCATTTTCATTTAGGATAATGAAAATTTCTACATATGTATCTGGTTCAATACGTGAAATTCAGAACAAACGCCTTATTCAAGTAATAATATAAATCAGCTTAAGAACACTCTAATCATATATTCGTCAATCACATTGAAGAAGTTAGTGATTAGCGTTAATTTAGTTTCAATCAGCGCCCGTCGTTAATGATTTACTCATGGCGAAATTACTTGATTGTTTTGTGTTATCATTTAATCAGCGATTATTCAATCAGTAATCAATCACCGATTTTAATCAAGTGTGCCCAACTCTGCTGTGAACAAACAAATTGAAAAATTTCCACACGCATATCGAAGTTTGAATAGTTGTCGCCGTGGCGCCTAAGTATACATATTTCATTTTTAGGGTTCCGTAGTCCACTAGGAACCCTTATAGTTTCGCCATGTCTGCCCGTCCGTCCGTCCGTCCGCGGATAATCTCAGTGAC
Organism: Pammene aurita; assembly: GCA_947086415.1. NCBI lineage: Eukaryota > Metazoa > Arthropoda > Insecta > Lepidoptera > Tortricidae > Pammene > Pammene aurita. The sequence continues at coordinate 3,343,979 of OX352298.1, forward strand.
CGTTAGCACTAGAAAGCTGAAATTTGGTACTAATATGTATATGAATCGCGCTGACAAAGTGGTAAAATAAAAAATGGAAAAAAATGTTTTATTAGGGTACCTCCCCTATACGTAACGTGTGATATATTGTTGGATAGGTATTTAAAAATGAATAGGGGTTTACTAGAATTATTTTTTGATAATGTAAATATTTTCGGAAATAATCGCTCCAGAAGTAAAAAAAATTGTGTCCCCCCCCTCTAATTTTTGAAACATAAGTTTTAAAAATATGAAAAAAATCTCAAAAATAGAACTTTATAAAAACTTTCTAGGAAAATTATTTTGAACTTGATAGGTTGAATAGTTTTTGAAAAAAAATTACAAAATAATTTCTGAAGTAAGTTTGTAATTTAACCGTATAAGCAGGGTCCAATTTTATAAAGTTACAAGTTACAAGTTTACAGGCGTTTACTGGCAACACTTGCTCCGTTTTTTACAATTTACGTTTTATAAAAGTACTGTGTTACAATTTTACAGGTTACAGGTACAAGTGCCTGTAGCTCAACCATAGACGAAAATATGGGAGTTTAATAGTTTTAAACTCATAATCGAACAAGCGTTTTATAAAAATATTGTAAATTACAAGTGTAGGTTGGTAAACTTGTAACAAAAACTGACATAGGTCTCGAGTCCTGTAACAGCACAATGCATAGATTAATATGTATGCACAATGCAGCTACTTGTAGTGTCTCAGTGATTCGCTCTTCCGCTCGTAATTCTGTTAATTAATATGATTCGTTTTCTGAGAGATTCTTCCGAGTCTGACTCAGATGAGGAGATACCGCGGCAGCGTCGACCAAGGTTGTTTTGGCCCCGAATAAATTTGGACTTTCGGACACCGTACCAATTCAACGAAAGGTTTAGGATGAACTCCACACAAATGGAAAACATTCTTGCCGAGATTGGGGGTTGCTTGGAGTCCCCGACCAACACCAATCAGGCAATGTGCTCGAAGTTGCAGCTCTGCATAGCCATGCACTGGCTCGGAACTGGCTGCCAATATCATGCTGTGGGTGACATGCACGGCGTCTCTAAATCAAGCGTATGCAAAGCTGTGCATGGCGTAGTTAACGCCATTAATAGAAAACTTTTCAATAAAGTAGTCGCCTGGCCAGAGCAGATGAATGAGGTAAGTTGCTACTAGATTTTTACAAAAATAATATATATATATATATATAAATCTGCCAACATTAAACTGTTCAAGTGATTTGGAGAATTAGAGTGACAATATCACCACTCGATTTTACCTTAATTTCTGGCCATTTTTCCATTAATTTATTTCAAAACTTAAGCAAACACTAACACAGAACTTGAAAGAATTAAAAAATTCAATGAGTATAACCGGTATTAGACTTTGCAATTTGTAGGGCCCAACCTGTCGTGTACCCTGCCTCTCCCTAACCCTCCTTCAGCCTTTTATTACACCTCCCAATCTGACAGATTGGACCCTACAAATTGCAATGTCTAATACCGGTTTAACTATGACAGACGTTTTTATTTTAATAGTGATGTCCTTCACACCTGTAGATGTCACTTGTAATCGAGATTGACCGTGGTTCTTTACAACTGTAATTATCTGTGTGTATTTATAAAACACCTGTAGCCGTTCACAGTGCATTACAGGTACCTGTAGCCTGTACTCTTGTAACCTGTAACTTGTAACTTTATAAAACTGGGCCCAGGTGTTTATTGTACCTGTAATTTCTACAAAATCACAATAAAATGACGTGCTTTCGAATGGGTTACCCTCATCTGGCAGAAAAATATTGGTCAGAAACATAGATTATATAAGTCCCAGATAGAGTGCGGCTAACAAAATTTTGTGATTCCATAAAGAGCCAGTGTCCTCATCGTTACGCACTACACACACATACGCACAGCAATAGTGAGCCGCTCCCCCGCCATTCGTGTCCAAACGTCTATGCAGTCAAGAGCAGTTAAAAAATAATAAAAACTCGCCGTCGTGCGTTGTCAAATGCTGCAGAAATGCCACCGGTCGAAAGAAAAAAACAGATGGGATAACTTTTCACCGTTAAGTAAACAATTCATTGCGTAATCACATTAAAAATCAGTAATTTCGTAAACTATTAACTTCATGGTAGCGGTGTTGCCAGGTGGTTGAATAGGGAAACTTCCCGAACGTAAGGGGGTCTATAATCGCCGCGATATGTTGTCAATACGACATTGACATCCACACTACTAACTATACGTTTTATTTCACGCACGTTTACAACGAATATTAAAACGTTACCTAAAAGTTAATAACTTTTATGCTTTTGTGAGCAAATTATTCTTTATTATTTTTTGAATAAAATTTATAATTAAACATAATTATATATTTCTTAAAATTATTCCAAAAACTTCTTAAAACAAAAAGCCCATATCTAATCGTAGATTGAACGCGCGAAGTTATGTCACCACTACTGATCTGTCAAACTTTCGTCTCATTCTAACTATCGCTCCCTCGCACTCTGAGCGGCTTCAGTAATCGACTGGTCAAGCGATTAGAACGAGATGGAACTATAGTTAGAATGAGAGGTCAGCTCTTAAGTCAAACCGATTGTGTTGATCGATCGAGGAGCATTTTTAACCAACTTCAAATAAAGGAGGTTCTCAATTTGACCTGTATGTTTGTATGTTTGTTCGCGATTATCTCGCGCTTGGCTGAACCGATTTTAATGCAGTTTTCAAAAAGTATTTGTTACATTCCAAACAAGGTTTAGTATAAAATAAGGCGTTGTTCATTGATTACGTAAGAATTTTTTTGCCAGAGACACCCTTCCGCCCCTACGTAAGAAAAAAAAATCCTCTCTGCAGTAGAAGTAAGACATGGTCAATTCCCCTCCCTCCTTAAATCGTGTTACGTAATAAATGAATACGTAATTACACTTTTAGTTTTCTTCGTCTTAGCGAGGGCACTGCCGTGCCTCCAGTTAAAAAAGGTATGATGATGATGATCCTTCCGGCCGATTTCGACCATGGCGACCACTTCAACTCCTAGTTATTTGTTCGGCGCTCGTGCGCCCGAAGATGGCTGACGTAGCCGATCTTCGAGATGAACCCCCGTGCACACTGAGGGCATGTGAGGACACCAGCCAGGTAGTGGTAGTGAATGGTAGCAGATTGGCGTGTTTTTAGCTCGTCGCGTATAGCATCGAGGTCAAGCTTACGTTGCTCCTCGAAATCGCTTACCTTGTCCTGCACCAACCTGCGCCACTCAGGACGCTGTACTGCCAAACCTTCCCACTGAGAGGGCTCGATGTTGCATCTTTTCATGTGCCGTTTCTGAACATCTTTATATCTGAGGAGTTGTCCGCCCTATTTCCGCTTACCCTCCTCTAGTTCAGAATAAAAGATGCGCTTCGCCACTCTCTCCTCTCTCTCTTTTTTTTAAAAAAGGTATAAAGTATGCTTAAATAATAGTAATGGGGACGACAAGAGAGGCCACCACACTCAACAGTAGTCGTGTAATTTTAATAAATAGTTTATTTAGATTTTTTTAAATTTTACCATTTAGTCGCCTCTTCAGAAATATATTTCATCAAATTTATTAAAACAGATGCTTATTAATTCTATTTCAATATGTATATTAATAATCTATTTTTTTATTCAAAGATACTGTATTCTTAATCGGGAAAATTTGTATTACATGGCAACACTCGTCTGGACACACACATTCAAACCAGCCGCCATCTTGCGTCACAGTTTGTTGTACAGCCATGCTCCGTCCTTTAATTTTTTTCGTCCAAGGTCAGAAATACACTTGGCATAACATGTTTCGCAGAAACACTTTCGGTCGAATGGTAATTTTGCATAAAGGTGTAGTTGGCATAACTACTACTACGCATACGACACGTTTTGCAGCATATTGTTTTGCAGAACACTACTTTGACCGATTTTGGTTTAGCATCATTTTATATACCATAATAATCATATAGCATACTATTACAATAGCATAATTATTTTCTGCTAGCAGAAAAGTGGGTTAGGTAAATTTTGTTTAGTAGAATACAAGTCCCAAATTTAGCATATTTAATAATAATAATAATAGCAAGCCGTATTCGCCGTTACAGAGAGCGTGTGGACCGATTCAAGCAGAATCGTCTTTTCCAAAGTGACCAAAGGAAGGTATACCGAAGGTGGGAGGAAACTGACCCCCGTGTGTCCGACGTGCGACTGCCGGATGCTTCTGCCATGACTGATTTCTGGCGTAGCATCTGGTCGGCGCCCGTTGAACACACGGAGGGCGAGTGTATGAGTGTTGTTGAACGTGGGTGCGAGTCCATCGAACCAATGGGGGCTATCACCATCAGCCCCGACGACGTAAGTTGTGCAATCCGTACGGCCCAGAACTGGAAAAGTCCTGGCCCGGATGGGTTGCACAACTTCTGGCTAAAATGGTTTCGATGCTCGCACTCGCGGCTGGCAACACAATTTCAACAAGCCCTTGAACTAGGCTCCCACCCGCCTTCCTTAACAACTGGTGTAACCTTCCTGCTCTATAAGTCCGGTAGTACCACGGAAGCGAAGAACTACCGACCCATCACGTGCTTGCCTACGCTCTACAAGCTTCTTACATCCATTTTGAGAGCAAAAATAAACGCGCACATGGTCGCAAACAACATTTTGGTCTCCGCTCAAAATGGATGTAGGGTTGGGTCCCGTGGTACTAAAGAGCTCCTCCTCATAGACATGACCATTTGCCAACGAGTCCGGCGGAACAGGGGGGCCCTCTCGGCCGCTTGGATTGACTATAAGAAGGCCTATGTTTCGGTGCCTCATTCATGGCTTGAGAGGGTCTTAGAGCTGTATAAAATTGATACAGCTTTAAGATCCTTCCTTGGCGCGTGTATGAGGCAGTGGACCACAGTCCTTCGTCAACCAGGAGGCGGGGATGACCCCCCTGGCCCGCAGGACTTTATAAGGATCGAGCGAGGAATATTTCAGGGCGACAGTCTGAGTCCCCTGTGGTTCTGCCTAGCTCTAAATCCGCTCAGAAATCTGCTGAAGGATTCGGGGCTAGGTTGCCGGCTTCGGAGAGAGGGTGAAGTCATATCTCACCTTCTGTACATGGACGATCTCAAATTATTTGCACCAAATAACCGAGACTTGTTGGAACTACTGAAGACCACTGAAGTGTTCAGTAGTTCCATCAAGATGGAGTTTGGTGTTGATAAATGTGCGGTTATGCATGTACAGCGGGGGAAAGTAGTAAATTCAACAAATCTACAGCTTTCTGAGACAATGACGTTCAGGTCTATCTCTGAATCAGAAACCTACAAATACCTTGGTATGTCACAGTCTTTGGGCATTGAGGACGTGGGTATTAAACAGGCGTTGAAGGAGCGCTTCTTCGGTCGGCTGACAAAAGTACTTAATAGTCTTCTGTCAGGTGGCAACAAGGTGCGCGCCTTCAATGCCTGGGTAATGCCCCTACTCACATACTCCTTTGGCATACTAAGGTGGACACAGACCGAGCTGGATGCCCTGGATCGGAGAGTCCGTCTATTGCTCACCACACACTGTATGCTTCGCGAGCGTGGGTACGCTCGTCTGTTATGAGATTGTACATCCCACGGAAGTGTGGAGGTCGGGGCTTTTTAAACGCCAAAAATCTCCACAACCGTGAGGTGTACAATCTCAGGAATTATTTCCTTAACAACGAGTGTAAGATGCATCGTGATGTGGTGGCAGTAGATAAGGGTCTCACGCCGCTCTCCTTGGCAAACGAGAACTGGCGCAAACCTGTGGTGCTAAGCACCGAGGATCGCAGGGCGGTATGGAAGAGCAAGGAGCTACATGGGCGGTTCTACAGGGTCCTCACGGGACCCGACGTAGACCTGCTCGCGTCGGTGAACTGGTTACGATTCGGGGACCTCTTTGGAGAAACCGAAGGTTTTGCCTGTGCAATTGCAGACGAAGTTATCATGACGAATAACTACCGGAAATATATCCTGAAGGACGGTACGGTCGACATTTGCCGGGCATGCCGCCGTCCCGGAGAGTCACTCAGGCATATCATCTCCGGTTGTTCTCATCTTGCTAACGGCGAGTACTTGCACAGACATAACCTCGTAGCCAGGATTATACACCAGCAGCTTGCTCTCCTATACGGTCTTGTGGACCACGAAGTGTCGTACTACAAGTACACAGCTGCACCAGTTCTCGAAAATGGTCGTGCCACGCTCTATTGGGATCGATCTATTATCACGGACAGGACTATTGTAGCCAATAAGCCTGATATCGTGGTAATAGATCGACCGCAACGCCGGGCCATGCTCGTCGACATCACCGTCCCATGTGACGAGAACCTCGTGAAGGCCGAGAAGGACAAGTCCAGCAAGTACCTAGACTTGGCTCACGAGGTAACCGCCATGTGGGAGGTTGATTCGGCGATCATTGTACCGATAGTTGTTTCTGCGAACGGTCTCATAGCGAAGAGTCTATACCAACATCTAGAGAGACTTTCGCTACGGGGTTGTGGTTGGATCAAGGGTCAGATTCAGAAGGCGGTTATCCTGGACACGGCGCGCATAGTCCGAAGGTTCCTCTCTCTGCGGCCCTGACCACCGGCAGCCTGGGCCTTGCTCCGTTGCCGGGGGCACCCTAGGTTAGGTTTTTTTATAATGTTTTTATTGTTTTTGTATGTTTTAGATGTATTTTTATATTTTACTTTTGTAAAAATATTATAAAATGACCTAGCCTAAGAAAAAAGAATAATAAAGAGAATAATAATAATAAAATACTTTATTGCACACTACAACACACGAACAAAAGAGTTATAATATTGGTACAGCATAGAGGTAGGTAACAACAGGCGGACTTATCGCTAAAAGCGATCTCTTCCAGACAACCTTCATATATCGAAACGGCGATAATAGTTTAGTTGACGGGCAGTGACAAAAATTGAAATACTAGAGGAATATAGAAACTTTTGTAAAAATAAAATACATATATATACATATAATACATATTTACGCATTATTGTGTATCTTTTAAGATGTAATATTACTGTTTTGAAAAAATAAGTCCCGCCGAGTTTCTTGCCGGTCATAAATAATTCTTCTAGGGTCAGAGGTGTAGGGTTAGAACCGGAGGTAGTTTTTTTTTTCTCTCTGACGTTCATAAGTGCATTGTAATGTGCCTAAATTGAAGAATAAATATCTGTTATCTTTTATCTTTTTTTAGATTTATTTAGGTTAGGTTAGAACTGCGACCCCCGCGCAAACAAACTGTTGCCAGAAAAATGGATTAGGTTAGGTTAGAGTTGCGACCCCCGCGGAAACAACTGTCGCCAGAAAAGTGCGTTAGGTTAGGTTAGGTTAGAACTGCGACCCCCGCGGAAACAATCTGTTGCCAGAAAAGTGGGTTAGGTTAGGTTAGAACTGTGAACCCCACAGGAACAAACTGTTGCCAGAAAATTGGGTTAGGTTAGGTTAGAACTGTGACCCCCACAGGAACAAAATGTAGCCAGAAAATTGGGTTAGGTTAGGTTAGAACTGCGACCCCCGCAGAAACAAACTGTTGACAGTAAAGTGGGTTAGGTTAGGTTGGGTAAAAGTATTTGTGGCGGCCGCAACGGGCCATTGCTCTCAGGGTGGCTCGAGCATATCGCGATAACTCGCACGTAGCAGCCGGGCCGGGAGCCCGGCTTAGGAAGACACAACAAAATACCACAGACACTATTAGCAGATAACAATTTCATTTACCGGAGTACCGACACAAATATGCTCATTATTACAGCGCCTGTACGTTTTTATGAGCATACAATCCCGCATATGTCTTGTAAAATATGATAAGACAATGAAGATTATCTTGTAATCAAAGAAAAAATTCGGCTTCACAACTTTATGCCGCCTAAATATTATGCAAACAAAAAATTCTGCGAAAGTACTATTCGTTTATAAGACAGTTATGCTCATCAACATTATGCCAATACAAGATTCGACATTATAAAAATCTGCGAAATGATTTATGCCAAAGAATACTCTGCGTAAGGTGTTCCTGCCAAACGTTACTTCTGCCAAGTATCATTATACAAAACAAATATATGTCAAAAAAGTTTCTGCAAGACAATAGTGAACCCTTTCAAATAAAGTAAAAACGGTGAAAATCGGTTCACGCAATAAAGAATTATCCCATAAAAATCATCTTCCATACTCTAAGCTCGCGCGCAATAGTTTACTTAATTTGCCGATAGATGTCGCTGTACGTGGAACGCTCATATCATATCCTACATAGCGGTGTTATTTTAACTCTTAAGTGGGGACACTTACTGTGACGGACGGAAAACTACGGAACCCTACACTGAGCGTGGCTCGACACGTTCTTGGCCGGTTTTTTAGATTAATAAGCAGGATATAATAATGTTCAAAGTACAAGAAAATTATTACATTACAAATCCGTAGTCCACTCGAGAAATGGTAGCCACATAGCTAAATAATTTTTAAACAAAAAAAAACCGACTTCTTCAATGGGGAAAGCCGGTGAAGGATTATTGTAGATGGTGCACTCTATACAATGAAATAACTTGCTTAACAAACACAGCGAAGAGGACAAATCGTCAAACGTGAACTATGCGTCGTTGAAGAATTCCTTTCTCATTTTACATTTCACATGTTTATGGCATCAGCCGCAGTTCCACTTCATCAATATGTCAGTTTTCAATGAAAATGCTTGATTTGTTGATTTAAATACAAAAATCACTTTATGTATGCTTTTAAGATTTGAAACGTTTCCTCGATTCCTCCTGGATCCCATCATCAGAACTTAGCTTGACGAAAATTTGTCCTGAGAATCTAACTTGCTTAACAAACATAGCGAAGATTATAAATCGCCAAACGTGAACTATGCGTCATTGAAGAGTTCCGCTCTGATCATCATCAGCAGTTCCAGTTCATCAAATGTCACTCTTTTGAATGAAAATGCTTGATTTGTTGATAAAAATACAAAAATCACTATGTGTATGCCTTTAAGACTTGCGGAGTTCCCTCGATTCCTCATGTATCCCATCATCAGAACTTAAGCTTGACGAAAATTTGTCCTGACAATCTAACTTGCTTAACAAACACAGCGTAGAGGAGAAATCGCCAAACGTGAATTATGCGCCGTTGTAGAGTTCCGTTCTGATCATCATGAGCAGTTCCACTTCATCAAATGTCACTCTTTTGAATGAAAATGCTTGATTTGTTGATAAAAATACAAAAATAACTATGTTTGCCTTTAAGATCTGAGGAGTTCCCTCGATTCCTCATGGATCATCCCATCATCAGAACTTGAGCTTGACGAAAATTTGTCCTGAGAATCTTACTTGCTTAACAAACACCGATGTGTTCGATAAGAGGAGGAATCGCCAAACGTGAACTATGCGTCGTTGAAGAGTTCCCTTCTGATCATCATCAGCAGTTCCGCTTAATCAAATGTCACTGTTTTGAATGAAAATGATTGATTTGTCGATAAAAATCACTACGTACATGTATGCCATTAACATTTGAGGAGTTCCCTCGATTCCCCATGACGGAGTTATGGAGTAACAAACATTAAAAAAAAAAAAAAAAACATACACGCCGAATTGAGAACCTCCTCTTTTGAAATATTGAAGTCAGTTAAAAAAAAATAATGTGAAAAATGTCGTTCTGACTTTTTTTAAAAAGGTTAGGCTACAGGGCAGACCCTTAACCCTATCGTCTTTTTTTTAGGCTTAAATTGTAGCTGACTAAATTGCCCAGAGGAGTTCTTCTCAAATTTTTGATATCATTCTTCGTTTCGAACGCCAAAATCAAAAATGTTGAAAAAATTAATTTTTTTTTTCGCTATTCCGGCCATAACTTTTTTCTTTTTTAATTTTTTCGAAAAATTCATTTTGTATCTTACAGCTCTTGTAAATATGAGTCTTTTGAGCCATTTTTGAATATCATATCTTTACAACTTTCAGAGTTATAAGGGGATCGCACTATTTCGTGAAATCGGGGCCTATACTGGAACGAACGAAAAGACATTTCCAATGTCAAAAATATTTATTAATTATTTATCTGTTGTTGTGTCGTCACTCGTTTTACGCATAAGTTAGCTGTAAGTTTATATCCCCACTGAAAATCAGCGCCGCGATTGCCTTGGCATTACGCTGAGTCCTTTTTAGCGTCCGATTTTTATACCATTTCTTATACAATTGAACGTGTGACGTGAATAAATGTCTTTTGTTTCTTTCTTTCAAATAGTATTTCGCTATAAGGGCGTTTATCAAAAATCTGATTTATCTCTTTTTTAACTCCATTGCTACAGGTAAAAACAGCTAATAAAAATGCCTAATTCTTGGCAACGTAATTTTTTTGTCAATTCATCTTCACTTCCAGTGTAATTCTAACCTAAGTAATGACTTGGCTGTACAATTTTGTTTGTTTTCTGTTCCCAGAGATTAAGATAAAAACTATTTTAATTTAACTGATAATACGTTTTAAGATACACTGCTGACATCATGATCTCATGGTTTTCCAGAACCATTGTCTCATAAATGACGGATTATGCATACAAATAGCATCTTAAGGCATTCAATTATTATTTAAAAGTCAATCTTTTGGTTAAGAACCGTGACGACTGGGTTCAGATTGAACCGAGAAAAAACTAATTAATTAACTAAGACTTACAGGATGTTTCTAATAATGAAACTTGAAATAAAATACTTCAAGTTAAAACACATCATGACATCACACATTTAATTTTAATATTATTCGACTCGAGTCAAATTAATTTCTACCCAAACAATAGTAACAAATAGAAATTAGTTATTAACGATTTGAGTAATAAGTAGTTAACAGGACATTAGAGGCTAATCGTACATCAAACCATTTCATGATTTAGTAACATGAGTTAAATACTTTGAAACGTTATAATAAACTTTATTCAACACTGATAATATTATTTCCAATTCGCATCCTAGACACAGGTCCTGTTAAAACTGCCAGCAAATTCGACTTCAATATTAAGAAACAGAAGACCAAAATTATAGTCGAAAACGCAAATATGCTGATAAAGCAGACTTAACTTAACGGAAATGTATGGTAAAGTAATTTTAAGCTGAAATACGGACGTGATAACACTGATAACTATAAGGCTAAATGACTAAAGGTAAAGACACATAGGTTTTTAGATGTACTCATACTCATAAACTTATATATAGATGTCATATACTAGGGAAAAGTAACGTAGGCCTCCTGGGCACCGGCCCAGGGCTGGGTACAAACAACAAACTTTTATTAAAAATAATTTGATTTGTTCTTCAGTTGAACTCATACTGCGTAAGTGTTCAACCTTAACTGAGTCTTGATCCTCGTTTTATTCAAATTAACTTCAGCAAAGTCTGTCCATTGAAGCCTTAAACATGTATCTGGATCAAAGGCCAAAGGGTTACAAATACAAACAGTTTGACAACTGTCAAAGCTACATTCACACATTTCGTCTTCATTGCGCATGCGCAGCGTATGCGTGGGAGTGTCCTTAGCACAATGCCGTACAAATAAATGGCCGCTTCATTATGTGGCATTGAGAGTTTTCCTGAGGAAAGGGTATTTCTAAGCTAAGCCCTTAATATAAACCAAGAACCCTATTAGTATCATACGCAGCAATTATATTTATCTTTCCTGTAGTCTACCCGACGATAAGGGCTATAAAACCCTAATTTTTAAACAAACGAATCACCAAGGTCCAGAAAGGGACATAGGGGGGAGTGAGGTCTTAGAACAAAACATGCGATTTGAAAGAGAGCATCAAAGTAGGGGGCGATGTCTTACTCACACTCGTTACACAATGCTATATTATCAATATAGTCTAGCTATAACTACTTGTATATTATGTCTAGATGGTAACGAGTATCCGTCAAAACTCCATTTATCAAAACTAGATATAACCCCCTTTTTGACTTCTTTCGACCTCACTTTTTGGTTGAAGTCAATCGTATCAAGGTCTGAGTCTGACTCAATTTTGCGACCTTCCATACCACGGAAGAAATCCAAATCACACGATCCACACAAATTATCCAATTGACACAAAAAGTGTTACCATTGTGACACGAACGCTTTGCCTACAAATACTCGATTTAATAATATAATAGTTAAACTTGTCTAAGTACAGACTATGCGACTGAACTAGATGCCGCAAAGATCATTACATCCATAGGTTTACTTTAATTAGTCCAAGATTATATCAAGGGTATAGTGTTTCCCCCCGTTCTTGGCCTGTTACGGATTAGTGTTCTTATCAGTAAACTCCATTGTAGCTAAACCGCAAGCGCACGCGCCACGACAAAAAAAAGGATTTGGGCTCATGTAAGCGTTTATAGAATATCTACCATATGGACCACGCAATAAGATTCAATATGAACTAATACAAAAAAGCTGTATATTCTTAACGGTTGCGCCCAGCGTAGGCGACTTAAACGCTCACCATCCAGCATATCTTGACACCGAGATCCGAAACAAATATGCGTAATCAGTGACCGCGCTTGCACTGGTACTCCGAGCGCCCGACTAGGCAGAGCGCTTAGGAGGCAATTGAAATTATTCCTCACGGGCAGGTAAAACAGGGTCGGATTTTGATTGGAAAAACATTTGGACACAAATACAATTTATGAATATTTAAAAAAAATATAAACATTGGGTAAATATATAACAATAATAATACTGATACAGATTATTTATTCGTAAAATAGGTTCATTTACAAGTCATATAACTTACAAGCTAAGTACAGTTGTACAAGTTACAGTTGAATATTTTAATTTTAACTATAATAGTTAGTAGGTATTACGTTTTAATAATCTTTTCATTACAATTCATTTAATTTTATGTCAATCATTCAAATCAGTATATAAATAATAAAATAATCAGGTTAACAAATTACAGAAATAATCGGTTAGTTATATTTAGTTATATGAATAATCAACGAAATATAAAATCATTTTTTTTATGTTACAATTACATATTTTTACCTAGAAAGTTAACCCACTGTTGCGTGTTAACTCATATTTATTATTATTACCTTAACATTAACACATTCAAATCATGATAATAAGCACAACTTGAATGTGTCTTTCTTCGGTTAAAACATGCTGTATTGGCGTTTTACGTTTAATACATAAATATCCGATTGTAAATCAAGTAAAACTTTTCTAATAAAGCTCATTAATATAATAAAACTTACAATGTACACAACGCACATTTGGTTAGTGTTGGGGTGACTCATTATTTAGGAATGCGCTACCTACGCACTATCAGCTTAGGGTAGGGGGAAATGGCTAAGCTGGATTAAAGGGTTATTTTTTCCCAGTGTCTTACAAGCCTCGCTTTAAGTACATGTGCTCTTTATTCTATACCACCCTTTTCATGACGACCTGGCTACGTTTAGTACCCTGTACAATTACAAAAAAGGCCATAATTCAATCATTTCTAACGAAACACGGTTATTACTTATTAGTTACCCATCAAAAATAACGAAGAAAGGCTTATTAACTATTTTGCGAAACCATACCTTTGACAAAATATACTACGTGGACGAGAAAGCAAAAGAAAAAGGTTGCAAAGTGTTGAGGTTGCCCCCATATTACTGCACACTTAACCCCATTGAGTTAATGTGGGGTAACCTCAAAACAAGCGTAAGGAAAATTAATACAGTTCCTAAATTTAGCGAGGCGGTACTAAATCGCATTACAGAAATAGTGAATAGTACAGGTTGTCACTGGAAAACTTGCTGTAGGCATGTTGTAGATTTAGAAAAAAAAACTGATGCGAAATTTCGGACATTCTTCTGTCATTATTAATGTCACCGATGATTCCACTGACAGGAAGACTCGTAGGTAAACATTTAAATAGAGTGCATGTTTATTTTCTACTAAATTAATAATTTTATGTATATCAAAGTTGATTTTTCCGTTGTTAAAACTACTTAATAATGTGATATTCAAAAACATTATGTTATTTTGTTACAAATCTAGTTATTATGTTATACTAAATGTTGTTATGTATTGTTATTTTCTGCCTTAAACTATAGTGCATGAACGATCAAAATATTGTTAATGGTTGGCAGAGCACACCTCTACTTGTTTAAAACGTACCTGTAACTATTTAAAACGTTGAATATTTATTAGGTTTTAATGTAGCATCTTAATATTATTTTTATTTAAATTTCTTTATTCTTGGTAAGTAATTTGCTGTATGTTAAAAGTAATATTAAATAATTTTAAACAAAAAAGAACCGACTTCACTAAGCATCCACCTTTTCAACACCAAATGCTCGATCTGCTGTAAAAAATACTCAAATCACCATAGGTGTGCCTATAATAGTTGAAGAATTCCCTCGATTTCTCCATGATCCCATCATCAGATCCTAACATGGTTACAATGGGACCAACTGTGAAGTATACGCTTTTAAAAAAAAAAAGAATTTTCCAAATCGGTCCAGCCGTCTTCGAATAATCGGTGAACATACATAAAATAAAAATAAAAATAGCAAAAACAAAGATTCCGACGAATTGATAACCTCCTCCTTCGAAATCTTGAAGTCGGTTGAAAAATGTTTTTAAAATTCGTTGATTATTTGTATAACTGATTATAACTAACCGATTATTATTGTAATATACTTACCCAATGTTTATATTTTTTTTAAATTTTCTCGTTTATTTTCGCAAAACAATTTACAAAGAAAATAAAAACATTTAAAAAAAAAACTTATAATGAATATATAAAACTTATAAATAAAAAATTTGGCAGAGGTCCGCACCGCTGTCTCTGGGTAGGGTGCCCAGAAGGCTGGCCGCATTGCCCCGCTGGATAGCAATGCTTATCCGCTGGGCGAAATAGTGACCAGCCCTCTGGTCACCAGACGCCTCTATAAGTCGGGTCGATATTTCCTTATAGAGGCGTCGTGCATTTGGACCCCACGGTCCAAGGGTTTCTACCCCAAACGCCGCAAATAAGTAACTCCCTCCTAGGGCAGCATATTTGCGACGTTTGAGGATTTCAGCCTCGGACGCAGCTGCACCAGCAGCAACTTTGGTGCCCGGGATATGGGTCGGCGCCAAGGTATCTACACACGTAGCGTCCCATACAAGCGGCCTACCCATACTCCAGGGCACCAGCGTCATCCCGTCGGGGCGCGTGCTATCCTCTATCATCAGTCCGTTTGGCTCAAGGATCGCAGGCACCTTGGCGCTGACAAGGGCCCGACGGATGACGTCGTTAATGCTGGCGTGTCGTGGGATCCTGCCTGCGCTTCGCTGACATGACAGGCCGTGGTGACCAAGATTGTTCACCATTACCCCGCATATACAGCGGTGCGGTAAGTTAGTCGATGCCCCTATCCTTAGACATGTGGCCAGACGGAAAGTGGTGTTGTCCAGCAATGTTCCAATCGTTGTAGATGGAAGTGCCTGCAGCCACAGACCAGCCTCCCATTCAGCTGACGCAATGAGACGAGCCCGGTCTATCGGACTGGTTGCTAATTCCAGGAGCTGGTTCCTTGTCAGTCTGCAGAGGGGCTCGTCCCATTGCCTCTGCGAACCGAGGTTATCCGGAAAGTCTGTGGTAGGGCATGTGAGTGACCATACGTTCTTGGCCTCGGCACAGTGCGCAGCCTCTAGGACCCCAATGGATGGGGCTAAAATTTTCCCAATGAGGATCTGAGCGCCATGAACCGAGGCCAAGAAAGCAGGAAGAGCTATACTCGAAATTTTGCGGATACCCAGGCCGCCAAACCTAATGGGTAGGGTGGCCTGGGTCCATGTTAACTCGCCAAAAGATATGTTAAATACGGAAGTGAGGGTGTCCAAAATTATAGAATCCAAATTTAAAAGCAATATAGGGTGTTTCCAAAGGTGGGATCCGCGAAGAATATAGGTAAATTTTGGAACGAAAAGACAGTGTTTCATGATCGCGTAAGCCGAATGCATGTTAATTTTGTTTAAACGATGTGAGGTTGCTTTAAAATTTTGAATTTTAACATTTATAAAATTTTCAAAGGATTGATCAAAAATAGGGCAGCCTAGGAGGTGAAGCGACTCTTTATCTACGATCTTAATGCCGGGAGCTAATTGTTTAAATAATTCTGTTGTTCGGTCTTTATCTAAACATGAATCTGTGACGTAGAGTTCACATTTTGAATAGTTGAGTGAGAGACCAATACTACCAAAACTGGCGATTAAAGTTTCGAGATCATTTAAAACTGTAGTCGCATCACCACCCAGGGTGCCATCGTCCAAGTACCAAATGTTTAATTTTGAATTTAGATCTTTAATAGAGGGATGAATCGCGAGACTGAAAATTGCTGGACCTAAAGGGTCGCCTTGTTGACAGCCTACAGAAGAATCGAGAACATTTGTTTTGTACAACAGTTTGGATGGTGAACTGTAGCATTGCCACAAAAATTGGTATGTTGTGGGGATTTTTTCTTTAATATGTGACAACAAGGCGCCCCTGTCTACGGAATTGAAGGCGTTCGATACATCCACCTTCAAAACAACTTCTCCCGACTGATGCTCGAGGTATGTACGCACGGTGTGGACGGCGGCTTCGCAGCCACTCTTAGACCCGAATCCTAGCTGCACAGGTTGTAATTCCGCACTTAGGTCTCCGAGTATAGAGCGGCAAGCAATTTTGGCGGCGAGACGGCGAAATGTAGTGCCCACTGCGATGGGGCGAATGCCACCGTCTTTCTTTTGGAGAGCGCATAAATTCGCTCCGTACAGGATATCTGTGATTGCTTCAGGTACTTTGCCAGCCAGCATTATATTAATTAAGGCGGTCAGGCTTTTTAAGACAAGTTCTTTTGTGTCGCCACATCCGCAATAGAGAAGATCTTTCAGATGCTGCGGTGCCAGTCCATCGAGCCCGCCTGCGGAACCATTAGGAAAAGACATAATGGCTGCGAAGATGGCCTCGGTAGTGGTGGTGAGGGTAGGATCGTCAGGTTGTGGCGGTTCGGGAAGGCGAAGATTCACGTCCGAAGGTGGATGTTTAGCCAGAAGTGCTGTTAGAGTTTCTGAATTTGCGGGGGCAACCGCATCATCGGAAAAAAGTAGGCGGGCGGCCCCTTTAATGTCGCCGTCGGAAACTTTGGTTTCTACTTTTTTAAACAAATTATTACTCAATGGTCTAGGTCTGTATTCAGCTTCGGGAAGCGAAGAATAAGAAAGGCAATTGTCCTTGACTAAATTGGTTAAAGATTTAGAATTTCGATCCGGTAAAATGTGCAGCACGTGATAAGAAAAGGTTAATAATTTTTCCCAGTTAGCAGGTGAATTGTCTGATTTAATTGCGGTTATTAAATTACATAGAAATTTAGCGACAGAAATGCGGGCACCCCGTGGGATCCGTTTTAAAACTGGCCGTGTATTTTTTAAATCGCTGAGGGTTTTCCAAAACGGTATGTCTGGGTTAGGTACCTGCGATTGGGCGGGCGCTGAGGAACCGAGCCGTGGCGCCGCACAGGGTGTCGGTTGACTGAGATTCTGGCGATGTTTTCTGGTAATGTGAATTTTGAGGCCTCTGGGGCCTTTGAAAAACCGCGGTTCCAGACATTCGGGGCAGCGGACATAGTTTTCCGATGACGCAGTAACTGGAGTAGGGCAGGAAAGGGACATCAACGAGAGGTAAAATATATGTACAATATAAAAACTTAGACTAACTTTTAAAACTAATTAAAATTAGGATAAAAAGGTAAAGATTATAAAAAAAACACATAAAAAAAAAAGTATTATGTAACACTATATATATTGTCTTTGCGGTGTCCAGTCTTCGAACGAAGGGGTACCGGGGGTAAAGGGCCTTTATGCCGGAGTATCAGCCGTAATATGCTGATGAGATGGTGCTTTTGGATGGACTCCGTAAAAAAAGATGGGGAATTTGTCTCTCACGTTATTACGGGATAACGATATATTTTAATGCACTTACTTTAGGTACGTAATATGGACGGCACTAGTAAACACTACAAACGTTTGTTGTTACTACTCGATTTGTTGAATAAAACTCTTATTTACAAACATTTCACTGATTGACAACTAATTGTCAAGTCAACCAGAAAGCGTAGAGGTCCCTTGTGAGCGCTCGGGCTACGGTCCTGTGCTGAGGTTTAGATTTTATTAGTCTATAGCTTTAATAAATAAGCTAGGATCGGCTTGGGTAGCAGTAAGCTACGTACAAATATTTTAATAACTTTTTTAAATTAAATATACGTAAATCGTACACGTACCCAAATGTTTCAATCAAAATCCGACCCTGAATTTACCCGTCCGTGAGGAATAATTCCAATTGCCTCCTAAGCGTTGCCTAGTCGGCCGTTCCGAATACCAGTGCGAGCGCGGTCACCGATTACGCATATTTGTTTCGGATCTCGGTGTCAAGATATGCTGGATGGAGAGCGTTTAAGTCGCCTACGCTGGGCGCAACCGTTAAGAATATACAGCTTTTTTGTATTAGTTCATATTAAATCTTATTGCGTGGTCCATATGGTAGATATTCTATAAACGCTAACATGAGCCCAAATCCTTTTTTTTTGTCGTGGCGCGTGCGCTTGCGGTTTTGCTGCAATGGAGTTTACTGATAAGAACACTAATCCGTAACAGGCCAAGAACGGGAGGAAACACTATAAAAGCACCAGTAGTCAGCCTTTTAACGAAATGTCTATGTTCAAGATCGTATAAT
Source organism: Pammene aurita (assembly GCA_947086415.1). Lineage (NCBI taxonomy): Eukaryota > Metazoa > Arthropoda > Insecta > Lepidoptera > Tortricidae > Pammene > Pammene aurita. Next base: position 3,362,702 of record OX352298.1, read on the forward strand.
TTGCCCACTTATTGACCAATAAGAGTTATCAATGTTTCTATTGTTCAATAATTTAATCTAGTTTAATGTTTGTAAAGAATAAAACTTAATTAAATCTTGCTTTTGAAATTATTTTATTAAATATAATGAAAGGGCATTTTTGCCAGTAATCAGCCCTCTGTGTACCAATACACAGCCTTTAAGAATCCAGTGCCCAGCCATCCCATTTTAACGGCTGATTAGTAGGTTCGAGTTGAGCGATCTTATTGTCCAGTGGTCAGCCACAGGCTGACTACTGGGTATTTAATGTATTTCAATCAAATAAAGTCGTAATAACGTAAATATTTAAAGGGGCTTGATTTAACGACTTACACTTCATTTGATGATAAAAAAAAGTCTTAAATCCTAAAGTCAGCCTCCCCCGGCTGACCTCTGGGTTTACGACCTTTTTAAAATTACTGCTTCAAACCCAATAGTCAGCCAGGGGAGGCTGGCTATTGGATGTTGTACATAAAGTAGTTCCCAATAGTCAGCCGCCTTAAAAATGTTACTTTCATATGGAGTTATACATATTTTTTACGTTTTTCAGATAGTTTAAGTAATAATTAAGTGCAGCCATCCACATTCTTTCAACAAGAAATCACAATTCGGCTGCTATCGTCTTACCAAAATACCATGTGACACTCCATAAAAAATGGCGCATTTAACATAAGCCGTCATGTCAGAAGACACCACTTCTTTGAAATAGTATTAGTGTAGTTCATGCTAGAGATTGCTAGAGAGTTAAGCTATTTTTCAATTAACAGTTCATAAATTTATAATATTGCATATTTTTGACATGAAAATTAGAAAAACTTTACTAATTACAGTCAAAAATATGTAAGAAAGGCTGACCACTGGTGCATGGCTGACCACTGGTGCGTTTACCCAATACTGCTTAATAAAAAACTGAGCTTATCAATAATTATTCAAATCAATAATCACGAGTAAGTATGTGGCATTCCACATACTTACTCGTACTCGTTCTCGTTACGTCATTACGTTACGAGAACTACTTTGGAATGGGAATCTTTTTTTTTAATTTTGGTTAAGATTTTGGTTTTGTATGACGACAACCGGGAACTCCAGACCAGAATGACACGAAACGAAATTACAAGTGAGTGGATTCGGTGCTTGGCCTGGCACATCTATAAAGTCATGCGAAGTACGAGCATTGCTGCGTCTACAAGTAGGTATAAGTTGCGAAAACATTTTAAAATTTTACAGGAGAAATCATAAGTTTCACATTAATTAAAGAAAGCATTTTTGGAACGTTTGTCCCGGGTACGTGTCGTCTCGGGGATTTAAGTGAAGGCGCACTTAGAGGGTTAGGTTTCTGACAAAGCTTGATGCGGATTTTATCTTGTAAACTTTTGACGAAGCCGGTGGCAGATTATTAAAACAATCATTTATTTCGGGCAAAACCCATAAAAGTGTTAGTACATACAAAAGCTTACATAACTATTGTTATTGTTGTTGTTGTTTTTTGCTGTTGTTGTTATTATTACTGGTGTAGATTGGACGAAGTTTGTTGCGGATGTCGTTTTGTATCCTTTTTGGCGAAACCTGCGCTGTAGATTTAAGTCATGTTTGGTTATTTTGTCTAAATAAAATGTAAATTTAGTTCTTATTAATGAAAGGAAACACTAATTTCCATTTAGGAAATAAAAAGTTTCAAACCATACCTACAACCATGTGAGTTGTTTGAATTTGTTTTTGTTGCAATTTTGTAAACTTTCCGTCAGCACATTACGAGTAATAGTCATAGTCATTTATTTATAATATTTTAAATATTATTAGTAGTCTAGTTTAATGTGTAGTCTGTCGTTTAATAACATCATACTTTAGTATAAACAGCCTTAGTCGTGGGAATGTTATATAATTTGCGTGAATGACCGTAAGGTTGGCCTTAACAAGATAAGTGGCAAATCTGTTTATACATTTAATATATTTGTAAACCCCACATGATGGCCACGATCGCTCTGTAAAGAGTGTAACGACAAAGAAGAAGAAGAAATGTATAACAAATTAAGTGGTTTAAGTGTTTTGTTGTCATTAGAGTCGGGTTGGGGTCTCGGATTCAGTCAATCAATCGTCTGAAAATATGGATACATTTAATGTGACAAAAATATGTAGTCACGATTCCATTACAAATATAACACCGGAGCAGGTGGCACAACCGAAAGCCGTCGTGTCACCAAAATAATAGTTTTAGTTCATAATGTATTATGTATGCTAGTCTTTAAGGTATTTATTTACATATGGGCCACTAGTTGCCTAAAAATAAACGTATTTCATTCATTCCATTCATTAATTCTATTACCAAGGCGTAAAGTCTAGAATACTTATGTGTTTTTGTCACATTAAATTTATCCATATTTACAGACGTGACCGTACCACTGAGTTTATCGGTATCTTTGATTATCGGTATTATCACTGCCAAATCAGTGCAACCTTATTGTGTAAGAGAAAAAAGAAAGAAGAAATAACTGTTCCGCAGAAATCTACAACTTTGCCCGCTTTTTGCGAACTTTTTTTTCCAGGTTAATGGTCCATGTTGCATTAAGTTATCTGTGCCACTCACACGTATATATACCGGGTGTTTCCTGTAATAGGGGCAATAAATTAAACCGTAGATTCTACTCCTCAAACTGGACAGTATTAGTTCAGCGACTTTTAAAAATAACTTATAATTTGATTTTTATTTCACTTTAAAGTTTATTCGAACACGCAATGTATTGCGAAATTGATTATTTCTGTTGGGTGACAAGAGTGACAAGCAATGTCAATTAGACGGATTTTAACGTACATTGAAAATACTATTTAGTATGTATGAAAAAGAGACAATATAAACACTTCTTTTTTTTTTTAATTGTAGAACCAACGTTTCATTGTTTGAGGAGTAGAATCTACGCTTTAATTTATTGCTCTTATTACAGGAAACACCCTGTATATAGATATTTGTGCGAGTGAGCAAACTACAGTTAAAATCAGTTAAAGTAGTTTAGAAAAAGGGTTTTAAACAGGCAGGAAAAATTTTTTTATTAACTTTATGTTAATTAAATATAAAATAGTATAATCTACAATAGGCTTGGCTTAGGTGTATCGTATTATAAGTTCTTTAATTGTGATATTTCACTTACAAACTCATTTGGAAAAAGTCATTAAAAACATTGTGAATGCTTTCATACAAAATCCTAAATATGTTAGGGTTGTCAATTACTTATTGCTTGTGTATATAAGATGTAGTATGAGTAAAATTTATTGGTGATAAAATTGTACCTAGATTAAGGTAAAGGATAAACTGCATAATGAAACGTTTAGCAATACACACACAGGTTTGTTAATATCTTGTATCATGCAGTAATAGGATAATAAAGGTTCATAAATTAAATGGAGATACATGAATAATTAACAAAGAAACAATTTTTTATCCAAAAACATTCTAGCGAAATAACGTTTTATGGTAAATGCCTTCCCTGAAGTGAACTATGTCATAATATTGACAACCCTAGAAGTAGAATTGTACTGGGCAAAGTCCTAAAATGTGATACGCAAATACGTTTATGACATTGTCCATAAAATAAATAAATAGATCATGAAAATAATGGAGATATGATGTTAAAATTGCTTCTAAATCGTTTCTAAGCTGCATCATAGTTACAGTTCAAATTATATAGCTATAGTACTTGCCTAGACCGATATACCACCGAAGTTTTTGAGGTCCTTTTGGCCCACCAAAAAACATCTGCAATCCACAGCCGGCTCACGCGTGTCTGAAGTTAGATACGCGACAACCAACTTGTCAGTGTTGCCAACATTATGATTAGCTATAAAATACAGATTAATACGAAAGTGTATGTGTTACTAGTTTTGAGAGGGTATATATTTATTATTTCAAGTACAATACATTTCGTCAAAATAGAAGCTTAACTTAAAAATACATTAATATTAGATATAAACTAAATTCTAAACTAAACAGGGTCACAAAATAATAATAAATATCACAAAAAATGCACATCAATTCACTATTGAGATATTTCGCTTCTACTCAATTGTGACGCGTTGGGAAAAGTCATGTTGAAAAGGCAAAGTTGTATAGTTACACGGTATCAAAGAATTGTCATCGAAGTAAGTTAGTTATGCTAAAGCTCTTATCAAAATAAACTAACTCACAAACATCGTAAATTAAGCTAAAAAAGTAAAATATCGACCTAACAAAAAGTACTCAAAGAACAAAATGGCAACAAAAGTGCTAAGCGACCACGTAACGAGTTCAAGTTTACGAATACAAATAACCAATTCAGGACCATACAGATGTAACCGACATCTTTTTCTTATTAGCATAAGCTCTTTTGTTCAAGCAAGGTACAGTCGCATACAACACCATTCATTGAGCTTCAATGAATGACACAGATCTGTATTTGAACAACTAATTTGCGGGTAAATATCATTGATTTATACAAAAAGGGAGATATGTTACCAGGCGCTCGATTGTGTGCCATCAAATATAGGTTTCGGGACCTATATTGAATTAGTCGTGTGGCAGAGTCTCTCAGTCACACTTTGTGCAATGCGCAAAATATGGAGGTCTCCCTTGCATACCCGTGTCAACTATTTAGGTTTATCTCTTTTGCCCATGATGCATATACATTATAGCGGTGTGTAGCACTTTACAAGTGAGTAGGTGCAGGACCACATTTCAGTTTTGTTTACTATGAACGTCACTAATCTTCCTTTTTGTTTATGTCTATGGTAAATATAAACAGATTTTACAAATTTACATCACTGCCACATTGAGACATTTGGAACCTTATGAAGATGACAATGGCGCTGACTTTAAGTGCAATGCAGCGAATCGAGTAGTTACTTAATAAAGCTCTTATTTAACTCAACGAATAGTTCAAAAAGCAACCATCTGACGCTGAAAACAAAGTTCATAGTTTGATTAAAGACAGAAGCAGGTGTTAGAAGAAACTACTGAAAATACACAAACTTAACTCAATAATCAAATCAATCAAATGTGTACCTTATATCGTCACTATAAAAGTCTGTAAAGCAGAATTTTGTTAGTTGGTTCAAGTGATGGGCAGGTTAAGGTCAGGATCGGTTTTCTAAATGGCGATCAATTACCAGACACTGTCGTAGTATCTGCAGTAGAAATCAACATAGTAGTCATTTGTTTGTGTTGACCTTTAAAGAAGATTAAATGTATGTAGAGGAAGCTATAGTAGATTCTGTGTCAGAAATGCAAAACGTACTATTTCGTCTAGGGAGGCGTGTTCAATGCAGCGAAAAACAAGTGCGTGTCGGACCACGTATAATGGAGGGTTCCGTACCTAGTTACTATCGAAAAAATATATAATAAACAGTCTTATCTGCCTACGAATTAAATTTTTGGAGATAATTCGAAAACGCCTTATGCCTTATCCGATAATATTTAAAATAATTTTCGTTGATCTTTCAAAAAAAAAATGAGAAGATAAATCATTGCATATTCTTATATGCAATGATTTATCTTCTCTTTTGTTTTTCATATAGAATAGTGAGAGCTTTTCTGTTCTAAACGGCATCTTGAGCGTAGCGAGAAGTTTTTTGAACATACATAGATTGCTTTGGAAGGAATTAAATAGCTTGTAAACTAACTTGTTTTCCACATAGAATCTGTCCGGAAAGAGAAGTGTCGTAGAATGTATAAGCTTCCATATAAACCACGACACTTCTTTTTCCGGGCAAACAGTATACGTTACATTGTTTTTACTCTATTTAGGTACGTTCCTGAAATTGTGGTTAAAACTAGTCGAGTTATTGGCCCTAGGAACTCTGCATAACCCTTTAATGACCCTGACGTCAAAGTTATAACTAATAATTAATAATAATAGTACTAGAAAAACGATTCCGTGTCAAATCATAGTAGTACTAGTATGAATCACGTAATGAAGCATTATGTCATAGACAATAGATCTATTATTAGCGAAGTCATAAACACTACTAACTAGTAAACCTTAGTGACATGTCAGTTTTTATTATAATACAAAGTAGTGCCTTATTATTATCATTGTGCACCTGCACTGGTTTCATGTTAACTGTGCCGCGCCTATGGTATTTAAATAGCGAAATGGACTATTCTAGTCTAAAATAATATATTGATTGGACATTGGCATTGTAAAGAAAATACAATTTTCATTAGGGTCAAATTGTGTCCCCCGCCCCTGTAACATTTGAACCGTAAGTCCAAAAAATATGGAAAATTTTGTAAATATGCGCCTTTATTTTGAACATTATCGGTTTAGGCATTTTTGAGTCTTCAAAAAACTTCTTCCATATGCATCAAATACGACCTTTTGCTTCCCTTTCAACTGAAGGTACGGAACTCTCCTATGCGTGGTCCGACACGCACTTGGCCGGTTTATTTAAGTTAGGGACATCTTGCAGGTATTACCTTTATCTGCATTATTTAATCTATCCATCCACCTAAAGTACTCAAAAAACAAAATCGTACGTTCCTACTTCATGACGCAATAGGAAACATCAGATTGATAGGCACCTATACAAAATATTACGAGCAATAAAAAAATAATGGCCGAGGACAAAAGGACATCAAAAAAACTAAAGTATACGATACACGGTCAGCCACAAACGTGACGACAATGCTCTAGTTTTTGCAATGTTTATTATTCTTTATTATATAGATTTGGAGATTTTTTGCATGTGAACTGTTGTGAGTTTATTGAAGAGGTAATTAATAAGAGTTTTTTTGGGTATGCAGTAGGTAATTGAATAGGTATTGTGGTAAAAAAATTTGGTCATTAGAATGTTGACTGTTAACTGAATAATGCACTTTTTAAACTTGTGGTACCAACAGCAACATAAAAAAATGTCCATTTATTCGTAAATATTTTAGGATTTTTTTTTAACAAATTGACCTAGATTTGATACTTATACTATGGTATTATGGTGCTCTTACACTAGCTGTTATAAATGTTATATAACATAGTGTAACAAGGATAAGGCTAAGTAGAACTATGTTGTTAAAGAAAGATAGGTTGCTGTTATATAACATTTATAACAGCTAGTGTGGGAACACCATTAATATATTTGAAACATGGTTTTAGAAATGTTAACAAAGTCGAAGATAATAAGTAAGTAATATATCACTATTAATGATGCCTGTTTAATTTTGTAGGATATCTTTTCAAACTCACAGACTTGTGAAATCTAAAACCATGTATATCCCTAAATTTCTCAACATTAAAAAGTTCTACAACCTAAAACTCTTGGATTTAATAAAAGTAGGCACCATATATCCATTGATCAAACAATTACAATCTTATCCTTAATAGTGAAGTACGGGAACGCCTTTTTAATAAATGACATAAATCACAATTCCGATTTTATTTTGTGACCTATATTAGAATACGTTAGGTACTAATAATAAAAAATATTTTCTAACACTTGTTAGCATTGCGCTAGGTATAATACATGTATTTGTTTGGTACACATACAAAAGATTATGTAAGTTTTATTTTTCTCCACCAGGCTATCGCTTTTTACTATTGCAACATAACTTCACATTTTATAACGGTTTTGTCAAGAGCATATGTCGTTTTAGCCATTTGTAATTCGTTTAGAATTCAAGGTCACTTATATTTTGACAAATTGTTTTCGATTATTCTCACATAATCTATTGACCAAACTGTTATCAAATGACAGATGATGTTAAAATAGTTGAATGCAGTATGGTAAAGGAAAAAAACGTCTTGTATATTTTTTTCTTGTTGTTATTAACAAATATCTATATAATACCTAGCGCGACGTCAAAAACTGTTAGAAAATATTTTTTACTATAAGTAATCATATCATTTTCTCTAACTAAAAAATAAAATCGCACTTGTGAGTTATCGAAGCTCAAAACTGTTCGCGTACTGTATCAGCGACACCTAAATCTTAACAAAAAAAATCATTTGATCCCTTCAAGCAACAATGTGAGTCTGTACCGCCTTGGTACAGACACAAACAAGATTTACTGAAAATATAGGTCGTGTAACCGGCCAGTCGTATACCGTAATAAGACTGTCAAAGAAAGTGCCGCACGAGTTGTTCTTCCAGTACTATATTTGGGCCAATTTTTAGGCTGATTGTGTATCCCTAGTATTATTTGATCGGTGTTTTGTCCAGTCAATCGACGAATATAATTCCAAGATCGTCCTAGACATTCGGCTAGTCTACCACGAACACCACCAAAAACAAACAAACAATTAACACCGCTATGGTCGCAAAGCCATTAAAATGAGTCTTATCCTTTATATAATGGCCCATACAATGAATACGCAGCCTTGTCATTATCTTATTGTTACCCTGTGACAGTGCACGGAAGCCATTTTGAATAGGAATCCATTTTGAATTGGAATCCATTTTGTTTTTGAGTAATTGATTTGTCAAATGCGTTTGAGATTTATGGTTTTGGGGTACTAAGTAGCTTCAGAATTGGGCATGGTATTCAAGTTTCTAAGCTATATTTCCTGATAGAGGTAGTTAGGACATGTGAGCACTTAAAGTTTAGTATTGGTCAAAAGCGCCAATAATATTAGTATCAGTTTTAAACTGGGATAGGGACATTTTAATAGGGATAGGGACAGTCTAATAATTACTTACATTCTTATCTATGGGTAAATAATCGTGGGACTCGTGGAAGGACTCTTGCTCGGCAGTGTGCCACTAACACAACCACTTATTAGTGTCACAGAATCCCCATACAAGGTTACTTAACACTGCATTCATGATCTGATAGTGTACCGATTGGTAAAGACATGACTTCAAAAAACTGCTTCTATGCCATATTCTAATTTGAAAATTAATCCGATGCAACTCCAATACAACTTCAATATTAGTTTTTTATTGGCGTGCGTTGGAGTTATGTTATAGATAGTTTGTGTTTTTAATGTATTGTTTATGTATTTTGAAATTAGAATACATCACCTTGTGGTTCTAATTAGAGTTCAAAATTAGTAGAACTATCTGTCGTCCGTCCCGGGACCGTGACTAGGGTGGAGCATGTTAAAAAGTCGGGTAACTTGAGTAATATGTTTGAAATAGATCGTGTTTTTAAAATAATGTAATGTATTTTAAAATTAGAATACGGCACTCTGTCTCGAAACGGGAAGGGGAAAAATGGTATTGCGTATACACTGACTCCAAGTGTCCCATGATGCTGTGTAACTTTTGTGCTAAGTTACAAATGCTGAATCGTTGATAGGCGTGACATCCGTCGATGCAACAATGGCGGCCGGATATTCGGTAAGCTTACGATTTACTAATCATCGTTCTATTGATTTATTTAGTACGTTTGGAAACAAAGCGAGATCATTTTAGAAGTTTCGCGAAGGTAGAGTACAGTCAGCATGATCTTGGCAGAACAATATAACAACATCAACGACTTTAAATATTGTTTAATCAAACATGGTTTAGGTATCCTCAGACATTTTGTAACAAGCTCCGTTTGTAAAGTATTAAATTAAATTTAATACAATTTGTTTATTAATGAATCCAAAAGTTAAATAACCAACCAAGAGATTTGTTAGGACTTTAAAAATACCTACTACTGCTAATACTTGTAGACCTTGTAGTGCATCTTGGTCCCACGTATTGGCAATACCGGAATTCTGGATAGGTATAACTGGTACAAGTAACTACTTAACTACTAAAGTAAACTAAAGTAAGTCGTTAAATAAGTAGTAGTATTAGTAGTAGTAGTAGCAATAGTAGAAGTAATAGAGTTCCAAAAAAGTTCCGGGTGTTTGCTTTCGGTTTATTTATTAATTTTATGCAGCAACTGAACCAATATGCAAATTCAATGTAGAATTTTGAATAGGTACGTATACCTATAAGTACCTCCGTAATATAATCTCAATCTTAGAGTGTTTTCCGTCTATTAAATCTGCACCTCGTGTTTGATCGTTTACAACCGCGCAAATAACACCTTTTAAACTAAATATTTACTACAAGCGCCAATCTATACAACTACATTCTATCTATATCACTGCATGATTACGCATAGATCGTTATCTGTATTAATTTGTTTCTTATGTCTCGTATCGTGGGAACTACGCCATGTAAGTACATAAAGTATGACACGACTATTTTGTCTTTTTTGTCAGGTGACCTTTGTTACTTTGTAGGTTAGTCGGATTTAATTATCATAATATGTTTATCCTGAATTCCGGTTTGTATTGGTCGGAAGAGATGGGCCTTAGGTGATAAGCTCAAGGTATTGTTTATGCCATTTTTGTTGCTTCTTATTTTATTATTCAATCTTAGCCCTTTGAATGTCAAGAAGTTGTGATAATATATGTAGAGTATGATCACGACGAACTAGTATAATTATATTAATTATGAACTAATAATAAAAATGTTGTCGTCCTCCGTCAAAGTACCCGTCTCACTATTTAGGTTCATATTTTGTTTGTATTTGCTATAGTTGACTATTTGCTAGTTTGTACAAATAAACAGTCGCCATCATATATATCGGAGCGGCCAAGGTTTTCAAAAATATCTGAACATGCACTGAATCGCCTTGAGAATAGAGGCGCTGTTCAGATATTTGTGACCACCTTGGTCGCTCCGATATATCTGATGGCAACTGTACAGTCAAAGTAGCGCTGGTATTGGTAGCCTGGCGGTAAAGACGTCCGACTTTTAATCCGGAGGTCTCGGGTTCAAATCCCGGCAGTAAAGAGTACAGAAAACGCACTTAATGCTACACAGATAGTTCTCTGTGTAATGCTATAAGGCATTATCTACTAGTAATAATAATATAATGTATAATAAATAAATATTATCGGACAATCTTACACAAAATCGAACTCGGCCCACAGTAAGCTCAATAAGGCTTGTGTTATGGGTACTACACGACGATAATATATATATAATAGATAATAGTGAAATACATAGAAAATATCCATAACTAAGGAACAAATATCTGTGATAAACACACAAACAAATGCCCTGACCAGGTTCGAACCCGGGACCTCCTGCATCGTAGGCAGGGTCACTACCGACTGGGCTAGGAGGCCGTTAATAAAAGCAGAGAGATTGAAATTAATCTCGTAGGTAATCTTGCTATAGTTTCAAATCGTATTAATAAAGAGAATTCTGTATCCAACCTTAAGTTATCATTATCTTTTCCTTTTTTCACCACTTGCACTTTTTTTTCTGTGATAAACATTAAATAAATAAAAAATCCTACTAAGGGAATTTGCAAGTTTCGTTAGTTTCATTAACTATCTCAGAACAATTACAGTTTAAATAAGTGTGAACGTAAAGTCAATCACAATCACGAGAAAAGTTCTTGCCTTAGTAATTACAATTTATTATCCAAAACGTAATTATCTAAAAGCGACTCTTCTACCTTATAATACAGTTGTAAATAGATTAAGCTACTGCGAGAAAACTACATCATCCAATAACGTACTTAAAGCTCCTATTTTGTCCAGTCCAATTAATAGAAACAACCTTGAATTGAGTGATATAAAGTTCAATTTTCAATAATTGCAGAAAACCTACAACATTTAGATAGTAGGAATAAAGATCGTAATAAGTAATTATGTTAGACAATAAGACACTGCTACACTTATATTCGTAAAGGCGTCAACGACATACCGTACAAATGAGTACGAAGTTCTCGGTGAAAAAGAAATCTTATGCAACAGGACAAGTACCTATCTAAGCCGGCGAGTTGTCCGAAATAAAGTTTACCATTCATATATTACGTAAAACGATTTAGGGGGGATGAGGTTTGACTATGTGTTACTTCTTACGAGAGGACATTTAATTCTTATTTTTTCATAAGTGGGGGCGGGATGAGGTGTAAAAGTAGCAAAAATTGTCTTACGGATAAATGAATGACGCCTAAGAGCGTTCCAAGGTGAACCTCTCCACTTTTGCTTCTGACTGTATTAAACACTTGTTGATAGTAAAGTAATCGTCTGTCGTACTAAAGATATCTACATTTTTTCGTGATTATAATAGACTGACTACCGCTGGATCTTAATGTCTTTGTAATAAGGTTTATGATTTTTCAGTTAATACTGTAGAGTATGCCATGGGTTCATCCAGAAGATCGCGTTATTCTTTATGGTATAGTGACATCTTGATTTGTCACTGATTTGTTTACCTGTCAGCTCTGATGTTAATTTGAAATTTTTTTCACAGCGAAATAGTATCATTTTCCGAGCATATTATTTACATCAGTTTATTATATACACTATTTACAATGTTTCGCTCTTGAATATGGATAATTTTGGGATTTTTTGTGGTTTATTATTTAATATTCAACACTTTATTTTTATTCAAGTAAACCGTCTCAATGACACTTGACAACAGTGACAGCCTATCACATGCACTCACACATGCATATCATTCTGTCATTAAAATTATTGCCAGTGTAAGAAATTAGTTCCAATGAAATTTCGCAACATGGCGCATGATCATATATTTCTGGTCAGGCTTTATATGCAAACCGTTTCTTAAATTCAGTAACGAAATAAATTATAGTGAAATATAAATTGAGTGTTAGTACAGTATTTATTTTCAAACATTCCGATTTTTGTTTAACGTTTGTTTATATTCTATTAATGTTATGAAATGTTATGTTATGAAATATTTTATAACGTTAATCCTTGGAGCTTAAATGGCTATTAATGTGACCCACGTTAATATTTTTAGTCCCAAAAGTAGATGTAATTATCGAACGAGCGGAGCGTAAGCGAAGTGAACTTCTTTCAAACAACTTCGGCCACCTAGAAGTTTTGGCATTTTAACTAGTTATATATTAGTTGCGTTAAAATCACCATACCCGTCCAAAAGGCGGTCAAAAAGTAGGCAAATTATGATCACGTGATTTCTGGACGAACCCTAAAGTGTAACAATACGGCACTCTCTTATCAGAAAAACGAGGGAAGACGGCAGATATCGTCCATTGTGCCGTGCCGTGGGAGAACCCGGAAACTTTCCACTTTGCATGGTTAAATGTGTGCCTGAGATAATGTACTTATTGGCCTACCTTACGTTTTAATTGTTTGTGACATTATAGAAGACTAGCCGCCATTCGTGACTTTATCTGAGTTAACTCGTTAAAAACTTTCAACCCCCTTTTCACCCCCTAAGAACTGTCATTATATCGTCCATTGTGCCGTGCCGTGGGAGAACCCGGAAACTTTCCACTTAAACGCAACTTTGCATGGTTAAATGTGTGCCTGAGATAATGTACTTTTATTGGCCTACCTTACGTTTTAATTGTTTGTGACATTATAGAAGACTAGCCCCCATCCGTGACTTTATCTGCGTTAATTCGTTAAAAACTTTCAACCCCCTTTTCACCCCCTAAGAACTGTCATTATATCGTCCATTGTGCCGTGCCGTGGGAGAACCCGGAAACTTTCCACTTAAACGCAACTTTGCATGGTTAAATGTGTGCCTGAGATAATGTGCTTTTATTGGCCTACCTTACGTTTTAGTTGTTTGTGACGTTATAGAAGACTAGCCGCCATCCGTGACTTTATCTGCGTTAAGTCGTTAAAGACTTTCAACCCCCTTTTCACCCCCAAAGAACTATCATGAGCGTAATGGACTGGAAATAAAGGCTTGTATATCTAGTAACGAGTAATTAGAGGTTGAATTTCAATTACTAGTAGCTCTGTCTTGGACCCGGGTATGTCCTGAAACCACGTCCAAAAGAGAGGTATGGGTACTGCGAATGTCATCTCGCTATGTGTGGTAGGGCACAGCACAGCAAATATCATCTCGCTCAAATCTGGAGCAGAGCCCGACTGGGGAAGTACCTCCACCTTACAGAAAACCACAGCCAAATAGCACTAGACCCTACTCATAGTGTTGTGTAGAGCTCAAAGAGGACCCAGTGTGTTGACGATGAGGGACCTTTAGCCGTCAACACAGTGAATCCTCCTTTTTGTAAAGGGTCGGCAACGCGCATGTGATGCCTCTGGAGTTGCAGGCGTCCATAGGCTACGGTAGCAATTGACACAGGTAGGTATTTTACGTACTTATTTGCATTTCTTGTTCTATCAACATCGTATAATGTACATAATGTTAGATACTTCTATCACAAAATTATACATAAGCCTAACACTGACAGAAGTCAAACTATAATTTTTAAAACATCTATCCTTTCAGATTTTTAATAGCGCTTAAGCCACTTACAACGTAGTAGTGTATAGTCTAAGAGCTTACCCCTGATATAAATACACAATAAGCGAAGTGCCCAAACCCCTGCGGTTGGTGTGTTTTGCTTTTGTTACTACTGGATCTTTACAACTGGCAGTTTATCGGTCGAAGCGAGGCCTGAGAATACAGGGCACTTGAAAGGTGCACATAGTTCTGGAGTTACTCTGCTGCTGTAGTACCTATTATGTATTACTAGGTATGTAGGTACCTTTCAAATTGCCATTTATGTTGAAAGAAAAGTGCTAAAGAAACGTCTAATGGTTTTGACAATAGTCGCCTTCAGTTTTTTTCTTTCCATTTTAACAGATAAACTTTGAATCGTGATGTTGTTTGTTTAAAATATATATGCTCTACCTTCTATAAACTAGATTTGATTGGCGCATATATAAGTAACTTAAGTATTTATTTTATTTTATCAATATTTTTTCCCAACTGAAAAGTTTCTAGTCTATCACTCTGAGCTCCATCGATGAATACCCGCCGTATGTGTGGATTTATAAACTTTTAGAGCGGTTCGGGCGTTCCGCTGTTTGTACACCATATTTCGCGGCTAACTCTCGGTCTATTACTAGTAGTTCCTCAGGGTTCTCAGGCCCATATTAAAATCACGTCATTTCATAGGCGTATTGTTTATTCGATAATAATCGCGAAAACAAAACGTCGTTAGTTTAATGACTATCCGTAAACATGGCACTAGCATACCGCGCGCCCCGTTTGTCATATTTATGAGAAAAGGTGGTAAAAGGGCTTTAATAAGCTTTTATCTGCATACGTATCATAACTTCCCTATAATACGTTAAGAAACGATAAGTTAATATAAGGAACGTGTGCATCGTAAAGTTTACTTTAGAGTATCGATGATCGATACTTTTATTAAGTGCTTACGTTTAAATTTCGAACGTTATATTAAGTATGAAAATGATAACATAGTATTAGTTTTAAGTATATTATACCGATCATAATTTTGTCGCTTGTGGAGTTTACCTTTATGTAATTATTACACTGTTCTCAACATACAAGCATGTGAATTAAAAATAAGTATTAGTGTAAATACTATTTGGTAAACCTTAAACAATAAAACAAAAAACAACAACGAGGGGCTCGGGGAGGAGGATAGTCCTCGTTACTACACCTCGTTATCGTTAGGGATAAAAAAATACAAATGTCTAGTCTTGTGTGTTATTTTAGAGATTAAAAGTTAAATGCATGCGAAACATAAGAAACTTATTAAATTTGATTTCTAGAAAATATAACAAGCAAAATATACGTAATACATGACAAGAAATTTTAAGACTTTTAAGTTCATATGCAAAATGCGAAAGATATTGGGACTAAAATATGTTTAAACCTTAACTGTACACATTAAATGTACATTTTACAAAACTTACATTTAAAAAATCTATTGTTTCACTAATTCTTTATTTTGCACAAGCATTAAACAATTTCAATAGTCGCATGCCAGTCAAATGTTATCTTAATGAATGAGTTTTCACATGGAATCAATATGGGGTCTTTGTTGTATTAAATTTATACTTGAAGGGCACCGCGCGTGTGACTTCACTACAGTGAAATTTGCAAGCATCTAAAGGCTGGCCACCTAATATCAGGCGGGCAGGATACTTGATTTCCACCGTCGTGATATAAAGATATGTTTTATTACAAGGCCTAATACATCAAATAAACATATCTTTGATTGGTGGAGAACGCGTTAAGGCGATAAGTCCGTCATTTGGGAGTAGTTCCATCTATCTCCGCTCCAGTCGCGTGCACGCTTCATTATGGCGGAATCAAAATAGGAATGATTCCTAAAAAAAAATATCTCTATTCGCCGCCCGGCTTGCTTTGTACTTATTTTGTGTGCACTATTAAAGAAGAAAGACTTACCGCAGCATGTTGAGTTGCATCAGTAACTTCAGTCTCGAAGTTCCACTGAGCTGCCACATTATTGGTACACTCCTTCGAAGCCTGTTCATCCGCTTGCGCCAGAAAATCCCTCACTTGTTGTAAATTCACTCTCTCCAATCTATCGTCTATCCCATTCCCTCGTATATCATAAGGATTCGCTCCTAAATAATTAGGATCATTCCTCGCGAATCCAGGATCATTTCTCCTAAAGTTCGGGTCATTGTTTACATCTATTCTATCATCGTTATCATATGGACGTCCAGTTGAGCTCGGATTTCTTCGATTCCCATAATCCAAACTAGGATACCCATTGTTATTTATATCCGGACTTATCCCTGTGTTATAAGGGGTTGATGAAACTGGGAATACACCCGGAGTACTCGAAACGGGTCGCGGAGTACTATATTGGAAGTTATTCGGTGTGCTTGAAAGGAGGCCGTATCCAAAATTTCTTTGAGTAGAAACTTGTGGTATCGGTGGGAGATCTAGCTGGGGATCCGGTTCCCCTTTAACCACTTGAATTATCAAGATTAGAACTTGGAAAAGTTTTCTTTTACCCGCCATGTTTGCGTGGTATTGTGGTGGTGTCGCGGTAGTGACTGCGCGTGTGAAGCGGGCGATGAAGCTCGTGGCCGAAGGACGAGGTAACGATATTATTGTTTAGACTAATCAGGTATGACAGGGCGATAAATTGGGGGTTAAGTGTGCGAAATTAGTTTATGATTAGCTTCAAGGGTTTAGTGATCAATTTAAATTCGTAACGCGTATAAATCAAAGGTGTAGTCTATTAGGTGGGTATTTTTGTAGGTCATATAAGAACTACAATTTATCGCACTTTAGTCCAGTTGGAACTTGTCAAAAACTAGTATAGGTAGTCTAAAATCAATGAATATTTTGGATAGGGCTTTGTGAAATATAATTTTATAATCAGAAATGAAAATGAATAATAAATATAAAAATACTTCGGTAGTTCAATTGGCTTAATTTATAACAAAGTTCTAGTATCCTAGGGCAAACCCCACATAAAGCAATATTAATTCAATTAATTCAAAATATTTTGCGCATTTTATTACACAATAATTACCACGTACTTAGCGTACAATGAGCTAAGCTTACACAAAATATTTATTGAAACGACATTGAAAATGATAACAATGTCGCCGAAGCGAATATAATAGAACGTAAAGCGTGGTAATACTGGTAATTATTAATTACTAGTACCTCGGCATTGTACTTAATAAACTTGTTAATTCGTACTATGATTAATTTCATGGGTATTGATAAACAATCCGTGGAATTGATGTTATTACAAGTTTATAAGTATGTTTTAAATCGTACGGTTCTCAGTCAACTTGTGCGAATTACTTAGAAATTGGGCTGGCAAAACCTTAGGTACTCTTTTTGTGCTTGTAGTTCCTTGGAATAAATCTTAAAATTAGAAGACCGTTTGTTATTTTCCTGCTTGTATATGCCCCAAACTGAGGATGTTATCGGAAGATCACATACTCGTATGCCTATGCTTATGTGAGCTTAAGAATTAAATCGACATTATTAATGATGCAGTTAAGCACTGTTACACTACATCTTCCTTCCTCCTAGCGTTTGTCCCAGCTTTTAGCTCTATTGAGCCTGGGGTCCGCTCGGCAACAGAATCCCATGAATTGGCGTAGGCACTAGTTTTTACGAAAGCGACTGCCATCTGACCTTTCAACCCAGAGGGAAAACTACGCCTTGTTGGGATTAGATCCGGTTTCCTCACGATGTTTTCCCTCACCGAAAAGCGACTGGTAAATATCAAATGATATTTCGCACATAAGTTCCGAAAAACTCAGTGGTAAAGCCGGGGTTTGAACCCGCGACCTTCGGATTGAAAGTCTGACGTCTTACCGCCAGGTCACCAGCGCTTATAATATTAAGAATACACATTACAAAAGTATTGCACAGTGTAAGTAAGTACTTAAGGTATCCGATACATTTTCCTATGTAATGGCTAAGTATCCCTTGGGACAGTTTCCAAATGTAAATGAGATTGTATAACGCACTTAACAGTTGTGCAATTGAGACTTAACATGCTATGTGTCAACTATCCCTCCAATTTTCAATTTATTTTACACGTATTCTTTTTATTTCGGAATTTATGATATAACAAAACGCGAAGATCATTTTGAATAAATACCTCACCTTTGCCGCTAAAGTTAGCAGCAAAAATACTTATTTTGGAAATCAAATCGTAAATGTAACGAGCTAAGGGTCGGTTGCACCAAACCAGGGGCGTATTTACCCCAGGGCCATGGCTCGGGGCGGCAGAAGACCAGGGGCGGCGTGAGCTGCCCCACGCACTGTACGCACGGTACCGGACCATAAGGCCTTTTTGGCCCGGGGTGCCAAATCTCAAACGCCTCTGCACCAAACCGTCTGTTAACGTCGTAGTCATAGTTAAAAACAGAATTTGACAGTTTTCTATGGAGTGACAGGATACGCTACTATATTTAACGTCGATGGGTTCGTTAAAAGTACGTAGTACAACGAGGGCTTGGAAACCGGCATTTGCTCCATACTAAAATACCGGTATGTTTTCGGTTTTTTTCTGTCTTTCGTTTACTTTTTCATTTTTAATCGAACAATCTTCTGAAATTAAATCATTTCCTAAATACAATACTGAGTTCTACATAAACCCCATAAAATAATGAAATATATTGTGATTTTTGTGAAAGGCTTGAAACCCCTGGGTTCAACCGACCCTGAGTATACCTTAAACTTTTAACCAACCATCGTGTCCATCGTAGTCAATTGTTATTGTGCGTCATTTCGTAATAGTCGCACCTTTTTCGTCGCCCAACACAAAGCGGGTCACTGGTCATAAACCCGTCACGGCCTATTTCTTATCCTTATCAGTACTTTCACTTGTGGCTTTCTTGGGTATCTGTTATGGCACGGTTATCTTTGTCACCTATTTTGAAGCCTAAAAGGCATGAAGTCACTCATGAAGTTTGCTGTACGGTCAGCAGCTAAAGTAGTAAAGCGCCCAAAGGCTTCAAAATGAGCTTGACCTGAATGTATTGTTAAGACATCAAAAGTGTGTCAAGCTCATAAGCTTCTCATCCGCTTACCTAGTAGTAGAGTAGTATAATTTTAAACAAAAAAGAACCGACTTCACTTAGCTTCCAACGGCAAATTCTCGAGCTGCTGTAAAAAACACTCAATCACTATAGGTGTGCCTATAATAGTTGAAGAGTTCCTTCGATTTTTTCAGGATCCCATCATCAGATCCCGACCTGGTTACAATGGAACCAACTGTGAAATATACTTTTTCAAACAAAAAATAATTTTCCAAATCGGTCCAGCCGTCGTCGAGTAATCGGTGAACATACATTAAAAAAAAACTTTATTGCACAAAACAAGTACATGACCATCAAAAATATAGTGAGTGTGTACAAAGGTGAACTTATCCCAAGTCCTGTTTATTTAATGGTAACAATATGACGGACTGATTTAAACTCGCACGATTTTAACTCATTATTTAGACAAAAACGGGACGTAATCGCGTACACCTACTTCTATTTTTTTCCAATACAAGAAGTCTGCCTGCCACCACGAGCGTTATGGCACGCTCGAAACGTCAGGAAAATAATAAAAGTAAGTGTACGTGATTAAGTCCCGTTTTTATTTAAATCATCAATATGACGATCGATAATTTAGGAATAACGCCGTTAAGATCTAAGGTATCGACATTGTGATTATTAGTTCCGTCATGTGCTTGAATTTTGAAATCTGAAATAATACCGGAAACTATTATTGTTTATTAAATTTGGACAGATCACATAGCGAACATTACAAGCGCAACGACAGTATATGCAAAGATAAAATCCAACAGAGCCCTTAACCTACACCTAAACCTTATATTGTAGTCGTACTCTAAACCTCTAATCTACAATTAAATATAGTTATCCCGAAGGTGAGCAATATAGGAATCAATCAACAAATAAACAGTAGTAACGCCACGCCATATTATTATCGCTCCGTCAGGTGCGCCTGCGCCGGTACTTCACGAGAAACTTGCGATATATCTCTAGAGATGTTAATACCACTCACCTTAAGAAACATGGTTTTACGGTGTACAGCGTTAGCGTAAGTTGAGTCCAATTTGACACGTGATAATATCACATACGTATTATGCTACAACTAGTACAACGTATATTTTTGCCCCAGAAATTAGGCAAACATATGTCTACAATTAAATTTGTATATAACAAGATAATACTCATTCATCCCCTCTCAAATAATATTTTATTTGTAGGAAATTGAAATGACTGTATATTAGATAATTGGCATATACAAGATATCTCTATACTCCGCTTAGCGCGTTATTTCTTTCAAACCTAAGCCGCCAAAAATAAGGGGTGCGGGAGGAGAACAGTAGGGAGATGCTGTAGCATGACGCTACGTTTACCGCACGACATCTGTCGACTTTCTTCACAACTTCCGTGTCTAAGGAAGGTCTAAGGCTAGGTTGCTGTTGATATATAAAAAAAGTGTACATTGTGATTCACAGCATTACAGGTAGATGGCGCTTATATCAGTCCGCATTTTGTAATACGACTGGCAGTTATAAAATTGAGATAATAAATGCTAGACAGGGAACGCGCCATTGTCCCGTGGGGCGTAAGAGAGAGTCAGACTTTAATGGTTGCCATGGAGATGTACTAAGTTTACTGCCTCTTACAATAAATTAGTGTCTCACTATAGGGTGAAATTACTTCTAGCGTGGCAACGAGGGTCGCTCGGTTATGCGGTCATGAATTCAAAGATACTTACAATCTTTTGTTTTCTTGATCTCCTTAAACTTTTTCTTTAACCATGCACTGTGAAAGGATTATGATTATAAACTAAAACATAGGTCAGTCCTTATTTCATTCTACCGTTGCGTTAAATAAAACTAATTATAAGGGAAATGTCCATTTGGACTCGTCTTTGTCGTTATACGTACTATTTAATGTCATTGGCAATGAAGGTGACAACAAGATGTCAACTATTGGGCATTAAAGTGTTGAGCACTAGGACGTTTATAATATTACTAGCTTTTTCCCGCGGCTTCGCCCGCGTACTAAAAGTACTAAAAAAGGAGGTTCTCAGTTAGACTCGTATGTTTGTATGTAGGAATGTTTGTTTGTCCGCCATCATCTTGCGTTTCGCTGAACTAATTTAGAAGCGGTTTTCGGAAAAGTATTCGTTACATTCTGGAGGTTTCGGTATACCACGTTTTGAAGACGGCGGTTCCCTCATTTTTTATTTTAAAGAAATTATTGCAATAATTGTTTAATTGTTACGCCACCAACGACTTATTACTGAGAGATTATGATTAATACAGATTTCTACTCTTGAATAGAAGCTTTTCCCCGCGACTACATTTGCGTGGAATTAGTAATCCACCCTCCTTTTTACCTGCTTAAGGAATGACTTCTGGGACAACAACTATTATATATCCATCCCCAGAACGCAAAATATCTCCATACCAAATCATCTAAATAGGTTCAACGGTTATTAATTTCCCATACAAACTTTCAACCCCCGTTTCACCCCCTAGAGGGTTGATTTTCGAGATAAAAACTATCCTATATTGTTTACCGCGACTCAATCTATATAATATGTATCAAGTTTCATTTCAATCGTCTGTTCAGCGGTTAATAATTCACCATACAAACTACTAACATGTTTTCTACCCCTCTAAGATTGATGTTCGGCTTAAAAAATGTTCTATATTGTTTCCTGGGACTCAAACTACATCCACAACAAAATTATCTAAATCGGTTCGCGGTAAAAAATCTCCATACAAACCTCCAACCCCCATTTCACCCCCTTAAAGATTGATTTTTGAGATAAAAACTGTCCCATGTCGTTTCCCGGTACACAAACTATCTCTATACCAAGTTTCATCTAAATTGGTTCAACGTTTAAAAATTCCCCATACAAACTATCAACCCCCATTTCACCCCCTTAAGTGTTGATTTCGTAATCAGCGACCCGATAAACCATAGAAACAATACCCATGTTGATATTTAAATTTTGTCACCACATTTCCCCCTTAGGGGTTGAATTCTCAAAAAAGTTGAAACACTTGTTTTCTCATTTATCGTTAGGAATACTCCTGTAAAGTTTCGAATAAAATAGTTGAACTAATCTCGTTTCCCATACAAACTTTGAACCCCATTTCCCCCCTTAGAAGGTAATTTTTTTTAAATTATTTCTAAGTGCATCCCTATGCCTAAGTGTTATAAGGAGCCTACGTACCACATTTGGAATCTCTAGAACCAGCGGTTTGGGCTGTGCGTTGATATGTCAGTCAGTTTCTTCTTTTATATATTTAGAAGAAGATTGCAATTTGGCACAAATACTTTCAAGAATTTTCATGTCCACAATATTAAATTTCAAAATCGATGCCAGTTTCTTAATTAACGTCCCAAAAAATAACAAAAACGACACCCATATGGATATTTAGACATTTCAACCCCATTGTACCCTAACAGGGGAGATGGTATTTCACGTCCGCCACGTCGGATTTTAAAATCGTTGTTGTTTTCGTAATCAGCGACCCGATAAACCATAGAAACAATACCCATGTTGATTTTCAGACTTTTTGACCACATTTCCCCCTTTTAGGGGTTGAATTATCAAAAAACCTGCAACACGTATTTACTCGTTTATTGTTAGGAATACTTCTGTGAAGTTTAGAATAAAATAGACTAACTAATCTTGTTTCCGCATACAAACTTTGGACCCCCATTTCACCCCCTTAGGGGATGAATTTTGAAAAATCCTTTCTTAGCGCACCCCTAGACCTTATAGGGAACCTACGTGCCAAATTTGAAATCTCTAGAAGCAGCGGTTTGGACTGTGCGTTGATAGATCTCTATGTCAGTCAGTCACCTTTGAGTTATATACAAATATATAGATAGGACAATCTTACACAAACCGACCTAGTCCCACAGTAAGCTCAATAAGGCTTGTGTTGTGGGTACTTTAAATACTTACATAGAAAACATGAATAACTCAGGTACAAATATCTGTGATAAACACACAAATAAATGCCCTTACCAGAATTCTAACCCAGGACATCCTCCTTCGTAGGCAGAGTCACTCACTACCGACTGGGCAAGGAGGCCGTTTAAGTTTATTTAATAAATGGGGTATTCACCAGCTCTATACGCTCCCAAGGCGTCTTGACATGCGATACGCAATTTTCCCATTGTACGCTTGTGACTAATTCCCACGGTTAAACATACGTAAATGTACGTATGTCTGTGTGTGCGCTTAATTATGTGCCATACGCATATTGTTACCAGGGCTTTCCTTGTGTTGCAAAATGAACCTCGTTTGATGTACTCTTTCATTTTGTCTCTTGGACCATACATAACTTAATCATCTGCGGTATCTAGTTTCAAGTATTATCGCCATCGTGCAATATAAATAATTAATTAATAAATATTATGAGACAATCTTACACAAATCAACCTAGTCCTACAGTAAGCTCAATAAGGCTTGCAAATAAATGCCCTGACTGAAATGAGGATTCGTACCCGGGACCGGGACCTCCTGCTATGCCTATGAAGGCAGGGTCACTACCGACTAGGCTAGGAGGCCTTTAAATATCCTTCCTTCCTCCTAGCGTTTGTCCCGGCATGGGATCGGCTTGACAACCTAATGCCATGAATTGGCGTAGGCACTAGTTTTTACGAAAGCGACTGCCATCTGACTTTCCAACCCAGAGGGAAAACTAGGCCTTATCTGGATTAGGTCCGCTTTCCTTCACCTAAAAGCGACTGATTAATATCAAATGATATTCCGCACATAAGTTCCGAAAAACTCAGTGGTAAGAGCCCGGGTTTGAACCCGAGACCTCCGGATTGAAAGTCGGACGTCTTACCGCACAAAACAGAAAAAACGGTAGAAGCGGCTTACGTCGTGATTAGTACGAGAACCAGTGTCGCCAAAACGCACACTAATTTAAACACAAACACATCAGTATCTTAAAGATGATTGGCTAAATTATCTTGCTTAAAAAGTAATATGAGCCATGACCGGTTATATAATTTGAACTTTATGATTAATAACACATAGTCGAAATTGTATTCGTAATACTTATTTCATACAAAGTAGCGTCATCTAGCGTCGAATAGCTTGACCTACGGTATTTCCAGTTCAGCAACCCGACAACAGATGTCACAAATAGCAAAATCTTCGTCTATATTCTTTCTCCCTTACAGTTGCGTGGTCTTAGTAAGAGTAAGCGATATAACATGGAGGTAGGGCTTTACGTCGTAGGATGCAATAGTGATGTAGAAGAGTCGGTGTCATATCAATAAATAATAATTAGTATAGTTTTCCAAGTAAATTAGGTACTTATTTTTTTATCAATACATACAACAATACATAGTTGCGACTTGCGACATGACGTGTGAAATATTTTTTTTTAATAATATAAGTAGCATAAACTTGTTTGTTTATAAAGGTTATGTATCATAAATAAATTATATTGTCGTTTTTTAATACCACGATTAAGGCAAACAAGCATACGATCCGCCGGATGGTAATATGGAGCTTCCGTAGCCTTTGGATGCCTGCAACTCCAGAGGTGTCACATGCGCGTTGCCGACCCTTTACAAAAAGGCGTTTCATTGTGTTGACGACTAAAGAAACGAGAGGATCCCTCGTCCTGTTACAGCTCTTTCTTTGGCAATCCTACTCACCGGCAGAAACACAACTCAAGATTTTTCGTTTTTATCCGACTTAAAAAAAAGAAGGTTCTCAATCTGACCTGTATGTTTGTATGTATGTCCGTTTGTTCACGATTATCTCGTCTTTTGCCGAACCGATTTTGAAGCGGTTTTCAAAAAAGTATTTGTTACATTCTGAAGAAGGTTTTAGTATACTCGTACAACAAGGCGTTCATTTATATTTATATATTATACCTAAGACAATTTTTGCCACTTTTTGACATCTTTATGTATGAAAAAACAAGAATAATAATTAAAAAAACCTCCTATCGTAAGTAGAAGTAAGACATGGTCAATTTCCGAGTTTATTCCCCTGAATCGTCTTACGTAATAAATGAATGACAATAATAATAAATACGTAAATACATAGTAAATAAATGAATTACAGTACTTACGCACGGAAATTCAACACTATTATTATTGGTACGTTTCCTCTTTAAAAAATATTTAATTATTGAATTGCAGTGAGTGTTAGAAATAAATTATTAGGAACACATAATGTTAACATCAATCAAAAACCATTACGTATATATAAATATCGATATCGATAAGTTTTTTCCAACATTTTCCTCGCACTAGCTTGAGTAGCGGCCGATAGTTGAGACATTCGAGAAAGTTCTTTAGTGTTATGCTAAATAGATATCGACCTTATTTCTTTAAGATACAGTTGAAGTTTCTATAACGTATTAAGAAATGTTTTCCGCAAAACGAAATATGTAATAAATATTAAAAAAATAATGAAAATAAGACTTAACGATGGTATGAAATGCCACAATGGGCAAGATTTGACCTCCGGCTCTCGTTTTTGTACTATAAAATAGCACAATGAGGCATATTTGTATATTTTTCTATACTTTTCAATGCACATCAGTCTCGCTTAACCGCTCGTGCCGTCCGTGACGAACTGACTGCTATCTGTGGTCAGGGTTTGAGTTGCTACTCTTACCTTTGCCACACGCGCCGCGCATACGTTACGTTTCTATAGTTTTTTCTGTTTTGTGTCTTACCGCCAGACTACCAGCGCTTTTTTTTTGCCTTTAAATATATACGTAAAAAAAGAATACATATAATAGAACTTATTTTAATTTATTCACCCTACATACCACCTAAATAGATGCCACTTATTTGTTTTGGCATATTTCTTTGACTAAGGGTCTCTATTGACCTCACAACAAATCACCTACGATTTTCAATACATTGCGGCATTTGAACTATCGATTAATTTCGTTGTTCCTACCTAGACGGCAACGTATCAAAGTTGCACGCGATATTTGCGTCTAAAATTGCACCATGTTTAGACATCTTAAGATATTTAACCATGGTACTGGCTTTCAGGGCAACCGAGAGAAGAACAGAGACAAAATACCAGACAAAAGAGGGGGATCGGAATTGAATTAAAACGACTGAACGACTTTAATTTAAAGTTCAATGTTGACATAATTATCGGGAACCATGATTATGTTATTTGAATATTTAGGTAGCTTTTTCTCTTTGTCCTTTTACGTGTATATTGTATGTCACAGTATGTAATTTTTAAATGAAGCCCGATGAGAGGATTAGCCTTCATAGGTAACTACAGAAACCTTTTTCAGCACGATTTGACCTTATTGGTGTACATTCAAGGTGATTGCTATGGGATTAACTTTGTGTGCACATATTTTTGTCCAAAAAATCGTATGTTTTATACCTTGACTGTACTTCTACTAGAATCTTAAGCGGTCCAGATATTGTCAGTAATAATATCATTGTTTCTGTACCCGTTCTTTTCTATATATATATGAAGGATGAGTAGAGAAATAGTACTGACAGTGTCTGGGGGCCTTTCAGTTGGAAATAAAATGTTTCATCGCTGCAATATTTAGGCTGCAGCAATTGGATCGTCCCTTATGTAAGTGTATCACGTAGTACCTGCCTGAAAAACTGTCCAACTAAATCAAAATTCCATTTCGTATTTCCTCAAGTCCGAAATTAGTAAAATATGGTATATAAATAATTAGTAAATAATAGCGTGATAATTGTCTTTTTTACTCGTCGACTATAATGCTTGAATTGAGACATTGTAGACCGAACTACTAGCGCATACTTTTCAGTGGAGCTTTTATGATCGCATATTTTAGCATCGTCGACGACGCTGAAATGGATTTTCGTATAATATTATAGCACGGTCGGGGAGGAGGACAACCGACCGACCGACCGTCGGCACAATCCATCGGGAGATTGAAGTTACTAAATTGTATAGAGGGATCAGGTTATAAGGCATTGGTCGAACTTAATTCTTACCGGCTTGCCTATTTTGAGCATTCGTAGAAAACATATTGTATACAATAGTGACATAATTAAGCTTTTGAATCTCGTACCTTACTTAGGCCACTCAGCAAGCTTCGTGGCCGTGGCCGTTTTGTTTCCATGTTAATTTGGTAATTTATTTTTATATTCTCAGTACATTAATATGTTCATTATAATTCTGCGCATTCTTGAAATATTTCAAGTTCATTATTTTAGAAGATCGTATCACATACCTATTGTTTTATTTAGCCTGTATTTGTGCCCTTTGTATCATTAGAAGGTTATGAGCAGACAAGAATCCAGTAAACAAAGTTTTTTATTGTTTTCATGGTTCTTAGTATTTTTATCAACGCTGGCAAACAAGAATATGGTACGCCTGTTCGCTTCAGTCTAGAGGCACTTGCATATCCACTTTGAAAATGAACCTTATGAAAACAAATCTACCTTCCTCCAAGGCTGCTTACAAAGCAGGAGGTCCCGGGTTCGATTACCGGTCAGGGCATTTTTTTGTGTATTTATCTTGAATACTTAAATACATAGAAAACATGCATAACTCAGTAACTATTCGTTATAAACACAGAAATAGATGCCCTGACCAGGATTCGAACCTGGGACTTCCTGCTTCGTAGGCAGATCATTCTGTACACATCGTTTGAACACCTCACACGCTGACTTACTTTTGCTGGTGATTGGACAATTAAGTAGTTTCAAAATTAAGAGATGTCTAATATGCAGGTAAATTTATATGAAAATTTTGTCCGTTGCTTTAAGTCCCTCAATATCTTGGCCCATAGTCAACTTTAGGTACACCATATTCGGATAACATACATTCCCACACTATGTAGGTTAAATTGTGACCAGAATTTTCCATATAGTTTCAAAACATCATACAACGCACGGACGCTCTGACAGATTTATTTATATGATGTAAGTACCGCTCCCTGAATACTAAACAATTACCTCAAGCGGCATGCGGACTTTCAAATCCGAAAGTTGATATGATATTTCTTATAAGCACGAGTAGATAGGTACTGTTTTAAACCGTGAGTGGAGTCCTTTACCCAGCAGTGTGACTCGATATAAGCTACAAAAAAAATGTTAAGTACCTACTCATAGTTACTAATGTGTTTTCGGAATATTTACAAAATTTCTAATTCCACATTAACATTTTCAAAAAATCTTATCTTATTTGTATAGGAACTGAACGTTATTCATTGCGACAGTTTGAATTTTCTTTACCTTTATAAAATTTCCGAAAACATTTCTATCATTTCGGCCCTACTCAGTGACTTGCAGCAACGGGCACGAGCTTGAGCGAGATGCATTTACAGTGCATCTCGATCGACGTATGTTGTAATATTCAGATGCCCTAATCTCAAATCTGTATCAAATCACGTTACGACTTTTAAAGGTCGAATACAGCTTGTTTACAAAGCTTAGAAATAAAGTCATAATCTCTGTCAGGTATACTATGTATATAGGTAATTTGAAGGCGAGCACTTGATCGATTTAAATATTGTAGGTACTAGATATGCATATTAGGTTAAAGATCATCACGATATCAATAATTATGGGAACTATTTAAATCAAGAATATGTCTTACAAGTACAGTATGATACTAGAAATAAAAATAACTGTTCGCTTTATTTAGCTCTATGGGTCCTGGGTTTGAATCTCGATGATGGTATTTATTGGTGTGATGACGAATACATACTATTTAATACTTCTGGCACGAAACTTTTTCAACCGACTTCAAGATTTCGAAGGAGGAGGTTATCAATTCGTCGGGATCTTTGTTTTTGCTATTTTTAGGGTTCCGTACCTCGAAAGGAAAAAACGGAACCCTTATAGGATCACTTTGTTGTCCGTCTGTCTGTCTGTCTGTCTGTCTGCCTGTCTGTCTGTCTGTCTGTCAAGACCATTTTTCTCAGGAACGCGTGGAGGTATAAAGCTGAAATTTATATCAAATGCTCAAGCCTATAGTCCCTTGGAGCTGTGAAAAAATCAAACTTAAAAGCCAACGCAATCAAAAGATACAGTCGTTTATGCTGCAATTTTAGAGTTTTCCGGCACTCGCAAAACCTACGGGGTACTTCCCGTGAACTCAGAAACTTGAAATTTGGCACGAAGCAACGTCATATAGCATAGACAATGGAAAAATTACAAAAAGTAGACATTTTTAGTAAAATCATACAAAAAATATTTCTTTAAATTTTAAACTTACTACCTTTTTCCTCGTAAACGCGTGGAGGTATTAAATTGAAATTCATGTCAAATACTCAGGGCTATAGGACCTTTCAGATGTGGAAAAAACTAAACTTTTATGTCAACGCAATCAAAATAAATAGCAATGTAAGTCGCATATTTTGAAACTGAGTACTCGCAAGAAACTCAAAACCTAAAGGGTACTTTCCCGTAAACTCAGAAACTTGAAACTTGGCACGAAGAAACTTTATGTAGCACAGACAAAGGAAAAATTACGAAAAGTAGACATTTTTAGTAAAATCGTACAAAAAATATATTTTTAAATTTTAAACTTACTACCTTTTTCCTCGTAAACGCGTAGAGGTATTAAATTTAAATTCATATGAAATATTCAGGTCTATAATACCTTTAAGCTGTAACAAAATCAATTTTCTATGTCAATGCATTGGGTGAACTTTTACTTATATACCTACAGGTTTGTACGGAACCCTCGGTGCGCGAGTCCGACTCGCATTTGGCCGGTTTTTTTTTATGTATGTTCACCGATTATTCGAAGACGGCTGGACCGATTTGGAAAATTCTTTTTTTGTTTGAAAGCGTATAACTTCACAGTTGGTCCCATTGTAACCATGTCAGGATCTGATGATGGGATCCTGGAGAAATCGAGGGAACCCTTCAACTATTATAGGCACACCTATGGTGATTTGAGTATTTTTTACAGCAGATCGAGCATTTGGTGTTGAAAAGGTGGATGCTTAGTGAAGTCGGTTCTTTTTTTTTTTATTGTTTAAAATTATTTACAATCTTTCATTTAGTTTCACCTTTCGCACGCATATATACAGGAGGTAACAAAAATACTTGTGATCCGTTTAAGTCGCAATAAATGCGACTAAGAAAAATAGAGGATCTTGAAGCAAATCAAATTATTTTGTTCAATATTTTTTTGATTTGCAATTTTTAAGTAGTTACACTACCTATCTATCTATCTATTTTCAGTTTATATATAGTAGTGTAACTACTTAAAAATTGCAAATCAAAAAAAAATATTGAACAAAATAATTTGATTTGCTTCAAGATTCATAGATGGCAGCACCATCTCTCTCGCTATACCAGAATTACGTAAGTGATTCGGATAGGAGGTGCAAGCACGTACTGCGCATGCCCTTAGAGTATGGTCAACGGCGCCTAGCCGTTTCAAATTCAGAGATTGCATATACATGAGAAAATTTGTGTCAAGTTCCGCCGTGACCGGGTGGTCTAGTGGTCAGGACGTCAGCCGCGAAAGCTGAAGACGCCAGTTCAAATCTGGCCTCGGACACCGGAGGGTTTGGTCACTTTTTCTGAAGTATATGACATCTATTTTCAGTTTATATATAGTAGTGTAACTACTTAAAAATTGCAAATCAAAAAAAAAAAATATTGAACAAAATAATTTGATTTGCTTCAAGATTCATAGATGGCAGCACCATCTCTCTCGCTATACCAGAATTACGTAAGTGATTCGGATAGGAGGTGCAAGCACGTACTGCGCATGCCCTTAGAGTATGGTCAACGGCGCCTAGCCGTTTCAAATTCAGAGATTGCATATACATGAGAAAATTTGTGTCAAGTTCCGCCGTGACCGGGTGGTCTAGTGGTCAGGACGTCAGCCGCGAAAGCTGAAGACGCCAGTTCAAATCTGGCCTCGGACACCGGAGGGTTTGGTCACTTTTTCTGAAGTATATGACATCTATTTTCAGTTTATATATAGTAGTGTAACTACTTAAAAATTGCAAATCAAAAAAAAAAAATATTGAACAAAATAATTTGATTTGCTTCAAGATTCATAGATGGCAGCACCATCTCTCTCGCTATACCAGAATTACGTAAGTGATTCGGATAGGAGGTGCAAGCACGTACTGCGCATGCCCTTAGAGTATGGTCAACGGCGCCTAGCCGTTTCAAATTCAGAGATTGCATATACATGAGAAAATTTGTGTCAAGTTCCGCCGTGACCGGGTGGTCTAGTGGTCAGGACGTCAGCCGCGAAAGCTGAAGACGCCAGTTCAAATCTGGCCTCGGACACCGGAGGGTTTGGTCACTTTTATTTTATTTTTTTCTGAAGTATATGACATCTATTTTCAAAAATAGAGGAGACAAAAATTATTCTCTCTCCATACAAAAAAAAACCGGCCAAGTGCGTGTCGGACCACGCATAGGAGGGTTCCGTACCTTCAATGTAAAGAACCAAACTAATACCAAAAGGTCGTATCTGATGCCTATGGAAGAAGTTTTTTTGGAGATAACTCAAAAATGGCTGAACCGATAATGTTCAAAATAATTTTCGTAGAAAGTATATGATAAGGCACATCGCCTCAATTTTTTTCATATTTTTTGGACCTACGGTTCAAAAGTTACAGGGGGGGGGACACAATTTTTCTGTCTTTCGAAGCGATTATTTCAGAAAATATTCACTTAATCACAAAATGGTCAAAAAAACCTCAATGTTATTTTTAAAGACCTATCGACTGATGTGTCACATGTTGATATGTAAATTTTATTCAGATACGTCGTATAGTTTCCGAGTAAAATGGCTGTGACATACGGACGGACAGACAGACAGACAGACATGACGAATCCATAAGGGCTCCGTTTTTTGCCATTTGGCTACGGAACCCTAAAACGAGCAAAAAAAAATCTTAGTATTAGAATACAACACCAATTGTGTCTTTAGAAAGATCACCAGCATGTTTGTTACACCTTGTATATCGCGTGACAATATAATGCTATGATAACATGGAGCTGATCTGATGATGGAGCTGAAAGGGCCCATAGGAACTCCTCGTTATCAACATTATCCCGTCGTGTTTGGGCTCGTTACGCTGACGCTCGAACACACAAATAAATGCCCTGACCAGGATTCGAACCCGAGACCTCCTGCTTCATAGGCAGAGTCACTACCGACTTGGCTAGGAGGCCGTTAAACAATTATATAATATTAAACATAAAAATAGAATTATTAATCACTTTGTTATGTCAGCTTGGAATTAGTAAGTACTCAAATTGACTTTGTTTCTGTCAAGAAATTCAGTGACAGAGTAGAAAGTTTTTTCAAGTAACCATTTCTTTAGTTTGTTTTGGAATATGTTGGTGCTATCCAGTAATTTGAATTCAGCGGGTATCGCGTTATATATAATTGGACCCATGACTAGCATGGTTTTGGAAAACTTGGTCAGTCGGTGGAAAGGGGATAACAGCCTCTCCTTGCTTCCTAAGCGGGTACGGGAGGGTTTATTTATTTCAAAAGTGTGTTTGTACATATGTACATGCTTCGCTATTATATATATGAATTGTGACGGCAGTGTAAGAACCTTCATGTGAGCGAACAGATGTTGGGCCGGTGAACCCGGTGGAGTCTTTGCTATAATCCGTAATGCACGTTTTTGTTAAACAAAAACTCGGTGCCATTCCGCCGCTGTACCCCATAGCTCTAAAGCGTAGCACATGCTTGAATGGAATAGGGAGAAGTAGCTCGAACGCAGTTGCCTTTGAGGTAAAACGTGTGCGAGTCTCCCCAAAGCAAAACACGCGCCAGACAACTTTCCACAGAGAACGTTTATATGTTGGTTCCATCTAAGGGCAGAATCGAGAGTTACCCCTAGGAATTTTGTGTGCGGTATCTGTGCGATGCTTGTATTTTCAATATTGATTGATAACTGTCTTGGAGGTCTACCACCAAGGTGAAAATGCATAACTTGTGTTTTAACAAGGTTTAGGGCCAGCCCATTAAGGGTAAACCAGTTTCGCATTCGTTTTAAGTCCGCGAATATAAATTCCTCTAAGGTCTCTAGTGAAGGGGGGAGTCACCTTTAACAGCGGAAGGTAGGTCGTTAACTTGGATCAGAAAACACAGATTAGCTAACGACGATCCTTGGGGCACCCCAATGTCTACGCCTCCGTACTCCGATTGTATTTGACCGCAATTTAAGGCAACTGTCTGCTGCCGTTCCCTAAGGAAATCAATCATCAACGCATGTGCTGGTCCACGTATACCCGCGTGATGAAGTTTTTTCGCTAATACGTCATGATCGCAAAGGTCGAAGGCTCGCGTCATATCGCATAATAGAACAGCTACATGCGACGAGCTATTCTTACCTATCATTATTTTTTGTACTGTCTCGCGTATAACATGAGTACATGACCTATTTTTTCTGTAGGCATATTGTTTTTCACTCAGAATATTAAAACGTTCTAGGAAACATGTAAGTCTTTGACAGAGACATTGTTCGAATAATTTGCCAATTGCTGGAATGATACTAATTGGTCTGTAACTCGTGACATCATCAATTTGCCCTTTACCCTTATATAGGCACCTTGTTTAATTAATGCGTTAAAAATATTCATTAATTGGTGTATTAAGAGGGGTAATGCGATCTTAAGAAGTTTAGTTGTATAAACTAAACGTTAAATTAATTAGTTAGCCAAGTGGCCGTCTTGGCCCTCTTGAATAAAATTCGCACGCTATACCTCCTGACTACCGACCCACAAGTATGTGAGTCTTTGTGACTACTGAACTTGACCGTCAGAACAATCGGTATTACATTGAGTCCACATAATACCGCGTAATAAAACCACTCGTTACCCGCACGAGTGCTTGCCGATTGCGAAATGGAAGGTCAAGTGGTTCAAGACTTGAGAGCAACACTAAAACATACCTAGCTATTCCGATGATCAATACTTGATTGAGAGCTATTTAACCTAACCTTTAGCATAGCTTATTTTTCGATACACGATCTACTTCATTACAACTCCAATTCATGAACTACAATACAGCTAGCGCCTAAAAATATTAGAATTTGGTTGAAATATTTTCCAATGCAACTCCTATACAACTTCTAGTGTTGGAGTTATGTTATAGATGACTTGTGTTTTAATTTGTGTTTTTAAGTTTTTAATGTATTGTTTGGGTATTTTGATATTATAATACAGCACCTTGTGGTTCTAATTAAAGTTCCAAATTAGTAGAATTATCCGTCGTCCGTCCCGGGACCGTGAATAGGGTAAGGTGGAGCATGTTAAAAAGTTGGGTAAGTTGAGTAATTGAAGTTTCCAGAAGCTAAAAACTGTAATTTTATATAGTAGCAGTTGGATAGAGATTTTGTTATTTAAAATTTGACCTGTGTAGGCTAAGAACACCAAATTTATTTTATTTTATCTTAGTTGCTAATAATTTTTTTGGATAAAAATATATTGATTTACGATAACTTTTACTAAGTTCTGTTAGCTTCAACAGACAAGATCTTATTAGGCTCATATGTAGTCAAGGTACGGGCTACATTTTATAAGACCTTTATTTAAGCAAACATGTATTTTTTTTCCGTGAAGACATGAAAATAACAGTAACAATCAGCCTACACTATCATTGAAAAGTGTAGGTGTACAATACCCCAGCTACTACGTACGTGTTGTGCTAAATTTCCAAACAGAAACATTGAGATGGAACCTTGACATGGCACATTTTGCCCTGCACTAACTGCTCTAATTGGGATGTTTAGCAAAGTGCATGGAAGGAAGGAGTGGTTATTGACCTCCGAACAAAGACGTTAAAATAATAGCTTGACCTTTCATGTAAGTACCTATATCAAAGTAACATAACATAACATCTTAACAAAATGATGGCTAAAAAAAGAGAGCAGTAAGAGGTTCATGCTACACACAGTTCGAAATGTTAGAAATCTAATTCAATTGTAGATCTTGGAGCGATTTTATGCACTAGATCTAAGTCTGCCACTAAGGACCCGGACCCAGGGTATGTCCTTAAACTACGTCCGGACTTGGGTATGTCCTTAAACTACGTCAAAAAGAGAGGTATGGGCACTGCGAATGGCATCTCGCTAAGTGGTGGTAGGGCACGTTCAGCGAATGTCATCTCGCTCAAATCTGGAGCAGAGCCCAACTGGGGAAGTACCTCCACCTTACAGAAAACCACAGCCAAATAGCACTAGACCCTACTCATAGTTTTGTGTTCCTACTGGTGAGTAAGGTTGCCAAAGAGCTCAAAGAGGACGCAGTGTGTTGACGATGAGGGAACCCTCTTGTTCCTTTAGCCATCAACACAGTGAATCCTCCTTTTCAGAGGCAAACAATATGCGGTTCTATCGCTAATAACCAATATCTTCAAGGCGACTGACAACGATCAGGTACATCTTTTAATTTACCATTCAGCAGTAGAAATCGGTAGACTACACTTGCTTGTTTACCCACCCCAGTTGCCCTTGCGAGTACGTTCAAATTAGGGCCTTATTTCTCAAACGATATTAGACTAATAGATATTAGACTAGTAGTTATGCTGTCACTGAAACCATTATTAGTCTAATACCATTCACAAAATGGGCTCCGGGGATCCCGGTATTCTGAACGTTTAATGGGTTAACAATTAGGTACACAATTTTGAACATTTCAACCGAATGCAAGTAAGGAAGACCTTTAAAATGATCAATGCAAGTGACATATTACACATTACTCCAAGTCAAATCCACACATACTTCCGACTCCTTTGTTTGAAAATGTTTCCTACAATTAGGGTTTTTGTACTTGAAAAAATAACAATTTGTCACTTTACTACCACGCCCACGCCTCGTCCAAAATGACCATCGTCGTCAGCGTGGCTGGTGGTAATGACCACTGACAACCTTCTACTGACCATCCATTTAAATATCAACCTTAAAGCGACTGCCATAAGAACTATACGGATGGCCTTTAAAGCCAAGTTAAGTTTGTAAGTGCGAGAATAAATAGAGCGGAAAATATAGAACGTGCAAAAAATAAAATTTTGATGTATACAAAAAAACGTGATGTCATTGTTTATATATTTGGATTTGAGTTTTGCTTGTAAAAAAGTGTACAAAGCATTTGATAGCGTAGTTTTTTCAAATCCATTTTAATTTTCTTTGTTAGGTCAGTCACTTCTACTACACATGCTCATTAATTTTGGTATTCTTCATTTCGCCTTTTTTAGTGTTGATAAGAAATGACAATTTGCGGTTAACCGCTCGTATGATACGTACATACCTAATTAGTATAATGCTTGAATTTTTTGTGCTCTATACAAATTTCAGTTCAATCAGTTTTTTTTATACTATATCCTCAATATTTGTATAATACCTAGAAATAATGTTTGAAGATTTGGATGAATCTTAGGCCACTTACAATGAAGTACTATTTGGACATCTTGAAAAATGACTGTACTTCCTGTGTATGATTCAAATCCCAAACTCAGACTTATTTTTACCATAAGTTTCAGGTTATTCAATAGAATAGGTATTCGGTTGTGATTGAGACCTAAATACGAAACGTAACCTTAAATATTGCTGACATCCTGTAGTATTCTAGATTGTTTTTCAATAAGTTTCCACATGGAACAATGATTTCGTTCGTCCAGTCATTCCGCGGACCGGTCAGGGCTATGTCACCGTTGTGTCACATCCTGCCATTCAAGCATTTAGGACGGAGTGAGAACAGAAAATGCGTAACGGTGCAATAGTAGGGTTTAACTAGGTACAAACAGCAACACTAGTAACTGTACATCGGTGGACCTTATTACAAAAGGCATAAGGTAGACTGATGGGCAGTTAACAGTGTGGGCGGTGGTACAAGCAAAGAAAAATATTAGTTATTCTTCTGTTCTTAAAAATAATGCATCCTCATCTGATTGTGGTTTATTTCGGCATCTAACGTATAGTTTTGGTCTAACTATATGTATAGAACACTATTCTCTTCACTTTCGAAAAAGGAAAATACATTCGTTAGAATCTAAATGGCTCGGTTTATTTGAGTAGATTCTTCACCACGTCGGTGGCAAATACAAGTATACAGCCCGTCTGATGCTTAGGGGTCACCATAGTCTATGAACGCCTGTAACTCCAGTGGTGTGACCCTTTAAAAACCTGAACACTCCGATAAAAAGGAAATACCAAGTTCACCTATAGTCTTTATACCTCAGCAAGGAGCTCAAAGCCCCGTAATATTCCACTAAATGTTTACTGTTGAAAGTTAATAAATTAATACTGCGTTTGATTAAGTCGGGATTATAAATCAGCGCATTTCCTTAGTAACATAGGAACAAAAAACAGGAATTATTTCCAATGAGTTTTAATGTGCAATTTATGTACAAATGATAATAAATAGTTTTTGTGGATGACACCTTAGCTGCACCTGCAATTAAGTAAAAAGATACATATCAATATTTTATAGTAAAAAACTGAATTAGATAATATCATACTACAAAAAATGTGTTCCTTGTGGAGGGCTAGGCCACTTTTTCTATAGTATAAATAAGTCAATATATTTCAATAAGTAATGGTATTCATTGTTATAATTGAAATTAGAATATACTTTAATGCTCAATACTTATCCAAATATTAATGTATATTTATATGTAATATAAAAAAAGTGTAACTGTACAGTTTGATAATAGACATTGTTATTTTCAAGCAAATGTATAATCAAGATACGTCACTAAGTGTAAATTGCTCTTCACCTCAACCTACATTTGCAAATGTAGAAATTCGTCAATCTTGTGCTAACTTCGGAACTAATTACTATACGGTACGAGAACTTTTTGTTACTACTATTCGAACAATCGATGTCAAAGATACGCCTTCATTTTGCACCTCATTCCTTTGTAATAAGGTGCACAATATAACTATACCCTTAAGAGGCTGACAACACCCGATGACCTTCAAATTGACTTTACTTAAACAGTTTTTTAGCTATAAATACTCGTTTTGTGAAAGTAAAAAAAAATGTTAATATTCATTATATTTGGAAGAACTTTGTTAACTCTGGACTACACGATTGGACGAAATCGGCTCAATAGAAAATAATTCCAAAGTTACATCTTAAAATATGCTTATATAGTTGTATGTCTTTAGTTTCTTGACTTATACGTCTGTAATTAAGGACATAATACTACAACACTAATACTAAAAACTTCATTATTTTATATTTCTCAATTGATGCGTAGTTTCTTTTTAATTCATCATTTTGAAAAATGAGTTCCCATACTAATCGTAACACAGTGAAAAAGATAGAGATGGTCACGTAACGTGGTCTGTATAGTCAGCGATAGAAGTACGCAGCGAAGAGCGAGTCACTTAGGTGAGGTGTCCAAATGAAATTGTATTACACTTCACCCGCTTAGCTACTTTAGCTCTGCCACTGATTGTACCTGTTTGTGTATACTATAAAGACCCTAATAGTATACACACACATATTCATTAGTGTACTTTATTGCAATAACATAAGGCCTAAAAACAGTCATGGTGTGTTAGAGTAAGTACTTACTTATTTCTTGACTTGTTTTTTGACAAGAGCATCCAACTTCTTTTCGAAGTCCGAGTCTTCCATTGCCATCAGTTGTTCCTGTGTACAATATTCTGAAATACCCAAGTAACACATCAAAGCAGTATAACAGCCGTCTTACAGCATATCTGTATGCTTTTAGCATTTTGAGTTCGTTTTATAGTAGCATTATAAACGTTTATAGTGCTGATATAGGTCTTAAATGGGCACAAATTACCCAGCTTGAGATCCTATACAGGTCATTTAATAGCATTGCAGGCGCATTATGTCTGCGCTATTAGCATTATCGTTGTCATGGAAAGTGCCAATCGCCTCAAAGAAGCATTAGTACGCTCTATTAAGTTGCCGACTGCATTAAAGAAGCCTTAATACGGCCAAAAAACTTGCTAATCGCAGTAAAGAAGCATAAGTACTCTCGATTAACTTGCCAATCGCAATACAAACGCATTATACTAGCATAAGAGTGTAGTAAAATAAACCTTACGTCAATGCAAAAACGTCTCTAATACCGGAGGAACAAATGTTATAATACAATGAACGTTGTGATTTAACTACTTTGTCTCGCAATATAAAATGGACGAAGACTGTACAAAAAACTGAATGAGTGACACGTCATATTTGTTTGCATCCTAAGAAAATTTATAAAAGTTTTTGACACTTTTACGTTATTATATCCTTCAAATATTACTGCGCAATGTAGTTTACTGTAAATGTGTATATAAGTTTCATTGAAAATTTTCACGCGCCTTTGATTTATTGTGGTTTTGCTATAAAATATTATAAAAAGATATGCGTCAAATAAACAAAACAATTGTGTAATCCTCGTATAGAACGAGTTTTGCATTATTAACATAATAGTGTTGGTTGAGCAGTCTTAAATTAAGTAATTTCTTTATTATATAGGTATTTTCCTTGTATAAATAGGTCCGCATGATTTTATTTTTAGGTTATTAATTATTTACAAAATGGCGTTGGTCTATATAGACGGAGAGCTAGCCCCGTCCACGTCGGATATGACAATAATGAGAGCAACCAAACCCCTCTAGTCAGTTTGGTATATTATGCTTATTTCTAGATCTGGACATCTGGCAGCTTTAAAGTAGTGGAGGTCAAAGAATGCAAACCATTTCAAGAAAATAAATCCTAGAGATCTGGGTTTGATGCAATATTATGAGAAACTATACAATATTAAGAGAAATTATACAAAAGTTTATGTTGGGAGAAAGTATTGCCAAACGATGTATAATAAAATATAGTTCATAGTTTTCGCCTACGGTTTTTGTTTCCGTAATAATCATACATCGGAGTTTTCGGTGCGGGAACGATTTGAGAAAGAGTAGAGATAAACAGATAGGTTGAGAGTTAGTTTGAGAAATATCATATTATGCTTAATGAATAACTACCTCTCTGTGAATAGCTTACACACTATGATACGAGCTTTTTTTCTTAGAGGCATGTTTGTATTGAGTATTATATACTTAGTATTTTAAATATGCAATTGCATATCCGAAATTTATTAACTAGATCTACCTAAGACAAAGACACGGTATAATAAGTGTCAAATATTAATCTTGACGTCCGATATTTATGAACTATTTGATTAACTGAAGAGGTTGACAATGATCAGTCATTACATGAATTAATAAAAAAATACTTGAAAAAATCATAGGTTTATGTATCTACAATATATATACATAATAGTCAGCTAGTACATATAAATTGTACATACTTATGATTTTTTCGATCAATTATTCATTAGGTAGAAACGTGCTAGAGTACATTCTGTTTTTTAAGTTAAT
The DNA here is from genome assembly GCA_947086415.1 of Pammene aurita. Taxonomy (NCBI): domain Eukaryota; kingdom Metazoa; phylum Arthropoda; class Insecta; order Lepidoptera; family Tortricidae; genus Pammene; species Pammene aurita. The sequence goes on from OX352298.1 coordinate 3,403,269, forward strand.
GCCTACTCTTTGGCTAATGTCAAACATTCCCGCACCGAAAACCCCGATGTATGGTAATAATACACAATATTTTTTGGTCTAACGTTTTTTTTTATCGATTTTTGACCAGTTTTGAGTCGATATTCCAACATATTCACTATAGATAGAATTATAAGGCAAACGACTATCGGTTTTTGAATCTTTTATCTCCATTCTGTAGAGCCGGATCTTGAAATAAATGAGCCGTTATTTTTTTATGATATTTTTAAAATATGGTCTAAAAAAACACTTTTATCGATATTCGAATGGTGTAAAGAATCTTACATATACGTAATCTACATATTAGGGTTCCTCTTTGATGTCTCTAAAAACTGTAGAGAGATTTTAATTTTTAACTAATTAAAACAAAATTTATGACCATAAAACCACTTTTTTAGCCTAAACCGGTTCGACTTTGATGTCAAATATCTCATGGACAATGAATATTGAAGTAAATATAGGATACTATATAGTTTAAGGCCGTTACTGATAATATGATAAGCTATATAAATAATTAGAAAACTAAGGGAATCAGATCAAAGGTCGTTGGCGCCAGGGAGCCCCTTAAAATATAGGCCCTGTCCTTTATAACTGAGACAACTTCGGCAATTTTTACCTAGTTTGGTATTACTATTTTCCAATTAAAACATTTTGCTAGTCTGTCACTGTGACCTCCACCCATTAAAAGCTGCCAGATGCCAGGATCTAGCAATAAGAATAGTATAGCAATCTAACCAGACGGGTTTTGTTGCTCTCATTATTGTGTCATATCTGACGTGGCTAGCTCTTAGTCCAATAGCAGCTTAGTGACCCTTAAAAAATGCCTTATTTATGCCTACAAGGGCTGCTATTTATATTTCCGGAAACCGGGATTACAATCTTCTTAAATAGCATATTTGACCTCCATGGTAAAATTTGAACTTTTTTAAGTACGGGCCGGTATATTTTTTCTTTCTTATTAACGCTCGTGTTTTGTTTTTGACGGGTTTTAAATGTCATCTCGCAGCAAGAATGGAACTCACTCGTGAAAATATTCGTGCTATGATTTATTATGATTTTCGGCGTGGTTTAACGCAACAACAGTGCATAGATCAACTAACTTCAACTTTTGGTGATGAAGCCCCATCTAAAACTACTGTGTATCACTGGTTTAGTGAGTTCAATCGTGGACGTAGTATGCTTACGGACGAAGTTAAGGCAGGTCGCCCGAAATCGGTCGTTGTACAACAAAATATCGAGGCTGTGCGAAAACTTATAATGGACGACCGACATGTTACGTACCGCGAGATAGAGGCGACTCTGGGTATTTCTATGACCAGCATTAATAGCATATTACATAATTATTTGGCTGTAAAAAAAATTTGTTCGCGTTGGATACCCCACAACTTAACAAAAGAGCAAAAAGATGCTCGCGTCGAATGGTGCAATAAAATGTTTAAAAAATATAACCGTGGTGACTCAAAAGCCGTTTATAACATCTATACAGGTGACGAATCCTGGATCTATGCATACGATCCCGAAACGAAGCAACAATCAACGGTATGGGTGTTTCAAAATGAGCCGAACCCTACGAAAGTTACTCGTGCAAAAAGTACATTGAAACAAATTTAAATTGGTGGCCTGCTTCTTCGGTATTAATGGCCATGTAGCTACAGTGCCACTAGAAAACCGTAGAACGGTTAATTCAGAGTGGTACACGACCATTTGCTTACCGGAAGTATTTGAACAAATTCGTAAAACTAACCAGCGACGAAGAATCATTCTTCATCATGACAATGCCAGCTGTCATACGTCACGCGAAACAACTCTATTTTTGGAGGGTCAAAATGTGGAATTAACGGGTCATCCGCCGTACAGCCCTGACTTGGCACCCAACGACTTTTATTTATTTCCAAATATAAAGAATAAATTACGCGGTCAACGATTTTCGACCGCTGAAGATGCTGTCGACGCATTCAAACAACACGTTATGGAGGTACCTCAGGCGGAGTGGCAGAAGTGCTTTAAAAATTGGTTCACGCGAATGCAAAAGTGCATAGATCATCAAGGGGAATACTTTGAAAAACAATAAAACCATTTTCAGCCGTGTACGTTTGTTTGTTTTTTTGTTTCCGGATATATAAGTAGCAACCCTCGTACAGCATTACACGTGAATAATTATGCTATTAAACAACATTAAGCATTTATTTATGCTATTGTAGAACCTAAGGCACTAAAACCGCTAAAAGCTGTATAGGGGCTGTTCATAAATTACGTCATAAATTTTTGATAGTAAAGCTGCCAAATAAAGTGACGCCATTAAAAAAAAATGCGTTTTAAGCTTAATTGTAAAATAAAAAACTATTTAGTAGATAATATTTTATAGCATTAAAAGTTTATAGAAACACGACTTTCATTCCTTTTTTTACACATTGATGATGTGATCTTCGGAATGACCGCCCCCCCCCCCCCTCCTACGTCATGCTACCATCATCCGATGTCCAGACCCCCCCCCCCCATTTGAAATGACGTAATTTATGAACAGCCCCTTATAGTGAATTACTTGGCTTATATTATTGCTATTAATGGTTTATATTATTGCTATTATACTGCTTTAGGAACGTATTACCTACTTATAAATGCTATTGTACACCCTAAGGCATTAAAAATAGCTGAAAGCTGTATAGCGAATTTACGTGGCATTATAATGGCTAATATTCATGCTCTTAAACAGCATTAAGCATTTATTTATGCTATTGTAGAACCTAAGGCACTAAACCAAACCGAAAAATTAGTGTAGCAAACCAAAACGCAACTGTACAGCATTCAGCTTTACAGTTGCATGTTGTTCGCTGCACTAAAACTAATGGCTAAACAAAAGCATTTACATATGCCATTATACAACCGTTATACAGCGTAAAGCATCATAAAATGCTATTGTAGAACCTAAAGCACTAAAAACAGCTGAAAGCTGTATACCGGATTTACGTGGCATTATAATGGCTAATATTTATGCTATTGTAGAACCTAAGGCACTAAACCACACCGAAGCATTAGTGTAGCAAATCAAAACGCAACTGTACAGCATTCAGCTGTACAGTTGCATTTTAGTTCGCTGTACTAAAACTAAAGGCTTTAAAAAAGCATTTATACATTCCATTATACAACCGTTATACAGCTTAAAGCATTATATAATGCTATTGTAGAACCTAAAGCACTTAAGTGCTTTTAAACAGTCGAAAGCTGTACAGTTGCGTTGTGGTTTGCCGCACTAAAGCTAAAGGCTTTACAAAAGCATTTAGATATGCCATTATATAACCGTTATACAGCTCAAAGCATCATATAATGCGACAAGTTGCTTGGTGAACGTATATAAGAGTTTATACGGTCCTTAAGTTCGAAATAAGTTAACTATTCATATGTTATAATGCTTCCTGTGTTACTTGGGTATGAAATAAAACTGTATTATCATTATACTGTTTACATAAACAAAACATATATGACAAATTAGTGAATACCTAACGTTGTGAATGAGCCAAGATGGTTAAAAAGTATTGCTAACTTATTAGGTTAACTGAAAGCTGTTTATTACCACACTAGCTGTGCCCGCGGCTCCGCCCGCGTGGAATTCGGTCTGTGTCAGTAAGCGGCTAATTCACCCCTAATTTCTCTCCCGCTACCCTGGAGGCGGAACTTGAAGTAAAGTTGACAGATGGATACGCTAGATGATGAATACTTTTTTTTATCATATTTTTTTTTGCATGATTTAAACGACATAGAGAGTACTAGGTGTATATCGGACGATACAGGACCACTTTTGTATTTACACGTTCATGTCCACGGCAAATATCATCCAAATCGATCCTCCCGTCAAATCAGCCTAAGCATGAAAGGTAAGAACAGGCGCAGTTGAAATTGGGGGGGGGGGGGGGGGGGTCACAAATGCAGAAATGATTTTATTTCTATTTGAGGTGCACTTGGACGGGGACGGGGGTCCATGACCCATGTACCCCCCCCCCCCCCCTTTTAGACGTTGGATTTTTATATACTACGTATAACCTGGCTGAGGATTTTCTTGAATTGGAATTAGTAATCCTTAAGGGGTGATTTCCAGGATAACAATGCAAAAAAAACCGGCCAAGAGCATGTCGGGCGATGCTCAGTGTAGAGTTTCGTAGAAGCCGCCCTGTTACAAAACATCCGTTCAAAAGGTCGTTTATTAAGGGATATTTGGCGGCGCTTACGTCATTTTACTATTCGGCACTTCCTTTCACTATGCGTTTTTGACTGATAATTCAAAAACGGCTGAATCGATTTTATTCAATATCGTTTTTATTGAAAGTTCTCATCAGGCCTCACCAAATTTCAGCTTTCTAGTGCGAGCGGTAACTGAGCTAGACCGTGGACAGACGGACGGACATGACGAAACTATAAGGGTTCCTAGTTGACTACGGAACCCTAAAAAGAGATAAATAGTAGTTTATGTAACTGTTACGTAATAAGGCCTAATTATGTACAGAAGCATACACTGCTTTACCTACACACATATTAAAAATCCATTGAAACCATTAGAATGACCGCCATCACACCGCCATGACCAACCTTATTGCGCCGGCGGTCGGGGGGGGGGGGGGGGGGGGGCAGAGTTTCATTAATTTTCATACGTTTTTACCACACTGTTACCACACAAATAATACACTGATGTTACGTTACTGGTTGTAATAATGGTGGTAATTACATACGGTTCCGAACGCGGAATAGAGGATTTATGATATTGGTGTAGATCAAGATATTTATTCTTCAATGTAAGCACATTACAATTCACTAATGAACGTCAGAGAAAAATAAAATACGTGAGTGTCGTGGAACACTCGATTGGAACGAAGTTGTTATTTAATTTTTGACTTTTTCGTAAATTTTGTGATTTTATTTTTTTTGTATATTTTTGAAATATTGGAAATTTTGGTAATATTGGTAATATTGGTCATTTTGGAAATTTTTGGAAATTTTGGAAATTTTGGAAATTTTGGAAATTTTGGAAACTGGAAATTTTGGAAACTTTGGAAACTTTGGAAATTTTGGAAATTTTGGAAATTTTGGAAATTTTGCATATTTTGGAAATTTTGGAAGTTTTTGAAATTTAGCCATTTTTGACATTTTCGACATTTTTGACTTTTTTTTACTTTTAGGTTCTCGACATTTTTCACTTTGTCACTTCTCACTTTCACTTTTCACTACACTTCACTTTATTCTATTTTATATATTTTTTATTTCATTCCATTTTACATGTTTCTCAATCGTATGGGTGTCGCGTTTTCGTGACGTGACGCATTTTCGTGACGGTCACGTGACTTTTTTTCGCCTAGCTCCGCGAACCGTCCGAGAAGGAACTTCGTTCCAAAACTACCGCCGTTTCTAACCCTACACCTCTAGCCCAAGAAGTATTATGACCGAAAAGAAATTCGACGGGACTTATTTTTTTCACAACAGTAATACATTAAGTATTAGATCTTAAAGATACAAAATAATGCGTAGTTCTTCAAGAAGACATATCAGAACAGCTTGAGAGACAGATAATGTACCTATTGTTTAATTATAAAGAAAAATAAACCCTAATCTGACTGCTTCACAAAACGTTTGATATGTTTTCCTACCTAAACGGTGTCCTATAAATGTTAGATAATTTTGTAGTAGTTTTTTGGTTTGGGCCATGCAACTTTGTCCGTCATATATAGTCCTCGAACCTGCAATAACCCTTTGACATTCATGACATTTTCAAATATTTCTTAAGAGCGGGTAAAGGTAAATTTAAAGCATCGACGGGTAACATGTTATAAATATGAACACCTTGACCAAAAAATTACAAATTATTTCAATACCAAATTTCATCTAAATACGTACAGCGGTTATTGGTTGTTTCCCCAGCCAACTTTTTCAACAACCCTCTTCAGTTTTATTATATGTATAGATAGTTTTTATTGAAAGTACCTTTCAGGCTTCACTTCCATTATTTTTTTCAAATTTTTTGGACCTACGGTTCTAATTTAAGGTGGGGGGGGGGGCTTTTTTGAAGATGAAACTATCCTTTGTCCTTTCTCGAGACCCATACTATCTCTATACCAATTTTCATCTAAATCAGTTCAGCGGTAAAAAAATCCTCATACCAACTTCCAACCCCCTTTTCACCTCCACAAGGGTTTGAAAACTATCCTAACTATCCTATGACGTTTCTCGAGACTCAAATTATCTCCATACTCATTTCTATCTAAATCGTTTCAGCGGTTAAAAATTCTCCATACAAACTTTTAACCCCATTTTCACCCCCACCAGCGTTGATTTTCGGGATTAAAACTATATATTATCCTTTCCCGGGACTCAAACTATCTGTATACAAAATTTCATCAAAATCCGTTCAGCCGTTTTCACGTGATGCGCGGTCAAATAAACAGACAAACAGATAAACAGACAAAAATTTTAATAATTGTTGGAACGTGTTCTGTTATCAATTCTAAGTATCCCCAGCCAACTTTTTTTCGATTATCTTCCATGTACAGACTTTCGACCCTCTTCAGCTTTATTATATGTAAGATAGACAAAAAAAACTTTAAAGAAAAAGATATAACAAAATTGCCTTATGATAAGGAGTTACCGTAGCCTATGTATATAGTAAAGACACTTGCAACTACAGAGATATGACATGCTCATTGTCGACACTTCAATAACCTATACAGTATACACTACTTTTCTGAAGTACACTGTCGTCGCTCGAGAAAACCTACGCTGAAAGTTCATATCAAAGCCAGAGCGTTTGCAGAAGCGTCCCTTAGAAATCGCTCGCTGCGAGACCATTTATATTCCAGAATGCGTATCATGGTTGTCATTTTATCCCCTATCACGTCATGCATCACTTTCGCACTTACATACTCGTTAGACCGTGACAGCTATGGTGACAGGCGATAACAATCCGACCATATCAGGCTAGCAGGAAGGTATGAAGATATACTTACGGACGGAACTAGCTTCCCATCCAATAAACTCCCCGGTTCGCTCGTTTTCTTTCTTCAGCCATTCATACAGAGGCTGGAAATATTCCATCAACCCGCTGGCGTCCATACTGCGCTGTCCAGTGAGAACCTCCATCGCGTCGGGCCATGGTTGTGATGAGCCCATTCGCAACATTTTACTAAAACACAATTATAATATTTTTATTAAATAATTTTAAGCAAAAAAGAACCGACTTTACTTAGCCTCCATCTTTCCAAAAGCAAATGCTCGAGCTGTAAAAAATATTCAAGTCAATATAGGTGTGCCTATAATAGTTGAAGAGTTCCCTCGATTTCTCCAGGATCCCGTCCTCAGATCCTGACCTGGTTACAATGGGACCAACTTTGAAGTATACTGTTTCAAACAGACAGTACAGTCTTCGAATAATCGGTGCACATACATAAAATTAAAAAAAATGCAAAAACAAAGATCCCGTCGAATTGATAACGTCCTTCGAAATCTTGAAGTCGGTTGAAAAATATTATGGGTCTATTTTACACATATTGACTTAAAGCAACTCCCAGGTTTACGCATTGCCACATGCTTAACAAGTTGGTTCACTACCAACTTGGTTAAAGCTATCGTTTTCCCTTAGTTAAAGGTATTTGATATTTTTAATTGAACACCTCAGAAAGAAAAACAATACAGAAAATATAGCCATTCAAAATTGGGGTAAAAGACAGGCGGTGTTATAACTATTTAGGGTAAATTGCCTATTACTGGTCACCCTCCAGTTACTGGCCGAATCGTAAAAATGCGACATAAAGCAACGATCTACATAAAATCTGGTGCACTTTTCTGATGTTTCTACATATGAAAATTTCGGAAAATTCTTTAATGTTTGTATGGGACTTGAAACTTTCCATTTCTTAAATTTCCAATTTCCTATATTTCATAAGAAATTTTCTAGAAACCGAGAATATCTTCAGTGCAAGTTACGTCCAAAAAAATCCAATTAATAAAAATCTTACCCCAAAGCTTCTCCCGCCATCGTGCTATTGTAAATATCGCATTTTGAGAGCAATCTGTTGGGGTCACCAGGCACATACTCGCCAGCTAGCTGGCAGAGTGCTCGATGGAACTGGAACTGAATTATGTACGAGATGTAGTACCTGGAACCAGAAATAATACATTTTAAATAAACAATCAATACTTAGGGCCAGTTGCACCAACTACACTTGTCGGACTGATCAACGTTAAATATGGAGGCACAGCTGTCATCCCATAGAAAACTTTTTATTCAAGCAAATTTTGAAAACGATGATGATGACGTTAACACATAGTTTTGTGCAACCGGCCCTTATCTAGTAATAATCTCGACATTAGTTTCAACTGTATTCATGACTCAAAGAGTACATCTGAACGTCTGTCAAATTAGACCAGCTTGACAGAACTGGTTTCCCACGAGGTGCCATTGACCCGCCTTAATAATATACTTGAAATGACTATTGAACACCAATGGAAGTGGAGACGCGAAACACCTAGACGGAGGTGGCGGGATGATTTTGACGAATTCCAAAAGATTGAAGAAGCCAATGTTGTCATTGATAGAAACACGGAAGAAAGATTGGGAGGACTTTGCATAGCAATGGGGAAAAACTCCCAAAATGAACATACGAGTATATTAACTCGTACAAAAAATATCGCATTTGCAGCCCTTAGAAGCCTTGAGCATTGAGCCCTTTGGATGGAGAATCGTACTTACCTCATGTACTCAACATCAGCAGTAATATGATACTTCGCAGCCGGATCGAAGTCATCCTCAGTTCTGGTGACTGGAGGCTCTACGCCCTGCAATGCCTCTCTTAGCTGCCAGAAGTGGCAGTTGTAGTCTCTGGAAGTAGTAAAACCTCGGAATACGGCATATCGGAATAAGTCGAGGAGGTAGCCGAAGGGGAGGAAGACTATTTTGTCAAGACCCTGAAAGAAAAAGAAAACAAAATAATTTAGATTTATATTTTTAGGTTGACAAATTAAGATAAAATATTAGTTGACAGCGATCTGGGCCAAATATCTTATCTCAAAATTTTTATTAAGTTTGGGTATAGTTTGCTAAATATCTGTTATCGGCTCAACCATAACTTTAACTTTGGGAACAGTTCAAGGTACAAATTTGCGACTGTTTTGCTGTTGCAAACAATAAAAAGTTTTGTAAAAATTACCATCTTGAATAGCTGATTAATCTCAGACTCCTCATCGTCGGTTTCATCCTTTAGCAGACCGACCGCTCGAAGATGCTTCGGAGTTGATACCGACAGGGCTATGACGTCACCGATAGCTTCATGGAAACCTACAAAAGAAATTTTAACAAATAGTCTGAATATAAAAGTGCATATGGATTGACATCAGTATTTTTTCTGCAACTATTACTAATTCATCTGGATAAGGCCAACTATATATTGAAATGGTTTTAATCTGTGGGCTGGTACATCTTCTAAATTGGCTTCTTCAGAAATTAATCAGGCATCACAGTCACCTTATCGATGATTTTGGAGATTGAGTTGACGCCTTTGATAAAAGCTAGTGAAAAATTACTCAAGAGCTGAACACACAGAGTAATAACTGCGAGCAATTTTTTAAGGCACTGAACTTGAACTATACTATAGGCACGACATAAAATCATTACCTGGATTGGCTCCCTCTCTGTATACTACTGGCAAATCTTTGTACTGCAAGTAATACTGGATGTGCCCCAACTCATGGTGGGTTGTCTTGAAGAACGCGCTCGTGACTTCTGTGCATTGTCTAATTCTGTGACAGATAAGTTTTGGTCAATAAATTTATATTTTAACGCTGACTCTACTTTTCTTTCAATAGTCATCTATTGCTCAACGAGATGATTCAAACAAACCCAAACACAACGAGCTTCCATTGTTTTATCACAGAGTTCTTATGACCATGTTTGATCTCTATCATCAGACCAGCTCCAAGGTACCAAAATATTGTTTTGTCATTCTAGTCACGCAGGTATTCTAAATTCCAGCTCAGTGGGATACAGTGCCTGACATGGTTCTAATCTGGCTTGCAAGATTGTAACTAAACAATATAGTAAGTAACTAAATAATTGTAAAACACTGTGAGTTAAATCTTCTCTTCTTTCTCGTTCCCTCACTGCTGAGGATCACGACTACATGTAGCTCATTTCCATAAATTGCGGTCATAAGCCATGTGGACTGCACGGTTCAGGCTGCCGCCCACCGACCTTTTTGCAGCGTTCGACCATATCATCCGTGCCCCACCGCGAGCAAGTTTGCCATTCATACGGCCCAGAATGATGCGTTTCTCAACCTCATTCTAGGTCCTCGTGAGTTAAATAAAAGCTTGTAAAAACCAAATTGGTTAATTCAATAAATCAGTAAACGTCCGGTTGACGCCCTGGATACCTACCATTGGAGCGATAATGCGACTAAAGATCTAACCCCCTTATGACATCCATATTCAACGGTCGCGAAATGACGCAAAATAAGTAAAAGAGTAGTTTCCAGCGGAAACCAATAGGTATCGCTTTTTAGTCGCCTTAGTGAGATATAATTGTAGAATACCTGAAATCCTCGCCATCGTAAAAGTCCCACGCCGACGCATGGCACACCATCTCTCGGCCATCGTCGGGCTTTTCCAGGATCGATCTGTCCCAGAACAGGTCTGGCAACCCTTTTAGGTTAATGGATTTGAAGAACTCTTCGGCTGTCTGGAAGATCTTGTGTGGAGTATAGTCCTGAAACACAACAGTAAAATATTTATGAATAGGTGATAGCATTGTTCTATGGTAATAGAGAATGTCATAAAGTGGTAATAAATAATTACTATTTATAGTAGCGAAGAGAACGGTTTGGACCCTTGGAATTTCGGTTACTATTTGATTCTTTTTACAAATAAAGGATATATTTTAAGACTCATACAATTTGCCACTACTAGTGCACAGAGCCTAAACCATTTATATTCTTAATTTTTTTTGGAAATTCAACCTCCAAGGGTAAAAAAAGGAAAGTTTTTAATTATTCCCGCGCAGACCAATTTGCGGAGGGTTAGTTAGAAATATGAAATTAAAAAGGTACTTAACGCACTTGTTCAAGCAATGCAGCAGTGACATCTACGTCAGGTTTATCAGGATAAGGCGTGGAGTATTTTTCTATGTTGGTCCAAGTCTGAGCCCAAATATTACCTGGAAAGAACAGTGAATTACAAACAAGTGAAAAAAGATTTGTAAGACGTATTTCGTAGCAGAGTTTTCCTCTCGAAAACAAGAAATATATTTTTTTATTTCATTTTTATCGGCTCATTTTTATTTTCAAACTTTTAGGTATTAATATTTGATAAAAGTCAATTTCTCGGACGATATTAGACTAATAGAATTAGTGTGTTCTCATGAAGTCTAATACCATTAGGTCGGTAAGTTTAACAATGTCATTTTTAATACAGTTACCGTATCCCCAGGTTGTTCATAGAGACTTTCATTTGGTCAGTCTAATGCAAAGAAAAGTCACAAAACTTGGAAAACTCCTGAGGCCAAAAGAAGTAAAAAATATCATATGACTTTTGGACAATTCCGCCAAAAAAAAATTTTTTGTTTTTTTTTTCTTGTTTTCTGAACGTATTCTTAAATTAAAAATAAATGTTAATGACAAAACTATGCCTAAAAACAAATAAAACTACTTTTTTTTCTTAAAATCAAAGTTAAAGCAAAGTGTTTCCTGTCACTTTGATGTCTGTCAACAGGGATGCCTAAAATGAGTTCCATAGTGGTAAAATTGCCGTTAAGAAAGCGTTCAGTCCTGAGTTATAATCAAAATATTTTATTTTTTTAATTGGTTATAACTCCGAAACAAGATGAATTTCAGTAAAGTTTATTTGACATTTTAGTCTCTAAATACGGTCGGGATAACGCTGTTAAAATTATGCGGTTTCCTCGCGAGCACCGTGTATATAAATATAATAATAATATTCCAATGCTGAGCACAGTCCTCCTCTCATAAACGAGACGTATCGGCCTATTATAGTTCCCACGCTTGCCCATAGGTTTGGGGACATCATATACACCTTTTGAATTTCTTCGCGGTATATGCAGGTATCCTCACGAATTTTTCCTTCACCGAAAAGCGATTGGAAAATATCAAATGATAAGCACATAAGTTCCGAAAAACTGAGTGGTACGAGCCGGGGTTTGAACCCGATGGTGGGATATTTCAATACTTTTTGAATGACACTTACCTAACAAATGCGCAGGAATAGGCCCCCTAGCCGACACAACATTCTCCCCATACTTCGCTCGTAGTTTGCCTCTAACGTACGCGTGGATCTGCTGGTACAGGGGTTTGATTTGGTTCCAGAGTGTGGCGAACTGCTCTTCGCTATCTGAAGATTCGTATTCGCTGAGCCACCACTCGGCGACGCTGTCGTAGCCTTGGGAAAGATCAATTTTAATAGGAAAACTGGTAAAAATTTCACAGATATGTGTGGACTCCTGGGGTGATCTGCGAAGTCGTTTCCACACATAACTGCGGCAAGAAATGCAAATCAACCATTGGTTTAAATAGCCATCGCAGTCGATGTAGGCTGTAGACTAACTCCTCAAAATACCTCCTAGACGCTGCAACTATCATCTGCAAAGATGATGCGGCCAATGACTGGTAAACTTAATATGGGTTACCCTCAGTACAAAAGCAAGAAAAATTATGCGCATCGATTTAAAGTAATGAATTTTTAGGCAATGCATTTTTTTGCACATTGAGAGTAGTCACCGCGCGGGAAAATTTATAATGCCACTCCGCTCACCGCCGGTTCTGGTGTTCGCCTTATCTGCGCCTTACCATTAAGATGTGCAGCTTCGTTGTCCATCTGTATGTATTCTGTAAAGTTTCCCTTGGATGGTGCACCGGCTGCCTTGTGCCATTCCACCCACGCGTATTTTAGTTCTTCGGGATCATCACTGTTAGCGAAGATATTGGTAACATCTGTAACAATCAAATTTAACATACATCAGGATGCTTAAAAAGTGCTGGATCTTAAGATTTTCCTTTAAATTTTATTTAGATATCGGTATATTATACAAAATAAAAACCGGCCAAGTGCGAGTCGGACTCGCGCACCGAGGGTTCCGTACAAATCTGTAGGTATATAGGGGTAGTAACTTTAAAATTATTAAAAATATTTTTATTTTAAAAATTTACGGTTTTCGCAATTTTGCCTTTATCTGTGCTATAAGACGTTACTTCGTTCCAAATTTCAAGATTCTGAGTTCACGGGAAGTACCCTGTAGGTTTTGATTCCCTTGCGAGTTTCGAAAATTTGCGGAAATTTGCGGCATAAATGGCTGTATCTTTTGATTGCGTTGGCTTAGAAGTCACAGCTCTAAGGGACAGTAGACCTGAGTATTTGATATAAATTTCAGCTTGATACCTCCACGCGTTCCTGAGAACAATGGTCTTGACAGACAGACAGACAGACGGACAACAAAGTGATCCTATAAGGGTTCCGTTTTTTCCTTTCGAGGTACGGAACCCTAAAAATGAAGTTTGTGAAGAAGTCACCACTTTAATCCTGCTTTTCTGAGCTGAGTTTGACTGTCTAGATATTACTCATATATAAAATGGCCTAAATATACGGTCTAAGCTCGGATCGGAATCATATAGGTACTGAAATATTCACCGAAAAAACCACCATCATTTCTAAAGATATACTTTTCCTACCTGGCTCCACATGAAGGTCACACTTCGTCTTAATCTTGTAATCACAAATCGTAGCCTTCGCATACGTAGACTGCATATTACTGATCGCTTGTATCAACCTCTGGTTCAAGTCTTCTGGCAACGCTGACGTGCCCAGTTTCGTGTATTTTGTGAACATTCTCTTCAAGTCTTCGTCTTCGAATTCCTTCCACAAGTAAGTCATTGTTTCTTTCCAGTTTTCTTTCTCTTCTTCAGCAACGTCTAGCGAAACTTGCAGCTAAAATAAAATAAATATATAGGTACCAAATCAAATATTTCATTAGAACCGGGGGTGCAATCATCACGACAATTTTTTTTTAATACGTAAGATGTGGATATTGTGGATATAATTACGGTTATCAATGTTATCATATAACGAAAAGCCATTTATCTAATAATATTCCTTGTGGAATAGTATTGTTTGTTTCTTTCCAGAATACAATTCCTACGAAAAATATTAGTTTAATAACGTTCTAAAAGTGAGCATGAGTTCCGAAATACAAAAAAGGCCTAATTTAAATCCAGGAACAGCACTGTGACGGAATACCGCATTACTAATAAAACTCTTTTTGCTAAAACTTACCATTCGCTCCTCATTCTGCTTCGTAATATTAGTCTCGTAGTCCCAATTGGCGACCGTCAGTCTATTCTTCAGCTTAGCAGTGAGTTCGTCCAGCCTCCTCATATAGTCCCTGCCAGCGGCTTCTTCAGCTGCCCTTTCTGCTGCCCGGCCTTGGGCTGCTACTATGAAGACCGAAGCTATGGCCCCGACTAGGGCCAGCTCGCCTACTATTTTGAGGATCATCTAGAAGATGGAAAACTGAACTATGAGTAAGGTATCATAATTTATTTGAAACTTTAAAATTGCTGGTTAAACATGTTAATAAGGATTGAATAAAAGTTTTGAATATCTATCGTCTAGATTCTGCGTATTTTAATGTAAAGTCCTGCAAGGGGGTCCATTCATCTATACCTATAATAAAGCTGAAGAGGGTCGAAAGTCTGTACATGGAAGATAATCGAAAAAAAGTTGGCTGGGGATACTTAGAATCGATAACAGAACACGTTCCAACAAATTTTAGAATTTTTGTCTGTTTATCTGTTTGTCTGTTTATCTGTTTATCTGTTTATCTGTTTATCTGTTTGTCTGTTTATTTGACCGCGCATCACGTGAAAACGGCTGAACGGATTTTGATTAAATTTTGTATAGAGATAGTTTGAGTCCCGGGAAAGGATAATATATAGTTTTAATCTCGAAATTCAACCCTGGTGGGGGTGAAAATGGGGTTGAAAGTTTGTATGGAGAATTATTAACAGCTGATACGATTTAGATAGAGATGAGTATGGAGATAATTTGAGTCTCGAGAAACGTCATAGGATAGTTTTCAAACCCTTGTGGGGGTGAAAAGGGGGTTGGAGTTGGTATGAGGAATTTTTTACCGCTGAACTGATTTTGATGATAATTGGTATAGAGATAGTATGGGTCTCGAGAAAGGACAAAGGATAGTTTCATCTTCAAAAAAGCCCCCCCCCCCCCCTCCATTTTACTTTAGAATCTTAGGTCCAAAAATCTATCTTATACATATAATAAAGCTGAAGAGGGTCGAAAGTCTTTACATGGAATATATTCGAAAAAAAGTTGGCTGGGGATATTTCGATAACAGAACACATTCCAACAATTTTTAGAATTTTTGTCTGTTTATCTGTTTGTCTGTTTATTTGACCGCGCATCACGTGAAAACAGCTGAAAGGATTTTAATGAAATTTTGTATAGAGATGTGAGAATGAGTGTATAGTGACAGTGAGAAGTGACAAAGTGAAAAAAGTAAAAAAAGTCGAGAACCTGAAAGTAAAAAATGTAGAAAAAGTCAAAAATGTCAAAATTGTCAAAATTTCAAAACATTCAAAAAAATTGAATTTTTGAAATTTCAAAAATTTCGAAAATTTCGGATATTTCGAAAATTTCGAAAATTTCGAAAATTTCGAAAATTTCAAAAATTTCAAAAATTTCAAAAATTTCAAAAATTTCAAAAATTTCAAAAATACAAAAATCACAAAACTCAAAAAATTTAAAAATTTCAAAAATATCAAAAATATCAAATTTAAAAAAATAAAAACTAAAAAATTAGGAAAAAGTCAAAAATGAAATAAAATTAAATAACAACTTCGTTCCAACCGAAACGCACTCAGGTATTTTTTTTTTCTCTGACGTTCATTAGTGCATTGTAATTTGCTTACATTGAAGAATAAATATCTTGATCTACAACAATATCATAAATCCTCTATTCCGCGTTCAGAAACCGTATGTAATTACCACCATTAATGCAATCAGTAACGGAACATCAGTATATTATCTGTGACAGTGTGGAAAAAACGTATGAAAATTCATTACCTACGGTAACGTAATGAAAATTCGCCCTCCTCTCCGACCGCCGGCACAATAAGGTTGGTCAAGCGGTCATTCTAATGGTTTCCGAACACGTCACTTAGGATTTTTTTAATATGTGTGTAGATAAAGCAGTGTATGCTTCTATTAGGGTACACATAAAATGGGGTGAATTTTTTTTCGCTCCAACTCTATCGTGTTGGGTATTATTGAATAGGTCTTTCAAAAAGAATAGAGGTCTTTTAATACATTTTTTGGATGAAACTGATAGTTTCGTAAATATTAGATTTGAAAGTTCAAAAAAGGGCGTCTCTTCCATCTAACTTTTGAACCGTGGGTCCAAACAGGGCGGCAACTACGAAACTCTACACTGAGCATCGCCCGACATGCTCTTGGCCGGTTTTTTTTGCATTGTTATCCCAGAAATCACCCCTTAAAGATTACTAATTCCAATTCAAGAAAATCCCCGGCCAGGTTAGCACGTAGCCTATAAAAATTAAACGTTTAAAAGGGGGGTAATTTGCATGGGTCACCCCCCCCCCCCCCCCCAAGTACACCTCAAATAGAAAAAAACGTTACTGACCCCCTCAAAAAATCATTTCTGCATTTGTGACCCCCCCCCCAAATTTCAACCGCACTGTTCTTACCTTTCATGCTTAGACTGATTTGACGGGAGGATCGATTTGGAAAAGTGGTACTGTATCCGATATACACCTACTACTCTATGTCGTTTAAATCAAGCCAAAAAAAAGTATTGATTTTTGAGTATAGTTTCATTTAGTGGTAATTGTAAAATATTTTATCAGGACAACTGTCCTCTAGCGTATCCATCTGTCAACTTTACTTCAAGTTCCGCCTCCAGGGTAGCGGGAGAGAAATTAGGGGCAAATTAGCCACTTACACATACCGAATTCCACGCGGGCGGAGCCGCGGGCACAGCTAGTTCATAATAAATACGTTATTTTCATCTTTAATGATTGTTTAGGAATTAATAGGACACGTATAAAGAAGAGAGGTATTGTATTACATATTAATTTATGTAATAAATACAAGAACAAAAATGTAAATATCGTTTCAACTTAACCTTTTATAATAATAAATGCAAAACAAAATACAATACTCTAATAAATGATTCACTTTTACTCCTATATTAAGTTTATAACTTTTATAAGTAATAACAACTGTCAACTTACTTTATTATAATTGACGTTCAAATAGTTAACCAAATTGATGTTTGTTATATTTATAAGCGCGCAGTAGCAAAAGAAAGATGACAAAAAAGATGCGGTAA
The DNA here is from genome assembly GCA_947086415.1 of Pammene aurita. Classification (NCBI taxonomy): domain Eukaryota; kingdom Metazoa; phylum Arthropoda; class Insecta; order Lepidoptera; family Tortricidae; genus Pammene; species Pammene aurita. The sequence goes on from OX352298.1 coordinate 3,420,691, forward strand.
GCAATAATGTCAAGGGAGTAAAGCATTCAACTATATCTTCAATATTATGTATCATTAATTTCTTATTGAATTTTATGAATCAATCAACCGAATATATGTTTTAATAGATATTAATTATAAAAGGGGGCAAAGTTGTGAGGAATCTTAAGCGTGCCAGGGGCTCAAGGCACGAGAGGTTGAAGAGCTTTGCTGCCTAGTTCAATACAATACTGTTCACCGCACCAATGCGAAAAAGACACAAGCAATATTTTAAAGCAATAACTTTATAAAATGTTACAAATTTAATGAAAATTGTATGCAATATTTGTCATTCAAAGTCATTGCATAAAAGGATATCCAACAAGCTAACGCATGATAAACGAGTCAAAACTACACATATGAATAAAATGCGTTTTCTCCGCAGCTTTCAAGGGATAAATAGCGCCTTTCCTGGTGGTATGGTAAAAAACACTTTTTCTACAGATCTATGACCTCCCATCAACATAATTGTAATAAGGAAGTCACTTAATTTAAAATCTAAATTTAATAATTAAGTATAAATCAGTAAGTACCATTGTAATGTAATTTGCCATGTAATATTTTAAATATATTATTATAAATAAATGACTATGACTATGATCTATTCATTCATCTTCCCGTCATATGTAAGTTGTATGAGTAGGTATGACTTCAAGATTGACTGTGATAACGTGGTCGTTTGTGCAGCAAAAACATAAAATATATCCTTACAAACAAAACTTTCTTAGCAGTCTCACTGAAATACCCACAAGGCATTTCCACAAAAACACTGATACGCTTCAACAACAAGAAGTAAACCTGATAACTGAAAATATTAAGTGTGTATAGACATACATTTGTATGTAAATGAATTAGTCCATCGGTCTGTCTGTCATGCCTGTGAAGATTTTGACGTCTTTTGTCGAAGCCGAAACCAATGATGGACGGTGTTATGCGCTACGTAGTCATTATGTAATAAATAAGATGTGTTGCTATTAGTATTACAAGAGAGTATCTATTTAATAGAGGCACACAGTCTAAGTACTTTTTTAGGCTTCAAGTATGAAGCACCATCTGAACGAGAGCAACCCAAAGTTACCGAAGATGAAGAGCTGCCATTTTGAGGGTTCCGTAGCCAAATGGCAAAAAACGGAACCCTTGTGGATTCGTCATGTCCGTCCGTATGTCACAGTCATTTTACTCGGAAACTATACGACTTATCTGAATAAAATTTACACGTAAGGTGTATTTAGTATGCCGCTACTTAGTTATGTACACTCGCGTGCAAATAATTCGGGTCAGTACGAAAAACTATAATATCTCCTAAAATAATAAAGCTAGGAGCCTGAATTAAATTGTATATTATAGATAAATGCATAGTTAATAAAACAACGTCAAGAGTTAGAGATGATATTCACTTGTTTATTTAATTAACATAGTAAACACATTATCAATTAATTATAGGTAAAAAGCAACCGTGGTACCTCACACACAAAACTAAAAACAAAGAAAAAGTAAAACATATCAATACTTCGTATTGCCTCCTCGGGCTCTTCTTACAGCTTCTAAACGATTGGGCATACTGTTTATTAAGTTTCTTATGCGTTCTTGCGGGATATTAGCCCATTCTTCCACTAACGCCTGTTTCAGGTCTCTAAGTGTAGCTGGGGCGGGGTTTCGATTTCTTACACGCCTTCCGAGCTCGTCCCATACGTGCTCAATCGGATTTAGGTCCGGGCTTCTCGAGGGCCAGTTCATAGTGTTGATGCCAACCTCCTCAAAATAATCTTCCACAATCTGTGCGGTGTGCGGCCTGGCGTTGTCATGCATGAACATTGAGTTTTCACCCATATTAATTAAATATGGGCCTACATGCTCATTAAGAATCTCTTCCACATACCTGGCACTAGTTAAGACGATTGTCGCCAGAGTGTCCTTGAGCGTTTCGGAGCTCTCTACCCGCGCCACCCGCGTACCCCTCTAATTGCGATCGTGCGTAAATCCACCGCGATGCACCGCAACAATGTTCAAAGAATATGACTTTACTCAGAGGTGCGCGGGCAGCTTTATAATAATTATAATCCTTTTGCGGATGTTTTGTGATTTGAATACTGTGATTAAGTACTACGGTGACATTTTTACCTATTAAATAAGATATGAAATATAAATATGTAAAAAAATAAAAACCTAGATTTTGAATTTGAAGTACAGGGAGCGGCAAAATATTTATGAATTTACGAAATATGGTTAAAAATATTCCGCATATCAGAAAAAAATAAAAAATACTGACTAGTACATAAAAAAAAACTGAATGCACATCAAAGCGGTGTTTTCATGAGAATTTGGATTTTTTTTGTTGTGCAAGTGAGCTTAATAGATGGTTATTTTTTTGTTTTTTTTTAAATATTAACCGTAAAAAATCACTTAATTACGATAAATTAACAAAACTAAGCCTGTTGTAAGTTGCGAATAGTAAAAATGCACATGTCAGGAGCGGCATTTGTGCACGAAATCGTCATACAATTGTCATGAGAGCTGTAAGCCCATTAAATTTAGATCTTTAAAATATAACACAGCGCAAACACTTCTTAGGGTTCCATAGCCAAAATGGCAAAACGGAACCCTTAAAAGTTTTTTGAAACATGTCCGTCTGTCCGTCCGTATGTCAAAGCCATTTTTATTATAAAACATATATTACTGAAATTTTATCTAGAGGTGTGTTTCATGTGCCGCTACTTATTTTTCTGGCTAAATTACTAAAAAACTTTTAGGGGAGGCACTCCATACATACATATGCCAAACTAAATGTCAAAAATATATTTTTTATATAGAGGAATTATATATATAGAGGATTATTAAAACTGTTTTATTAAGTCAATATTTTCAGAAATAATTGCTTCGAAAGTCTAAATATAATAGGTCGGATCTAACTTTTAATCCGTAAGTCTAAAAAATATGAAAAAAACCAAGAAGGCTTAGTATTTAATTTCTACAAAAATATTTCACATATTATCGGTTCATCCGTTTTTGAGTTATCTCCAAGAAACTATTTTCTACGGAACCCTACAATATGCGTGGTCCGATACAAACTTGGCCGGTCCTTTAAAGATATTTGATAGGTAGTATTAACCCTTAGTAGTGAAGTAATTTATTTATTTACTTTGTGTTGATAATTAATATAAAATTTGTATTTATTTCACCGACATAGTAAAGTTTTTTTAGGGTAGTCAACGCGCATGTGAATCTTCTGGGGTTGCAGGCGTCCATAGGCTTTATAACTGCTTTCCATCAGGTGGGTCGTATGCTTGTTTGCCACGTCGTGGTATAAAAAAAAGCTTTTTTTCCTTTATTCTTACATACATTGAACTCTTAAATATCAGCAATTTTTTATTAGAATCTCAATCAGGCTTTGCTCAGTGATAGTTAGTACACTGAAATTTGGTATGAGTATGTGTTTTAATTACGCCTACAAAGTGGTAAAACAATAAGTATCTGAAACACATTGTTGGATAGGTCTTTCAAGAAGAATAAGCCTTAAACAACTTTTGGATAAAACGAATACTTTCGTAAATAATTGCTCCGAAAGTAAAACATGCTCTTTGATTTTTGAACCGTGGGTCCAAAAAAATTTGAAAAATTCCTGGAAGTGATGCCATTGAAATACTTATCACGTATTTTCAATAAAAACTATATGGAATAAAATCGGTTGAGCCGTTTTTGAGTTATGCCTATAGTAAAATAACGTAAGTGCCACAAAATATCCCTTTATAAACTACCTTTTGAATGGATGTATTGTAACAGACCGGCAACTACGGATCCCTACACCGGTTTATATGCAATTCTTTGCAGTTTACTTGGCAATTTCTTGATTTGATAAATTAGTATAAAGTATAAAATTAAAGATTGTGTTAACACAATCTTAAAATAAAACGCATATTTAATTCGTTTAGAACACGGTATTCTTAAATAAATATGTTTAAATAAATTCGGTCCTTTGGAGTTTTTATTAAATTGATTATTAGTCTATTGTATTGCAGTACTAGCAGATTCCCGCAACTCGACGACTAACGCCTATTTTGCGTGATGCATTAGTCTACTAAAATATAATAATTGTAGTTTACTTACATGACCAAATTTGTTTTCTGAACATTATGAGATTCATGATGTTTGTTTTTTCCTCCATTTTTATTTTATTTGTTTTTTACTTGTATTATAATCTAAATAAAATACACTTTTTATACGAACGTACATGAACATGCATACGAGAACATTATCTTAAAATATAAAACGTCTATACATTATTGATTCCGGGAAGACACGTTATGTCCGCATCGCATGAACCCTCTGCAGTTATTTAGTCTTTAGGCACAGTAAGTCCGATATTATTGCTCACGGGCCAATCACAAGTATATGTAGTACAAGGGAAGCACGGAGCGACGAGCGACACAGCCTCCTCGTCTCAAAGCTAGCTCACGACTGCCAGCAACGCCGTTTTCGAGCTACCAACGCACGAAATGTGGAATTATGATCAAGTTGTTTAAGAAAGTTTAATCAATTTAAATATCCTACGTTGTGTTTGTAGTGTTCTGTAGTACACATTTTTTAGTTCAACAATATTTTAAACTAGCTGTGCCCGCGGCTCCGCCCGCGTGGAATTCGGTCTGTGTCAGTAAGCGGCTAATTCACCCCTAATTTCTCTCCGGCTACCCTGGAGGCGGAACTTGAAGTAAATTTGACAGATGACGCTAGAGGACAGTAGTCCTAATAATAATAAAATATTTTACAATTACCACTAAATGAAACTACACTCAAAAATGAATACTTTTTTTATCATATAATTTTTTTTTTGGCATGATTTAAACGACATAGAGTAGTAGGTGTATATCGGACGATACAGGACCACTTTTGTATTTATACGTTCATGTCCACGGCAAATATCATCCAAATCGATCCTCCCGTCAAATCAGTCGAAGCATGAAAGGTAAGAACAGGCGCGGTTGAAATTGGGGAGCGGGGGGGTCACAAATGCAGAAATGATTTTTTTCTATTTGAGGTGCACTTGGAGGGAGGAGGGGGTCCATGACCCATGCAAATTTAACTCAATCGAGTGTAGTGGCTACACCTCCCCCCCTTTTAGACGTTGAATTTGAGCATGATGAGATGAGAACCGGCCAAGAGCATGTCGGGCGATGCTCAGTGTAGAGTTTCGTACAGGCCGCCCTGTTACAAAACATCCGTTCAAAAGGTCGTTTATTAAGGGATATTTAGGCGCTTATGTCATTTTACTATTCGGCACTTCCTTTCACTATGCGTTTTTGACTGATAATTCAAAAACGGCTGAACCGATTTTTTTCAATATAGTTTTTATTGAAAGTTATTATCAGGCCTCACCAAATTTCAGCTTTCTAGTGCGAACGGTAACTGAGCTAGATCGCGGACAGACGGACGGGCATGGCGAAACTATAAGGGTTCCTAGTTGACTACGGAACCCTAAAAAGAGATAAATAGTAGTTTATGGAACTGTTACGTAATAAGGCCTAATTATGTAGAGAAGCATACACTGCTTTACCTACACACATATTAAAAATCCAATTTTCATACGTTTTTACCACACTGTCACAGATAAATCAAGATATTTATTCTTCAATGTAAGCACATTACAATGCACTAATGAACGTCAGAGAAAAATAAAATACGTGAGTGTCGTGGAACACGCGATTGGAACGAAATTATGTTATTTAATTTTATTTCATTTTTGAATTTTTTTTTGGAAATTTAATTTGATTTTGTATTTTTTTTTAATTTTTGAAATCGTTGAAATTGTTGAAATTGTTGAACTTTTTGAACATTTTAAAAAAATTTTAAATTCTTTAATTTTTAAAATTTTTTGATATATTTGAAAATTTTTGAAAATCTTGCCATTTTTAGGGTTCCGTAGCCAAATGGCAAAAAACGGAACCCTTATGGATTCGTCATGTCTGTCTGTCTGTCTGTCTGTCTGTCCGTCCGTATGTCACAGGCATTTTACTCAGAAACTATACGACGTATCTGAATAAAATTTACACATAAGGTATATTTTGTATGCAGCTACTTAGTTATGTAGTTAAATTTGAAAAATAATAATTTTTAAGGGGCGCAGGTAACTAAATTAAAAAAAAAATTTTTTTACCAAACATCAACATGTGACACATTAATCGATAGGTCTTTCAAAATAACATTGAGGTTTATTTGACTATTTTGTGATTAAGTGAATATTTTCTGAAATAATCGCTTCGAAAGTCAGAAAAGTGTGTAGCCCCCCCCCCGTAACTTTTGAACCGTAAATTCAAAAAATATGAAAAAATTTGAAGAGATGTGCCTTATTATATACTTTCAACGAAAATTGTTTTGAACATTATCGGTTCAGCCATTTTTGAGTTATCTCCAAAAAACTTCTTCCATAGGCATCAGATACGACCTGTTGGTATTAGTTTGGTTCTTATTCCATTGAAGGTACGGAACCCTCCTATGCGTGGTCCGACACGCACTTGGCTAGTTTTTTTACTTTTAGGTTTTCGACTTTTTTCACTTTTATCACTTTGTCACTTCTCTTTTTAACTTTTCACTACAATTCACTTCACTTCACTTTATTCTATTTTATATATTTTTATTTCATTCCGTTGTACATGTTTCTCAATCGTATGGGTGTCGCTTTTTCGTGACGTGACGCTTTTTCGTGACGGTCACGTGACTTTTTTTCGCCTAGCCTCCCATCCGCGAACCGTCTGATAAGGAACTTCGTTCCAAAACTACCACTGGTTCTAACCCTACACCTCTGGCCCAAGAATTATTATGACATTTATGACCGAAAAGAAACTCGACGGGACTTATTTTTTTCAAAACAGTAAGTAATACATTATTATATCTTAAAGATACAAAATAATGCGTAGTTCTTCAAGTAGACATATATTATCAAAACAGCTTGAGAGACAGATAATGTACCCATTGTTTAATTATAAAGAAAAATAAATCCTAATCTGACTGCTTCACAAAACGTTTGATATGTTTTCCCACCTAAACGGTGTCCTATAAATGTTAGATGATTTTGTAGTAGTTTTTTGGTTTGGGCCATGCATCTTTGTCCGTCATATATAGTCCTCGAACCTGCAGTAACCCTTTGACATTCATGACATTTTCAAATATTGCTTAAGAGCGGGTAAAGGTAAATTTAAAGCATCGACGGGTAACATGTTATAAATATGAACACCTTGATCAAAAAATTACAAATTATTTCAATACGAAATTTCATCTAAACGTACAGCGGTTATTGGTTGTTTCTTCCCCATGTAAACTTCCACACCTTTTGCATCCGCTTAAGGGATAATTTCCGAGATAAAACTATTTCATTTCCTTTTCCAGAGCTCAAATTATCTCCATACCAAATCTTATCTAAATCGATTCTGCGGTTAATAATTCCCTATACAAATTTCCAACTCCCTTTTCACCCCTTTAGGGTTGATTTTGGGGTCAAAACTATCCTTTGTCCTTTCTCGAGACCCATACTATCTCTATACACATTTCCATCTAAATCAGTTCAGCGGTAAAAAAATCCTCATACCAACTTCCAACCCCCTTTTCACCCCCACAATGGTTTGAAAACTATCATTTGACGTTTCTCGAGACTCAAATTATCTCCATACTCATTTCTATCTAAATCGTTTCAGCAGTTAAAAATTCTCCATACAAACTTTCAACCCCATTTTCACCCCCACCAGGGTTGATTTTCGCGATTAAAACTATATATTATCCTTTCCCGCGACTCAAACTATCTCTTTACAAAATTTCATTAAAATCTGTTCAGCCGTTTTCACGTGATGCGCGGTCAAATAAACAGACAAACAGATAAACAGACAAACAGACAAAAATTCTAAAAATTGTTGTAACGTGTTCTGTTATCGATTCTAAGTATCCCCAGCCAACTTTTTTTCGATTATCTTCCATGTACAGACTTTTGACCCTCTTCAGCTTTATTATATGTATAGATAGATTGAATAAGCCGTTCAGTAGATATAAGCAAAATTAACCGTAAAACGACATTTCGTTACATTTAAATAACGGAGAAACAATACGTTACACGAGTCATTCAAACGTTGAGAATGTTGTACATGAAATGATAATTAACATATATTTTTTTCAAATTTTTTGGATGACTCGTTATTGAGATATATCCCTAGAAAGTAACAGTTTTCGGCCACATTCAGCGCCTAGCGCCTTAACGTTCCATTTTCTATCAAAACTAATTGCGTGCGACTCTCTGAAGAGATTCCAGCCCAAACCATAACAGACCCACCGCCGAAAGCAACTTTTTCTTCAAAACAGGCTGGAATAAAACGTTCACCTGGCCGTCTGTAAACTCTTCGCCGCCCCGCCCGTCATGTGCATAGAGCATAAATCTGGATTCGTCAGAAAACATAATTCTTGCCCATTCTTCGGCACCCCATCGCCTGTATTCGCGTGCGTAAAGTTTCCTTGCAGTGCGATGCCCTCTGTCAAGTTTTGGGCCATTTGCCGGTCTATGTGGGGTCAAATTAGCTTCACAAAGCCGCCGCCTTACAGTCCACTCGCTGATGTCATCTCTTCGGGTCTCCCGAAGTTGGTTTTTGACTTCAACTGCAGTGAGATGCCGATTTCGGAGCATTGTTGTTACAATAAATCGATCTTCTCTAGCCGTAGTACTCGTACATCTCGGCCTGCCGGTTCCTGGTCTTCGAAGGTTCCTGCCAGTTTGTAGGAAACATTGGAGGACCCTCTGCACCGTAGATAGTGACACGCCTGTTCTTCTTGCTGTATATCTCTGACTTCTGCATTCTTATAACAAAGTGACGATACGTGTACATTCATCTTGTGTTAGCGACATGATAGTAATTCAATAATGACCATCAAAGTCAACAAAAACTGCCTTTTATCATTTTGCTTTGACAGATTGAAAACAAAAGTGAGAAAACAATCAAAAGTGAAATAAGCTCTATTTGAATTTGGTACCAAATTCGACTTTTTTTAAATAAAACTTTTTCCAGAATTCTTGTTCGCTCCGTTATTAATTTGCAAAATATAAGGGTTTTTGTCACTGACCCGTATTATTTGCTCGCGAGTGTAGTTAAATTTCTAAAAAAATTTTTAGTGGGGGCGATAGGCATCAGATACGACCTTTAGGTATTAGTTTGGTTCTTATTCCATTGAAGGTACGGAACCCTCCTATTCGTGCTCCGACACGCACTTGGCCGGTTTTTAAAGTGTACCTTGCCGAGCCCTAGGGCTCGGCAAAGCCTCTGTGGGGGCTCCGCGAGAATACTTTTAATATTGAGAAAAAACAGCTCTTCTATGTCTCGCACATATATTTTTTTTGGGGGGCTCCGTCAAATATTTCGCTTTCCAAAAGGGTTCCATCACCAAAAAAGTTTAAGAATCGATGTAGAGGAACCGTAGTAACGCTACTAGTTACTAGGTGGCGCTGCACGGTTCCTTTACATTATGTGGTGGCTTTGGGTTGCTCTCGTCCAGATGGCGCTTCAAACTTAGAGCCTCAAAAAATTCTTAGACTATGCGCCTATATTAAATAGCTACCCTCTGGTAATTACTATATATGATGATGATGACTAGCAGTTGTAGTGGATATGACCGTAGGTCCGTCACATTAAGAATTCTTTACAACCATGTTAACTTAAATCACATTTATTATGTACTAGCTGATGTACCCACGGCTTCGCCCGCGTGTGTTTGGGGGGTTTTGTCATTTTCGTTTACTATCCAGGCCATTACTGTAGAGCTTACGCGTTCTACATGTTTTTTTTTTTTTTTTTTTTTTTATACCACGACGGTGGCAAACAAGCATACGGCCCGCCTGATGGTAAGCAGCTACCGTAACCTATGGACGCCTGCAACTACAAAGGAGTCACATGCGCGTTGCCGACCCTTTACAAAAAGGAGGATTCACTGTGTTGACGACTAAAGGAATAAGAAGGTCCCTCATCGTCAATACACTGGGTCCTCTTTGAGCTCTTTGGCAACCTTACTCACCAGCAGGAACACAACACTATGAGTAGGGTCTAGTGCTATTTGGCTGTGGTTTTCTGTAAGGTGGAGGTACTTCCCCAGTCGGGCTCTGCTCCAGATTTGAGCGATGACATTCGCTGAACGTGCCCTACCACACTTAGCGAGATGCCATTCGCAGTGCCCATACCTCTCTTTTTGGCGTAGTTTAAGGACATACCCAGGTCCGGACGTAGTTTAAGGACATACCCAGGTCCAAATGTACATGTAAATATCTATCTAAATTTATTAGTTCATCCGTGATAAAGATAACTGACTAAAAGGCGTGCGTCGAGACCTGCGAATGCTAATGACCAAGTTCCTGCAGGAGAACATGCTTCGAACAGAGGGTCAAACGTATGAGCGTGAGGCAGCTGTGAGCGAAACGTCCCAGCGGAAACTGCTTTTGCAGCCGCAGGCCAAAATCTAATAAGGCCGTAGGCAGCAATAATTGTTTCAACAGAAGCATGAAAGGATCCTGACAAAACTCAATGGTCAAGTTTCTTGGTGAACCAGAAGGCCGACGCCGTGACGCGGTAAGCGGCAATATCGCGAAAGCCATAGGGCGATTATCGCGCAGGAGAAGGCCCGGAGGATCGCAGCGAGAATTGCTTCAGCAGAAGCAGCATGTCAGGGACCGGACATAACTCAATGGCGAAATGTCTTAGCGAACTCGAGAGCTGCGGACACGAGGGTGAGCGGAAATGTATGTTAAAGTCAAAGGCAGAGTACCGCGTAGGGTCCAGGATCGGAACATCGCAGCGAGAACTTGTTCAACATCGTCATGACAGGGACCGGACATAACTTAAAAGCGAAGTGTCTTAGCGATCCCGAGGGCCGTGGCTCGAGGGTGAGCGGCAACGTCTGAGAAAGCCAAAGGCCGAGTACCGTGTAGGGCCCAGGTCAGCAGCAGTACCATGATAGGGACCGGACAGATCTCAATGGTGAAGTGTCTTAAGGCCCGAGGGTGAGTGGCAATATCTGCTAAACGCCATAGGCCGAGTACCGCTTAGGTCCAAGCCCGGAGCGTCGCAGAGAAAATTTCCCCAGCATCAGCAGCGTGACATAATCCGGACAAACTCAATGGCGAAGAGTCTTAGCAAATCTGAGAGCCGGAGGCCCGAAGGTGAGTGGCAATATCTGATAAACGCCATAGGCCGAGTACCGCTTAGGTCCAAGCCCGGAGCGTTGCAGAGAAAATTTCCCCAGCATCAGCAGCGTGACATAATCCGGACAAAACTCAATGGCGAAGAGTCTTAGCAAATCTGAGAGCCGGAGGCCCGAAGGTGAGCGGCAATGTCTGCGAAAGCCAAAGGCCGAGTACCGCTTAGGCCCAGGCCCGGAGCGTCGCAGCGAGAAGTGCTTCAGCAGCAGCATGACAGAGACCGGACATATCTCAATGATGAAGTATCTTAAGGCCCGAGGGTGAGTGGCAATGTCTGCGAAAGCCATAGGCCGAGTATCGAGTAAGCAGGCACTATGACAGAATCCGGACAAAACTCAATGGCAAAGAGTCTTAGCAAATCTGAGCCGGAGGCCCGAGGGTGAGCGGCAATATAGGCTGAGTACGCAGCGAGAATTTCTTCAGCAGCAGCGTGACAGCTAGCAGCTAGTAATTGCTAGATTCATGACTACCCTTTTTATTGTAATCAGCTTTTAAAGCGAGATAAAACATGTTGAAAAAACTGCAATTTTTGCTGTCGGGTAAATCGAAATTGATAAATCTTAACTACCTGTTTTATTTGTTTTTACGTATACCTATTGATAAATAGATTATTTTTACGTTGAGAATAAAGTACCTTCAGGTGTTAATGGATCACAACACAACATATGTCCGGATACTTATAATTTCCAAAACGAAGTAACACGTTTTAAACATATTTAACCCGCAATGCTTAAATTGGGAAAGCATTTAAATAAAAAATCGATGGTTTAAACCACTGTGGAACGCAGCAGACCGAACCGCTTAATTTAATCTAAAGACGTCCTTAAATAATGTTTGTATACAGTATACAGGGTACCTATACAGCGCCATCAGTGACCACTTTAGAGAACAATTTTTTTTATTAAAATTATGTTTTTAATAAGCAGAATAAAAACTACCCTATATGTTGCTCCGGGGTATAAACTGTTACTACACAATCTCGTAAAATTCTGTGCAGTAGTTATTACATAGTGCGCGGACAAATTCACAGACAGACAGACAAGAATTCCAAAAATCACTGAAATATATTCAGTCAACGTTTCTAAGACCCCCCAAATAAGTATTTCTAAAATATCTTCAATGTACCTACATTTTTTTTCTCCTTACGCGTTTATTATATATATATATAGATGATTAGATTGCACGGGATGATTTGCATATGGATGCTTTCGGTAAGGTTGTGAAGCAGACGAATTATGCCCATGTTTAAGTAACATTTGGACTACAAGATTTATTCAATGAGATAATGCAGAGATTTCGTTTTTGAGAACTTAGTCAGGCTCACATACACGCTACGTTTAGGATTTGTGACTTACTTAGGGTGTACAATAATAGTAATGTAGTTTTATTGTAGGAATTCGAATCGAACATACCACATTTAATCCTGGATTTATCTCGCCACAAACATATTTCTGTTCTAGTAAATACGCAGTGAGTTGTAGTTGTAGCAGTGCCTTGGTAGCAGGGGCGTATTTAACCTAGGGCCAAGAGGGCCATGGCCCGGGGCGGCAGGACGCCTGGGGCGGCGTCTGCCGGCCTACGCGCTGGGTTCAGGGGGCTGGTCAGTCAAGTACCGGCCCATTAGGCCTTTATGGCCCGGGCCGTCCAATTTTAAAATACGCCTCTGCTTGGTAGTAATTAATAAAATCAAACATTAGAAAGAGCTAGAATATTTGATGGCATGGTCGTGCATAAAAACGACCAGTTCTTTAACAATTAGAATTTTCGAGTGTTGTTTTAAGCGTATCCAAATCACGGGGCAACAAAGCATACTGACACAAAGAGCTTAGCATTCAGAAATAAAAACATGCTTCAATGGTTATATAATGGCCCAGTTCGAAAACAGGTATCTTTAATATAAACTACATTAAAATCATCTAACATTTAGAGTACACAGTTCAGGTAGGAAAGCATATTATCAAATGGTTTGTCAAGGAGTCAGATTTGGATTTTATTATTTATTTTTTCTTTTCAATTACACAATAGTTACATTGTTTGTCTCTGAATCTGCTAGCTATTGTGTATCTTTATCATCTAATGTATTACTATTTGAAAAATAAGTCCCGCCGAGTTTCTTGCCGGCCATAATACTTCTCGAGGGTGGTGTAGGGTTAGAACCGGTGGTAGTTTTTTTTCTCTCTAACGTTCATAAGTGCATTGTAATGTGCCTAAATTGAAGAAAAAATATATTTTATCTTTTAATAAAATCATTTTTATCAAACTATTAGGGAATGGGGTAGTGCGTAAGTATAAATATGGTTTTATTTATTTATTCACAACACTGCCTGTTCGGAAATGTAGCAAAAGATAGTCTAAATACTCTAAATTAAAACTGGAAGTAAGCGTTAGCTGTACACGTGAACAATAATGTTCTTGATATTTCATTGGTTGGCGAGAACCACTTAGTGTCGTTCGACTATTCGTAGTGTAGTACGTAAATTGGCCGGGGGGTAAGATTTCGATTCTATTCCATATTTTTTCATAAAAGGAGACACATTTCTTTTAATTTTATTTGGTAGATCTAATATTCTGGTACCAGAAGGAATTATGTGGTAAGTACTTATATTTTCTCACCTCACAGTAGTCGTGAAAAGCAGTATGTAATGCCCCGGCCAAAAACCCTAGATAGACTGGTATATTCGAGAGCCTCCCGTAACGGGTCGGCCCTCAACAATGTACTGCTTTAACAATTTTCACAAAATATATCACATACTAATCTGACTTTGTATTTAATCTAACTTTTATACTGACTTTTTATTTGGCTAAATTATTTTTATCCTTTCCTTTAATATTATTATAAATAAAAAGTAAACAAATAAAAAATAGGTATTACTTATACTCATATCAGATGATTTTCGGAATAACCGAATTTATATACTATACTCCGAATCACTTTCGTAAGGCGAAAGTGATTCGGAGTATAAAGCATTTTTTTTTTTAAGTTTTTAACGCTGATTCGGAGTTTTTAACCAAGATTCTACCTAAATCACCACTTCAGCCTTTCGGCCTTCGGTCTTTCGACTTCCACTGCTGGACAAAAACCTCCCCCAAGGATCTCCACAACGAACGGTCATTCGCCTGTAATAAACACTAATTAACTGTCACTTAAGTAAAGACTGTAACTTAAATAAAAGCTTGTAAATCTATACATATAATAAAGCTGAAGAGGGTCGAAAGTCTGTACATGGAATATATTCGAAAAAAAGTTGGCTGGGGATACTTAGAATCGATAACAGAACACGTTCCAACAATTTTTAGAATTTTTGTCTGTTTGTCTGTTTATTTGACCGCGCATCACGTGAAAACGGCTGAACGGATTTTGATGAAATTTTGTATAGAGATAGTTTGAGTCCCAGGAAAGGACAAAGAATAGTTTTCATCCCGAAAATCAACCCTGGAGGGTGTGAAAAGGGGGTTGAAAGTTTGTATGGAGAATTTTGAATAGAAATAAGTATGGATATAATTTGAGTCCCGAGAAACGACAAAATAGTTTTTATCCCGAAAACAAACCCTTGTGGGGGTGAAAAGGGGGTTGGAAGTTGGCATGAGGATTTTTTTTACCGCTGAACTGATAAAGATGAAATTTGGTATAGAGATAGTACAGGTCTCGAGAAAGGACAAAGGATAGTTTTCACCCCGAAAATCAACCCTAAAGGGGTGAAAAGGGAGTTGGAAATTTGTATAGGGAATTATTAACCGCAGAATCGATTTACATAAAATTAGGTATGGAGATAATTTGAGCCCTGGAAAAGAAAATAAAATAGTTTTATCTCAGAAATTATCCCTTAAGCGGATGCAAAAGGGGTGGAAATTTACATGGAAAAAACAACCAATAACCGCTGTACGTATTTAGATAAAATCTGGTATTGAAATACTTTGTAATTTTTTGGTCAAGGTGTTCATATTTATAACAAAGTCGAGAAAGTCCTAAAAGTAAAAAAAAATCAAAATGCCAAAATTTCCAAGATGCCAAAATTTCAAAAATTTCAAAATTAAATAACAAAACTTCGGTCTAACCGAGTGTTCCACGACACTCACGTTTTTTTTTCTCTGACGTTCATTAGTGCATTATAATGTGCTTACATTGAAGAATAAATATCTTGATCTACACCAGTGTCATAAATCCTATATTCCGCGTTCGGAAACCGTATGTAATTACCACATTATTGCAAACAGTAACGTAACATCAGTGTATTATCTGTGACAGTGTGGTAAAACGTATGCAAATTCATTACGTAATGAAAATCCGCCCTCCTCCCCGACCATCGGCACGCCCCCCCCCACCCCCCCCCGACCGCCGGCACAATAAGGTTGGTCATGGCGGTGTAATTGCGGTCATTCTAATGGTTTCCGAACACGTCATTTAGGATTTTTAATATGTGTGTAGATAAAGCAGTGTATGCTTCTGTATGTAATTAGGCCTTATTACCAGTGATCGGAATAGGTAGTTCCATTTCGGGTGAATGACCTTAAACATTGATAAGAACTTGGATAAGACTTGAGATTCTTCGACGTATTTCTCACAGAAAATTTTCTTCAAAACGCAATAGTTAAAAAAAATGTCATTATAAATACATCATTTATTTAAAATAACTTTTGTTTAACAGTTAAAATTAACAATAATACAATCATAAAATAAAACACGAAATATCAACATCATTATTTTAAATGAACATAATTAAATTATTACTTTCTTTGAAGTTATAGTAGCAAACCATATTTTTTTATCAATATTTTCTACTGTCAATCTATTTCTTTTGACGTCCGATATCTAACTGAAACCACATTCTTCATACTTACGTTAGGCATACGGTTCTTTAAAACATTTTTTAAACCAAACACAAACTTTAAATTTTCATATCGAATCCCGGGGTTAAAAACTATATCCATACTATTAGACCCGTACCGATAAATTATGAAGTTTCGATAATATTAAAGATGCTTATTATTCGCATACAGAGTTCAGGCCATTCAACTTAGCTAATAATAATAATTTGTGTCATCCTAGGTTGTTGCGTAGGTAGAAACTTAGACATTTCTTTTTTTAAACATTATTCGTTAAATAGAAAATTAGAGATCAAAATTGTTTTTTCACTGTAACAGCAAAGTTGTTACTGACGCACGCACGCGTTTTGTGTCACTTTCGTCAATGGGAATACTGACGTTCAATCAGCACATATATGTGGACTTTTACAAGCCTATATAAAATTAGAGTTGATCGATTAGGTACTGTGCTTTCTAAAATATCGGTATCTATTATTTAAATAAATTTGTGCCATATTAATCAATGATATTTATTTACTTTAATTTTTTTTCTTGTATGACCCCTGTTAACAGTACAATAAAATATTAAAGTTATTAAAGTTTGCATCAATATTTTTATAAAAGCGTATCGAAACAATGTTTGAAATTTGTGTCATTATAATCAATGAATTATTTTTATTTTTCGGAATGAAAATTTGTTTTGCGTAACGGGCATGCGCGGGGAAGGGTAAAGCGCGGGCGGGGTTCATGTACCGACCAGGCTGCCTAGCGGCTTGTTTGTTTTCTATTATTACTCTATACATACATATAGTAATAGTAGTAATAAGTGCGACAAAGACAAACAGCGATTTTTCAGTCGCTGTTCTTTATTTTTAATAGTAAAGAAAGCAATAATATAAAACTTAAGCAAGTTAAGGATAATTAACGTAAACGTAGTCCATAAGGGACTGCAACGGCGGATCTGTGTGCCACGGTAAACCTAGTTTACCATTTAAACAGTATTTTGGCAAATTGTAACTTGTAACTACTAAATATGTAATTTATGCATCAAAGCGGTGTGTTTACAGAGTGGCTATCGTGAAACGCGAAAATCGAAATATCGTTATCTGCCTCTCGGTTGGACTAGCAAAGGGCCGGGCTGGACTTAATAAATTGTTCATCAATGTGATGTCATAATAAGGCTATGTTTTTATTAACTTATCGTATATAACACATACAAATAAGCAACTTTTCTTTAACACATTTTTTTAACTCAATAATTTCGAAGTTATGGGGCCCTGAAGGTTAAGTACAATTTGGACTATTTTGGTTGGAATGGTATCATTATAACACATACTTTATTTTGTAGAATGTGTTAAAATAAGCAAGTTTTATAAGAAACATTTTTTTTACCCAAAAACATCGAAGTTACCGGACTTTGAAGATTGACTACATGGACTAATTTGGACTTAAAAAATAAAATTGCGACGGGGTATCATTATAACGTGTACTTTTAATGATTTTTTTCCCTATAGAATACGCTAAAATAAGCTTGTTTTATTTGAAAAACTTTTCTCCAAAATAAAAAATGGCTGATTGGACATGAAACTTGTATATCATTTGGAATTCGAAAAAAAAAACCATCGACGGGACGTCATTATAACGTGTACTTTTTATGGTATTTCGTATAGAATACGCTAAAATAAGCTTGGTTTATTTGATAAACTTTTCCCTAAAATAAAAAATGGCCGAGATAATGTTCTTTGAACTTGTATATAATTTTGATTTGGAAAAAAACTATCGACAGGACCTCATTATAACATGATCTTTTTATGATTTTTCCGTATAGAATACGCTAAAATATGCGTGTTTTATTTTAAAAACATTTTTTTCTAAAATCGAAAATGGCTGAGATAATGAACTTTGAACTTGTATATAATTTGGACTTCGAAAAAAAACCATCGACGGGACTTCATTATAACGTGTACTTTTTATGATTATTCCGTATAGAATATGCTAAAATAAGCGTGTTTTATTTTAAAACTTTTCTTCATAATCAAAAATGGACTTTGAACTTGAATATCGAGACGTCATTATAACGTGTACTTTTTATGATTTTTCCGTATAGAATACGCTAAAAAAAGCGTGTGTTACTCATGTAACTTTTCTCTAAAATCAAAAATGGCCGAGATAATGGACTCTGAACTTGTATATAATTTTGACTTCGAAAAAACAACCAGCGATGGGGTATCATTATATAGCATATTTTTATGATTTTACCGTATATAATACGCTAAAATAAGCATGTTTTATTTGAAAAACTTTTCACCAAAATAAAAAATGGCCGATTGGACATGAAACTTGTATATCATTTGGACTTCGAAAAAAACCATCGACGAGACGTCATTATAACGTGTACTTTTTATGATATTTCGTGTAGAATACGCTAAAATAAGCTTGTTTTATCTGAGAAACTTCTCTAAAATAAAAAATGGCCGAGATAATGGACTTTGAACTTGTATATAATTTTGATTTGAAAAAAAACTATCGACAGGACGTCATTATAACATGAACTTTTTATGATTTTCCGTATAGAATACGCTAAAATAAGCGTGTTTTATTTTAAAATCATTTTTTTCTAAAATCGAAAATGGCCGATTGGACATGGAACTTGTATATCATTTGGACTTCGAAAAAAAACCGTCGACGGGACGTCATTATAACGTGTACTTTTTATGATTTTTTCGTATACAATACGCTAAAATAAGCTTGTTTAATTTCAGAAACTATTCTCTAAAATAAAAAATGGCCGTGTTAATGGACTTTGGACTTGTATATATGTAAAAGCGTGTTTCATTCGTCAAACTTTTCTCTAAAATCAAAAATGGCCGAGATAAATGGACTTATATATATTTTGGACTTCAAAATAAAACCATCGACGGGACGTCATTATAACGTGTACTTTTTATGATTATTCTGTACAGAATACGCTAAAATAAGCGTGTTTTATTTGAGAAACTTTTCTCTAAAATAAAAAATGGCCGAGATAATGGACTTTGAACTTGTATATAATTTTGATTTGTAAAAAAAAAACTATCGACAGGACGTCATTATAACATGAACTTTTTATGATTTTTCCATATAGAATACGCTAAAATAAGCGTGTTTTACTTAAGAAACTTTTCTCTAAAATCAAAAATGGCCGAGATAATGGTCTCTGAACTTGTATATAATTTGGACTTCGAAAAAAAAACCATCGACGGGACTTCATTAAAACGTGTACTTTTTATGATTATTCCGTATAGAGTATGCTAAAATAAGTGTGTTTTACGAAACTTTTCTCTAAAATCAATAATGGCCGAGATAATATGGACTTTGAACTTGTATATTATTTGGATTTCGAAAAAAACCATCGACGGGACGCCATTATAAAATCAAAAATGGCCGAGATAAAGGACTTTGAACTTATATATTATTTGGATTTCGAAAAAAAACCCATCGACGGGACGTCATTATAACATGTACTTTTTTATGATTTTTCCATATAGAATACGCTAAAATAAGCGTGTTATATTTAAAAAACTATGCTCTAAAACCATCGGCCGAGGTAATGGACTCTGAACTTGTTCCTCCTTTTTGTAAAGGGTCGGCAACGCGCATGTGACACCTCTGGTGTTGCAGGCATCCATATGCTACTGCTTACCATCTGGCGGGCCGTATGCTTGTTTGCCACGTTGTGGTATATAAAAAAAAAGAGTAAAATAAGAATACAATAAAACAAAATAAACGGAATAAAAACAGACTCAATACAAAATGACAAAATAAAAACAAAATACAGACGAAAATAAAAAACAAAAATAATCAAAAGTAAAAACAAAATACGTTAGTGTCGTGGAACACTCGGTTAGAACGAAGTAATATTATTTATTTTTGACTTTTTCGTAATTTTTGTCGTTTTTGAATTTTTAGATTTTTTTGAGATTTTTGAGTTTTTGAGATTTTTGAGATTTTATAGATTTTATAGATTTTATAGATTTTATAGATTTTATAGATTTTATAGGTTTTATAGATTTTTGAGATTTTATAGATTTTTGAGATTTTATAGATTTTTGAGATTTTTGAGATTTTTGCGATTTTTGCGATTTTTGAAATTTTTGAGATTTTTGAGATTTTTGAAATTTATGAAATTTTTGAAATTCTTGAAATTATTGAAATTTTTTAACTTGACTTTTTTCACTTTGTCACTTTGTCACTTCTCACTTTCACTTTCACTTTCACTTTCACTTCACTTCACTTTATTCTTCCTCCGCGACTCGCTCCTCCGCTCAGTTTTGTCGTGTATGCCAGCTTTATCACCCCGCGCGTGCCTCCGTGAGCAAGTACCTACCTACATCGTAACAGCTAAGATGCCAGCGACTAGTTGACCCATGGATTAGCTTGTTAAGAAGCGAGCCGGGGGTCTACTTCTAGTGGTCGCTACAGAAGTAAGCCGAACAGGCGTGCCATCAAGGTCACGCGCTATAGTTAAGAAGATTTCCTCTGAACGCAAATATTGTTTCTGTTTAATTTTAGACGAAATATCATTGATGAAAGTGACACAAATTTAAATATCTACTTTAAAATCCCTTTTTGATTATTAGAATGTGAACTCTGATGACTTTAATAATTTATTGAAACGATAACAGCCTAAAAAAAACAAATTACTAAGAAACTTAAATTTTCATTGCTTAATTTGACACATATTGATTTTATTGACATATTTTGAGGTGATGATATAGTTAATCCTTATTTTATGAACTCTAATTATTTATACGTAGTTTTTTAGCGTTGTCATACTATATAAAATTGCACTCGACGTAAATGACACAAACTAGTTTTGTACAACAATAAAACTGTTCTTAATACAAAACAGTTATATTTTCTGACTCTAATATTCTTTTACTCAAGTTATGGCAAGCTAAAAAAGTTAACCTCAAATTATTGAATTACAAAAAAAGCACCAATTGAATATGACACAAAACGCACTGAAAGATTCTCATGTACACACTGTATTTCCAACTTCAATAATAAGTGACTTTAGAATTTTCGAAACTTAACCCTCAAAATATTGCCAACGAGACGGGACTATATGCTTACGCACCGAAGAAGTCCCGCGAAATGGCACTACCAATTCCGATCACTGCTTATTACGTAACAGTTACATGAACTACTATTTATCTCTTTTTAGGGTTCCGTAGTCAACTAAGAACGGGTGCTTCGCCACATCCCTAAGGGAGCGAGAAACCTGGCTGCGGAAAAATTAAGTAGTGTTATTAGTAAATGTATTGATACCAATGAGACTGCGGACTGGTGTGCGCTACTTACATTGGCGTACTCTGCGCTAAAAGCTCCAGACGTCGAGGGCCCGGGTAATCTCACCACAAAAGTGAAACATAATATCAATAATTATTTGCCTAGTTCTTGTGAAAGTGTTAGCAACGTGCAGCCTTCCGCTCGCTTGTCCTCTGCACAGAGGATAATCGAGTCCAAAGTATTCGAGGGTGATGTGAGAGGGGCCGCTCGAGTGTTGATGTCAGACGACTGTATAGCACCCCCGGGCCCTGAGACTCTTGCTTCCTTACAGTCGAAGCACCCGTCCCCGTCCCGCCCTTTAGTTTTTCCTCGGGAGCCGGATAATTCCATTCAAGCCTTAACTGTCAACTTGGAGGAAGTAGTTCAAGCGCTAGGGATGTTCCACAATGGGTCAGCTTCTGGTTTGGATGGAATTAGACCGGCTCATTTAAAAGAGTTGACTGCGAGCTCCGCTGGCGATAACGGACAACGTTTGTTAGAATGTCTCGTTAAACTCTGTAACTTTTTACTCAGTGGGCAACTAAACCCAGAAGTCTGTCCGTATATCTATGGAGCGTCTTTGTGCGCGTTGACTAAAAAAGAGGGGGGTATACGGCCAATTGCTGTAGGTAGCACCTTTCGCCGTTTGGTAGCCAAGCTGGGATGCCGTGCCGTTAGGGAACGGATGGCTGGGTACCTTCAACCTCATCAGTTAGGTTTTGGCACACAAAGAGGGTGTTCATGCCACGCGCACGTTCGCAGCAGATCCAGGGAACTCGAACTGTGTTATCATCAAATTGGATGTTAAAAATGCCTTCAATACCATAGAGAGAGATGTTCTTTTAGGCGAAGCCAAAGAACACATACCGTCATTGTATCCTTTTCTGTATCAAGTTTATCACTCACCTTCCAACCTTTATTACAATAACTCCCTGATTCTTTCACAGGTGGGTGCGCAGCAGGGGGATCCACTCGGACCACTCACCTTCAGTCTCGCCATTCAGAAAATAATACCGTCTTTGAAGTCACCTCTGAATTTATGGTATTTGGATGACGGGACCTTGGGTGGAAATCCAGATATCATAAAGCAAGACTTGACTGTTCTACTTCCGCGTCTCAAGGAGTTAGGACTAGAGGTGAATGCGACGAAATGTGAATTTTTCTGCTGCGGACCCACTTCTTCGTCTAATACGTTGTCATCATTCAGGACTTTGCTTCCAGGCCTAAAAGAACTATCGCGCAGCACATTTTATCTTCTCGGTTCTCCAATATTCCCAGACGCTATCCCAGATGCTTTAGAGACGAGAAGGCGACTTCTTCTGCTCGCTCGACAGCGTCTCTCTAACATCGGTGCCCATGTCGCCCTGACTCTGCTTCGAATGTGTTTCGCAGTTCCAAAAATTACTTATCTTTTAAGAACAACACCAACATGGTTGTATCCTGATGAGGTATCTACTTTCGATGAAACTTTAAGAGATACAACAGAAATTATCCTAAATGTGTCCCTTTCAGACGGTCAGTGGAGCCAAGCCTCGTTACCCATTCGGCACGGAGGGTTGGGTTTAAGACGCGCGGCTGACGTAGGCCTACCAGCATTTCTTGCGTCGGCATATGGGGTTAGTAGCTTGGTATCTAAAATTTTAAAATCCAATGGAGACCAGGTTACCATTCCTTATCTCAGTAATGCCCTTGCAAAGTGGAAAACCCACTATCCAGATACGTCCTTACCAGAAATCCCGCAAGTACAAAAATCATGGGACGAGGCCGGGGCCAGAAAGGAGCTGGCATGTCTAATGGATGCTGCAACAGGTGTGGATTTGGCTAGACTCAGGTCGGTGTCAAGAGCTGAAGCTGGTGCTTGGTTACAAGCTCTGCCTGCACCTTACTTAGGAACCCTTCTCGATAGCGATTCAATGCGTGTGGCAGTAGCTCTCCGCCTGGGCTGCGATGTTTGTGCATCTCATCAATGCATCTGCGGCTCCATGGTGGAAGCCAATGGTCATCACGCGTTGAGTTGCTGTCGCTGCTCAGGCAGATTTCCTAGACACCACGCACTCAATGACATCGTCCGGAGGGCCTTAGTATCTGCAAATATTCCCTGTGTATTAGAACCCCCCGGCCTCAGTCGCACAGATGGGAAAAGACCGGATGGGTTAACCTTAGTGCCTTGGGAGAGGGGAAAATGCCTTTTATGGGACGCCACGTGCGTCAGCACTTTCGCCGCGTCCCACCTCCCCCGAACGATACAGACGGCTGGTGCCGCTGCAGAAATTGCCGCAGTCAGAAAACACGACAAATATTCATGCCTTGCTGGCAAATATTTATTTGTACCACTTGCTTTCGAGACGACAGGGTGTTGGGGGTCTGAGGCAATAGCCTTTGTTAAGGATCTAGGGCGACGTATTGCCGAAAGGGGGTGTGATGTACGCGCGGGTTCTTACCTGGCGCAAAGGTTGTCCATCGCCATCCAACGTGGCAACGCTGCCAGTGTGATGGGCACCTTCGCGCCTGGTACAGCTCGAGGGGGGCTCTTTGAGTAGTTTTTAGTTTAGTTTAGTTTTTACTAGTGTTTTATATTTAAATTTAATTTACGTAACATGTATTGTAACTTAAATAGTAGATACTAATAAAACTAAGAACCCTTATTATTAGTTTCGCCATGTCTGTCCGTCTGTCTGTCCGTCTGTCCGCGGTCTAGCTTAGTGACCATTCGCACTAGAAAGCTGAAATTTGGTATCAGTATGTGCATTAATCACGCCGCCAAAGTAATAGAATAAAAACTGGAAACATATTTTTATATAGGGGGTGAATTTTTTTCGCTTCAACCCTATCGTGTTGGGTATTATTAAATAGGTCTTTCAAAAAGAATACAGGTCTTCTAATGCATTTTTTGGATGAAACTGATAGTTTCGTAAATATTAGATCTGAAAGTTCAAAAAAGGGCGTCTCCTCCACCTAACTTTTGAACCGTGGGTCCAAAAAAATAGAAAAAATAATGGAAGTGAGGCCTGATAAAAGAACATTCAATAAAAACTATATTGGATCAAATCGGTTCAGCTGTTTTTGAATTATCAGTCAAAAACGTAGAGTGAAAGGAAGTGCCGGATAGTAAAATGACGTAAGCGCCGCCAAATATCCCTTAATAAACGACCTTTTGAACGGATGTTTTGTAACAGGGCGGCATCTACGAACCTCTTCACTGAGCATCGCCCGATATGCTCTTGGCCGGTTCTTTTGCATTGTTATCCCAGAAATCACCCCTTAAGGATCTCTAATTTCAATTAAAAAAAAACCCCAGCCAGGTTATACGTAGCCTATAAAAATTCAACGTCTAAAAGGGGGGGGGGGGGGGGGGGGGGCGGTAGCCACTACACTCGATTGAGTCAAATTTGCATGGGTCATGGATCCGCCCCAAGTACACCTCAAAATTACAATCGCGCTGCAACCGCGCCTGTTCTTACCTTTCATGCTTAGACGGATTTGACGGGAGGATCGATTTGGATGATATTTGCCGTGGACATGAACGTATAAATACAAAAGTGGTACTGTATCGTCCGATATACACCTACTACTCTGTGTCGTTTAAATCATGCCAAAAAAAATTATAAGGACAAAAAAGTATTGATTTTTGGGTGTAGTTTCATTTAGTGGTAATTGTAAAATATTTTATCAGGACTACTGTTCTCTAGCGTATCCATTTGTCAACTTTACTTCAAGTTCCGCCTCCAGGGTAGCGGGAGAGAAATTAGGGGTGAATTAGTCGCTTACTGACACAGACCGAATTCCACGCGGGCGGAGCCGCGGGCACAGCTAGTATTACATACGTTAATACTCTGAAGATATAGTTTGTATGTAGTTATATAGGTGCAGTACTTTTACTTACCTTTGATCTGTATCAAAGCGCCTAAGTCACGTACGCGACTGCTTGCCGATAGACAAGATCAAGTGGTTTTTATCTCATCTCATCTCGATAAGCCCGTATAGAAATCATATCTATCAAAGACCATTAATACCTGGACTGCAATGTCTGTACAAAATCGTGTTCATCCAAAATTCGGGCGCCTTCTTTATCATGTACCGCAGACCGCAGCGCCATCTCTTGGCTTATACGGAAGTTGAGTTAATTTGATAGTGTCCAATGAGGACTATCGCGTTTGAAATTTCCGCTAGAGGCGCTAGTGTAGGCGGAGGTCTTCGAAATGTCAAATTCCATACTAATTAAGTGGGATTCGCGGATTAATTTTTAATTTAACAATGTTGTGAATATTTTGCAATTCCATGATATTGATTATGGCAAATATGAGTTACGAGTCATAGAAAGTCAATGTTTTAAAAGCGGAACTAAGACAATTCTCCTTTTTTCCAAATAAAGCGGAACTGCGCAACACTGCGGAGTCGTCGATATTTTTACAGTACGGTCAATTGTATTAAATATTATTTAAGCGTAAATTTGGTTTTCACCAAAGTATGAAAAAAATATTACAGCTGTATTTCAGGACCTCAGTCTACAGTGGCGCCAACTGGCGAGTAAAAAAACCGTAGCCCTCATTTGCTGAAAATAATATATGGTTCTGAAACCTGCTGTATCAGTGACGCGATAGATGGAGCTAGTGCGTTTGGCTGAATGATGAAAACAACTGACAAAGTGACACCTCCAACATTGTTCCTTAGAAAAGCTAAATTTGTATGGCGGGAAGTAGTTTTTATTTATTTTCGCGAAAATTACTCAATATTGCGTATCAAATTGCTCCGAAATAGAAATCCACCGGTTTCTGAAATACTTTAAAATTAAAATGCTTTAGATTAACGCCATAGGCAAGGTTTTTTGCCTAAGAAAATCTTTTTGACTGTATACTAGTGCATACGATTTTCGTACATAGTTCAGGACCATTAATCTTCTGTCGCTTTCTCTCATTGTATGTAACCTGGAACAGCGCCCTCTACAATAAGTTTTTACCGGCCTTCCCCATTAATGGAACACAATTTTGTACAGGCAATGTCAGTCTAAGACCTAAGTATTATTATAGTCCTTGATAACCAGTAATACCGGCCGGGTAAGACCGTATATTTATCTAACATGCCACTTAAAGATGCCATTGTCGAATCTGTTAACTGAGGATTCTTATATCTTATTGTAAAGGCATAAGGCCCATGGTCAGTTAAGAGTGGTACAAGATTTAAGTATGCGTTCTCCCTGCTGGTGTTTGTAAATTGTATTAAATTCCCAAATTGTTTAAAGCCACCCGCCTGCCTCGATACATAGCATCGATTTCTGATATTTCAACAATATAGTCAAATACCATTTTACATTCTTATTAAACAAGCCAGCGTAGCGAAGAGAGTTCTTTCACTGAACTTCTGACACCTGGCTTGCGGCACTCTGTATATTGGCATATGGCCCGATGGTAAGCAGCTACCGTAGCCTATGGACATCTGCAACTCCAGAGGTGTCACATGCGCATTGCCAACCCTTTACAAAAAGGAGGATACACTGTATTGACGACTAAAGGAACAAGAGGGGATCGTCGTTAACACACTATGTCGTCATTGAGCTCTTTGGACCAGCCTTACTGACCAGCAGGAACACAACACAATGAGTAGGTTCTAGTGCTATGTGGCGTTTTCCGTTTCTGAGTGTTTCTGTTGTTATCTTGACCTTATACACCGTGGGCTGGAATAACCCGACAGATCTTAACCACGAATTTCTAAGACCAAAAGAAGGAAAAAATATTATGTGACTTTAGGTCAATTTCGCCAAAAAAACATTTTTTTTTTCGTTTTTTTTTATATTTTTTGAATGTTTATTGCACATAAAAAGCAAATGTTATGAATAAAAATTTAGTTTTTGTAAAAATTTAGTTTCTGCAAAGTTTTCCTTGTCACCATGAACAATAAAAGGTACCTTCTACCATCCATACTTGTCACTTTGATATCTGTCAATAAGGACGTGTAAACTATGTCCAATAGTGGCAACAACGCCATTAGAAAGGCGTTTTGTGATGAGTTATAATAAAAAGTGTATTTTTTTTAAATTGGTATTAACTCTGAAACTAGGCGTATTCCAGAAAAGTTTATAGGATATTTTAGTATCTAAATATGATCAGGAATACACTGTTCAAATCTGTCTAGGTATATGGGCCCACTGTGTATATTGACTCAAAAGTCTGAATCCGAGCAAAGTTAGGTATTCTTCCGTAATTTACATGACGATCTATGTACATTCGCCGTCAAATATATCGGAGCGGCCGCGGTACTCAAAAATATCTGAACATGCACTTTATCGCCTTGACAATAGAGGCGTTGTTTAGATATTTGTGGCCATATTTGATGGCGACTGTACTAAGTCCGCAATAAAAGTGTATAGCAAAAAATATTTTTGGGAGTTTTTATACTTGTAACATTATTTTTAGTTCTTGTCTTTGTTCATAAAAAACGCCATTCCAATGCGGATGGGCTACCATTGAGGGCTCATGAAATCAAAATCATTTGAACTTAAAAACGTTTATTATGAATACTGAGCCTATTACAAATTAGCCTATCACCAGCTGGGCACGAGATCGTTACTCTCTTAATCGGTATAATAACGTTTTCCACTTTTATATAACGTTAACTTTAAATGTGTTAGTTAACTGTATACCGATAGAGATGCCGGCGATTACCTACAAGAATGAGAACACGTAGAGATCAAAGATAGGTAGAGCTAAATGCTACTACCACATCTTACTAAATTAAGTCCTGACGTTAAAAGTGTTCAAATGTTAACTAAATATTCAATCAAATAAATTTTATGTTTATTCCATCATTATTAAAAAGTTAACTTTGTGTAAACCATCCTAAATATATCAACATTTTTTTAGAAGCATTACACTAGTTGCTTAAGAAATCTTCTTTTAATTATTCTGAGAATGCTAGCAAGTAGTAGCAAACATCTGAAATTAAAAAGTTTGTAAGTGAAGCTATACTTGTTTGTAACAAAAGTGCATCGTGACTTTGATCAGGGGAGCGATTTTAGATTTTCAGCACTTCACACAACACGAATAATTCGTCGAAAAAATATAGATGGAAAACAACCGGTATGAAAAATAACCGAAAATGGAAAAAAAAATGCTATTCAGTATATTAATTCCACAAGAGAATAATGGTAACTAACTGCGGTTATTTTTCACCTTAATTTTTTCGAATACAAGCGCTCCAAATTCAAAAATTGCCTTCTAGAGCGGAAAACAATGTCCCTTTAACGGGCATATTGATGTCTGAACTTAAGTAGAATTGGACGTAGTTTAGCGAAAAGGATCCATCCTCAAAAATTTGTCATTGAAATGAATGGCTTACGGTATCACTCTCAAATAATATTCAAATAATGGTGGGAAAAATATAAAGGTTTTACAAAGTTAACTTTTGAATAACGGTATTAACGATTAACGTTATTTCGTGTAACGTTGCCCAGCTGATATCGTAAGTACTGGCCGCGTCACGTGCTGTGCTCCTCATTCTGTTCCGACTGAAGCGCTGCTGTCTGTTCTTCGGTGCAGTATTCTGGGGACATGAGAACACAAGTTTTAACCGTGAAATCTGCACTTGCAGCCATTGTAGACGGAGTCACGTCAGATATGACACAATAATGAGATCGACGAAACCCCTCTCGTTAGTTTGCTATGCTTATTTCTAGATTGTCCGGATCTATCTGGCAGCTGTAAAGTGGTGGTGGTCAAAGAATGCAAATAACTTAAAGAAAACAAATCCTAGAGTTCTGGTTTTAATGCAGTATTTATAGTATCTAATTATTTTTATGAAATATTATATAAATAATTAGATAATATCATTGCCAAAACTTTCTGATGGGGGAAAGTAGATAGTCCAAACCGACGTATGATGTAATTCATAGTTTATCGCCTACTATTTCTGTTTCCGAAATAATACACAATGTTTTTTGTTTTAATATTATAATATAGGCCCTATCCTTTATATCTGAGACAATTTCGGCAGTTTTTACCTATTTTGGTATTACTATTTTACAATTCAAAAAAATTTCTAGTCTGTTACTCTGACCTCCGCCCATGAAAAGCTGCCAGATGCCCGGATCTAGCAATAAGGATAGTATAGCAATCGAACCAGACGGGTTTTGTTGCTCTCATTATTGTGTCATATCTGACGTGGCCAGCTCTTAGTCCATTACTTTATCAATACCACTATTAACTTTAGCTGTTGTAAAACAAGTATGACTGCTAAGATTAGGTATAAGTATTTGTGTAAAACTTGCTCTCTAACATTTTTTTATTATGTTGTTTGCAAACACGGGCAAATTTATTTTTGGAAAAGTCATATGGAAAAATATTTCCTTCCGTAAAATTACGTACGGCGATCTTTATGAAAACCAGCTTTAACAAGCCAGTTACATCAAGGAAGCCGTGTAACGCAACCTTCTTTAGCTATTGAGTACCAGGAGATTAATTTACATCCCTAAGATTTTTTTTGTCCCAATATTGTAGTGAAAATCACTATAAGTCTATACTACTCTTTGATTCAGTCATAGCTGTCAACCGCCAAACATGGCGCACAAAATTTGTTCTAGATGTCACATGTAGTAAAATATATAATAAATCAATGTCTTTAGCTATCAAATTAGCGATATGCCTGCTAAAGCTTTCCTTTGTCTATGACTCCTTAGGCGCCGCTCATTGTTTAGTTTGGAACTATGACAGACGATTCTTGACGGTCTTATGAAATGCCTCCCGAGCGACTCGCGTTCCTGTGATGATGGTGAATTTCTAAAGAAGGTGGCTGTGAAGATCCTCTTCTGAAGTTTTAAGGCTTTCTCTGGACGTGCTAAGTGCTCCCTGCACTCCAGAAAGCGAGTGCATCGATACAATATCCAATACTATGTACATTTGAAAGAACTTACGAATCTTGCTAGACTCCCAGCCGACGTATTCTCCAGTCCTCTGGTTTTCCTTCTGCAGCCACTCATGCAGCGGCTTGAAGTACTCCAATAGGCCGTCGGCCTTCATCTCTCTCTGGCCCGTGAGCGCCTCCATTGCGTCAGGCCAAGGATGGGATGAACCCATTTTGAGCATATTTCTGAAATCACAAATTTCTCGTTTTCTTAAAGGTTATACTATAAGAATCATAATAGGCCAAGTTGTGGGCAGGCGCATCAAGGAGAAGATGGATCCAAAGTGGAGCTGACACTATCAGGAACTACTCACGGATTTTCATAGGTACTCGTAGTTAACGCATTCCCTGCCGGCATTTTTTCCGTACTTTAGCGACGTGCCGGAGTTCGCTCAGTGCTTTAAACGCAAATAAGAGTTCATAGTTACGTCTCTTTTTATAAATGGAATGTATCAACATTATACGAACTGACATATGCGTTGAAGGCACTGAGGGAATGTATGAACTTATAGTTCCGTTCAAGGCAGTAATATAATTAAAGATGTCAACATAGTTTGTTGGTCCAAGCGTCTGCTACCGGTTGTCTAACAGTTTACATACAGTCAGCAGCAGAGGTGCGGTCAAGGACTTTAATTGTTAATCCATTTGGAGTTTACCTTACACTGGACAATTCATAGATTAAGTACTAAACAAAAGAAATTGGCTTGGACCGTAAATGGCTCAATAATTAAAGTCCGTGACTGTACGAGTAGGTAAGGTGTTCAAGTTGCACGCTTTTATTATGAAAAGACGAGCGTCCAAGTATGAAGTCATTTTGAATCACCCGTAAAGGGCTATCATGTTTGCATCGGATACTATCGGGATTACCGGGAGACCGAAGATACAAGAATCATTCGATGGTTTTCTTCGTAATAGGGTCTGAACTCAGCTGCAGTAGCAATAACACTCTATATACCTTTGTTATGTTATAACTGATTTGATTTATAGACCCAGCTATATTGAGGGTTTTTTTGTAAAGTCAATTCTCCATACAATTTCAATTTGTATACAAGTTTACCTACCGATCAAATAATACTAGGGATAGACAATCAACCCAAAGAAATGGCCCCACAATTGCGCCACAAGGACGACTCGTGCAGCAGTTTCTCTGACAGTCTTATTACGGTATAAGACTGGCCGGTTACAAATTTTCACGAGCCATATTTTCAGTAAATCTTGTTTGATTCCTTTACATTGTTGCTCGAACAGTTTACCTTAAGGTTTACTTAAACATCATGTCTTTGAACTTACGATAGCGCGTTTCCAGCAGCGACGCTGTCCACAATGTCGCAGTCGACCAGTTTCTTTGTGGCCGAGTATTCGCCTGCGAGCTCGCAGAGTGCTCGGTGGAATTGGAACTGGATTATGAAGGACACGAAATACCTGCAACGGAGAGATATCTTGTGTTTTTGAACACTTAATAATAGGGATGGTGACACATGTTGAATGATGCAATAAAATTAAGTTTGTAGGATGCAAAATTATCTATCCAAATAAAGTTAAAATTAAAAAAATCCGTTGAAATGGTTCAAAGATCAGGCTTGAAAATTTCAAAATTTTACGATTATTTAAAAAACGAAATTTAAAGAAACAATAATACCATTCGGTTTTGAACATTTCATTGTAAAATAAATTGTATGAAAACCATATACATAAACGCAACGTATCACTGTAAAAACAACAATGTCATATCCTTTCCATACTTTAAACAGGGCGACTAGCGACTATATGATCGAGACGTCACTTTTGCCCGTCATTTTGTTAGGAGCGTTTTGAGAACAAATGCAAATTTCAGACTAAGTCTCATTTTGACTTTTGTGTTGCGTTAACGCAATTGGCCCTAGATAGACATTTAATCCTCACACCGAAACGAATCGATTGATACCATACATGAAAGAAATTCATCATGCCTATTGTACTTAAGAGGTGATTAGGTAGGATATACCTATACTATACTGAACACCTGTCGCATACAAAACGTGGACATATGATCGGCTAAAGTGTACAAAACAGCCCATAATTTTTTTCGGGTTTTCTTTGTTGGCCCCATAACAAAAGTTGTTCAATATGAAATATGACCTTTTGGAGTAAAGTCATGTTGATCTCGGTTAATACTAACAACGCTACTAATTTGCTTTTCAAGTAAAATTACCTGTTTTCTACGGTTTACTTTATATCAAAATATTTATATCATAGGTTGAAACAATGCATCACTAAAAGAATCCGGTCATGATTGTTATGATGCTTTGAATCATTCGTTTCAACCTCTTTTATAATTTTTAAATACAGCTGTCACTATTTCCTATAATTGACACAAGAGTCTATTTACCTCCCAAGCATATGTACCGATCTGTTTGTGACCAGTTTAAGGTGGATGCCTCCTCACAAAGAAAATATATTTCCTCACCTAGCATACTCCACATCAGCAGAAACATGATATTTCGCAGCAGCATCAAAGTCTTCCTCAGTCCTGGTGACCGGAGGCTCCAGACCCTGAAGTTTCTCTCTTAACCTCCAATAGTGGCAGTTATAGTTCTCAGGGGTGGTGTTTCCACGGAACACCCCGTAGCGGAACAGGTCGAGGGTGAACGCGAAGGGTAGGAAAACTATTTTGTCGATACCCTGGAAGTGAATAATGAAGAAGGTAAAACAAGGGATGAACGAATTATCGTCGGTGAACGGCAAACATGTGAATGCGACCAATATTAATGATGCGAGATATGGATGCAAGTATTTTAAATTTCTTCATCCTTGTCAATAACCGCCGTAAGTTAAAAATTTTACTTTCAATTTTGATCTCTGTCATAATTTATGAAGGTATCAATTAAATTGTCTCATGTATCAGACAATGCCGGTTAAAGGGTTAACTATGCGAGTGATTTACACTAGACGAGTAAAACGTGCTAGAAACATATTATATTGAGTATGTTATATAGAAAAACCTACAATTAATAGAATCGTTGATCTTCTTAATAACAAGTCTGCAAAACAGTTTGTTACATTAATAACACAAAATACAGTCAAGGTTATAATAGTAGATTGTACACCAAGGGGATAAAGCACTGTTTTATGTCACGGGCGCAAATTTGAATCCTGAACGTAACGAAGGACTCCAGATTTTACTCCCGAGCGCAGCGAGGGGGTTATGAGTTAATTCCCGAGCGAAGCGAGGGAATTAAGACTGAGTCCTGAGTGCAGTGAGGGGTTCAAACGCGCCCGTGACAAAAACAGCTTTATCCCCAAGGAGTATACTCTACTTTTCTCACCTCTTGCGAGACAATAGAATAGCGAAGGCTACTAGAAACGGATTTTTATTAAAGTAAATCAAAAGTGAAAAACATTAGTCCATTTTATTCGAATTTTATCTTCTATTTTTATAGAACCTGCAATTCTCCGTATACTGCAGAGTCTTATGGCACTCGCGGCATTTGTTTTAGGTATTTAAAACTGAGGTGGCCAGAACGATTTTCCGAATAAATTCGATTTTCAAATCAGTTCGACGCGGCGACGCCGACCCGTGCACCGTGCGGACTTTACGAAATTAGACTTTAAGCACATAACAATAAGAACTATGGGAAGTGAAATCACATTATTAACCAGCGGGTTATAATGAGATTTCATACAACATTATAACCCGGCTAAAGACGAGGGCTATAATGATTTGCTTTCGGTCAGGTTTGCATGATATATAATTTGGCATTGTCGAGCAGGTGGTGTGAAAATATGTTTATACGTTGGCAAAGCGACATCGATATCAACACACTTATGCACTTGAGAAGAAAATTTGTATTTACATTATTGGTGTCCAATATCAAGTTCGATATTTTAAACACTGCCAATATATAAACTTATCAACACACTTATGCACTTGAGAAGAAAATTTGTATTTACATTATTGGTGTCCAATATCAAGTTCGATATTTTAAACACTGCCAATATATAAACTAATTATCCCACACGAACAAAGACAATCAAAAGAGAAATTACCATTTTGTAGAGCTGGTTGATCTCAGTCTGTTCATCTTCTGTGTCGTTCTGGTTGATTATCCCGACGCTGCGCAAGTGCTTTGGCGATGACACTGATAGGGCTATCGTATCGCCCACAGCTTCATGGAACCCTGCAACGTTAACAACACGTATTATTGTCTGTTCGTCTTTTAGGGCTAATTGAAGGAGACTGCTTGTCAAAACATTATTGACTGCAGTAATCTTCTGTCCTAAGCCCTGAATCTAAACCCGAAAAATATGGTAGTGCCAATGAACTATGTAAAAAAGTGTCACATATAATTCTTGATGACAAAGCAACGGGTGCAGAGATGTTACTCACTTTATGAATCTGTAAAAACACAGTTCAGTTGCTGATTTTTACCAAATTTACAACATCATCATCATCATCAATATCATAATGCAGTGATTATTGGTTTTGAAGTAAATGATATCAAGTGTTAATGGGTTGTGTGCACTACATTAATTTAATAAATAATTTGTTTTCAGTAAGACGATGATAAAATAAAATCGCATTAGTATTTATTTTTGGATTCATAAATATATATTGCATAAATCATGGTACTGAATTACAGTTAGTTTAATCATTAGTGTATTTTAATATTCGTTAAATGTCACAAGTGGATGTGATTCCCCAAAATTCTAAACTACATCCTTAATTTTTACCTATGTTAGAGTTAGTAACCAATTGATTAAAGTTCAAACACAGACAAGACGACCAACTATTCACCTGGATTTGCGCCTGCTCTGAACACAGATGGCTGATGCATATATTGTAGATAGTACTGCACATGTCCCATCTCATGGTGAACTGTTCTGAACATCCCAGAATCAACTGTTGTACACATTTTGATCCTACAAATAAACTTAATCTTAGTTACCTGGGTTAGCTCCGTCACGGAAAATCACCGGTTGATGTTTGTATTGAAGGAAATACTGTATGTGACCCATTTCGTGGTGTGTTGTTTGGAAATATTCACGATCTACTGTTGTGCACTGCTTGATCCTTGAAATTAAGCCAGATATTAGAAGATAACAGATAATTTAGAATATCGCGTGCATGATTGATCTAAAAATTCGTTTAATCAATGTTAAAGCGTTTTGATTCTACTTACTTCGAATACAATTTAAGCGAAGCATTTCCACATTTTATTGATATTTTCAGTTAGTTGGTAGAATTCTTTGAATTATCACAAAAAACCGTAAAAAAGCATTCACTAAAAAGTTGAAATACTTCGTCAAAACATATCCAATGAAAGTAGCAGATCGCTCTAATATTGACCCTATCACATAATTCTATCGACCTGAATAAAAAGCCTTTTAGCTTCAAAACTGCAGCAACTCAAAACAATCACCACCGTAATGATAAAGCAAAACAGAAGATGCAATATCATAAATTCTTGACAACTCCTCAATACCTGAAATCATCACCATCATAGAAGTCCCATGCAGAAGCATGACAAACGATATCCCTATCAGTAGGCTTTTCAATGATAGAATTCTTCCAGAATTTCTCAGGCATCGGCGTCAGTTTCAATGACCTGAAGAAACTATCGGACATCTGGAACATTTTGAGTGCTGTGTAGTTCTGGTCCTTCATTGATTGGGTGATGTCTATCTCCTTCTTGTCCGGGTACGGGCGTGTGAACGATTCTATGTTGTTCCAGGTTTGAGCCCACATGTTACCTGAAAATGTTGTCAAACTATCTGTTATTAGTTGTCCAGTTTAAGAATCGTTCCCCAAGTAAAGTTAAATACCTGTCTGTACAATAATAGCGTTTTAATTCTTGTGACAATTCATACGAAAGTAAGACAATTTTGGCCCAGTATAAAACTATTCAAAAATAAATAGTAATTGCTCTGCAGTATTTCAGTCACTACAACCTCCATATGCAACATGTCTTGTATATATTTTTGTGTTGATGATTAACCTACTGCAAAGCGTATATAATAAAATTACTTCTCTTATTACTCAGACAACTACACCGATGTGTCAATGAAAGGTTCCATGAAATAATTTTAAACAAAAAAGAACAGACTTCACTTAGCATCCACCTTTCCAACAGCAAATGCTCGAGCTGCTGTAAAAAACACTCAAATCACTATAGGTGTGCCTGTAATAGTTGAAGAGTTCCCTCAATTTCTCCAGGATCCCATCATCAGATCCGAACCTGGTTACAATGGGATCAACTGTGAAGTATACTATGTCAAACAAAAAAAATATTTTCCAAATCGGTCCAGCCGTATTCGAATAATCGGTGAACATACATAAAAAAAAACAAGCAAAAACAAAGATCCCGACGAATTGATAACCTCCTCCTTCGAAATCTTGAAGTCGGTTGAAATAAAACGACTTCACTTAGCCTCCACCATTCCAAAAGCAAATGCTCGAGCTGTTGTAAAAAATACCGTCTTCGAATAATCAGTGAACATATAAAAAATTGCGACAAAGATCCCGACGAATTGAGAACCTCCTCCTTCGAAATCTTGAAGTCGGTTGAAAAGATGCCTAATGCGAAAGAGGAAATTAGTTCGTTAAAGAAAAAACGTATTTTCCTGGAGAATTGCAAAAACTTCCAACTTGAACATTTCTCAAAAATACTTTTGAAATATTTTCTGGAAGCGTACTAAAATTAACCAAACCAAAGTTGTGTAATTTGTTTTATTTTGTGTAACCTTCTCACCTAATAAATGCGCAGGAATGGGCCCCTTAGCGGACACTACCTCAGGGCCGTACTTGTCCCTCAACTGTTTCCTCACATACGCATGCAGCTGCTGGTACAGAGGCTTCACGTCGTTCCAGAGCTTCTCCAGCTGTTGCTCGAAGTCGGACACTTCGTAGTCGGACTGCCACCATTCCGCTACATCTTTGTAACCTGAAACACGTTTATAAAAGCCTTGAGAATGTGTCACGGATTATCATCATCATCATCATTCATCATTTTAGCCATTTGTCGCCCACTGCTGAGCATAGGCCTCTCTTCGAGTACGCCATTTGTCCCGGTCCTGAGCTAATCTCATCCAGAAGTGACCCGCGACCTTCCGAATGTCATCCACCCAACGAGCTAACGGACGCCAAGGACTCCTTTCATCCGAAAGTGGCCACCAATCCGTCAACATTTTGGTCCACCTGCCGTCACCCAGCCTTGCAACATGTCCTGCCCAATTCCATTTAAGTTTAGTAATGGTATCTCCTACGTCTCGCACCTTGGTGCGACGTCGGATCTCTACATTTCTAACTCGGTCTTGAAGTTTAATGCCGAGCATGGCGCGCTCCATGGCTCTCTGTGCTACTCGTATTTTATGCACAGCCTCCTTCGTTAGCGTCCATGTCTCGGCTCCATACGTCATGGTGGGCAGGACACATTGATTAAAAAGGCGAGTCTTCAGGCACTGTGGAACGTCTCCGGATTTGAGGATGTCTGCAAGTCTGCCGAATGCCGCCCAACCCAGCTGGATCCTCCTGGCGATCTCCTTTTGTCGGTGTTTTTTGTCAAAAGATAGAATATGTCCGTAGTGATCAACCATCTCCAGCATTTCGTTTCCAATCTTTATGGTTGGACTCGATTCAACGGGGAGGTTCGTCATAACTTTAGTCTTGGACATATTCATCTTAAGACCTACCTTTAAAGAAGCATAGTAAAGGCTGTGGACCATGCTTTGAAGATCGTCCAGGGTCTCGGCAAATAAAACAATGTCGTCGGCGAATCTTAAGTGCGACAAAGACACCTTGGATTTGAATACCAGTTGTGTCCCATGCAAGTGTTTTTATGACATCCTCTAATGCCGCCGTAAAAAGCTTGGGTGAAATGGTATCTCCTTGTCGCACTCCCCTTTTATCGGAAATTGGTTTAGGTACTTGTTTCGTGTAGCCGAACTCGCATTGTTGCCGAGCTGGGGGCTTAGCCAAATGACAATCGTTTGCAGAAAACGAATCGAAACGCTATCCGTCTCTCTATCGCAGTAATGAAGAGTGAGCGAGAGCATGTAGCGATTCGTTTCGTTTTCTGCAAACGATTGTCATCTTGGCTACGGGGCCTGTACAGCTCCCGAAGCAAATCAACATAGCGCGCGTCTAAAGAACAGCGATGAAGGGAGTCAAACACGGCCCAGTGTTCGACACTGTCGAAGGCCTTCTCATAATCGGATTAACGTTTTCTAAAGTTATTCACGTTATCTACTACTTAATTATACAAATTAGCTTTCCAGGATTTCCAAAGGAATGTAAGTCGAGAATCATAGTTTGCGACTAAAATTTCTGTTCAGTAAACTAAAGCGCGTCATGAATTAATATTTCTTCGTTGTTTGCAATAAGATATAACAATAGCGAGAGCGATATGCGTAGCTACATTTACCGTTAGTGAAGTCGAATTTCCAAAAAAGTTATATAAATAAAAAAATTGTTAACAATGTGCTACCCCATACAAGGTCAATTTAAAAATTAATACGACACTATTGTAATGGTAATCGACAAATGACAAGAGCTTGGATACGAGTTTAACAGTCTAAGTAGAAACTGTTAAAAGCAATCGAACGCGGTGTTAAACAGAAGTACCCATTCACGATGACTATGTTTTTGATCTTTAAAACGAAAATACATTTGAAACTAAACCCACCATTGAGCTTGGCAGCCTCGTTGCTCAACCTGACGTACTGAGTGAAGTTTTCCTTCGCTCGTGCACCAGCTGCCTTGTGCCACTCCACCCATGTATGCTCCAACTCTGACACATTCTGGCTCTTCGCGAAGATCTCCGTTATGTCTGGAAAATGAAATAGATATTTGTAAAACACATGTACGATTGTAAATGATAGTGAGTAACACGCAACAATTTTAATATTTCGCACCAGTTATTGTTTCATAATTTTAATAACGAGCTAAGACAATCAGATCTAGAAAAAAGCTATTATGATAGCTAAACTTGGGGAGAAAGAGAACCAATTATCTTATATCTTAATATTTTGTAAACCCAAACAAACAGTTTTGAATCAATCTACTCAATAACTTTTAAAATAAGATAATAGTAAAAGAGAGGTTTTATTATTCGATAAGTTACGGAGCATTACAGCATTGCTATCAAGGCACTACGAACTACAAAAACAAATTATAAAAAACAGAAAGGAAAAACTTAAAACTTTAGGCGACGTAACTGAAACTGTGACAGTACTACGAGTATTTACCGACAAGACCTCCGGTTGCCTGCCTTTGTTTTAAATTTGTTTTGCATTATTGCTTTCATTTTACTATGGTACAGGTACGCAAAATATTACATTTGTGTTTGTGTGTGTTCATTGGTACCATGTGATGGAAGGCGTCTTCCGTTGAATGCATTTGACTAACTCGTTTCTTACCTCTTCTCCTACTTACAGTCCTAGTTACACGTAAACGGTATCATTATTTACTACCTACTTCTTACCAGGTTCCAATGACAAATCGCACTTCGTTGCATTCTTATACGAGCAAATCTTTGACGTCGCATAATTCGACTCCATATCAGAGACTGACTTCATCAGCATCTTGTATTTATCATCAGGCAATGCCGCAACACCGAGCTGACTATACTTCTTGAACATACGTCTCAGTGTGACGTCCTGGAAGTCCTGCCATTTGTACATCTTCGTCTCTTCCCATGCTAGCTTTTCTAGCTTTGAGATCTCTAGTTGGATTTGTATCTGGAATTAAAAAAAGTTGGTCGTGAATGTTTGCTGTAACGACTTTCATACTAGGTTATTGGAATGTAGGTATCAAAGACAATATTTTTTTACCAGATTATCTCATTAGAAGATCAGCGCTTGATAACGCTAGTAAATGTGCTGGCCAACACGCTGAGTTGAGATCTTTTCACGGCACTTAAGTACGATGTGTTTTTTCAACTTTGTTTTTGATTTCTTTATCGAAGAAAAAAACCTTAATTAGTGACTTGTATTCACACTTTTATTTCTTTACGTCCATGGGTCATTGTTATCATAACTAATGTTTAATTTTTCTTAAGGTAAATGTCGTGAAGGACATGTATGTCAAGCACTAATTGTATGTGGAAACGACATATCTCAAATTACGTTAGGTGCCTACAGAAATTTATCGGCAAGCCGTGAATTCCCGGGAACTCTTAGTCGAGAAACCCTAGTTCTCTACAAATACATAAGTACAGAAAACAATAACAAAGAAATAAACAAGAAATGAATGTGCAACACAATTTATCTATATGCATTTCATTTCAATACTATCTACTTGTTGAAATATAACTCTGATTATGTTAGTTGACCAAAGGCATTCGTAACAGTTATCGATACTAACCTTCTGCTCTTCATTCTCCTTAGTAATATTAGAGGTATACGCCCACTCCGCCTTCGTTGCTCGGTTCCTCCTCTCGCCAGAAGCTTTGTCCAGTTGAAGAATATACTCTCTCCCTTCGTGTTCTGATGCCTCCAGGTCCGGGTCCCTTCCTTGTGTGGCCACCACGAACACGGCGACTATGGCTGCGATCAGCACAACACCGCCGCCGATTTGCAACATCGTCTGGAAATTAAAGAATTTATGTTAGATATCCATTGAGTGATGGGAGATGACATCTCTAAGATTTTTTTTGTCCCAAAAGTTGTAGTGAAAATCACTACAAGTCTATACTACTCTTTGATTCAGTCACAGCTGTCAACCGCCAAACATAGTGCACAAAATTTGTTCTAGATGTCACATCTAGTACAGTCGCCATCAAATATATCGGAGCGGCCAAGGTAGTCAAAAATATCTGAACATGCACTTTATCGCCTTGACAATAGAGGCGTTGTTCAGATATTTGTGACCACCTTGGCCGCTCCGATATATCTGATGGCGACTGTACAATACATAATAAATCAATGTAGATATCACCAATTACTAGAGCGAAACGAGGTTGAGCTAACTAAGGGGGGAAATTTCTTGGTCGATATAGAGTCTATTGAGTATTTATACCCAATTTTGATGAAAATTTGATATAATCAGGTCAAAATTCATGATTATTTTTTGGAATTTTATAAAAAAAATTAGATACTTAGATTACATATTGATGAAAGTAAAGTAAAAGTACCTATTTTGGTATATTATTACTGCCTCGTAGAACCATCAACATAACTATCTTCAACTTTTTGTTTAAATATATAACCGTGAAATTTAAATACTTTACCTCATTATGTTCTAACTAATATGCTTACAAAGTACCTAGTTAATAATTTAATATGTAAATTATTAAAACGTGTAACATCTGTCAAATTGACTAAATGGTGTTTTCACATTAGCAGATAATGAAATATACCAAGAAGTATTATGCAGAAGTATTTTACGAGACAACAAAACTTTTTGCTACAACATAGAGACAAAAGCCGTGGTCCGAATCACACTTACAACGCTCACAACGCTAACAGTGCTGATAATCGGTCCGAATCATTAGCGCGCTCAAGGCCGCGTAAGTAGTGTTTTGATTCGGACCACCGTAAATGGCTGCGTGAGCGCTGTCAACGTCAATTTAATGAAAATCATGTGTCAAACGTACCTATGTCAAATGTCAACTTTCCGTTTGTGCTCAAGGTGCTTACGCCTAGGACCGTGAGCACTGTAAACGCTGTCAAGTGATATCATTCAATGACGTCACGACATCTATGTTGGCGCTGTGAGCGTGATTCGGTCCGCCCGTTAGCGCGCTGTGAGTGCTGTAAGCGTGATTCGGACCACAGCTAAAAAGGGGAATTGAAGCTTCCATTTCTTAAGTTTCCAATTTCCTATATTTCTTTTCTGGAAATTCCCGAGGACTTTTCCGGGATTATTATTTGGAAAGTTGCTGCAACTTGCAAACCTACCAAAAACTATAACTAGGTCTTATAATGTCATCGCTGCTACGAATATTGAATGATATTTGTATTAATTTAATGTACCTAATTATTATATACAGGACAGCTAACATTAAACGCGACTATATGTCCCTTCAGATTATGCCACATCGACGCTCCCAAGTGCTTTGATTTCATCACAAAACTTGCACAAAAACACCTCAATTTTACGTATTTTCGTATCCCGTGAAAAGACGAGCACGTTTTCTATCTATACCTACATTTATTTTACATACATTATTTACTCATACACTTCATGTCTTGAAGATTTAATTTGTCTCATGGGAATCCTAAGTTAATCTTCTTGCCCATGGATGTTACAATTGTCTTTTCCTACAGAACGTCCTTCACGTTGCGGTCGGACACACACGGCTGCGTACGCGCAATAAACTCAAGAAGAGCATAACCATTTACAGTTTCATTAAAGACTTACGCCCCTCTGGATGTGAGTTTGTTGCTACAAAGAAATCAGGCGTTCGAATATAGGTCTTAATAGTTTGACATAAGGTTTATCAAATGGTTAATGGTATTGTGATAATGATCGCGAGTTTTAACTAAGTTCATGGGTGTGTCAAGTTTTTTGGTGTTTAGTCTAACTATATGTATCGTGGAAGAATATCATCATCACCATTAACTTAGTTTTTCTCTTCGTCGGTGGATATCTTCGAGCTATCTCTATCCTGTATGACACGGCCCCTATGTTTTCAATTTCATTCACTCGGTCCATGTATCTGCGCCTTAGTTTGCCTCTGGACCTCTATACCTCTCCTACGTTCTTCCTTCCCTTCTAAAATAGTTTGACTGTGTTGTTTCAAATGCCCAATATTTTTTCTCTCGCTTAACTTGAGTGGATAGTTCTTAAAATTGCTCTACTTTCATTTACTCTATGCCATACATCTTCAATCCTCTGTTATATTCGGAATCCTGCCTTTTCGCCGAATAACGTTTCCCAATCTGTTTCATTTGCCAACTGTGTCATTTGGCATACTGCATTTTTTTCTGAAACTGTACACTTTTCAGGATTTTTTTCATAATCATCGTGTAGAACCATATAGGTTAGATTAGGTTAGTTTGACAACAATCCTGAAATTCTTATAGTTTCAAAAAAAAAATGCAGTATACCAAATAACAAACACGGTTGGCAAATGAAACTGTTTATGGGCGAAAAGGCAGAGAACCGTTATATTCTTTGTTAAAAAGCCTCTCATTCTTAATGTATATACGATCTTTTTTTCCGTTAGAAAAAAAAAATAGTGACAATCGTTATCACTTGTTTAAATGTTAACATTATTAATAAGCGTACTTTTAAATATTTTAAAATGCCCAACATACGAGCTTTGGTAAAGGTACGGGGTATAGACTCAAGAATGCTAAACTGGTTTAAAACTGGATACAGGATGCAAAGAGCCGTTATTAACGGGCCTAATTACCGATATTAAAGCCGTTAAGTAAATGACACCTGATTGCTAATATCGGTAAAGTATAGACTTTAATAAAAAGTTATTTTGATTAGCTTTTGATAATTTAGCCATTAATTTATACAAGAGGGGAGATATGGTACCAGGCGCTCGATTCTATGCCATCAAATATAGGTTCCGGCACCTATATTGAATTAGTCGTGTGGCAGTCTCTCAGTCACACTTTGTGCAATGCGCAAACTATGGAGGTCTCCCTTTCATACCCGTGTTAACTATACTATACTATATAGGTTTATCTCTTTTGCCCATGATGCACATACATTATAGCGGTGTGTAGCATTTTACAAGCGTGTAGGTGCAGGACTACATTTCAGTTTTGTTTACTATGAACGTCACTCATCTTCCTTTTTGTTTATGTCAATGAATTTAGGCGTATCGTATGATTCAGATGAGCTCTACGTAAACCTTATTAAGATTATTTTGTTGCAAATTTTTAAAGTGTCCTTAAAAACTAATGTGTCCTATGTGGAAAAAAATGTTAGAAAAATAAAACAAGTATTTTAACTGTGTTTTCAAGTATTTTAACAAGACCCGGTGGGATTTCGAGGTCTAATACATAAGTATTTCACCACTCTTTTTAACAAAAATTAGCCATGCCTGGTCTGGCAACACCCCTTAACAATCATCATTTCTATCATTTTCTATGATCTGTTAGATTATAGGCAATATTTAGCGTTGGCAGCTTTTAATCCTGAGGCCGCGGGATCCAAACCCATAGCTCAAAACAACGTGTTTTCCTGAACTTATGACAGTTGACATTAGCATCAATATCAATACCTCAACGTTCACTAAACTAGAATTTATAATTGTACGGAGTGACTTGACAAGTCAACAAACACAAATGTTGCCACAATTCGGCCAGTGCTGTTCTTATCGATATTTTTATTTATTTATTAAGAGTTCTACAAACGCCGCGACTTATTGGTTGCGATATTGTCGTTGCAACTTGATTAAGGGCTGAATCTTTAAAGGCTGAAGAATGCTGCAAAATGATGTGGAAAATACGTTACTTTTACAGGAGCC
This sequence comes from Pammene aurita, assembly GCA_947086415.1. Classification (NCBI taxonomy): domain Eukaryota; kingdom Metazoa; phylum Arthropoda; class Insecta; order Lepidoptera; family Tortricidae; genus Pammene; species Pammene aurita. The sequence goes on from OX352298.1 coordinate 3,465,331, forward strand.
TTTTTTTTAAAGGAGATAATAATAATTTCTAAAGGCAGCTACTCACACACCTGCCGCAGGGTTAATACCGAGCGCATGCCTTAGTTAGAGATTTCAACCAACCTAAGCGGCCATGTCTGTAATTTTCTGTACAAAAAAGTCTGCCGATTTTCGCGGGGGAGGGGAACGTCAAATGAATTTCGTACGTAACGTACAAATAGCCACCTCAGATAAACGTCAGTCCATACAATAAACATGAACACTGGTCATATGTTTTCGGCAGAGGGAAAAGCCTGTCAATGGCCGCTCAAATTAGTTAAATTCTCCAAGCGCACGGCGGTCGGGCCAATATTGGGATTTCTTTACACACATGCCTGCCGTTCAGTTTTTGAGTGAATATCTTGCTGAACGCACGTCTCTAAAATGGCGCCAGAGGTAGCTTAGAGTGAGGAATAGGACAGAGGATACTTTACTACTTTTTATCCCGAAAAAAAAACTTTTTCAGAGGGCCACACGATAGCCGAATTCTATGCGGACGAATAATTATCCAAGTATATTTTAGAAGTAGTTAAGTAGGTATTTTTAGAAATATCGTCTTCGGACTTTAGTTACGTTTTGTTGTTATTACTCGTAGAAGTGTTGAATTAAATTATTAAGTGATGTTGCCTCGGATTACGGATTCTTGTGGACGTGCAAGAATTAGAACCAGAACAATGTTCTTCCAAAACGTCGCCTCCATAATGAAGAGCTCAGATTTATAGAAACTATATAATATTTAGTAGTCCGCCTCGAACTGAGAACTCGCGATTTCCTTGTAAATACATTGACCAATATAACAAGACTCTTATGATGATTGTTTTGCGCCTTCTAGCTCCATAAGATTAAATTTACTACACTATCGCATTGGGAAACTATAATGTTAGTTGTATTGTTATTGTGAAATAAACTAAAAAAAAAACATTGATCGATCCTGCTCATATTCGAACTCTCAAATTATATTGATTTCTGCTACAACCCCAACAAATTTCATAAAGATTATATTAGAAAAAACGTTACTACAGTTACCACAGAACAACTATTCAAAATCAAAAAGCCATCGAAATGCAGCGATGTTCAGGTAGCCAGCTGACAGTTCCGTTTCCGTTTCATCCGAAGCTGTCTATAACTTCACTTCGCTTAGGCTCCGCTCGTTCGACGAGATAGAAAAAGATATGATATGTTCATAACATAACTATACGATTTATCAGCGGCAACGTATCTCAAAACTTTTGTCTGATTTGAATATTGTAGCATTTCAGGCTGTTACATGATAATTTAATTTCCTAACGTTAATGGATCCTTTAAATGGAATCGTATTGGTAGTGTTTAGTACAACATTACACTTTTCGATACTTTTTATCGACTTATACCCATGACTATTTAATTTTAGATATTCCAGGCAACATTTTAACTGTCAGTCATGTGTCAAGTCACTTTTTATAATTAGAAATTCAAGTTTAGGATTATTTAGTTGCAAATTTTTAAAGTGTCCTTAAAAACTAATGTGTCCTATGTGGAAAAAAATGTTAGAAAAATAAAACAAGTATTTTAACTGTGTTTTCAAGTATTTTAACAAGACCCGGTGGGATTTCGAGGTCTAATACATAAGTATTTCACCACTCTTTTTAACAAAAAAATGCCATGCCTGGTCTGGCAACACCCCTTAACAATCATCATTTCTATCATTTTCTATGATCTGTTAGATTATAGGCAATATTTAGCGTTGGCAGCTTTTAATCCTGAAGCCGCGGGATCCAAATCCAAAGCTCAAAACAACGGGTTTTTTTCTGAACTTATGACAGTTGACATTAGCATCAATATCAATACCTCAACGTTCATCTATCCTTCTAAATACAGAAGTAACTGAGCATTTTTGGTGTTTAAAATGATCAACACCAGACTTTATTGTTAAGATAATAAGAGCGTGTATAGGCCATTTTGAACACCTCAGCCGCTTAGCTACTTATGCAGTCATGAACTTTAATTATTGAGCCACTTACGTGTGAAGCTGTTTTCTTTTATTTAATACTTGCTTGGTAGGAGACGGCTCAAGACCGGGACACGTGAAAGGGAAGGAGGGAGGCCTTTGCCTAGCAGTGGAACACTGTTGGCTCCTATTTTTTTTATACCACGACAGTGGCAAACAAGCATACGACCCGCCTGATGGTGATCAGTTACCGTAGCCTATGGACGCCTGCAACCCCAGAGGATTCGCATGCCTTTAAGAACCTATACACTCCTTTTTTGAAGAACCTCATACTGTAGCCGCTGGGAAAACCTCGGCAGGGAGTTCATTCCACAGCCGCGGCGTTCGTGGGAGGAAATTCCTCTTAAGCCGTACAGTGCGCGACCTTAGGCTCCAGGGTGTGAGGAAACACAAATAATAATACTCAAAAATTTTAATACGTGACCGTTGTTTACCGTACTGACTATACGAGGGAACGGCAAATATACTTATACAGCAACATTTGATTGCAGTGGCATTTGAACCCGCCTTTAGGTACGTCGAAATGTTGCAACCATTGTGACACAGAGGTGCAGGTACTGCATATGTAATCTTCCCAAACTTTTACTAAAGCGGCCTATAGACTTGGTAACATTGAAGCTACTGCTTGAAAATACTTTGTGTGCATTTCTGATTATAACTAAAATAGGATTCCCGACGTTATAATAATGATATGTGACGTAAGTAGTAAGTAGAGTAAACGTCGAAAGGTATACAGAGGGATTCGGTTTGCTCACGGCACTAAAAAAATAAAAATATTATGGTACAATCTTGCACAAATCGACCTAGTTCCACAGTAAGGGACTAAGCCAAGAGCGAGTAAGCGAGTAAAGTTAAGCGAGTAGCATTACATTGCGGTTTGTCGAGGTACAGAGTACCTCGATCGATCGACCTTTCAAGGCCCGCGATGTAATGCTACTCGCTTAACTTTACTCGCTCACTCGCCGCCGGTGGGACTAGTGCCTAAGCTCAATTAAGGCTTATGTTGTGGGTACTAACTAGACGACGATATATAGGTATAATAGATAGATACAGGAACAAATTTCTGTAATAAACACACAAGTAAATGCCCTGACCAGGATTCAAACCCGGGACCTCCTGCTTCATAGGCAGGGTCACTACCGACTAGGCTAGGAAGCCGGAGGCTGGAGACACTATTCGCCAACAAACTGTCCTCAGTTTGGCGAAAAAAGAAAAAGAAGTAATAAATAAATAAATTAAATGAAAAAAGAAGTCCTGACCCCAAATAATGGGACCAGGGGGGAGAATTGAAAGAAGAACGTGTTCAGATCAATTTTAACACCTCACCCACTTATGCTGATGACATTTGACGGATAAAAATCATGTCTGGCCACTATTTAGCCGCGATTAAATAATAAACGCTATTGCTGGCATTAATGGCGGTTTACAGGCCAGATAACAATGCCAGACGACCGACGTGCAGATTATCTGTATTGGCCGTGTAACACGATCAGGACGATCTGACAACAAGTCAGCCCAACATTTTGATTAGGTATTGGTGTAATTTTTTCGTCTGCTAAGGCGATTTCTTATTTTTCTAAGTAGATATTATAAAAATGTCCGACGTTCAATCCGTAGATCTTGAGCTGAGATCGGGCTTTTACCAACGACTTTTGTATAACTTATGCTCAAGACATCTAAGAGGGGGTTCTAAATTCGTCAGGGTCTTTTTTAGGGTTCCGTACCTCGAAAGGAAAAAACGGAACCCTTATAGGATCACTTTGTTGTCCGTCTGTCTGTCTGTCTATCTGTCTATCTGTCAACACCATTTTTCTCACGAACGCATCGAGGTATCAAGATGAAATTTATATCAAATACTCAGATCTACTGTCCCTTGGTGCTGTGAAAAAATCAAACTTCTATGCCAACGCAATCAAAAGATACAGCCGTTTATGCCGCAAAATTCTGCAAATTTTCGAAAATCGCATAGGATTCAAAACCTACAGGGTACTTCCCGTGAACTCAGGATCTTGAAATTTTGTACGAAGCAACGTCTTATAGCACAGATACAGGAAAATTGCGAAAACCATTAATTTTTAATTACATCATATAATAAAAATATGTTTAATAATTTTAAAGTTACTACCCCTATATACCTATAGATTTGTACGGAACCCTCGGTGCGAGAGTTCGATTCGCACTTGGCCGTTTTTTTTTTTAGAAAATTATTTTTTTGTTCGAAAGAGTATAGTTCAAAGTTGTTCCCATTGTTAGAAAATTCTTTTTTTATTCGAAAGAGTATACTTCACAGTTGTTTCCATTGTCATCAGGTCAGGATCTGATGATGGGATCGTAGAGAAATCGAGGGAACTCTTCAATTATTATAGCACACCTATAGTCATTTGAGCATTTTTTACAGCAGCTCGAGCATTTGCTCTTGGAAAGGTGGAGGGTAAGTGAAGTCGGTTATTTTTTATTTAAAATTATTTAATATTTATCGTTAATTTTTTGGTACATACTTTAGCAAACTGATTCAAATATGTATATGTAGTCTCCCACCCAATTTGAAATAACATCGGCACTATAGCTCAATTATTATTATTTTAATTTTAAGATCATATAATAAGTTTGTACGATGAAAATGACGTGCAAAAGTGACGTCACGTGAAATGTTGCGTTTATGTATATGGTTACCATACAATTTATTATTATTTTATTTGAGGGCCTGTACCAAGCAGTAGGCATATATGTACACGGTGACTTCTGGGTCAGGACCACTCACTCGGTGACTGATCAACTTCATTGTATGATGAGTATTTTCTCAAAACAGAATTCATCTTTTTCCTATTTTTCAAGTAAAGTTAATCTTAAATTAAATAAATCATGGTTACCCTATGACTTTTGACATACGCTGTAGGAAACGACAAGACGTCACATTGAGTAGGGTGACCAAATCGTATGCAAAAATGTTATTTTTCTACTTATCATCTGAAAAATAATTATCAATATTGGCGATAAAAAAATAATGACCTGACCACCATCATTAAAGTCTGCATCATGCCTTGTTCTCTTGCTCCGCGACCGCGACACCCTGTATAAACTGAAATATCTAAATCAGACTATCGGCATAGCAGTGTGTCACGCATAATCGTTCTATTATGTTACCAGGCTGAAATACAAGCCGCACGTGTCAACCGACTCTTTGATAGTCATTGTTCGGAACTTATAATCATCACGGTTTAGAAATAAAGGAATAAATTAAAATTCAGAAGCGCGGCTCCGTTACCAGCCCATCGCTCTAACAACTGAGTTGCCGACACTTACCTGCGAGTTCGAATCTCGCGTGAGGCAGTAAATATGTCTGTATTTTTTATCTAAACATCGAGTTCGAATCTCGCGTGAGGCAGTAAATATGTCTGTATTTTTTATCTAAACATCGAGTTCGAATCTCGCGTGAGGCAGTAAATATGTCTGTATTTTTTATCTAAACATCGCGTTCGAATCTCGCGTGAGGCAGTAAATATGTCTGTATTTTTTATCTAAACATCGAGTTCGAATCTCGCGTGAGGCAGTAAATATGTCTGTATTTTTTATCTAAACATCGAGTTCGAATCTCGCGTGAGGCAGTAAATATGTCTGTATTTTTTATCTAAACATCGAGTTCGAATCTCGCGTGAGGCAGTAAATATGTCTGTATTTTTTATCTAAACATCATGTATTGTGGTAGGTATCAGAAAACACATCGGCTTTTTTGTTGTTGAAAGAACATAAGTAGTAGGTAATACTTACGAAAATTCACTAACATGAGAAGGGTTACAAGTTAAAACTAAAGCGAATTCATAAAAAAGTTATCATCAGCCTCACAGCATTGTTCCGTCATTTGGCCATGGCTGACAAATTGTTCGAAATAACCAGGAGGTGAACTTCGTATATCTTATAGTCAGATATTCGCATCACATTAAAAGGTGTATCAATTAGTAAAATATATTTCTCAACCTTTGACCGCAAAAGACGTCAAATCACGCGCACGGAAAGTCATACCACGGCCATCCCGTGATAATCACGTCCAAAAGTTGCCTTGCGCGCGCGCTGCCGCTGAGGGCACGATTTTTCCGTCCGATGCTTGGCGGTTAAAGGATTAAATGATTTTTTTTTCTATAAACGATTCTTTTTTCTATTCCTATGTGGAAATCAAATACCTTACCAACGTGACCAGAAATATATGATTATTGTCAAGAGGGCGCTATTATTCTCAGTTATATAGCAACAGTCCTAGAGCGTATTATTCTCTATGGTATAGTCACATCTTGATTTGTTTGCCTCTCAGCTCTGATGTTAATTAAAAAATGTTTCACAGCGAAATAGTTTCATTTCCCGAGCGTATTATTTACAGCAGTTTATTATATACACTATTTACAATGTTTCGCTCTTGAATATGGATAATTTTGGGATTTTTTGTCGTTTATCACTATTATTATTCAAGTAAACCGCCTCGATGACACTTGACAACAGTAACAGCCTATCACATGCACTCACACATGCATGTCATTCTGTCATTAAAATTATTGCCAGTGTAAGAAATTAGTTCCAATGAAAATCTGCAACATGGCGCATGATCATATATTACTGGTCAGGCTTTAGTAAATTAATGATTAATAAAATAAATGACATTTAATTAACAGTATCGACTGACACATAATTAATTTATCACAGTTATATAAACCGAATTACACGAATAAATTTACTAACATCCTTAATTACTTTTATGATCATGATCAATCAACTAATTATTCCGGTGACCAAAATTGGTACTAATGTTTTCTAATAGTTATTCGTGGTATTATGTAGACAGTGGCGCCACTATTATGCGAATATGTAAGTTGGGTGAGACTATTTATAATATAACCAGTCTGAGAGGTGCTTTTCTCACGGATTACATAAAGGTTAGTACACACTGGAGTGATTTGTCGGAGTCGATTTGTGTGAATGTTCGGTATAGCAGCATTCACTGATTAATAACTACAAAAAATAAATCTGCGTATTCAATATTCAACACCAAAACACTTAGCTTATTTGTTGGAAAGGTATTCCGTTCGCATTACTGGCTACACCTAACATGTGTTTTTAAAATGGCTCACTCTTTGTACTAATATGTAGTTATATATCGTCCTATATAGTTAGTTCCTAGTTGCTTTGGTTGTACAAAGTGTATGTGGTATGACCCCTAACAAGCTGATTATACCGCGTAGGGTTGTGGCAAATGGCAAGTAAGAAATATTTTCTTTCAAATTTGCGAATTTTCAATTAATTTAAAAGCGTCGTTTTTTTTTAATTATTTTTAGGAAATAATTATTGGGATAAAAATACATTAATTTGTACCGCTTTCGTTCAACGTTTGTTTGGTAGGTACAATGTACAAATCGTGGACACGTGGTCAAAATCAAAAATAATTACGACCTAAGTCTATCACTGCAGTCCACACATCTTGAACAATTAAGCATCAGCAAAATACATTTTGGAGTTTTTTACTCCCTAGACATCGATAGTCACTGTTCCTAAGATAAACTAAATAGCGATTGTCTACCGTGGCGTAGAGTCTACATAAACAAACTGTTAAAATCACTAAGCGGTTAGTTAACCATAATTTATTTAGTACATGTAAAACTCTTAAGATTTTTAGTGAGTTAGCCCTAACGTATCATACATTCATGGTTAAAAAAACCTTATTAAGTGTTATATTAAATTGATTTATAATATTCGTAACATCCGTTTGTGATTCGCGATGAGTCAATGAACGTGTGCGAATTTGCCGTAACACCATATAAAATCGTTTTATTCGAATGCGAATGTAAAAAAATGTCGCTAATCTTTCGCGCACGCGAATTCAAATATTCGTGACATTATAAACTTATATAGAGGTCATCTTTGTATATGACATCTATATAAGTTTATAATTTATATAGTAGTGTGTCTACTTAAAAAAAAACAAATCAATATATTCATTAAAATAATTTGATTTGTTCTTCAGTTGATTCGTGATATTCCTATAAATGGATCTGCGATGAGTCAACGAACGTGAACGCTTTTGTCATAACACCATATAAAATCATTTCATTCGAATGCGAATGTAAAAATTTGTCGTGAATCTTTCGCGCGCGCGAATTCAAATATTCTTGACATCCCTACTCGTGGATTCTCGATGAGTCAACGAACGTGATCGTTTTTGCTGTCGAACCACATACCTTACTAGGTCATTGCGATATTTATAGGTATGGTGACTAAGGCATACATAATGTATGACATGTGGAGTAAATAGTACAGGTTTAGGCTACCAACAGTCAGTAGCAGAAGTGTCTCAGCGGCCGTGTTGTTCTAAATGATCTTCACACCCCCTTAAGTGAAAAAAAAATTGATGATATTTTTTCCTTCTTTTAGAACCGTTTACTTGAGGTCTATATACTCTGTACCATAGGATATACTGTATGGTTCCGACTTATCCAATCCATAACCAACATTTTTTTTTGCGATGGCAGCGCCATCTGCGTATACCTTTGCGCGTTTAACCTCATTCTCTCACATCTCATGTTATCATCATCTCCCTAGCGTTTATCCCGGCTTCGGCCACGGCTCAATTGAGCAAGAGGTCCACCTGGCAACCTAATCCCAAGAATTGGCGTAGACACTAGTTTTTACGAAAGCGATTGCCGTCTGACCTTCTTATCCAGTTTCCTCATATCTCACGTTATCTCTTATGAAAAAGTATTGCAAATTAGTTTTGAATATCACCTTCTGCGACTGATTGGGACCAGAAGCTTTCAGCAGCGCAGATAATGGTGCTACAAGTTATAAACAGTGATCGGAATTGGTAGTGCCATTTCGCGGGACTTCGGTGCGTAAGCTTAGTATGGATATAGTTTTTAGCCCCGGGATTTGATATGAAAATTTTAAAGTTTGTGTTTGGTTTAAAAAATGTTTTAAAGACAAAAAGCCTATGAAAAATGTGGTTTCAGTTAGATATTGGACGTCAAAAGAAATAGATTGACAATAGAAAATATTGAAAAAAATATGGTTATAATTTCAAAGAAAGTAGTAATTTAATTATGTTTATTTAATATAATGATGCTGATGTTTCGTGTTTTATTTTATGATTGGTAATTGTAATTGTTAAACGCAAGTAATTTTAAATGAATGATGTATTTATTATGACATTTTTTTTTACTTTTGCGTTTTGAAGAAAGTTTTCTATGAGAAATACGAGTCGAAGAATCTCATGTCTTATCCATGTTCTGTACAATGTTTAAGGTCATTCACCCGAAATGGCACTACCTATTCCGATCACTGGTTATAAAACACTGTGTAACAAGCCGATATGGCATCATAACTATCATAAGCGGCATCCTTGTTAGACCGTGTTATGTAACATTTTATAACATCAATGCTGCCCTGTTAAGCCGAAAAGCGTTATCTCAAAATCAAATGCATTTGAAAATGGAATTCTGAGCTGCAAAATTTAAGGCATACATTTGCATTCAACTTTTTTTTGAGAGAGTGCTATTCGGCTTAGAATGGCAGATTGTAACATAAGCGGGCGCGGTGCCCAAAACAATCTGTACGCGCTTTCTTATACCACGACAATGGCAAACAAGCGTACGGTATCATGCGCGTTGCCGATCCTTTAATATAAAGGTTTCGCAATGGCTAAAGAAACAAGAGGGTCGCCCATCATCAACATACTTCATCCTTTTTAGGGTTCCGTAGCCAAAATGGCAAAAACGGAACCCTTATAGTTTCGTCATGTCCGTCTGTCCGTCCGTCCGTCCGTCCGTATATCACAGCCATTTTACTCGGAAACTATAAGACGTATCTTAATCAAATTTAGACATAATTCGTTATGTAGCTAAATTGCAAAAAAAAAATATATGGGGGGCGCTCCACACATGTAACTAACTCAAAAAAAATTGACCAAATATCAACATGTTGCACAAGAATCCATAGGTCTTTAAAAATAACATCGAGGGTTATTTGAACATTTTGTGGTTAAGTTAATATTTTCAGAAATAATCGCTTCGTAAGTCAGTATAAAATTGTGTCCCCCCTGTAACTTTTGAACCGTAAGTCAAAAAATTATGAAAAAATTTAAGAAGATACACTTTTTCACATACTTTCTACGAAAATTATTTTCAACATTATCGGTTCAGCCATTTTTGAGTTATCTCCAAAAAACTTCTTCCATAGGCATCAGATACGACCTTTTGGTATTAGTTTGGTTCTTATGCCATTGAAGGTACGGAACCCTCCATTGTGCGTAGTCCGACACGCACTTGGCCGGTTTTTTAGCTCTCTGGCAACCTAACTCACCAGCAGGACCACAACACTATGAGTAGGGTCTAGTAATATTTGGCTGTGATTTTCTGTAAGGTAGACGTTCCGTCTAGTCGGTATCTGCTCCAGATTTGAGCGAGAAGACATTCGCTGAGCTGAGTATAACCATACATAACGAAATGACATTCGCAGTGACCATACCTCTTGAAACGCTCTTGACGTCTTGCGATAAGTCTTGCCAAGACCATTTTGAACACCTGACCCACGGGTTGGGCTGTATTTCAAATACATGTATTTGAAAAAAGTATTTGAAGTACAAATCCAACAAATTGGCTATATCAGTCACTTAAAATGTGTTAAGACCACCAGCGTCGCTCTCAGCGGTAGAACGCTGTTGCTCTTGGTGTAGCCGAAAACGGTGAGGAGATGATGATGATGATGACGTAATGGAGGCCATAGACAATTTTCCGCCAATCCGAATGTTGTCTGTTTTCGACTGAATCCCACTGAGATCTGGGATTAATTCACCTAATACCACTTAATAAACGGCGGGAAATAGCTGATATTAATTATATTCTTATTATATCACTACTGGTTTGGTAGATATTCCTGAATTACTTTCCAACCTCTCCTTTAATACCCCAACTCTTTGTAAAAGGTACTATCCTCCTATATCCATTAAGTTTTCATCGTCCAATTATAGACGGAACAGTTTACTGTCGCGTGCGAGTAGAGCATTGAACAGCCTGGCAAACGAATTAGACATCGATGTATTTAACTGTAAGATACCTGTTATTAGACACAATATGATGTTAAAATGTTTTGATTGAGAATGCTTAAAAATATTTGTTCACAAACGTTGGGTGCTTTGTCCTGCTTAGCAAAGTATTTTACGTCACACCTGGCCATAATGCGTGTTTTGCCGCACGCTACGCGTACGGTAAAACTCGCATTATGGTAAGGTGGAGACGTAAAATTGTGTACTGGCCACGGGCAGTAAAAAAGAAAGCCCTCTATCGCATATTTACAACCCTCGCCTGCGGCTCGGGTCACAAATACCTGCGATTTCGGGCTTTCTTTCTTTTACAGTCCTTGGTAAGTAATGTACTATTATTTTTATTGTAATTCAGCTTGTCACTTGTGTTTGAAATTTGCCACTCCTGGTTTATACCTAATATTGATTGTTTTATTATGTTTTTATGTTGTATGTTGCTGTGTTCGAGCGTTGTCACTTTTTATTTAAGTAAAACTTGAATGTAATAATCTGTAGCTATAAGTGTGATCCTGTAATTGGCTTTCCATCTCTTATTAATTTGTGCTATTTTGTTTTGATAGCTGTTGGATTGGATCTCCGTATCATAAATAAATAAATAAAATGTGTTGTGTTGTTGTGTATCGCGCCCAAAAATGTATTTCATAAATTGTATTTTGTATTTGAAATACATAATTTTGAACACTATATTTTTTATTTTTAATACCTGGCACCAAAGTAGTTTGTATTTTGTATTTCAAATACATTTTAAAATGTATTAATACAATGGACATAGTATTTTGCCCAACCCTGCCTGGCCCGCATAGCTACGTAGCTTTTGCACCTGTCGTATCTACGGAGGCGCTACTGAAGGGTGACCTTTCAGTAAATCCAATGATGATTGTAATATTCGTTATCTTCGACAATAACAATAGGCAATGAATTCGACCAGCAATAGCTTGCTAGTAAAAATTAGCATAGAAATTGTCGATAAATCCTTTTTTAAATACCAAGACGGTATTGCTACCGTCTACAAGCATACGGCCCGCCTGATCGTAAGAAGTTACCGTAGCCCATCGAGGCCTGCAACTCCAGATGTAACATGCGCGTTGCCTACCCTTTAAGAAACTATACAGTCCTTTTTCTAGTTCTTCAAACCTCATACTGTAGTCGAATTGGGTAGAAGCATTCTTTAGGTTCAAGTAAAGACAATGAACTATATCGTGATCGATTATAGCAATGACAATTATGATTATGCGAAACCACTTATAATGAGCACAAACCAACAAAAAAAATCTTATTATCAGGCAAATTAGCCATGCCATCTGTTTCTATTATTGCGCAACACTGATTAAAACGAGAGTCACCAGATTCATACACAAAATGACCTGGTGCCGGATTCTAATTTAAAAATACATTAACAATACAATAAAAAATACAACCTATCTCAAACATAACTCCAACACACAACAAACATTCAACGAATATTGAAGTTGTATTGGAGTTGCGTTGGAATATTTCTCAAGCAAATTCGGCTATTTCTGATTCAGGGCCGCGATTCGAAAAATAAACACACACACTGGACAGACACAGCTCCAACCCAACTCAAATCAACACTATAACGACATTGACATTTGCTATTCAGTGTGTGTGTTTATTTTTCGAATCGAGGCCCAGATGTTTATGCCGTAGCTGTATTGCGTTGTTAATGCATTGGAGTTGTATTTAAGTTGGGTCGTGTCTATACGTGCTTTAAAGTTAGAATACGGCCCCTGTGCTTACTTATAGTTTTTAATCAAAATTTAACGACCACGACTGTGGCAAACAAGCGTAAAGCCCGCCTGATGGTAAGCAGCTACCGTAGCCTATGGACGGCTGCAACTGCAGAGCTGTCATGAGCGCGATACCGACGTGTTCACGGCTAAAGGGACCAGAAGTTCCTGTCGTCGCCTTTGAGCTCACCGACAGGAACACAACACTAGTAAGGTCTAGTGTTATTTGACTGTAAAGCCTGACCAGAAATATATGATCATGCGCCATGTTGCGGACTTTCATTGGAATTAATTTCTTACACTGGCAATAATTTTGTGCATGATAGGCTGTCACTGTCATTGTCGCGGTTTACTTAAATAATAATAAAGTGTTGAATATTAAATAATAAACGACAAAAAAATACCAAAATTATCCATAGTCAAGAGCGAAACATTGTAAATAGTATATATAATACACTGCTGTAAATAATACGCTCGGGAAATAAAACTATTTAGCTGTGAAACATTTTCAAATTAACATCAGAGCTGACAGGTAAATAAATCGAAATGTCATCATACCATAGAGAATAATACTTTAAGATCTCACATTTTTAAATAACAGCAATTGTTATAGGTATCCAATAAAGCAAAGAAATAGAGTTAAATATTTGTTCATAATGTTATTTTGTTCCTATAAATACATATTTGGATTTTGCATAGAACTTGGCACTCATTTAGATCTCCATTCTTTTTCCGGCGAAGCCCACAGCCAAGCATAATTTTTGTATTGAACTTGGCTCTCTTTTTTTACATTTATGTTTTTGGTTCCCACCAAACAATCCCTTACATTATACGACTCGTTTGGCACTACTTTCTCCCAACAGAATTTTACAAAAAAAAACATTCTGTACGACCCCGGAAACAAAAGCAGTAGGCAAGCAACTAACTATAAATCTAAATATATAAAAGAAGAAACTGACTGACTGACTGACTGACTGATTGACTGACTGACTGACTGACTGACTGACTGACATATCAACGCACAGCCCAAACCGCTGGTTCCAGAGATTCCAAATTTGGCACGTAGGTTCCTTATAAGCTCTAGGGAAGCACTAAGAAAGGATTTTTCAAAATTCACCCCCTAAAGGGGTAAAATGGGGGTCCAAATTTTGTATGGCGAATCAAGATTTGCTAGACTATTTTATTCGAAACTTCACAGGAGTATTCCTAACGATAAATGAGTAAACACGTGTTTCAGGTTTTTTGAAAATTCAACCACTAAAAGGGGAAAATGTGGTCACAAAGTCTGAAAATCAACATGGGTATCGTATCCTTTTTGAGTAAGTACTTATAGTACGCGGGCGAAGCCGCGGGAAAAGGCTAGTTGCATTATACATCATTTGGCACTACTTTCCCCCAACAGAAACTTCTGGCTATGATATAATCAAATTAATTACATAATTTCCCATAATATTACATCAATTCCAGAACGCTATGATTTGTTTTCTTCAAGTTATTTGCATTCTTTGACCTCCACCACTTTACAGCTGCCAGATGTCCGGATCTAGAAATAAGCACGTATAGCAAACTAACTAGAGGGGTTTCGTTGCTCTCATTATTGTGTCATATCTTACGTGGCTAGCTCACCGTCTATTATTTATTATCTGAGCTACGATTCGACATGGCATAACTGACAGTCGCTTGCGAGACAACTATGATATCACACTTTTGTGACAGTTGAAATTTGGGGTGGAATCACTCAAGAGTGATTTCTAAAATGGTGGCCATAGCCATAAACAAAACGCTCTAGCGAGACCTACTACTACTGACGGTTAGGTGTGGACACGTGTAGACAGATCGATATCACTATATCCACTAGCGATACAAGTGTGACATCCACGTCTCACAGTTTTGCATGTCGAATCGAGCCCTGGTTTCCTCGCTCACTTACATACCTAATCATTTTACTAACACAAGCCAATGTGTCACGGCAACAAATCATAGTATTCATTTATCAAAATGGCCGTACCAGTCACGTATATTGACATTTATATGCACTCTGCAAATAGAATTAGCTGTAATAACTGGCATACCGAATTAAACATGATTTATGTGATGTAGCCTTTATTTGCACAGTGTCAAAGGTTATAATCCTATGATCCTAGTTATCTGAAATAAACATATTTTGATTTTTTTTTTTTATAATTGCCTGAACTAATCAGGAATTTAATTCTAGTTTATTATACACGCGTATTTGCATTTTATATACAGCAGCAGGTGGCGATTATAATTTAAAAATACATTAACAATACAATAAAATAAAAATACAACCTATCTCAAACATAATTCCAACACACAACAAACATTCAACCAATATTGAAGTTGTATTGGAGTTGCGTTGGAATATTTCTCAAGCAAATTCAGATATTTCTGATTCAGATGTTTATGCCGACTGTGCCGTAGCTGTATTGCGTTGTTAATGCATTGGAGTTGTATTGAAGTTGGACCGTGTCTATACGTGTTTTAAAGTAATACGGCCCCAGAAGTAGCAAAACGGGCGAGATGTCGAAAATGA
This sequence comes from Pammene aurita, assembly GCA_947086415.1. NCBI lineage: Eukaryota > Metazoa > Arthropoda > Insecta > Lepidoptera > Tortricidae > Pammene > Pammene aurita. The sequence goes on from OX352298.1 coordinate 3,480,714, forward strand.
ACTGAGCGCAACTTTATTTTCAACCGACTTCAATTTCAAAGGAGGTTCTGAAGTCGTCGGGATTTTTGTTGTTTTTAGGGTTCCGTAGCCAAAATGGCAAAAACGGAACCCTTATAGTTTCGTCATCTCCGTCTATCCATCCGTCCGTCCGTCCGTATGTCATAGCCATTTTACTCGGAAACTATAAGACGTATCTTAATACAATTTAGACATAAGGTGTATTTTGTATGCCGCTATTTATGTGGTTAAATTGCAGAAAAAAATATTTTTAGGGGGGCGCTTCATACATATAACTAAATTAAAAAATAAAACAAATATCAACATGTTGCACATCAATCGATAGGTCTTTAAATATAACATTGAGGTTTCTTTGAAGATTTTGTGACCCTTTAAGCGCCATTGTCTGATATATGGGACAAAATGACAACGTAATTGACACCTTCACAAGTTAAGTTTTTGACGTACGGCGGTTAAAAGGTTAGGGGAATATTTTCAGAAATAAGCACTTCAGTCAGAAAGTCAGAAAAATTGTGTCCCGCCCGTAACTTTAGAACCGTAAGTCCAAAAAATATGAAAAAATTTGAGTAGATGCGCCTTATCACATACTTTCTACGAAAATTGTTTTGAACATTATCGGTTAAGCCATTTTTGAGTTATCTCCAAAATACTTCTTCCATAGGCATCAGATACGATCTTTTGGTATTAGTTTGGTTCTTATTCCATTGAAGGTACGGAACCCTCCATTACACTTGCACTTGGCCGGTTTTTAGGGTTCCGTAGTCAACTAGGAACCCTTATAGTTTCGCTTTGTCTGCCCGTCCGTCCGTCCGTCCGTCCGTCCGCGGATAATCTCAGTGACCGTTAGCACTAGAAAGCTGAAATTTGGTACTAATATGTATATCAATCACGCCGACAAAGTGGTAAAATAAAAAGTGGAAATTTTTTTTTTATTAGGGTACCTCCCCTATACGTAAAGTGGGGAGTGATTTTTTTTTTCATTTCAAGCCTAACGTGTGATATATTGTTGGATAGGTATTTAAAAATGAATAGGGGTTTCCTAAAATCATTTTTCGATAATGTAAATATTTTCGGAAATATTCGCTCCAGAAGTAAAAAAATATGCGTCCCCCCCCCTCTAACTTTTGAACCGTAAGTTTTAAAAATATGAAAAAAATCTCAAAAGTAGAACTTTATAAAAACTTTCTAGGAAAATTATTTTGAACTTGATAGGATGAATAGTTTTTGAAAAAAAATTACAAAATAATTTCTGAACTAAGTTTGTAATTTAACCGCATAAGCAGGTGTTTATTGTACCTGTAATTTCTACAAAATTACAATGAAATGACGTGCTTTCAAATAAAGTAAAAACGGTGAAAATCGGTTCACGCAATAAAGAATTATTCCATAAAAATCATCTTCCATACTTTAAGCTCGCGCGCAATAGTTTACTTAATTTGCCGATAGATGTCGCTGTACGTGGAACTCTCATATCATATCCTACATGGCGGTGTTATTAACTCTTAAGTGGGGACACTTACTGTGACGGACGGAAAACTACGGAACCCTACACTGAGCGTGGCCCGACACGCTCTTGGCCGGTTTTTCTGATATATTTATGTATGTTCGCCTATTATTTGAAGATGGCTGGACCGATTCGAAAAATATTTCTTTTGTTTGAAAGGGTATAGTTTACAGTTGGTCATCAGGTCAGGATCTTATGATGGGATGGCATTTGGTCATGGAAAGATGGAGTAACCTGAGTGAAGGCGGTTCTTTTCCCTCTAGAATATTATAGACAATCTTGTATGTAGAAAGAAAGCAAAACTTGAATAAACGGTCGCATGTTTTATGCGTTGTAAAACATGAATGTAAATGTGATAAACATATTGCATTTATTTATTAAGCTGAATCGACCACAAAGAAAATTATAATTTTAAATTACACTAAGAAATTTGTTCCACCTGTGAGCATAAAAAAAACAATTTGATTACTCGACTCGTTACAAATACATATTGATTATATAGAGATAACTGTCATATCGTTACCTTTTAAAAACCTGCACAAATTACCTCTAATTTTTTTGCATTACGAAAGTTTAGTGCAATAGTTTAGTGTGCGGTGGAGGGTTTAGTAGATAAGTTTAAGTTACATACCTACCTATCAAGTACCTAATAAGAATAATAAGCTTACGTTAATTAACAGGAGCCTCGTCTGCCAACAAACCATTCTGTGGTTTGGCAGAAGAACATATTATTTGTATATAGTGTAAGCGAAATGTGAATAAACTTTTTTTTTTATATATACTAAGTTATGACTTATAATAATATATGCTGTGTAAACAAATCCAAACTGGATTCCTCAGCTATGTTCATATTTTCCGAAAATTCTAGTTTATTTGGGGGTAGTACAATCAGCAACACTCTTAACGGTAAATAGGTGGACCTTATTACAAAAGGCATAAGGTCCTTCGATGGGCAGTTAACAGTGAGGGCGATGGTGCGTCAGAATTTCCGATGTACCCGCTACCAGTGGCGTCCATAAACCCCAGTTTTCACCGGCTTGCTTAATGATCAGAAAGTTGAGCGCTTTTCCTAAAGTTCACTAAAAAGGAATGCTTCATTAGCTCAGGCTTGTCCACGAATCAAAGAGAGCTCAAAGAGGAGGCAGTGTGTCGACAACGGGGGACTCACTTGGCAAGTTGGCACTTTTACCGTGAACACAGTAAATCACTGTTTCTGTTTCCGAAATATTACGCAATGTTTTTTGTTCTATAGATAGATAGATAGATTCATTTGTTTCTTGTAGAAAACCACACAGTATTTTACATCATAAAATGAAATGGATTCACTAAAAGATCGTCGCTTACAATACAATAAAAAAATAATCAATCAGAAAAATGTACAGAAAAAAAAATGTACAGAAAAAAAAATGTCAGTGAATAAATATAAAGGATGTCAACAGGGATTTTGTGGATGTCTACGTGTCTAGAGATTCTAGGTAGTGGTATATAAATATTAAAAAATAAAATAAAAATGTCAAAACCTAAAACAAAGTTGTTATTGTTATAATATAGTTTCTATCTATTTTGGTATTACTTCTTTCCAATTCAAAAATATATCCACCCATTAAAAGCTGCCAGATTCCCGGATCTAGCAATAAATATAGTAAATATTGCAATCTTACTAGATGGGTTTCATTGCTCTCATTATTGTGTCATATCTGACGTGGCCAGCTCTTAGACCATTTCGTATTAAAGCGTCGGCAACGCGCATGTAACCCTTCTGGAGTTGCAGGCGTCCATTGGCAACGGTAGCTGCTTACCATCAGGCGGGCCATGGCATTTCCTTACAGTAGTCGTGAAAGGCACCATAACGGGTCGGCCCACTCGGCCCTCAAACTCACTCGTGTTTTTTAAGCGGTTGGAAAACCTCTCTAACAATGATTAATATTTCTACGTATATACTCGCGCTAACAATTCTTCCCGTGTTGCACAATTACATATGTTTTATGCATAGACATAAACAAAAAGGAAGAAGAGTGACGTTCATAGTAAACAAAACTGAAATGTGTTCCAGCACCTACACACTTGTAAAATGCCACACACTGCTATAATGTATGTGCATCATAGGCAAAAGAGATAAAACTATAAAGTTAACACGGGTATGCAAGCGAGGCCTCCATATTTTGCGCATTGCACAAAGTGTGACTGAGAGACTCTGCCACACGACTAATTCAATATAGGTTCCGGAACCTATATTTGATGGCACACAATCGAGCGCCTGGTAGCATATCTCCCTTTTTGTATAAATCAATGGTTTTATGAAAATTATTAAGTAAACATTATAAAATTTACGTTAATATTTTTGTCCTTGAGTACTATTGAACAATAATGTAGGTAAATCATAACTCATAAGTGTAGGTACATATGTGTTACTTTCTGCAAGATTAATCTGTGTGAAAAAAGGAATATTTTTATTAAGTGTAACACCAAACATTGCACTTACTTATTGACATAATGTAATTCCGTGGCTTTTATTACATTTTGTAAAATTATAAGTGCCCTTTTTTACCACGCAAAAAAAGGCTTTTAGGGTTTATAGGTATATATTTTTATTTTTGTAGCTTGCGTTGCGCGGCATCATGTCAGTGATTCAAGACAAAATGTCTGATTTCAAGTGACGGTCACTTAGGCGCATGACACATTTGAGCAGAATTCAGCTATTTATAGGCATCATAGAAAAAAGTAGGAAATTTGTCTATGGTAGCTGAGTTTTTGTATGGAAGCACAGACAATTTTCAGCCGGATATCGGTTTTCCGGCTATTTTTCTCAATGGTAGCTCAATCTCGCGCTGAATTCTGCTAAATGTGTGAGCGCCTTAAACTCATAGCGAAATATGTATATTTCTCAGGGATTCTCCTACTATTTTTCCTCAAATGGTGGTGTAACATAATATCGCAAGTTGATTTGAACCTACCTGCGTCTAAACTAGAATTTATAATTGTACGGAGTGACTTGACAAGTCAACAAACAGAAATGTTGCCCCAATTCGGCCAGTGCTGTTCTTATCGATATTTTTATTTAATTATTAAGGGTTCTACAAACGCCGCGACTTATCGGTTGCGATATTGTCGCTGCAACTTGATTAAGGCTTTAAGGCTGAAGAATGCTGCAACATGATGTGGAAAATACGATACTTTTACGGAATGACTGTTACTTGTTGATAAAACTATGCGGTACGCGACAAATCAATGTCAATTTATAGCTTCTGTACATCCTATTGGAGACAATAATAATTTCTAAAGGCGGCTACTCATACACCTGCCGTAGGGTTGATACCGGGCGCATGGCTTAGTGAATTCAACCAACCGGAGCGGCCATGTTTTTTTTTAATACCACGACGGTGGCAAACAAGCATACGGCCCGCCTGATGGTAACAGCTACCGTAACCTATGGACGCATGCAACTCCAAGGGAGTCACATGCGCGTTGCCGACCCTTTACAAAAAAGAGGATTAAATGTGTTGATGGCTAAAGGAACAAGAAGGTCCCTCATCGTCAACACACTGGGTCCTCTTTCAGCTCTTATATGTCTCTCATTTTCTATACAAAAAAAGTCTGCCGATTTTTGCGGGGGAGGCGAACGTCAAATGTATTCCAGGCCACGCCACGTCAGATAAACGTCAGTCTGTACAATAAAGTCCAAGCGCATGGCGGTCGGGCCAATATTGGGATTTCTCTACACACATGCCTGCCGTTCAGTTTGTGAGTGAATATCTTGCTGAACGCACGTCTCTAAAATGGCGCCAGAGGTAGCTTAGAGTGAGGAATAGGACATAGGATACTTAACTACTTTTTAACCCGAAAAAAAAAACTTTTTCAGAGGGCCACACGATAGCCGAATTCTATGCGGACGAATAATTATCTTCATTATCTTTGGGGGAGGCCTATGTTCAGCAGTGGACGTCTTTCGGCTGATATGATGATGATGAATAATTATCTAAGTATCTTTTCGTCTATTTTAGAAGTAGTTAAGTAGGTATTTTTGAGAAATATCGTCTTCTGACTGTTCGTAAATATCGTTACGTTTTGTTGTTATTACTCGTAGAAGTGTTGAATTGAATTATTAAGTGATGTTGCCTCGGATTACGGATTCCTGTGGAAGTGCAAGAATTAGAGCCAGAACAATGTTCATCCAAAACGTCGCCTCCATAATAAAGAGCTCAAGTTATAGAAACTATATAATAGTAGTCCGCCTCGAACTGAGAACTCGCGATTTCCTTGTAAATGCATTGACCAATATAACAAGACTCTAATGATGATTGTTTTGCGCCTTCTAGCTCCATAACCCATTGATCGATCCTGCTCATATACGAACTCTAAAATTATATTGATTTCTGCTATAACCCCAATAAATTTCATACAGATTAAAAAAAATGTAACTACAGTTACCGAAACAACTATTCAAAATCAAAAAGCCATCGAAATGCAGCGATGTCCAGGTCCGTTTCCGTTTCATTCGAAGCTGTCTATAACTTCACTTCGCTTAGGCTCCGCTCGTTCGACGAGATAGAAAAATACGTATATGATATGTTGTATAACATAACTATACGATTTATCAGCGGCAACGTGTGTCAAAACTTTTGTCTGATTTGAATATTGTAGCATTTCAGGCTGTTACATGATAATTTAATTTCCTAACGTTAATGGATCCTTTAAATGGAATCGTATTGGTAGTATTCAGTACAACATTACACTTTTCGATACTTTTTATCGACATATACCCATGACTATTTTATTTTTGCTATTCCAGGCAACATTTGAACTGTCAGTCATGTGTCAAGTCACTTTTTATAATTAGAAATTCAACCGTAATAACCGTATCGATATGATAATTTGCAATCGAAAATAAATAAATGTGTTTTTGATAAAGGAACTTTTGCTAGACTTTATATTTATGATTAAAATATCATACACAATAATATAAATATGTAAAATAAAAAATAAATTCAATTCAATTTGTAATAATAATTTTTTTTCATACAGTTTTCTTTTTAAGTTATTGTTTACTTCTTCGTAACTACCTATGTATGTACCGTCTATCATACCTTTTTTTATCAATAATATTGTTATTTCTATTTCACAGATACTTATACAATTTAGGCACCAATATTTTTTTTTTTTTATAAAAAAATTATTTGATAAGTAATTTACATAAATATTACTCTCAGTTGTATAGGGTGATTGTGCTAGTTTTCGTCCACTCTTGTCAGTTTTCCGTCCATGCTTATTTACATATATGTTTATCTTCAAGTTTTTCCGAAAATAAAATCTTAAAACTAAAAAATCTACGAAAGAATAAACTATAAATATAAAATATGTTGACCTTAAAAAGTTTTTCCCATTTATTTGCAGTAGTTCCATCAAGTGGACGGTAAACTGGACCAGGACGGGAAACTAGCACAATTACCCTATGAAGAAACTTTTTTTTCCAAGCTGAACTAGTATCAAATTTTTTTTTCATTCTACTGAAGAATTTTCAGTATGTACCTACCTACAGTACATATTAAACAAATCAGTTAGTTTAATTTCGCATCTTAAAAAAACTAAAACATGTTTGTTAGATTTCATTTCAAAATAACGGTTCTCATTTATCATACCCACGTAAAAAAACGAATCACTTCTAAAACACAGAAACTAAATCTCATCAAAATAAACGCGAAATAAAAGGCACTCACCAATAAAACATAACACGATTCCAAGTTCAAATTCAAGCCGCGTCCGCGAGAACCGTTACACGTCCGCACACACTGTCCGCCGAACCGCACTGAAGTATGCAAGCGATGCACTGGCGCGAAATTAACCGAATAACATTTGTTTTTTTTTAATTATATGGCTTTAACTACAAGCTATTAGGTTACATTGTATTATGGAACAGCGTGTGTAACGTTTTTAATTACAGTAACGATAATAAATAAACAGGTGGATTGTAAGTGGTGTATGTAACGGTCTTTTGTTATTTGGTACCCTAAAAGTTAGAGACTGTTTACTATAGATATATATGGATTTTAAATATTCAAAGCATAACATCAATATTATCAAGATTTTTATACGATTGTTTTAGCGCCAACTAAACATTCTTTCACGCGTTTATCCAAATTTTTTTAAAGTATTATATGGTTTTGACACTTAAACTGCCCATTAATTTATTGGATTACATTCAAAGAAGAACAAATCAAATTATTTTTAATAAATAATTTGATTTCTTTATTTACTTTTTCCTTTGTACATCTATATAAATTTAAATTTCATATAATTTTACAGTATTACGGTAATTCTTAACTGCCTAGTAAACCTTTATTGCCACGGGGTCTTAAAATTCTCAATTAAATGGTAGGTATATATGACTTAGTTATATAATGCTAACAGTTTATTCTTATAAGTACATCAACGATAACATTTTTCCATTAATGTTTCATTCAATACATCTGCTATGTATTACAAAGTAAATTGTAAAGTAAGCGAAGTTCGTTAATAGTACATTACTGCAGAGACCAGTAAGTAAGCTTTCCTGGCTGAGTATTTAGTAGCCGTCCGAGTCGAAGACGAGGACGGCTACAATACGAAGCCAGGTAAGCTGATTACCAGAGCTCGGATTTTTCACGGCAAAACAAAACACTAGCGTAATTTAGCCAGTGCTTGAAATATTATTTTATCGATATCGATAATTCAGAACTAGAAGAAATAAAAGTCACCAAATAAAATTAATATGTAATAAAACTAATAAAAACATTTGTATAAAGTTACTATATATTAGAAACAGACGCAATTTCTTCTTCAAAATCTACGTCAGTACACACAGCAGCACAAGACATTTTATTTGGGTAATAGTGATAGGAGTAGATGATCATTATCTTTTCAACATTCTCTGGGAGTAAACAGTTGCGTTTATCACTATAAATCCATTTATGTACACTAAATGTACGTTCAACTTCAGTTGACGTCAAGGGAGCAAATTTATAGAATTCATTATCAGTTCGGGTAATATTTTCAGATATGTCTCTTAAAATTTCGTAATCAGGATTTCGTTCGAGCACGGCTTCAAATTTACGTATCACTGGTAAAAGTTTACTCCAGTTTACGTAGCAACGAACAGTATCCAGAATGAGGAAGGATTCCGCAATGGATAAAGTCGAACATTGCAATTGTTCTATTGAAGAGGCTATTACTTCGTAGTTGTCGCGAATGAAATTTAACTCCGGTCGTAGTTTGCGTGTTTGAAAACATTTTTTTGCAGCTCTTATAGCAGCCGAGTCATTAGCAAGTATGGAGACGACATCACGTATTTGCTCATAGTATTGAGCGTAATATACCGCAGCAGATATCCAAGTTCCCCATCTGGTGATAATTGGCTCGGGAGGTAGGGGAATGGACGGATATTTTGCCTTAAAAAGGCGTACACGCTCTGGAGATTTTAGGAATATCTTTTTGACATTCGATATCAACCCATCCACACCTTTGAAATTATCTCGCACTTCTTCGACAACCCGGTGCAGACCATGAGCTAAACACGTAATGTGTTTCATACGAGGAAACGTTGCTTTTAAAATACGACCGGCTTTAAGCATATATGCGGCACTATCTGTGCAAAGTAAATAAAAGCAAATTGTTTACGTTGTCATTGAAAGAATTTTGAAACAAAAATTTTAATTGGTTTATTATTAGGTTTGCTATTGTTTCCCCATTTACCTTCTCTAAAACCTTCGACCCCAAAAGATAAAATTGCTTAGAACAATTTTTTTGCAAAGACCGAATCACCACGTTTGTCACACATTTTCCCATGAAATCTGGTGTTTCGTCTATAGATATCCACAAATAATTGGTTTTGTTTACCTCTCTTATACCCTGTATAGTTTTTTTGTACACGAGATTTAAATAAATTTTTCGCAGGGTCGATTCGTCCGGTAAAGAAGTCATAGAGCAGTCGCAACATAAATACTTGTTAAAAAAATGACGAAAATTATTGTTGTTGACTGTTGCCCATGGTATGTTGCATGAAATAAGAAAAATAATTAAATCGAAATAAAATTGATGTTTCCTATTTGGTTGCCCCGAACGGTAATTGTGGCGGTTGCTTTTCACATGATTCTCAATATTGCATTTCTTCAGTTTTAGATGCATATCGCACATAGAGCAGTATATAGTGGAGGTCACTTCATTGTAGACTAACTCAGGGTGATTTTCAATCCACGTTTTGATCCGATCTTGTACATTACTCATTTTTGTATTAATTGATACCTTGCAATATTAAGTTATTATACGTATATCCAACACGTCGGATTCAATGCGTTGCGAAATAAATAATACCTAGATGCAATTTACGTTTTATACGTAATGAAATGACAGTTAAAGTGTGAATGTCATATGTCATGTGAGATGAAATTTGCAGTCGTTTCTATCATTTTAAATGAGGTGGTATAGTTACTTCGTTCTAAGTTGTACATGCAGACCTACCTCTTTGTTGCTCGACTATGGCAAAGCTAAAATGAAAAGTTATTTTATTACTTATACAGGATGTCCGGTAATTAATGCACAACCTTCTAACCCCCAGTAGGTCACCTTAGACTGGTCAAAAATATTGATTTTGAGCTCTAGTAAGTCTCCTGTTTTTCGAAATTTTCGCACGTTTGTTAGTTTTTAAATTTTGACATTCACACTGATAGGTGTACCATCGAATAAAAAAAGAAAAAATGTACTGAGGCAATACCTGTCATATACTCTAGTAAGACTCGATAGGTGTCGATAAAATAATATTTCAAGCACTGGCTAAATTACGCTAGTGTTTTGTTTTGCCGTGAAAAATCCGAGCTCTGCTGATTACGGTCGAAGCATGTATAGTGCTTTTCTCAAACATGTAAGGAAATAAAATTACTTGTTTAGTGCTTCAGTTACTGGCTGAGTGATTTAATGTTGTATGAAAATCCTTTACGTACGTCGCGCTGAACCTGCCTTGGAATAGAGTCCCTACTGGTCTCTAATTACTAACGTAACAGGAACATTTCCGAGCATGTTTGAGAAAAATTCTATTTTAATTTGAAATGTCAAAGTCTACCCTAGATGGGAGGAATCCATCGACATATTATATTTCAAAGTATGAGGCAAATTAAGTGACCGTTTTGTAAGTTACATTTAATTGGTTTTTACTTTGTTGTAACTGGTTTGAAAGCTACCTACATCTGATAATTGTTATAACTTTAGTGTATGGTTATTACTTTGGTGCATTTTGGCGTAAATTATTAACGAATATCTTTTAACCTAAACTGGGTTCGCCAAAAAAATTCATTTTACTCTATACTCTGTATCTTTAGGTATTTAAATAAAAGTAAATAAGATCTACCCTCAAATGGCTCCTTATGCCAGTTGAGGGTAGATGAAAACATTACACGATCAAATAATATTGGTTAAAGCCAGGTCGTTAAGTGACAGATCCAGGCAGTTTTGTATTTGATTGGTTAACCAATAAAAGTTATAACTACCCGAAAATGTAAAAATTGTTTGTTTACTTTTATTTAAATACCTAAAGACATAGAGTTTGTACGTTATGTACGAATAGCTATACATTTGACGTTGCCCTCCCCTGCAAATATTGGCAGACAGTTGTGTATAGAAAATGACAGACATTGTTTGGTCGGTTGAATTTTCTAAGATATTTCGCGGTAAGACGTCTGACTTTAAATCCGAAAGTCTCGGGTTCAAACCCCGGGCTCGTACCAATGACTTTTTCTGAACTTATGTACGAAATATACTTTGATATTTACCAATCGCTATTCGGCGAAGGAATACATCGTGAGGAAACCTGCATACATCCGCGGAGAAATTCAAAGGTGTACATATGTGAAGTCCCCAACACGCTTTGGGCCAGCGTGGGGAATATAGCCTAATCCCTCTCGTGTATGGGAGGAGGCCTGAGCAGTGGGACGTATATGCTAACATATTATTTTTATATTTCGGCGGCGACAACTTGCATTTACAATAAACAATATTTTAATAATTATAAACTTATTTTTACAGTTTTAACTTTAATTTTCAGAACCCACTCGTATCGCATGCGGGTACGCATTAACACAAAAATAAATAAAACATGAAAGGGCATACGCAAATATAGAACGTGCACATGTGCAGTGTACAAACATACACATAGGTACTCGTACAGTTACTTATGTACAGTAAACGTTAAAGATATGTTATAATTTGCTCCTTATTGCTAAGGAGTAAGGTGTAAAATTGTAAACATAGCTTTGTCGTCGACTTACTACATATTATTGTTGTGAACATTTAAACACCATAATAATTATGAAGGCTGCGCAAATCGCGATTCGATACGCAAGATCGTCCATGAGCACATTCAGACTCGTACAATCTGATCTTGAATTGATATTTGAGAGACGCAGGTAACGAAATTTCGATTTTCTATTGTTTGACTTCAAAATTTGGTAAGCAGAAGTGAGATGGTCTTGGATAATGTGGTGTCAAATCTGGTTCAAATGTTCAATGTCATAAAGTCGCTTCGTATTTTGAACAATCGAGACATTACAAAGCACTTTGGAAACACGACGGATACATTTAACAAAACAGCAGTAAGTAGACAAACTATACTTATGAACAGTGGTTCTTAACCTTTCAGCGTTAAGAGACCACTTGACAAACTTTTTAGGAAGGGACCACCAACTTTTTGGAAGTAAATAGACCACCATATTGAATAAATTTATATCTATCTATCACCATTTTGAATAAATGGCACCTAAAAGTTTTTTAAGGTGGACCGGTTTGTTCTAAAAATTAAAAATTAAATAACTAACTGTTGTTAATCACCTTAAGCTTATTTAAAAGTACTTATTTAATGGTATACTAATTTCCTAGAAAGACATCAGTTTACGGAAATATTCGCCTCTTTATTTATTGTTAAATAAATTAAAACATTAAAATTCTCTAAATATGCGTCATGGCACTTAACACTGTGTTGTTTGTGATAAATAAAATATCTCATAGCATGTAACACTTTTTTGGTTAATATTCTGCATTAAACTTTATTTTGTATAAATCAATCAAGTGCCTAAACTCATATATAACGTTGCTTTTTCGTTTTGCAATAATAACTTAAAAACAATTTTTTTTAATTATAGATATGCGAATTAATAAAGTACTACAATAAGAACAATTAATTTGGATTTTTTTTAATGCATGTATAGCATTAAAAAAAATCCTAATGAATTAATACGGTAGATTTTCTACAAAAAGTGATTATCGTAATCGTGTGTTAACATACTTGAAACATTCTTGACATTATAAAAGAGCGTTTCACGTTATTAAAACAAGTTAATGGGACTTCTTAACGCATTATTGCAAATACGGTTTGTTTGTTTTTTTCAATATTTCTGTACTTTAAATCACTTCGGTCATTTTTACAAAACGTAGATCAGTGAACAAGCTACAAAATGGCATTCAAATCAGTGTTTTTATGGGTTAACACATTGCTTATCAGCATCCAAATATCAGTGTCGAATAGAGTTAACCATAACAAAAGGTAGTTAACTTTAATTCGTAGACCACTTCAGGTGCCTCCAGGGACCACAGGTTAAGAACCAATTGACTTGAGGATCAATGAAAACAGATCACTATACGAAGTGATTTTCGAAAAGTAACCCGTTTTGATTGTATACCAATATGAATAATTGAATTTCATCGATATTAGGTAACTAATAGGAGGCGAAAATGTAGAATCATGTTTGAGGGAACCTTCCTGTGGCAGAAATGCATCACTTTCAGACCACTATAGAGATAAACAATGACTCGCTTTCAGGGCCGATTCGACATGGCATAAATGACAGTCGCTTACGAGACAACTATGATATCACATTTTTGTGACAGTTGAAATCGTGGTGGAATCACTCAAGAGTGATATCTAAAATGGTGGCCATAGCCATAGACAAAACGCTCTAGCGAGACCTACTGACAGCTTGACAGTTAGGTGTGGACACGTGTGGACAGGATGGATATCACTATATCCACTAGCGATACAAGTCGACATCCACATCTCACAGTTTGGCATGTCGAATCGCGGCCCTGATTAACGATATATGTATATGTTATGGTATCATATGTTAAGATCATCCTGTAGGTAATGCTCAATTTAATTGTTACATAGATGGGATTGGGCCGGCCATGTTTATAGCATTCAGCCACAGAGGTAAAATAGTGGATGCCACAATAATGCCACATGAAGGGTGAGGGGTGGGTAGGCCCAGCAGGAGGCCTTTACCCAGCAGTGGGATACACTTTAGACTATTAATAAATAAATTTAGTAGTTGTTATGAGAAAATGTGTGACAATCACGACCATAGGCGAGTGATTGATTCTTTTTATAAAAGTATCATCGTATCTCTCTCTGAGGCTGCCTGTGACGGTCGTGACGCTGTGTCAAATATTCGTGGTAAGAGCAAAGCTGGGTGGAACGAGTACATAAAGGATGCGCACTCGCAGGCTCGTCGAAGCTTTCTTAATTGGGTTAGTTATGGTAGGCCGAGGTCGGGTCCGGTATATGACGTAATGGTAACCACCAAAAAGTTTTTTAAGTCTAAACTGAAGTTCTATCAGAATAAAGAGGAGCAAACAAAAATGGATAAACTCGTTAATTCTCATAAATAAAAGAACTTCAACGCTTTTTGGAAACAGACTAACAATATGAAACCTAAGGCGAGTCTCCCAGTGTGCGTGGGTGGTTGTGACAGTCATAAAGACATAGCCAATTTGTTTGAACATCAGTTTAAGATAAAGCCAAGACTTTCCAGTGATGTCCAGGGTCTAGATGCTGATGCTGACTGTGCAAATCCCCCGATTCACATTACAGCCAAAGATATTGCTTTTGTGATAAAAAAAATGTCTCGAGGGAAATCTCCAGGGCACGACGGACTCAGCATAGAGCACCTGTTACATGCCGGCCACCACATACACAGGCTACTAGCTATGCTTTTTACCTTTTGTTTGGGACATTCCTACTTACCAGAAGAGCTTTTAAAAACGATTGTTGTACCAATAGTAAAAAATAGAACTGGAGATGTGTCGGATGTCAACAACTATAGGCCTATCTCCTTGGCCACAATTGTAGCGAAGGTTCTTGACGGTGTGCTTGAGAGTCATCTCGGTAGATACGCAGTGCTAGATGAAAGACAATTTGGCTTTCGAGCGGGCCTGTCTACTGAAAGTGCCATTTTAGTCTTGAAGCATACCGTCAGGTACTACACTGACAGGAGGACCCCCGTTTGCGCTGCCTTTCTAGACCTTTCAAAAGCCTTCGACCTAGTGTCGTACAAGAAACTATGGGAGAAGTTGCGCGAAACGGGTCTTCCTGAAGAACTAGTGAGACTGTTCAGCTACTGGTACAACAATCAGCAAAACTTTGTTAGGTGGGGGATGTCGACTTCAGATGGCTATAAGGCTGAGTGTGGAGTAAGACAAGGGGGACTTACATCTCCATTATTGTTCAACATTTATGTTAATGAGCTGATCGCTGAGCTTAGCAGTACCATGGTTGGCTGTTCGATCGGTGGTAAGATGGTGAACAATATCAGTGACGCCGATGATATGGTGCTGCTAAGTCCATCGATCAGTGCTATGAATAAACTGTTGAAAGTATGTGACACATACGCTGAGTCTCATGGCCTCCTCTATAATTTAAAAAAGAGTGAGACGTTAGTATTTCGCGCTGGTAATAAGACCTTGCCTATGGTGGAGCCGGTGATACTTGGCGGAGTGGCTTTGAACAGAGTGGCCACATTCAAATACTTGGGACACATAATCAAAGAAAATATGAAGGATGATGCGGATATTGAAAGGGAACTCAGAGCACTGGCAGTAAGAGCTAATATGTTGATTCGCAGGTTTGCACGTTGTACAGTGGGAGTCAAGAAAACACTGTTCATGTCGTATTGCCAATCATTCTACACGTGCAGCCTGTGGATCAACTACACAAAGCGCGCTTACAGTGCTCTGCGTGTCCAATTCAATAACGGTTTCAGGATGCTGTTGGGGCTGCCACGCTTTTGTAGTGCGTCAGGCATGTTTGCGGAAGCACGAATGGACGACTACCATGCCATAATGAGAAAAAGAATCGCCTCTCAAGTAAACCGCCTGCGGGCGAGCTCCAACAGCTTGCTGACCGACATAGCGGACAGATGGGACTGTCCGTTTATCAGCCACTGGGCTTCGTTCCATACCCCAGTTTATCAAGATCCCAAATAGTGTAAGAGGTAGATATAATATTTATTTAGGTTAATAGACACTAACACTAGTAATGTAAGTTTGTAATTAACAAACTATGGGCAAATTGGCCTGCAATAAAGAATTTATTATTATATTATTATATAATAATCCGTATCAATAGATAAACAGTGTAAAATAAGGAACGAAAACCAGTCAATGAACATATAATATAAGCGTAAGACTTGTATGTTGTACTGCGTCGACTCGTGCGCACGCTAACTAGATCCCACACAAAAGTTAACTGCTGTGATATCGTCTTACCGGGACCTTGGCAATGTCTCAAATACGAGTATATACTAGGCGGACTACTAAGTCCGCCTTAAACTGAGAACTCGCGGTTTACTTGCAAACTAGTTCACCAATATAACAAGACCCTTGTGATTTTGCGCCTTCTAGCTCCATAGCCCCTTGATCGATCCTGCTCATATAAGAACTCTCTAATTGTATTTATCTGTGCTACAACCCCAATTTTCATAAAGGTCAGAAAAACGTTACTAACGTTACGTTATCGAGGAACAAACATTCAAAATCAAAAAGCCATCGAAATGCCATGACAACACAGTAGCCAGCTGTCAGTCCTGTTGTGGTCGAAGTGTTCTGTAAGAATTTCGCTTCGTTCACTTCGCTAGTGAACTTCGCTTCACTCTTTCATTCATTTCATTTCATTCGCTTTCATTTAAATAAATCATAGGATTAAGATGCCGAGTGGAAATATTATTAGTTTGAAATTGGATGTAAAATTTTAGTTTTATTGTATGTATCTATCTATCTATTCCGCCCGTATCCACCCACTGCTGAGTATAGGCCTCTCCTTTATTACTCTCCTCGATCCCGTGCCAGTCCCATCCACTGCACACCCAACGTTCGGCAGATATCATCTGGGTGCGTAGCCAACGTGCCAATCGTAAACGCTCCGTAGCGTATCGTAGTCACCTCTCTCTATCAGTCTTCCATATTAGTGTGACAGTGACAGTTGCAGTTTGTTCGCTACGGAGCGTTACCGATTGGCACGTTGGCTATGCACCTCCATCTGGTTGAGGGTCTCCACGCTGACCTATAGTTTTATTAATTATGGATTGAGGAAAGTCTAGTGTGGTCTAATTGATAAGGAAGTCGTTGGATCGAGAGGAGGCAGGTTCGTATCTTGCGGTTTTTCCTTAGTAATTAGTTTCCAAGTGATATGTTTTTTTATTTGTCAATATTTCCGTGTAAACCCCCGAGAAAGCAGCAGTCAGACAACAACAACACAAACCTGTCGGACTGGTAGAATTCGCAGTTGTTCACCTTTTAACCGACTTTTTTCATCTATAGTTGCGGATAGTATACAGGATGTAACAAACACACTGGTGATCCGTTTAAGGACATAATAGGTATCGTATTACGAGTATGAAAAAGTAGGTGAAAAAAATATTGGACGCGAAAAAAAAAATTATTTTGTATGGGGCACGTCGTCCCAGGCAGTCAAACCTCCATACAAAACCATTTCTTTTTCGCGTGAAAAAATGTTTTTTCTTTGTTTTCATAATTAGAATTATGTACATACATAAACCCCCTTATTGATAAGCATCATTTAACTAATAATAGTCTGTCCTTCTGTCATTTTGACATTTGTGCTTCTTAAAAACAGTTTGTAAGGTGTTTATGAATAAGGGGGAAAATTATTGTTTCAGAGAAAAAATTACCCAGGTGACACTACATGGGGGACGAAGCCATGCGCTTAGCGAGAGATAGAAGCCTATGAAGGAACCTGGGTATTCAACAGAAGGACATGATGTCACGATCCTCAGCACTGAGGGAACGAGTGATGATGATGATAATGACGCTACATTTTTTTTTCTTACATAGGGCAGATACCAGTGATTGTGGCCAGGTGTGTCGCTTAGGCCATTTTCAACTTCACTAAAGTATAGACTTTACAAGTACCTATATGGTTTATAGTTGATATAAGAGTAAATTAAAATTAAAAGCCAACGACCGAGACAAATGGCATGGGATAGAGGAGGCTTTTACCTGAACGGGATCCATATAAAATATGATATGACTGAAAAGAGTAAATTATGCCAGCATAGATGACACTGTCATCTGTCAAGTGTAAGTTGTCATTCATTTGAGATCAGATGACTTCCTCTTGAAACTCAACATGGCGAAGATGTTTTGAGAATAGTTTTTTGTTAATTTTCGCAGTTTAGTGCGTAATATCAGTGGCCTAATATATAACAGTAACAGGTCACTGCGTAATATCGATAGCTTATTGTGCGGTGATCTAACGAACAAGTGTGCAGCTAATGAAGATTTAGTCTCAAAACGCGTGTAACCACTGTTTGGGTTAAACAACTGGTTGTCCTGGTCACGGCCGCCACGTGTTGTTTGTAGGGAGCAGCACCCTACAAAAAGCTAGGCCACTTCCGCACAACGTCAAGCTCTAAGCAGGCGCGGGGGGGGGGGGGGACGCAAACCTTGTATACTACTATACTACGGGGCCCGTAGGTGCGGACCGCGAGATTTTTTGAGAAGGAAAGTGCCCCTTCTGAACGAAATCCTGGATCCACGCCTGGCCCTAAGAGACTTTTAACATATAACTGTACTTTGTCACGCTACTTGATACTGGCAAAATTGTCCTAAATAATGAACAGAGGCTATTTTTCTTAAATATTGATTGATTGAGATCAGAATCTCATGAATTCATAATAATTCCTTATTGACACAAACTGACGGACGTCTGAATAGACAAACTCTACTTAAAGTGGCCAAAACTAGGACATCTGCCCCATAGGTCGGGGTTAACGCTATACATGAACAGTGTGATATTTGTTGGAACATGCTATTTCCAACTCGCATAGAATTTGCCTACTTTCCGCACTTATATTACGAATAACTTAACTTAGAATATTGATTAGTGTTTAGTGCGAGTTCGTACATTTACTACTTGCGTTTGTGATAAATGCATTAACTAGCACTAAACACTAATCATGCGTAAATGGGCCCTTAGGGAAATTAGAGCGAAATTGAACTCTATCAATCTGAAATACAGTTCAAATAATGGTGGGAAGTTTCGTAGTACTCGGCTAAGTAACATAGATCAGTCTGTCAATTGTGACTGGTTCTTTGTACGACGAAGCCTTAAATAATTTTTAATTGCACACGTGCCAAGTGCGTGTTTATTAATAGTAAGTAACTGTTACTCTGTTCTCGCAGCTGCCGTGATGGGTCTTTAATGAGTTCTACGATTACGACAGGAGACCATTGAACTTGTACAGGTGTATGCCGTTTTGTACAGCCAGGTATATCTACTAGTTCTAATTCTCCCTCAACTGCTCAAAGGTTGACTGGAAGAGATCCCTTAAGGGATTGTTCGCCTTTGTACAAATATTATGTTTTCTTTCTGTTGTATTTTTCATTGTTGTACAATAAAGTATTATACTACTACTACTTATAAATACATTATAGGAACGTATTACCAAAGATAATGTATAAATAGGCCCTATACATTATGCGGTAACTCTGGTTGGCTCTAATTCAGATGGCGCTTCAGTTACCGTATAATGTATGGAGCCGTACGGCGCCATCTAGTAAAGCTATCAAACTGTTGGAATCAACAAAACTAAATCTATCACTTAAACTAGTATACTGTAATACTTTCTCTTTCACTCATATGCACGTAACTGAACAGAAATAACAGCCCATTCATTATAATCTTAAGGACCTATACAAGCTTTGTAAGTTAGTACAGTCAAGTGTAAAAATATGGGTGTACTCATCTTACTCAAAAATATGTCCCAATATCTTTATTCCGTTGTAATAAGTGCGTAGTACCATATTTATGAGACGATTTTTCGGTACGTATTTTTGCACTTGACTGTACCTTAGTAGCCCTTTATAGAAACACACTCATATATTGCGATAATATATTCTAATACTTATAAATCGCCATGTGTCTTTTAATTAATGATTGCCCAAATCTAATACAAACTTGGAACACAAACATTTCTTATATTGTGCGTTTCTATACACCATGGGCTGGAATAACCCGACAGATCTAAACCACGAATTTCTAAGACCAAAAGAAGGAAAAAATATTATGTGACTTTAGGTCAATTTTGCCAAAAAAAAAATTTTTTTTAGTTTTTTTTCCATTTTTTTAATGTTTATTGCACATGAAAAGCAAATGTTATTAATAAAATTATCGCCTAAAACAAATTAAAACATTTTTTTTTTGTAAAAAATTAGTTTCTGCAAAGTTTTCCTTGTCACTTTGATATCTGTCAATAAGGACGTGTAAACTACGTCCAATAGTAGCAACAACGCCATTAGAAAGGCGTTTTATGATGAGTTATAATAAAAAGTGTATTTTTTTTATTGGTATTAACTCTGAAACTAGGCGTATTCCAGAAAAGTTTATAGGGCATTTTAGTATCTAAATATGATCAGTCTAGTTATATGGGCCCACGGTGTATATACATTCTCTTTGGTATTACCAAAGTGAGTTCAGTAAAGGGAACATTGAAGTTTTTTATGCTACCACGGTGGCAAACAAGCATACGGCCTGATGGTAAGCAGCTACCGTAGCCTATGGACGTCTGCACTCCAGAGGAGTCACATGTGCGATGCCGATCGGTCCTCTTTGAGCTCTCTGGCAACCTTACTTACCGGCAGGAACACGACAACACTATGAATATGAGTGATTTCTAATCCTTATTACTAATTAGTAGTATAAACTAATAAGTTATTAGTTTATACTACTAATTATTTAAAAATACATTAACAATACAATAATAATACAACCTATCATAATCATAACACCAACACGCAACAAACATTCAACTAATATTGAAGTTGCATTGAAGTTGCGTTGGAATATTTCTAAAGCAAATTCTGATATTTCTGATTCAGATGTGTATGCCGTAGCTGTATTGCGTTGTTAATGCATTGGAGTTGTATTGAAGTTGGATCGTGTCCATACATAGGCTGCTATTTATATATCCGGAAACCGGGATTACAATCTTCTTAAATAGCATATTTGACCTCCATGGTAAAATTTGAACTTTTTTAAGTACTGGCCGGTATATTTTTTCTTTCTTATTAACGCTCGTGTTTTGTTTTTGACGGGTTTTAAATGTCATCTCGCAGCAAGAATGGAACTCACTCGTGAAAATATTCGTGCTATGATTTATTATGATTTTCGGCGTGGTTTAACGCAACAACAGTGCATAGATCAACTAACTTCAACTTTTGGTGATGAAGCCCCATCTAAAACTACTGTGTATCACTGGTTTAGTGAGTTCAATCGTGGACGTAGTATGCTTACGGACGAAGTTAAGGCAGGTCGCCCGAAATCGGTCGTTGTACAACAAAACATCGAGGCTGTGCGAAAACTTATAATGGACGACCGACATGTTACGTACCGCGAGATAGAGGCGACTCTGGGTATTTCTATGACCAGCATTAATAGCATATTACATAATTATTTGGCTGTAAAAAAAATTTGTTCGCGTTGGATACCCCACAACTTAACAAAAGAGCAAAAAGATGCTCGCGTCGAATGGTGCAATAAAATGTTAAAAAAATATAACCGTGGTGACTCAAAAGCCGTTTATAACATCTATACAGGTGACGAATCCTGGATCTATGCATACGATCCCGAAACGAAGCAACAATCAACGGTATGGGTGTTTCAAAATGAGCCGAACCCTACGAAAGTTACTCGTGCAAAAAGTACATTGAAACAAATGGTGGCCTGCTTCTTCGGTATTAATGGCCATGTAGCTACAGTGCCACTAGAAAACCGTAGAAGGGTTAATTCAGAGTGGTACACGACCATTTGCTTACCGGAAGTATTTGAACAAATTCGTAAAACTAACCAGCGACGAAGAATCATTCTTCATCATGACAATGCCAGCTGTCATACGTCACGCGAAACAACTCTATTTTTGGAGGGTCAAAATGTGGAATTAACGGGTCATCCGCCGTACAGCCCTGACTTGGCACCCAACGATTTTTATTTATTTCCAAATATAAAGAATAAATTACGCGGTCAACGGTTTTCGACCGCTGAAGATGCTGTCGACGCATTCAAACAACACGTTATGGAGGTACCTCAGGCGGAGTGGCAGAAGTGCTTTAAAAATTGGTTCACGCGAATGCAAAAGTGCATAGATCATCAAGGGGAATACTTTGAAAAACAATAAAACCATTTTCAGCCGTGTACGTTTGTTTGTTTTTTTGTTTCCGGATATATAAGTAGCAACCCTCGTACGTATTTTAAAGTTAGAATACGGCCCTATGGCCGCGATTCGAAAAATAAACACACACACTGGACAGACACAGCTCCAACCCAACTCAACTCAACGCTATAACGACATTGACATTTGCTATTCGAACAGATTTTCATTCAACATTGGTCTCACATTGGTCTCACATTGGTCATACATTGGTCACACATTGGTCTCACATTGGTACAACATTGGTACAATTTTTAACCATGTACAACTTTTAATATTACGTAGAACTCACTTTATCTTCCGTATGGTATTTAACGTGCAACTATTTAACTATATAAAAGTAAAAAAATACAATTGAAGTGAACAAAATTACTAACCCATTTTAAATCATATGGAATAAGTAATAGAGCTTTAATTAGTACTTCCATTGACTAAGAAGACAAAGTAGGCTTCGAAGTTATGCAAATAAAAAGCACTTACCATGGGTTTCGTTACACAACACAAATAACAGAAAGTTGACTGACTTCACTAACAATGATAATTTATTATCGACGAAACATCGAATTCATTTATGTCGTAGGTATTTAGTCTGTTGTTACCCACCGGAAAAAAGTATTTTTTTTTTATCGATTGTTCCGATATAGTTACATCTTCTGATAGAAAGAACAGTTTTTGACGTAGTAATAATTTAATTGACACGTCGTATGCTGCCTGCTAGAGCGCAAGTAGCCGGGCGGTAAGACGTTCGACTTTCAATCCGGAGTTCTCGGGTTCAAACCACTAAGTTTTTCGGAACTTATGTACGGAATATCATCTGATATTTACCAGTCGCTATTCGGTGAAGGAAAACATCGTAAGGAAACCGGACCTAATCCCGATAAGGCCTAGTTTCCCCTCTGGGTTGGAAGGTCAGACGGCAGTCGCTTGCGTAATATCTAGTGCCTACGCCAATTCATGGAATTGGGTTGTCAAGCGGACCCCAAGCCGGGACAAACGCTAGGAGGAAGAAGAAGTGTCGTGTATAAAACTTACCTACTTTAAATTTAATTAAAACTAATCATTAAAAATTATAATTACTAAACTGTGAGTATATTTTACGTTATTTTACGTTACAGGGCAAAAAGTCACCCAGTTTGTATATCTTGGGTCCTTGATAACCAATATCGGTGGTTGCGCCGACGAGATACGCCGCAGACCTGGCATGGCTAAAAGTGCAATGTCTAATCTGGACAGGATTTGGAGGAACAGAGGTATTCGTCGCGCAACTAAGGTACGCTTGGTAAAAGCTCTAGACTTCTCGATATTTATGTACGGTGCCGAAACGTGGAGTCTGAAAAGCTGCGAGAAGGCTAAAATTGACGCTTTTGAGATGTGGTGTTGGCGAAGACTGCTGCGTATACCCAGGACAGCTAGAAGAACTAACATCTCCATCTTAAGAGAGCTCAATGTTCCCACACGACTTTCCAAAATATGCCATGAGCGTGCCCTTAGGTTCTTCGGCCATATTATGCGGTCTAGTACACATGAGGTTGAGAAACACATTGTTCTGGGCCGTATGAATGACAAACGTGCTCGCGGTGGGGTCGGATGAGATGGTCGAACGCCGCAAAAAGGTCGGCTGGCGGTAGCCTGAACCGTGCAGTCCACATGGCCTATGACCGCACATTATGGAAGCAAGCTACATGTGGTCGCGATCCTCAGCAGTGAGGGAATGAGAAAGAAGAGAGAAGTAGATATTTTACGTTTTAAATGAAAAAATATATACAACTTATAGGTATCGTCAACCTTGTCCAGTCAACGTCAAAGATTTACACTTTTCACCTAACGCCTTTGTTATAACAGGTCCAAAAGTGTAAACATATCTTTGACGTCGACTGTCCAATTTCTACCACTGTTAGCAGTTCTCTTTAGCAGTTTTAAGCAGTAACACTTTTTATTACAATTGGGTACTTTCCTGGGTAAAAAAAATATAATTATATTTAGTCCGTCACTTAGATTATCAAAAACTATTGGACACGTACTTTTTATTTTGTCAATCAAACAAAAATTGGTGAAGATATAGCCCGTTAAAATTCCGCATGACGTCACATTATACTAAAAATAGGATTATATTTATTTACAAAACATAATAAATTGGTGCATTAATACAGTAAACTTATTTAAATATAAATAAAAACTAATCTTAAATAAAAAACCTACTAACATATACTAAACTAACCAATCCCCCCGCGGCATGGTACCGTAGATGCTGGCAGCATTCCCTCTCTGTATGGCAATACCAATACGTTGGGCCAGGAAGCTGCCAGCTCTACGGTCACCGGTGGAATCCACTAGCCTCTTAGAAATCTCTTTGAAGAGGGCTTGGGCACTAGGACCCCACGGGCCGAGGGTCTCGACGCCGAAAGGAACGAAGTTGTATTCGATGCCGAGGCCCCCATATTTAACTTTTTTAAGTGTTTCGGCCGCCTCTGCAGCCGCGCCGGCCCTGGTGGAAGTTCCGTGGAGATGGGAGGGGGCCAGCGTGTCTACACATGTGGCGTCCCATACTAGCACCCGACCCATCTTCCACGGAACCAACGACATCCCATCCGGCCTCTTGCCGTCATCCCTGAGAATGCCAGCGGGCTCCAGAAGAGTGGGAACATTAATGCTGGCAAGAGACCGACGTAGGATGTCATTGAGGGCGGCGTGCCTGGAGAAGCGCCCCGCGCTCCTCTGACAAGACAAACCGTGGTGCCCGAGGACGTCCACATCCGTGCCCCAGGGGCACTTATGTGGTGCGCAAACCCGGACGCCGAGCCGCAGACAGGCCGCAACGCGCAGAGTGTGGGGTTCCAAAAAAGTGCCAGTATGCACGGACGGAAAGGCGTGCAGCCAGGCACCGGCTTCTTTGGTCCCCACAGCCAGGAGTCTGGCACGTTCGGAACCTGTGCTGTGACTAAGGAGAGTGTCATAAGTAATTTTGCATAAAATGTCGTCCCAGGTCCGTTGGGAGGTTACCCGGGCAGGCAATGGACCAAGCGTTTTTGGCCTCCGTCAAGCCGGCAATCTCATAGTTGGAAGGGCAGGCCCTTAGGATTTTTCCTACGAGACTTGCCGAGCTATGAACGGAAGACAAAAACGCCGGTGCAGAAACACTTGAAATTTTGCGTATCCCTAAAAATTGTACTAAAATGTGACGTCACGCGGAACTTTAACGGGCTATATCTTCACCAATTCTTGTTTGATTGACAAAATAAAAAGTACGTGTCCAATATTTTTTGATAATCTAACTGACGGACTAAATATATTTTTTTAGGAAAGTAGCCAATTTTTATAGTGCCCAAGCTGCCAACATAGTCTGTGACGCGGGTCCGCGGGATTAGCAGATCATTGACAACTGGTCCTATATAGTGTCATTGACCTGCGGCCGGTCAATGACCGCAGGTGGAATGAGCTGATTATGTTTGGCCATTGGATGGTCTTTGTCTTACTACGAAATTGTCAAATTAAATAATGAAGTTTTGTATTCTGAAGCCCACAGCAGACAAGTTTTCAAAAATAAAAATAGATAGTAAAATTCGGAAATATTAATTGACTTACACAGGACAGCTCAAATATTTCACTAATATTCTGCTCTGTGTTAATGTTAGACGGAGAGCTAGCCAAGTCAGATATGACAAAATAATGAGAGCAACGAAACCCTCTGGACTGCAGTTTGCTATGCTTATTTCTAGATATGGACTTTTGGCAGCTGTAAAGTGGTGGAGGTTAAAGAATGCAAACCATTTCAAAAAAAACAGATCCTAGAGATCTGGGTTTGATGCAATATTATGAGAAATTATATAAATAATTAGATTATATCATTGCCAAATGTTTCTGTTGGGGGAAAGTAGTACCACCACGTATAATTCGTAGTTTCTCGCCTACTGGTTTTGTTTCTGTAATAATACGATATGTTTCTAATATTAAAATATATGCCCTGTCCTTTATAACTGAGATAACTTCGGCCATTTTTATCTATTTTGGTGTAACTATTTTCCAATTCAATTTTTTTCTAGCCTGTCACTCTGACCTCCACCCGTTAAAAGTTGCCAGATGCCCGGATCTAGAAATAAGGATAGTATAGCAATCTAACCAGACGAGTTTTGTTGCTTTATTATTGTATCATATCTGACGTGGCCAGCTCTTGATCCATGTAATGATAGCGGGTAGCGTAACAATTTATGTCACTTTGACAAGTATAATAACGAACATAGATAAGCCTGACGTCAAAAATAATACAATACGTAAATATGCTTTAAAAACTTACTATTTAATTAAATCGACACTTATCGAACGAGCGTAGTGAGTTCTTACAAACAACTTCTGGCTAGTAGGACGTCTCGGCATTTCGATGACTTTTTGATTTTGAGAGTTTGTTCCGCGATAACTTTACTAACGCTTTTCTGATCTGCATGAAATTTGTTGGGGTTGTACGAGTAGCAGAGATACATATAATTTGAGAGTTCGTATATGAGCAGGATCGACCAAGGGTTCATGGATCTAGAAGGTGCGAAAAAAACATCACAAGGGTCTTGTTATATTGGTCATCTCGTTTGCAAGGAAATCGCGAGTTCTGAGTTCGAGGCAGACTACTAGTTATAAAAAAGTTGAGCCTTGCCCCAAGAGATAGCGTCACAATCATGCACACATCAAATAGACCCCGTCACTGTCTTATTCATACATTTTGTCACTAGGTGGGAGATCACCTATAATAGTAGTATTTTAAGTAAATGCTTAGGAGTTAGGCTAAGTTAAAAAAATATTTCAGTAAAAAACCGGCCAAGAGCGTGTCGGGCCACGCTCAGTGAAGGGTTCCTTAGTTTTCCGTCCGTCACAGTAAGTGTCACCACTTAAGAGTTAAAATAACACCGCCATGTAGGATATGATATGAGCGTTCCACGTACAGCGACATCTATCGGCAAATTAAGTAAACTATTGCACGCGAGCTTAAAGTATGGAAGATGATTTTTTTTTATGGGATAATTCTTTATTGCGTGAACCGATTTTCACCGTTTTTACTTTATTTGAAAGCACGTCATTTCATTGTGATTTTGTAGAAATTACAGGTACAATAAACACCTGCTTATACGGTTAAATTACAAACTTAGTTCAGAAATTAATTATTTGCGTGTAACGAAGACGTCATTGCCGCTACAGAGGCCTATTTTGACGAGTTTCAGAAATCATATTTTTTGAGCGGCTTACTGAGACTGGAATAGAAAAGTGTATAGACCTACAAGGAGATGATGTAGAAAAATAAATAAATACATATCCAAAAAAAAGGTTTCTTTTTCTAAATACGGGTACTTTTCAAAGAGCACTCGTATGTAGTAGTAGTTAAATCAATCTCGCCGCTTATTAAATTAAGGTAAGTGGCGCTAACTTCTGTACTATGATATAAACCACACATAAACTATAAAATAAATCATGAACTTTCGTCAGGAAATTAGGTATAAAGCTTCATTTTTAAGGCGCCCCTTGCGGCGAATTCACACAACTGCGTGACTTTGACCGCGCCATCTAGTACCGAGTAGCAAAACTACAAGTTCTCAATTTTTTAAATAGATGGCGCTGATTGGCAATATAAACGTAGTAAACTAATTTAGATGATTATTTTTAGTTATTGATAACTATAAACAAGGTTAAACTACAATAATTGTAATTTAATAGTTATTTACAATAAACGTCAAAAAAAGGTTATTTAATCTTCGCTTTGCTTGAAAGTTTCAAAAGAAAAAAAAACACTGTTTTTCATCCAATCCAATATTTATTTAACGGCCTCCTAGCCTAGTCGGTAGTGACCCTGCCTACGAAGCAGGAGGTCCCGGGTTCGAATCCTGATCAGGGCATTTGTTTGTGTGTTTATCACAGATATTTGTTCCTGAGTTATGGATGTTTTCTATGTATTTAAGTATTTATCCATGTTTATCTATTATATATATCGTCGTCTAGTACCCATAACACAAGCCTCATTGCGCTTACTGTGGGCCTAGGTCGACTTGTGTAAGGTTGTCCTATAATATTTATTTATATTTAATATTAAAAGACTAACGTTTACATAGGTATATCCCTACATTGTGTTACCTTTTACAAAGTGTGTACAAATAAAATCTAAACTCGGTTGGTTATAAAAATCGCTATAAAAACAACAAAAGCTAATGGAAGGAAGTAATATCGTGTCGTATATTACTCGCAGTGTTGCACGATCACAATAAAATTACATGTGTTCTAGAGCATCCGGTGAACACACATAGTCTGGCCAATAGGCAAATGATAGAAGAAAAAACTATACTCATCTCTTTTTTAGGGCATAGTACTATACAGAATTCGTCCTTAACTTGTCTTATTATTCAAACAAACGTGTATCAATCTAGACATCGTTTTATTTTTTTTTATTTATTTTTTTATACCACGACGGTGGCAAACAAGCATACGGCCCGCCTGATGGTAAGCAGCTACCGTAACCTATGGACGCCTGCAACTCCAAAGGAGTCACATGCGCGTTGCCGACCCTTTACAAAAAGGAGGATTCACTGTGTTGACGACTAAAGGAACAAGAAGGTCCCTCATCGTCAACACACTGGGTCCTCTTTGAGCTCTTCCCAAGTAACACAGGAAGCATTATAACATATGAACAGTTAACTTATTTCGAACTTAAGGACCGTATAAACTCTTATATACGTTCACCGAGCAACTTGTCGCATTATATGATGCTTTGAGCTGTATAACGGTTGTATAATGGCATATCTAAATGCTTTTTTAAAGCCTTTAGCTTTAGTGCAGCAAACCACAACGCAACTGTACAGCTTTCGACTGTTTAAAAGCACTTAAGTGCTTTAGGTTCTACAATAGCATTATATAATGCTTTAAGCTGTATAACGGTTGTATAATGGCATGTATAAATGCTTTTTTTAAAGCCTTTAGTTTTAGTACAGCGAACCAAAATGCAACTGTATAGCTGAATGCTGTACAGTTGCGTTTTGGTTTGCTACACTAATGCTTCGGTGTGGTTTAGTGCCTTAGGTTCTACAATAGCATAAATAAATGCTTAATGCTGTTTATGTGCATGAATATTAGCCATTATAATGCCACGTAAATCCGGTATACAGCTTTCAGCTGTTTTTAGTGCTTTAGGTTCTACAATAGCATTTTATGATGCTTTACGCTGTATAACGGTTGTATAATGGCATATGTAAATGCTTTTGTTTAGCCATTAGTTTTAGTGCAGCGAACAACATGCAACTGTACAGCTGAATGATGTACAGTTGCGTTTTGGTTTGCTACACTAATGCTTCGGTTTGGTTTAGTGCTTTAGGTTCTACAATAGCATAAATAAATGCTTAATACTGTTTAAGAGCATTAATATTAGCCATTATAATGCCACGTAAATTAGCTATACAGCTTTCAGCTATTTTTAATGCCTTAGGGTGTACAATAGCATTTATAAGTAGGCAATACGTTCCTAATGCAGTATAATAGCAATAATATAAACCATTATAAAGCCAAGTAATTCACTATAAGGGGCTGTTCATAAATTACGTCATTTCAAATGGGGGGGGGGTCTGGACATCGGATGATGGTAGCATGACATAGGAGGGGGGGGGGCGGTCATTCCGAAGATCACATCATCAATGTGTAAAAAAAGGAATGAAATTCGTGTTTCTATAAACTTTGAATGCTATAACCCTTACAGCACAAGAATTTCTTTTTTCGATTTTTGTTTGTAGTTGCATTTTTCGGTGCATTTAAGGCCCATAAAAAGAAAAAAAAATACAAAAAAAATTCTCCCCCCCAAAAATTTTGTGAAAACCCACCCGCACGATCGTTTCATTTCGGTGCGACCCCTAACAAAGTTGTTATTATTTTTTTTTTAATATAAGGGTAAATTACAGAGTTCAAAGGAGTTAATAAACATTTATTAATAAAATTTTAGATTTCTTACATGTTTTACATGAAATAATAAAAAAAAAATGCTTTTGATTGATCATATTTTCAATTTATCATAGTCAACACAATTTAAATTTGTCGACTTGCGTCCTGACCCGCACGATCGTGCGTTATAACTTTAGGCACAAAAAAAATACTAAAATTTCTGGTTAAACTTTCAATTATCTACATTATACGACAGAAGAACGTTTAATTAAATAAAAAACGAATTTAACACATTTAAAAATCACAAATTAAAAAATTTCGTGAATACCTACTTCTGCCTGGTCGTCCGTCTCGTACACGTACCTGCTTGACGCTCACCGCGCCGACGACTGGCCCCCTAACTAAAGCACGCGGGTTTAAAATGAATAATAATCGAATGCACGATCGATCGATGCCGTACTGAAGCGGCAAACTTGATTATTTTTCAAACTAGATTTTTTTAAAGTTGAACGCACGATCGTATCAGCCGGTGCTGTAAGGGATAAAATATTATCTACTAAATAGTTTTTTATTTTACAATTAAGCTTAAAACGCATTTTTTTTAATGACGTCACTTTATTTGGCAGCTTTACTATCAAAAAATTGATGACGTAATTTATGAACAGCCCCTACACAGCTTTTAGCGGTTTTAGTGCCTTAGGTTCTACAATAGCATAAATAAATGCTTAATGTTGTTTAATAGCATAATTATTCACGTGTAATGCTGTAGGCATAAATAAGGCATTTTTTAAGGGTCACTGAGCTGCTATTGGACTAAGAGCTAGCCACGTCAGATATGACAAAATAATGAGAGCAACAAAACCCGTCTGGTTAGATTGCTATACTATTCTTATTGCTAGATCCTGGCATCTGGCAGCTTTTAATGGGTGGAGGTCACAGTGACAGACTAGCAAAATGTTTTAATTGGAAAATAGTAATACCAAACTAGGTAAAAATTGCCGAAGTTGTCTCAGTTATAAAGGAGCCCATTGCGCAGTAATATTTGAAGAATATAATAACGTAAAAGTGTCAAAAACTTTTATAAATTTTGTTAGGATGCAAACAAATATGACGTGTCACTCATTCAGTTTTTTGTACCGTCTTCGTCCATTTTATATTGCGAGACAAAGTAGTTAAATCACAACGTTCATTGTATTATAACATTTGTTCCGTCGGTATTAGAGACGTTTTTGCATTGACGTAAGGTTTATTTTACTACACTCTTATGCTAGTATAATGCGTTTGTATTGCGATCGGCAAGTTAATCGAGAGTACTTATGCTTCTTTACTGCGATTAGCAAGTTTTTTAGCCGTATTAAGGCTTCTTTAATGCAGTCGGCAACTTAATAGAGCGTACTAATGCTTCTTTGAGGCGATTGGCACTTTCCATGACAACGATAATGCTAATAGCGCAGACATAATGCGCCTGCAATGCTATTAAATGACCTGTATAGGATCTCAAGCTGGGTAATTTGTGCCCATTTAAGACCTATATCAGCACTATAAACGTTTATAATGCTACTATAAAACGAACTCAAAATGCTAAAAGCATACAGATATGCTGTAAGACGGCTGTTATACTGCTTTGATGTGTTACTTGGGTTTGGCAACCTTACTCACCAGCAGGAACACAACACTATGAGTAGGGTCTAGTGCTACTTGGCTGTGGTTTTCTGTAAGGTGGAGGTACTTCCCCAGTCGGGCTCTGCTCCAGATTTGAGCGATGACATTCGCTGAACGTGCCCTACCACACTTAGCGAGATGCCATTCGCAGTGCCCATACCTCTCTTTTTGGCGTAGTTTAAGGACATACCCAGGTCCGGACGTAGTTTAAGGACATACCCCATCGTAATGTCATTTATTTTTGAAGGTTATTATTAAAAAAAATTTTATTAGATACGTAAGATATTTTTCAGTGGTTACTTGGTTTAATTCAATACTATGTGAGTTTCTTCATTATATAGAATAAAACAAAGTCGCTTACCGCTGTTTGTCCCTATGGATGCTTAGATCTCTAAAACTACGCAACGGACATTGATGCGGTTTTTTAATAGATAGAGTGATTCAAGAGGAAGGTTTATATGTGTAACTAGCCTTTTCCCGCGGCTTCGCCCGCGTACTATAAGTACTCAGAAAGGATACGATACCCGTGTTGATTTTCAGACTTTGTGACCACATTTGCCCCTTTTATAAAAGGGGCAAATGTGTATAGGGGTTGAAAATTCAACCCCTATAGGGGTTGAATTTTCAAAAAACCTGAAACACGTGTTTACTCATCTATTGTTAGGAATACTCTTGTGAAGTTTCGAATAAAATAGTCTAACTAATCTTGTTTCGCCATACAAATTTTGCACCCCCATTTTACCCCCTTAGGGGGTGAATTTTGAAAAATCCTTTCTTAGTGCACCCCTAGACCTTATAAGGAACCTACGTGCCAAATTTGAAATCTCCAGAACCAGCGGTTTGGGCTGTGCGTTGATATGTCAGTCAGTCAGTCAGTCAGTCAGTTTCTTCTTTTATATATTTAGATACATACCTAATATCGTAGAGAAACACTGATAATTTTAGAGGTTTCTAATGTGATGTCGTAAAAAACAATTTTTTTTGCGCTTACATTGCAAACGCCAACTGAACACTACGAGATAGATCAAAATAATGTACTACAGTATTGTACACCTTAAAAAGTTCTACAAAAAAGTCCGGGATGGTATATGTCTATCTCTTAGGGATAACCAACAATAACCACTTTTTTATTCCGTGCGAAGCCGGCGGGTAGCTAGTAAAGTATATAACAACATTTTGAGTAATAATCCCAGAGAAAAGTGTGATAATGTCTTTGAGAAGTGCTGTTTACATGATCAGAGCAATTCCGCACTGTCGACTAGTCTCCGGCGACTTGGTCTCTCGGCAACCAAAACGTAGGCAAGCAACCGGCGACCAAGTGCGTAATCACTAATTTAAACTATTGAGAGTCACAGTTGCCGGCGACAAGTCGACAGTGCGGAATGAGGCTTAGACAGGTAAGGATGAAACCTGTATAACATGAAAAAGACATAAATGATTCTCTCTGTATAATGCTTACAGTAATAGAGTACTAAAGTAATAGTAATGAAAACTAAAAAAATGCGGAGTCCGATCGGACAGTCTCGAACTCGACCAATAACATGAGGGCAAATATAAATCGCGCAGATTGTACTGAAATGCAATTTTTTTTTTACTCTCTTTAGATATGTTAATCCTTACACCAATTTCAACCATAGGCAAAATACTTCTTTATGGGATTTAATAAAAGACACCAACCAATCTGTGGGTTTGTAAGCGCATTAAAGTTTGCATAAACTTCTTAGCTCTTGAAGATCTTCAAACATGTCGATAAAATTATAGTAGGTATTCACGGAGTAGGTACTTACGCAGTGTGTTTTGATTGATTTGTAAAATAGGTATAAATTCAAACGATAATCTAAATAAGTAACTAAAATTAAAGTGATTCAATTCTTTACGCAAATAATCCTTTGAATCACTAAAACGATCATAATGATGTAGGTATTATGTTTAAAAAAATATTATGTTGCCCTGAGATAAATGATAAAGACTGAGACTTCGTTCTGTTACATATATATTCACTAAAATTAGTTTGAGAATGAGTAGGTGCCGTATTCTGATTTTAAAACAATACATTAAAAACACGAATAATCAGCCAATATTGAAGTTGCATGGGAACACTTATCAAGCAAATTCTGATAATTCTGATTCAGACGTTCAGGCGCTAGCTATATTACGTAGTTAATGCATTGGATTCAATTAAAGTTGGATCTTGTCTAAACGTGTTTTAAAGTTAGAATACGACACTAGAACAATCAAAATAATAGGAAAATTAACACATAAATCGTATCATGCGCCGCGCAGCTCGTATAGGCTTGACAGTCGCGATGGATTCCCTTTCAAGCGATTATCATTGTCATAAGTAGTTACGTGAAAGCGGTTGAAAAACTTTGTGTGACGTAATCGCCCATTCGAAATAACCCTATGACCTATCTTTGCGTACTAAACCTGTTTGCGTACTGTTGCAAAGAAAACAGAGAAAGGTCAGTCATGCATTTTTGATTTTCAGTTTCAAACGCCCGTCTTACAATCGAAAAAAAATATGAAGCGGCATTTAACAATTCTAGACAATCATATTTCATTAGTAATTACTAGACTTATGACTAGATAATAGATAATATTATGCAGTAAAGAAACAAGTAATATTTTTTTTCCTTACTTTTGGAATCCGTTTTAAATAGTATTTGTAATCTCAATGACCACGTTAGCTACAAATACTGAATTACCTTACCTATTTCGATATAGGTATTAAACATCTACATGTTTTCTACAAAAGAACAGTATTATTGTCTCTAATATATCTATGCCCCACTAGCCAAACTACATAGGTACTCGTACTTATCCCTATCCACTATTTGAACCCCGCACGGGGTGAATCGCTTTCCCCAGTAGTCCCAGTACCCACTTAACCAAATAAACTTCACACGCACAAAAGCTGAAATACCCTCTGAATAACAGTTACCGATCATATTGAAGTCGTAGAATAAATTTTGGCCAATCGAATCCTCTCAATGCTTTTCATGTGCAAATTCTGTCCTGACTTCGGCGACACGATGAATTTTATCACACTGTGTATGGCAGTTACGACGTTTACAGATCAAGAAATGGGTTAGATGGAGCCATTTACCCCGGACCCTTTATTTTCTTGGTTGAAGAATGTCATAAATATCTTCTAGGCTTAAGTATGTCTTTTGCCACTGGTGTGTTTTATTCTTCAGGGACCAATGATAATGGAAAAAGTTTTTAAAGTCCACCTTTGTCTTGGGCAAAGAAGTTTAGAATAGGGATGGAGTTGCTTTGTTTTTTTCTGTTTTTATTTGAATGGCATTTGTTTTGTTTAAACAATTGACTGAAGAATATTTATGTCTTTAAAATCAAAATACTTGAAATCCATCACTGGTCTCTTAGGGAATGTTACCCTACGTCGGCGTTAATAATGAATTTAGGATAGTACTGATTTTGAGAGTTAAGTAATATTATTTTAATATAGTTTTTTTTAAAGATGAACAAGTTAAAAAACCGGCCAAGTGCGTGTCGGACCACGCATAGGAGGGTTCCGTACCTTCAATGGAATAAGAACCAAACTAATACCAAAAGATCGTAAGTATCTGATGCCTATGGAAGAAGTTTTTTGGAGATATCTCAAAAATGGCTGAACCGATAATGTTCAAAACTATTTTCGTTGAAAGTATATGATAAGGCGCATCTCTTCAAATTTTTTCATATTTTTGAACTTATGGTTCAAAAGTTACGGGGGGGGGCTTCACAACTTTTCTGACTTTCGAAGCGATTATTTCAGAAAATATTCACTTAAATCACAAAATAGTCAAAGAAACCTCAATGTTATTTTGAAAGACCTATCGATTGATGTGTCACATGATGATATTTGGTTAATTTTTTTATTTTATTTTGTTACCTGTATGGAGCGCCCCCCTAGAATTTTTTTTTTCAAATTTAACTACATAACTAAGTAGCTGCATACAAAATACACCTTATGTGTAAATTTTATTCAGATACGTCGTATAGTTTCCGAGTAAAATGCCTTTGACATACGGACGGACAGACAGACAGACAGACATGACGAATCCATAAGGGTTCCGTTTTTTGCCATTTGGCTACGGAACCCTAAAAAGTACTTGTCGTGCGTTGTTTTGTTGTAAATATTTTACAAGATCCTAATTAAAAACATAATTATTATAAATCCAACTAGGTAGGCAGGTATGCTTCTGTAACCTAATTTGTTTTTAATTTGCCTTTGATGATTTAAGCTTTAACCGATGGGGAAGGCCGGTGAAAACGAATTGTAGAGGGCGCTGTTCTAGATTCCATACAATGAAAGAAAGAGACTGAAGATGAATAGTCCTTAACTATGTACGAAAACCGTGCACAGTAGTATTCGCTATGTGCGTCTGCGTAGTTCATGGTGGGGTTAACGTGAATGATCGCAGTGCACAATGTGACACGAAATTAAACTGCAAGGAGCTCTTGACAATATCAAGTTTCAAAATATTTGACATTACCTAAGTCACCTCAACTCGGTCAACTCTCAAAATAGAGAATCAGCCAGATACATTTAATATAAGCAAGGAGTCCAAACCATTCAATATAAAAATAAATAAATAAAAAAGAAAAAATAATAACCCCTGCCCAAGAGATGGCGCCACAATCATGCACACAGCGAATACAGTCAAAAAGCTTTTCATAGGCAAAAATTTGCCCTACGGCGTTAATCTACACCATTTTAATTTTAGAGTAAGTATCGGTGGATTTCTCTTTAGGAGCAATTCGACACAAAACATTGAACCATTTTGAATAAATAAATAAAATAAATAAAAACTTCTTCCCGCCATACAAACCACTGTTGGATATGTCACTTTGACAGTTGCCTTCTCCATAGGTAATTTTCGCAAGAGGACCTACTAGTAGGTACTTACTTCAAAAATTTTCAAAATATTTTTTCTGATTTTTAGACATAGGTATCTCGTAATTCGTAACAACCGTAACTATTCCAAAACACTTCTAAAATAAATTATACTTATTTATACGTTTGATACAATGCTTATTACAATGCAATTTTATATTCTAAGTCATAACCAGTTTTGCAAGCATCTATACGTGCTCGGTAGTGATTTAAAAGTGAAAATGTGTTGTCAACAACTAATAACAATTGTATCGCCATGAGACCGTGAAGGTTAGACATTTTTTTTGTTAAACATGTTGATAGTGTGCCAATTTGAACTCATTTTGTATGGAATTACTATAATATTTATAATGGCTTGGCTCGATTACCTATGTAACTGTTAGCAAATGTACTGTGCGGTCGACAGACGAAAGATACTCCTTTTTCCCTTGTAATAAGATGTAAAAGTGTAAACATATCTGAAAAGAATGTATTTGTTTATAATTGGTTTGAAATGTTTTCTGATTGGGCGGTAAAATCAGTTTCTTAAATTCTAAGTAATTTAAGAAACTGATTTAAGTTACATGGATAGATATAGTAAGATATTTTTCCAGAAATGTCCTGTAAGTTTGACTAGATAACTAAATTAATAACTTTAAAATAATAAATAACTTAATAAATACAGAAATACCCATCTAGGGTCAGTTGTGCTTACTTACTCATTTAAAATAAGGATTAGGTACTTAGGTCACAGGATAAGAAAACTTGGTACAAAAACGGGAAGTGAGTGTTACCATCGCCGATAAACGTTAATGGTTGGTAAAACTGATATTTTTGTAAATTGCACCATACTTTTATTGGAAATAAATAAAAATAAAAAAAAATACTCCGATTGCCGACTACCAAATGGTACCTTTGCTAAAATAATTACACATATATTTTTCCTTTACCTTTGTTTTATGCTAAGTTGAGGCTATTTTGCCCTAAGCTTAGGTAACAAATAAGATAACGATTATTTTAAAAGAAGGAAAAAACTTAGTTTAATGCTGTGTAATTATTAGGTATTCTGTATAGACGGCAATAATAGTGCGTCGTAAACAGGTTTTACTGCAAATAGTTTTCTACAGTTCTATTGAATATCTTTTAAATAAGTACACACGTTTATAGTTTTTTCCTCTAACAATGTAACGTTTATGCTTGCTCTTAAACACTTTCATTTACTAAGTTGGTGCCGTCAAAGATTTTACTAATAGTGGTCCCATACTGATGTTATATAACGTTAAATAATTTTAAACAAAAAAAAAGAACCGATTTCACTTAGACTCGACATTACCAATAGCAAATGCCCGGCCGAGCTGCTGTAATAGTTGTGCCTATAATATTTTGAAAAGTTCCCTTTATGTCTCTAGGATCCCATCATCAGATACCCTTTTAATCAAAAAAATAATTTTCCAAATCGGTCCCGCCGTCTTTGAATAATCGGTGAACGAACATACATAGAAAAATAAAAAATTAAATAAGTAGCAATAACAAAGATCCTAACGAATTGAGAACCTACTTCGAAATTTGAAGTCCATTGAAAACAGTGTGAGAAGGATGTCATTATGACATACTAGCGGCATCTTATATTTGAGTAACTGTGTGAATTCTAACTTTTTTTTTTTTTTTTTTATACCACGACGGTGGCAAACAAGCATACGGCCCGCCTGATGGTAAGCAGCTACCGTAACCTATGGACGCCTGCAACTCCAAAGGAGTCACATGCGCGTTGCCGACCCTTTACAAAAAGGAGGATTCACTGTGTTGACGACTAAAGGAACAAGAATGTCCCTCATCGTCAACACACTGGGTCCTCTTTGAGCTCTTTGGCAACCTTACTCACCAGCAGGAACACAACACTATGAGTAGGGTCTAGTGCTATTTGGCTGTGGTTTTCTGTAAGGTGGAGGTACTTCCCCAGTCGGGCTCTGCTCCAGATTTGAGCGATGACATTCGCTGAACGTGCCCTACCACACTTAGCGAGATGCCATTCGCAGTGCCCATACCTCTCTTTTTGGCGTAGTTTAAGGACATACCCAGGTCCGGACGTAGTTTAAGGACATACCCCGGGTCCATACTAAGTTACTTTGTGTCAGACTCAGGTAAGCGTCTTTTTTGATGCAAAGTTAGGTTTAAATTCTGCTGAGTTACAAACATATTCAGTATTTAGTAACTATTGTTCCGGGTTCGAATCCTGGTCAGGCCATTTATTTGTGTGTTTATCACAGATATTTGTTCCTGAGTTATATATATCGTCGCCCAAGGTCTAGGGTTTGCTCCAGAGACCCGCCCGGTATCCCCTTCGAGGGTTTTTGAAAGGGTTTTTCGTAAGGCTTTGCTTACCAAAGCCGATGCTCCTCAAAACCCATTCATTTGGCTATTAAAGCGCTATAAATACGGTATCCCCTTCGAGGGTTTTTGAAAGGGTTTTTCGTAAGGCTTTGCTCGCCAAAGCCGTTGCTTCTCAATACCCATTCATTAAGCTATTTAAAGCACTTTAAATACGGGTAAGCAGTTCCCCTAACTAATATCAGATACCATTTCCAAGCGCTTAAAAATAGCCTTTCGAAAGGGTTTTTCTATCAGTAGAGGTAGTCTCGTAAGGGAAACCCCTTCATACGGCTAAGTAAAATGAATGGGTATTCAATCGATATCGGACAGCAAGTGATTTGGGCTGTTAAACGAACGACTAGCCGTTCAAAGGCTTTTTTCTGGGAAGGGGTGGGCGGGTCCCTGGTTTGCTCCCGGTACTCGGTTTCTATAGAAATCCAGTACCGGAACCGGGAATTCCCGGTTCTCGCCATACAAAATCAGAACCGGGAGCATTCCCTACTCAAGTCCCACAACACAAGCCTTATCAAGGGTATGTCTGTCAAAAAAAATGAGTTTGCCAACTAGTATCCGATAGTGAGAAAGAGAACTTGTCATGCGTTAAGAAGGGACAACATTATTCGTGAGGTCAAAGAGGGGCCTCTGTATGTATAGTACTATTATTTACTCGGTGGCCTTATTGAGCTTACTATAGGGACTACGTTGATTTGTGTAAGATTGTATCATAATATTTTTTTTTCATATATTTATGTACATTATATTTAAAGTCCTGTTAACAAAGATGTGACAGACAATGCGATGCCACGGTAATGCCATTCGGTAATATAGTCACGCCCAGGCGCGGCTATTGTGCCCATAATTGCAGATTGGCTATCAATGACGTCACCTGCACCTTCTACTTCACTACGTAAATATTTAGAAACAGTTGACATAGCGTTTGAGGTAGAATATTTAATCAGTTTTTACTAACTACATACAATATTACAGCTATATTAACAAGGATGTGACGTATTAAGAGGCTGACAACACCCGATGACCTTCAAATTGACTTTACCAGTTTTTCAACCGACTTCAAGATTTCGAAGGAGGAGGTTATCAATTCGTCGGGATCTTTGTTTCTGCTATTTTTTTTTTATGTATGTTCACCGATTATTCGAAGACGGCTGGACCGATTTGGAAAATTCTTTTTTTGTTTGAAAGCGTATACTTCACAGTTGGTCCCATTGTAACCATGTCAGGATCTGATGATGGGACCCTGGAGAAATCGAGGGAACTCTTCAATTATTATAGGCACACCTATGGTGATTTGAGTATTTTTTACAGCAGATCGAGCATTTGGTGTTGGAAAGGTGGATGCTTAGTGAAGTCGGTTCTTTTTTGTTTAAAATTATTAGCTATAACTACTCGTTTTTGGAAAGTAAAAAAAAAGTTAATAATCATTATATTTGGAAGAACTTCGTCAATTCCGATACACGATTGGACGAAATCGGCTCGATAGGAAATAATTCCAAAGTATGTCTTTAGTTTCTTGACTTATACATATGTAATTCAGGACGAAATTCCGCCACACTAATACTAAAAACTTTATTATTTTATATTTCTCAATGAATGCGTAGTATTTTTTTAATTCATATTTTGCAAAATTTGCAATGAACTCCCATACTTTTACTCGCGCTGAAAAAAATAGCGATGGAATTTAGCTGTTGCCGTCCCCTTAGAATCCTTAGATAAACAATATGATAGTATGGTAATAAAAAAAATAGGACAACACTTGAAACGGGAGAATCAATTTTTATGGAACATAGCCTTTCCCCACGGCTTCGCCCGCGTACTATAAGTCTATAA
This sequence comes from Pammene aurita, assembly GCA_947086415.1. Taxonomy (NCBI): domain Eukaryota; kingdom Metazoa; phylum Arthropoda; class Insecta; order Lepidoptera; family Tortricidae; genus Pammene; species Pammene aurita. Next base: position 3,521,401 of record OX352298.1, read on the forward strand.
GTACTCAAAAAGGATACGATACCCATGTTGATTTTCAGACTTTGTGACCACATTTGCCCCTTTTAGGGGTTGAATTTTCAAAAAACCTGAAACACGTGTTTACTCATTTATCGTTAGGAATACTCCTGTGAAGTAAAATAGTCTAACAATTCTTGATTCGCCATACAAACTTTGGACCCCCATTTTACCCCCTTAGGGGGTGAATTTTGAAAAATCCTTTCTTAGTGCACCCCTAGACCTTATAAGGAACCTATTTGCCAAATTTGGAATCTCTAGAACCAGCGATTTGGGCTGTGCGTTGATATGTCAGTCAGTCAGTCAGTCAATCAGTCAGTCAGTCAGTCAGTCAGTTTCTTCTTTTATATATTTAGATGTCTAAGATCATTCGCTAGAAAATCTGCTTTCAAATAAAAAAACCGCATTTAAATCGGTTCAACCGTTTTATCGGTACAGTGCAACGGACAGAAACACCAGTTTCGAGATTGCATATACATGCAATGCTGTGTCCTTTGCCATTAACGTGTAAATTTTATTTAATTTAAAGGCCGTAATATTACTTTGTACGCCTGCGAAACGTGGACACTGACACAAAGAGATAGAGAAAGATTGGAAAGCTTCGAAATGTGGTGTTGGCGGAGAATGAAAGGGATTAGTTGGACAGAAAAATTATCATATGTTAAGGTTCTGGAAAGAGTTAAAGAAAAAAGAAATATAATAGAGACAATAGAAAACAGAAGAGGAGTATTAATAGGACATCTGCTACGACACGACCTGTTGCTTACGAACATCATAGAAGGAAAAATAGAGGGAACGAGAAAAAGAGGAAGACTGAGAATAATAATAAATAATAATAATAAATACTCTTTATTGCACACCTCATACAGTTACAAGCACAAATTTTACAATTAGATAAATTTAGGTAGAGGTAACAACAGGCGGTCTTATCGCTAATGAGCGATTTCTTCCAGACAACCTTTGGGTAGTGGAGACTAGAGAAAAACAATAAGCAGTAGGTGGTGCATAGAAACAAAAGAGACGAAATAGATAACACAGCACATTCATATGAATATACATACTTAAATAAATACAAAATAAACATACATATACGTACATATATACATATATAATACACACAATAAGAAACAACAGTGTCAACTTAAAAACCTAAGGAAGAGATAAATAGTATTCCTTAAGTTGCGATTTAAAGCTACCAATAGATTGCGCGCGTTTAATGTTGAGAGGGAGAGAATTCCACAAACGAACGGCCTGGAACGTAAATGAGCAATTATAAAATTTGGAAGATGAAGATGGCACTTTTAGGAGCAATTTTTGAGAGGATCTAATAGAATTAAGATAAGAGAAACGCTCTTTGAGGTAGCGGGGAGTTGCAGGGTTAAAAAGTATAGAAAAGAGTAAAGAAAGTATGTGAGAGTTACGGCGGTGACGGATAGGGAGCCATTTGAGTTGAGAACGAAAACTAGAAACATGGTCGAATTTGCGTAATCCGAAAATGAACCGAATGCAGGCATTTTGAATACGCTCAAGCTTATTAAGTTGCTCCTCGGTTAGGTCTAAATAGGAGATATCTGCATAATCAAGAATGGGGAGAAGTAACGACTGAGCAAGCGCAATTTTAGTAGCATTTGGCAGGAAATTCCGGAGCCGTCTGAGAGACCCTATGGCAGCAAACATCTTCCTGCTCACTTCACTCACCTGAGGCACCCATGATAGACAACGATCCATGATCACGCCAAGATTTTTCACTTGGTTGGAAAAAGGAATTTGGATACCATCGAAGACTATCGGAGGGAGCCTGAGAAAGTCAATTTTGGAGATTTGTTTAGCGCTACCCATCACAATTACCTGTGACTTTAGGGGGTTTACTTTTAAACCGTAATTTTGACTCCAATTTGATATGCGGAGAATAAATTATTTCAACCAAATAAAAGAAAAGGTTCAGGTCGTGTCATACCAGAAGGTTAAAGAGTAGGCAGAGGACCGGACGAGTTGGAGATTGCTCCACCGACAAGAGCACATCTCTTAAATGTAAAAGAAAATAATCTTACTTTAAAACACATTTAGACACTATCCGACTTCAATAAAACTCAAATGCTTTAACAACGCAATACAGCTAGTGCCTAAACGTCTGAATCAGAAATTTCCGAATTTGCTTGAAAATTATTCCGATGCAACTCCAATACAACTACAATATTGCTTGATTATTTGTTGTGTGTTGGAGTTATGTTGAATATAGATTGTTTTGCTAGTCTGTCACTCTTACCGCTACCCATAAAAAGCCGCCAGATGCCCGGATCTAGCAATAAGGATATTATAGCAATCTAACCAGATGCGTTTTGTTGGGCTCATTATTGTGTCATATCTGACGTAGCCAGCTCCAATAGGGCTCAACCTTCTCTTTTTTGTGTTGGGAGTTAAAAAATAATCGCGTGAGTTCAAATCTGTACACCATCGAATGTTAGCATGATTATTGTTGTTTATTGTTTATTTAAGTTTACACAGCAATACAGTCTTATCACTAATACACTGCGAAACTACATAGATATTTATCTACTACTAGCCTTTTCCCGCGGCTTCGCCCGCGTACTATAAGTACTCAAAAAGGATTCGATACCCATGTTGATTATCAGAATTTGTGACCACATTTGCCCCTTTTAGGGGTTGAATTTTCAAAAAACCAGAAACACTTGTTTACTCATTTATCGTTAGGAATACTCCTGTGAAGTTTCGAATAAAATAATCTAACAAATTTTGATTCGCCATACAAACTTTGGACCCCCATTTTACCCCCTTAGGGGGTGAATTTTGGAAAATCCTTTCTTAGTGCACCCCTAAACCCTAAAAGGAACCTACGTGCCAAATTTGGAATCTCTAGAACCAGCGGTTTGGGCTGTGCGTTGATATGTCAGTCAGTCAGTCAATCAATCAATCAGTCAGTCAGTCAGTCAGTCAGTCAGTCAGTCAGTCAGTCAGTCAGTTTCTTCTTTTATATTTATCTACTATTAGTTAATCAAAATTATCATACTAACACACTTGACGGCCTATTATCCATCAGCTCGCAAAATCTCAGACACTCATGACACACATTAGCCCAACGCCACGCCACCACCTCGCCATTATCTCGTGTCGTAAGAGCGTTTTCACACTGTCCGATCCGATATCGGATGTCGGGTGGCCCAAGGAAAAAAGAAGATACTAGTACTAGGTATCCCGTGGCACAAGGAGCCTTTTTATAAAAAGAAAAATATAGAAATGTACAAATTTAAATTTGTCTTCTTCGTGGTTCTATCCGACATCCGATATCGGATCGGGTAATGTGAAAGCGCACTAACGCCAGTTAAAGTGTCAAATATGGTCATTGCTCCCGCGCAGCATATAGACCATTCGGGCCGAATCCAGGGCAGTGTAGGGCCCGTGCAGTACCGGTGTTGGTATACGGCCTCATGTCTAGCATTGTACCACGTGGGTGGCAAACAGGCATACATCCCAGCTGATGACATGCGGCTACAGTAGCCTATTGACGCCTGCAATTCCAGGGATAATACATGCCTTTTGCCGACCAAGTAAAACCCTGCACTGCACAATTTTATTGATTTATTTATCGAATGGCTAATTATTTAATACCCTGTGTTGTTCGAAGCCTTGCACTTTTTTCCCCAGACCAGAGACGAGTAGAACTCGACGCGAAGTATGACGAGGACCGACCACCTGCGGCCATAAACTATAATTTTGTCGGAGGGGTGCTGACCTGCAGTGAACGTGGCCGTACATTTTACTGCTAAAATGGGCTGACGTCACCTGAGAGCCCAAGAACGTCGCTCTGACTAGCCAGCGCAAACCCGTCGCCATGGTCGAATTCGGCCTGGACAGGATGATACCCTGTGTTGTTAGTCATGCAATCGTCACCATTTTATTTTTAATTTATTAAGTAGGCAGTAGCGTCGCTTGTGAGGTTTTTAAATCCAGCTAGAGGTGGTCCATTATACTTGGTGATGCATTCTTCAGCGTCAGCTGAACTATGAAGGAACTGAAATGAATATGAAGGAGATGAAATTAAACCTCACTAACCTAAGAGTGTTACTAGCAAATAAAACACCATCTAGTTGTCCTGTATGCACTATTTGCGTTGATTGGCGGACAAACACCACAGGCGGGCGTGTTTCGATTTAAAAATACTATCTTGATTTAATATTGTCTCTGTGCAACTTGCTCGCACCAATAAGTATGTGAGCGAGATGCACTAAAAGTAACATGAACTAAATGTAAATCTAAAATTACCACATAGTTAAGAAAAATGTCAACGGACCCGGTAATCGAGACTGATGGATTGTAGGAACTTAAGACGCCATAATGAGTATAACGCAAAGATGGCGCGTAAATGGCGCTGAAATCGATTAAAAACATCTTTAGTCAGATCCATATAAATATACAGTCTAGGAAAATAAGGTCTCTAATCGTATGTACCTCTTGTCCCTTTAGCCGTCGACACAATGAATCCTCCTTGATATTAAAGGATTGGTAACGCGCATGTGACACCTCTGAAATGTCAGGCGTCCATAGGCTGCGGTATCTGCTCATCTCTCTGCAACCATCAGGTTGGCCTTATGCTAGTTTGTCAGAACTGCCACCGTCGTGGTATAAAAAATGTAGGGTAGGGTAGTATAGGGCAAAAAAATAGAACAAATTATTGTTTGTGGATTATTAACGTATTTTATTTCCGAGTACATGAGATTTCGAAGATAGAGAGAGAGATCTATGATATCCATGTGCTTATCAATATCAAATCAATATAAGTAAAGTAAAATTTGAATGTGCCTCCAGCTCCCGTCCTGTGAAGTCAATTTACTATTGATTGTTTCATTGAATCTTAGATGCGTCCGCGCAGGCGGACTGATTTTTGGTTTTTGACGTCGAACTGTCCTTGATCAGAGTGAAGATATCGTCTTCCGTGGTTAAGTAGAAACTTTGCAACCAACAAACTGCGGTCTTTTCGAGTCCAAAACCGCAAAAAGTCTTTCCCTTATGCATTTATATGTAAGTATCGTAGGATAAACTCGAAAACTCTACTTGGGATACTTTACGTGTCCTACTAGAATCAATCCTGGGCCATTGGTACAATGTGTGACCAATCCAATGTGTGACCAATGTGTGACCAATGTGAGACCAATGTGAGACCAATGTTGAATGAAAATCTGTTCGAATAGCAAATGTCAATGTCGTTGTAGCGTTGAGTTGAGTTGGGTTGAGTTGGGTTGGAGCTCTGTCTGTCCAGTGTGTGTGTTTATTTTTCGAATCGCGGCCCTGCTCACGATTTTTAATACTTAAAACAAAACAACGCTCGAACTTACGGTCTGTTAAAACGCCCTCAACTGCCGTTCATAATACAAGTAACAAAAATGCTGATGATCCGTTTAAGGCTTCGAGAAACAATGTAAAGGACGCACAGTTTCAAACAAGATTTACTGAAAATATGGCTCCTGAAAATTTGTAACCGGGCCATCTTATACCGTAATAAGACAGTCCCGCCCGAGTCCTTCTTGCGGTACTATTGTGGGGCCATTTTTTGGGGTATTATTTGTTCGGTGGTTTAAGGGCATAATTAGTACAGTATTCTAATTTGGTACTTTCCTGGGTAAAAAAATATAGTTCTATTTAGTCCGTCAGTTAGATTATCAAAAAATATTGTACACGTATTTTTTATTTTGTCAATCAAGCAAAAATTGGTGAAGATATAGCCCGTTAAATTTCCGCGTGACGTCACATTATACTAAAAATTGTACTGAAATGTGACGTCATGTGGAACTTTAACGGGCTATATCTTCACCAAATTTTGTTTGATTGACAAAATAAAAAATACGTGTCCAATATTTTTTGATAATCTAACTGACGGACTAAATATATTTTTTTAAGAAAGTAGCCAATTACGAAAAAAAATGAAAAAAAGTTTTTCACGCGAAAAAAATTTGTTTTATATGGAGCATGGAGGATTGACAGGCTGGGGCCTGGGATGAGGAGTCCCATACAAAAAAAAATTTTTTCGCGTCCAAAAATTTTTTTTTTGTATTTTTTCTTAGTTACAATACGATACCCTTAAGCGGATCACCAGTATTTTTGTAACAACCTGTATAAGTAACTCCTCTAGTAATAAAGACCAATTACATTTTCGCAGAGACCGTTGCGAGATTTAGTCGTTAATGAGTGCCTTCGTCTAAGTATCAATTATGAGCAATAAACATCGGCTCTCACATGACTGCTTCAGAGATCCACTGATAATATTGTATCTGTTTCATATACATATACACATTACTACGTTCTGTTAGCACTACGTATTAGGAAAATACATCGTCATAAGTGTTTTGCACAATTAACTGTATTGTAATGTAAACCTTATGACACATGTTGAAATATAAAATAAAATTAAGTTGACATAATGCAAAATGATCAATACATCGAAATAAAGGGAAAATAAAAATAAAACTATTGAAATGGTTCAAAGATCAGGCTTAATTTTTTTTTTAATTTTACGAGATTTTAAAGTACGTTATTAAAAAAACAATGATACCATTCGATTTTTAACAGTTTACTGTAAAATAAATTGTATGGCAACCATATACATAACCGCAACATTTCACTGCAAAAATAACAATTTCACAACTTTTCCATACTTTAAACAGGGCGACCATGTAATCGTGACTTCACTTTTACACATCATTTTGTTAGGAGCGTTTTGAGAAACAAATGCAAATCTCAGACTTCTCATTTCTAACTTTTGAGTTGCTTTAACACAATTGGCCTCATATAGACATTTGATTCTCACAACAAAACAAATCGATTGATACCATGCATGAAAAAAAACATTATGCGTATTACATATATGCATACGGATGACGAATCTTACTTCACCGTGATACAATTTTAACTAGTACTAGTAGGGGAGTAAAGGACTCATTCTTCTCATAATGTATAACTTGCAACTAAATTAGTTAATACCATTAATCAGAATGATGTACCAACCTATTTATAATGTAACTGTTAGTTGTTATAGAAAATAAAGAATCTTATTATTAAATATTATCTTACTGCTGTTATAAATATCCTTGTAGAAAGAAGCAAGACTTAGGTTCTAGGACTAGGACTAAACAATCTCATGCCTTACAAGGCACGGAATATACTTTATCCCATATTAGAAATGTCATTGACGACCAGTTAAATTTTGTTACCCAAAACCCAAAGTGCCAACTGTATTGTTAATGACAGGAAAATATATTGAATAAAGATATAGGCAATTAATTATACGAGCAGTGATTAATAAAATAATGTAATTTAATTTATTGGATATATGGGTACTCGACTTGGCGGTGGCAGCCCTCCGACTTTTTAATGTCCATATAAATGATTTTTCATTTGTTTTTACTTTTGGAAGGCAAGTTCAACGCAAAAAACCGAAACAAAACAAGCATCAGGATTTGTAATATCAACGAATAGTTCTTATTCTCCTTTCAGCGGTATCTTGGCCTCGGAGCAACGAGCAATGGCTTTATCAATTAATATAATTGCGGCGATGGTCGCCGAATCTAACCGAAATAACTCAATGTGATCTTGGAGAATGGAGGTGCCTTGGAATATCGTATTTATTTCACAGTTTAGTTTGCTTTTATCATGTTAAATTCTAAAAAACTATTTTGGAGGAAAGAATGGGAAGCGAGAGAGACAGACACAAACCAAGACGCAGTTACGATGGATCAATAACGGTTTCCGCGATCGAGATTTCCACTAGATTTTTTTTTTCTTTGCTTTTACTCCTCGCCTATTTTAGCGAGGTGAATTCTGCCAATGTCAAGGTACACTTAGGATTTCATTCATTTTCGTAAAATAAAATAAAAGCAACGTTGTTCGGTTAAGCTCAAAAAACTATTCCAAAGACGATGCAGCCATCTGGAAGCGTAAACGATTATCCTCTTTCCACTAGATGGCAGCACCGTGACGAGAGGTATTTTTGACAGCAGCTGTCAAAATCCACAAAGAAAAAAAAATTAAACATGATTAGTGGATTATGACAGCTAGACCTCTCACCACGGTGCTGCCATCTGGTGAAAAACTCGATCGCGGAAACCTTCATTGAAAGAAAAAGTAGGGGCCGCGTCGTATCAAAATGTCAAGGAGCTGGTGCAAGACAGTTATAGCTAGAAACTCCTCTGACAAGAGATACAAGGGAATAACTATTAAGTTGATGATTTTTACAAGCTTTTATTTAACTCACTATTAGCATTGTCTTAAGATAACTGTGACAATAAATCCAGTAAGAGTCATAAAATAACAGATATGACTCATAACACATCAATATTTGAGCAGGTCAAGTTAAAATTACGTTACTGCCACAGATAAAAAGCTTATCATAGTAAAATCGGTTGTGGTAATGCTAGCCATGGCCTACCGTTTTCGAACACGTTTTAGAGAACTTACAATGTGAGTGTAGATAAACGCTATTACCATAATAACTATGTAGCCATGATAACTGTAATATAGTTTTGGCACATGTAGCAACTTATTTACTTTAGCTCTCTCTTTATTTATTGATCACATACAGATTACACTATTCCACAACATATTAATAAATAGAAACCTAAAATATAACTATGAAACTAAATAAATCGGACACCACTATTTAGGTAAGGTCAGCAAGGGCCGACCCTTGCGAAAGAGTTTCTTAAAAGAGTCTGTTAAAGAGAACTAGAAGTACAACATGACTATCATATTTGCAAACTCTTACTATTTATATTTGGTGTCAGATTTGATCACACGGTCGAAACCTAGTTGTTATGTTGCTTGTTTAATTTGTTGAAATAATGGTTTCCCCTTATTTTCTCCCGAGTTTTATACTAGATGGCAGCACTGTGACGAGAGGTCTTTTTGACAGCAGCTGTCAAAACCCATTACCTAAAAAATATTTAACATGTGTGGTGGATTATAACAGTTAGACCTCTCACCACGGTGCTGCCATCTAGTGGAAAACTCGATAGCGGAAACCTTCATTGAAACAAAAAGTAGGGGCCGTGTCGTGTCAAAATGTCAAGGAGCTGGTGCAAGACAGGTGTAGCTAGAAACTCCCCTGACAAGAGATACAATGAAATAACTATTAAGTTAGTGATTTTTATTATTACAAGCTTTTATTAGCATTGTCAGTTAGTTTATTGTTCAGGTAAAATCTTCCAAGCTAGATTTATTTCTGCTCTGAAGTCTGATTGAGCTGAAGTTGACCATACCTTCGTAACTTGGATGACAATATAATATTTGGGTACCATCGAGCTGGTCTGATGATGGAGACCAAAGGTCATAAGAACTCTGTGATAAAACATGAAAGCTTGTATTTGGGTTAGTTAGAATCATCTCATTGAGCAGACAGACTTTTACAAGAAAAGTGCGTACCTGCATTCGACGCTGCCCATCGTTAAAAGGTTTTATTTACAAAATGAATATTTAAACTAGATCAATGCTCTCTAATTAGTTAACACTAGCCTTCACAACGTTCAAAATTATGAACGGTGTTGTGAAAAATCGAACATTTTAACGACTGTTGGTATACGAGTGCCGAACTGTAACGAACTACCAATATTTAATGAAGTCGTCAAAATCTGTAGGTATTGATTTTCTAGCATATCATATGGTACTGCCAAAATATAGCAATTTTTTGCCTATTGTTTTTTAAACTTTTTATACTACTGACCGCCCCAGTGCCCCAGCCCTGGGCACCGGAGGCCTAGGCCCAGGGCTGGGGCAGTCACTTTTTCCTTTGTATATGACATCTATATAAGTTTATAATTTATATAGTAGTGTGTCTACTTACAATAAACAAATTAAAATATTTATTAAAATAATTTGATTTGTTCTTCAGTTGTTGTTTTTTTTGCATGTTTTATACTAATTTTGACGAATGGTCCTTTTATTTTATCGCAATTGACAAAAAAACTGCTATGAACCATGAAACTGCGGCGCGTCAAAAATAAGCAAGTTTGAACTTTTGTATTTATTTTTCATAAGCTGTAGAAAAAATCTCAAGTGTTTGTAAATTAAGCAAGCCGATGGGAATCGTGTGGGAGTTCAATGGCTGTGCCTCACCACTGATAAACGTAGTACCTTATTACAATTTTAGTTTGATATACCCACTTTTCCATATCTAACATACAATACATTTATATTTTGTTGCCAATGATGTCCTTAGAACTTGTCAGTTACTACTCTTTTTTTAATCGTAATTAATCGGGCCCACATTAATACATTATAAACTTATTAACAAAGAAAAAAGTGACAGGCCTCCGGTGCCCCGCTAAGTAGGTAAATATATAAGTATATAATTTATATATAGGCCAAGCAAATAAGATCTATAAAAAGTGTTTTGAGGAATTAATTCCCAGCAGACTGGAAATCGCTTTAATACCTTCATGTGATCCTAAATGCATGTAATCCGAGTTTGCCCAATCCCACGAGGTGTGCATAACTTTTTAGCGACATTTTTGTTCTTTGTCAGTTTTTTGCTTGTAGGTAGAAAACGATAGGTCGAACGGAAAATGTCATTCATTTCAATATTAAAGAGGGTTAAATTACTAAACTTATCTTTTAGTTCGGTTCAGCGGTACAGCCGAAATCAAAAGTTATAAGCCGGGAAAATGTAATGAAAAACTCATATTTTGACTTCCATACGACATATCTTTAAAACAGATGACTTCTGTTGAAAAACTTATAGAATAAAATTTGTAGAGAATATAATTTCACGTTATACCGACATTTTTTTTTTGAAACACTAAATTTGGCATGAATTCAAAATCAGTTTTTATAAATTCTTCTGAGTTGCATATTTTCCATAAAATATGATGTGTGAGACCTACATTTAATACATCGTTACAACTAAGAATATTTCAGTGCAAATTTCTAAAACGTACCAACTCAGAAAACTATTTATACACCGTGTTTTATTTATTTCTAAATTCCAAGGATACATTCCTGAGCTTAACTTAAGTATATTTCTTATAGACGCCAGTGCCCTATAATTTGCTCCAGTTCTGTGGTTTGCTCCAGTTCTGTGGTGTAGGTTTATACAATCGGAAAGACAAAAAAGAAATATCGATTACCAAATCGATATTTCTTTTTTGTCTTTCCGATTGTATAAACCTATATTTAATTATTCTTTTAGTCTGATAACCCGCTATAAAATTATGTAACTGTGTGTTAAGTCAATACAATATGGTTCTTTTGTATCTCGGATTGTTAATGTTCGAAATTTCATTGACATGTCATAATGTTCAATTGTTTGGTTGAGTTAATATACCTTATTTACATTAGGAGCCGATTGGGGAATCAATCAATAACTTTAGATGTAACTTAGTATAGAGATAGTAATCCACTCCCCTTTTACCTCTTAAGGGATGACTTCTAAGATAAAAAGTATTACATTTCCTTTTCCAGAACTTAAACTATCTCCATACCAAATTTTATCTACGGACTTAAATCAGTTCCGTGGATATTGATTCCCCATACAAATAACTTTTGCCCCCTTTTCACACCCTTCAGGGACAGTTTCTGGGATAAAAACTCCCAGAACTCAAACTATTTTCATAGGTACCAAATTTCATCTAAATCGGTTTAACTATATTAATAACTCTTCATACTAACTTCTTACCCACTTTTCAGCCCCTTAAGGGTTGGTATTTTGAGATGAAAACTACTTTTTATGTACTTTTTACGGATTCAAACTATCTCAATCTCTATAAAAAGTTTCATCTAAGTAGGTTCAGCAGTTACTGATTGATTCCTCAATCGGCCCCTACACCAAACAATTGAAAACTAGACATGTCAATGTAATTCCATTTCAAACATTAACAGCCTGAGATACACAGGAAGCATATTGTATTGACTTAACACTCAGGGGCATCATTTTGTAGCGGGTGCTCAGAGTAAAAAAAAAATTTAATGTAGGTTTACACAATTGGAAAGACAAATGAAATATCGATTACCTCAAAACTGGAGCGAATTATAACACTTGCGTCTTTGAGAAATAAACTTAAGGTAAGCTCAGAAATATACCCATGAAATTACCGAAAATAAAAAAACACGGTGTATAAATAGTTTTCCGATTGGGTACGTTTTAGAAATTTGCACTTAAATGTTCTTAGTTCTAATAATGCATTAAATGTAGGTCTCACACATCATATTTATGGAAAATATGCAACTTAGAAGGATTTAGAAAAAAAACCGATTTTGTATTCATGCCAAATTTAGCCTTACAAAGTGACTGAATTTGAAAATTGAGATGTCTATATATCGTGAAGTTGTATTCTCCTTAACTTTTATTTTATACATTTTTCAGCAGGAGTCATCTGTTTCAAAGATATGTGGTATGGAAGTCAAAATATAAGTTTTTCAAATAAATGAGATATTTTCCCGATTTATAATTTTTGATTTTGGCTGTACCGCTGAACTAAATTATAAATTAAGGTACTCATTCGACGCAGAATTTAACCATCTTTAATATTGACATACATAATATTTTCCTTCGGACGTACCGTTTTCGAGCTAGAATCAAAAAACTGACAAAGAGCAAAAATTTCGCTAAAAAGTTATGCACACCTCCTGGGATTAGGCAAACTCAAATCGCATGCATTTAGGACCACGTGAAGGTATTGAAACGACTTTAAGCCTGCTGGGAATTAATTCTTCAAAAAAATCTAATATTCTTAGCCTAATAGTAGTGTGTACTTAAAAAATAGATAAATCAAAATATTGATTAAAATAATTTGATTCCTTCTTCAGTTATTATTAATAACATTTTTTTTTATCAATCGAATAGGTTAACATCCCGCACGCTAAATCACTTTGTTATCTACCTATTAACTTACTATGATGGACTCACTGACTGTCAAACTTCGTTAACCTATGCTATTAGAGGGCTTCACGCGCTAATCGTCAATTTTACAAACTAATGTTTCTTATGTCAATTCTTATGTCAGTACTCTAGACAAAGTTATAAAAATAACGGTTACAAGTTTTTCGATCTTTTTATCTTAATTTTCAAGAGACGGATAAAAAAAATCGGAATTTTAATATCATGATGTAAATATTTGTTTAGATTTTCCAATGTTACCTATTTTATTATTTGTGGTCTTCAATTTTTAAATCGGTATTAAAAATTAAAATGTACATGTACCAATACCAAACTGTTCTGCATTGACGTCTTTAAAAACTGACGAGAGATTATTAATAATTTAAATTAACTTTTGTGTAAAACTTTATTTACACAAAAGTTTTGGAAAAGATACTAGTTTTTTTAAGTTTTTTGATGCTTGTATTTTGAATACAATTAGTTTTTTAAATAAATATGGTTTTTTTTAGGGCTGTTGTTTTTCTACACCTATCTCCTGTTTGCACATTCTTATTCTTAACCTAAATTTACATGTATATGCATAAGTAGGTACCTAAATTACATAAGGAGAAACCATTATTTCAACAATATAAAAAAGCAACATAACAACCAGGTTTTGACCGTGTGATCAAATCTGACACCAAGAGTTAGGAAATATGATAGTAATATTATACATTTAGTTCTCAAGGAAGTTGCCATCTAAGCATTATGGAAACTCTTCCGCAAGGGTCGGCCCTTGCTGACCTTACCTAAATAGTTTGTAGTGTCCGATTTATTTAGTTTCATAGTTATATTTTAGGTTTATTTTTATTTATATGTTGTATAATAGTGTAATCTGTATGTAAATAAAAATAGAAAAAGAAAGAGAGCTAAAGTAAATAAGTTGCTACATATGCCAAAACTATACAGGGTGGTCCAAACCTTGACGTCAAAAAATTTTTTTTAGATACCTCTCGTCGTGGGCTATCAGAATATACCCCATGTATATTAGCCGATTTTTCGTAGTTTTCGAGTTATGAATTTTTTAATTTTCAACTTTTGTTAAGAAGTTCCGGGTGAAGCAATTAATTTATTAAAAAAAACTATTGAACTTTTTTGATTTTTTCTTTTTGTAGCACAATCCTTAATAAGCGGTGCATGCAGTTGCAAAAAAAAATCAACAGCCTCACTTGGCTGAGAGTTAGAAAAAAAAAGACAAAAGTGAAAGTTTTACGTCCAAGCATGTCAAGCTTAGATTTTGTGCTTAAATAAAAAAATACAAACGATTTCAAGGACTTTTGGTTATTTTAGAAATTGCTAGAACCTAAGTTTTTTTAAAGGTAAAAAAAAGTGACACTTGATAGTCATAATTGGACGGAGTCGCCGGTCAAAGGGACTGAGGTGGAAAGTTCCCAAATAAGTAATTCAATTTAAAAAATCTTTTTTTTTATTATTCCTAACGTTAAACAACCACAGAAATTACCACGAGAATTCATTGTTATGACATGTGATTGACCAAGCATCGTCTTGATTAACCGACGACTCTGTCCAATTATGTATATGTATAATAAAGTGACACTTAATAGTCATTAAGTGTCACTTTTTTTTACCTTTAAAAAAACTTAGGTTCTAGCAATTTCTAAAATAACCAAAAGTTCTTGAAATCGTTTGTATTTTTTTTTTATTTAAGCGCAAAATCTAAGCTTGACATGCTTGAATGAAAAACTTTCACTTTTGTCTTTTTTTTCCAACTCGCAGCCAAGTGAGGATGCTGATTTTTTTTTGCAACTGCGCCGCTTATTAAGGATTGTACTACAAAAAGAAAAAATCAAAGTAGTTCAATAGTTTTTTTAATAAATTAATTGCTTCACCCGGAACTTCCTAACAAAAGTTAAAAATTAAAAAATTCATAACTCGAAAACTACGAAAAATCGGCTAACATACATGGGGTATATTCTGATAGCCCACGACGAGAGGTATCTAAAAAAATTTTTTTGACGTCAAGGTTTGGACCACCCTGTATATAGCTATCATGGCTACATAGTTATTATAGTACTCGTAATAGCGTTTTCTTATCACAGTTTATTACTCTTTTACTGGATTTATTGTCACAGTTATCTTAACTTGAATTATGTTTTATATCGCAATCTCACTTCCCATACCACATACACACTTCGTAAATACATCCCATCGAAGATAATTAAGATGAAACTGGATTTGCAACTGAACACACAAAACACTTTTGTTTACGAAAACATAGCCTATTTTCTCGCGCCATTAACATAATTATTTCAAACGTTTTCCTGTTCAAGTTTTCTTATACTAATTAAGCATTACAACTCAGTATTCCTAGGCTACATTGTTACCTTGACTTTCGACATGTCTCCAAACTCAGCACATATCACACACAAACAACAGTCACACTCGTGTCACACCCGCGGGCACGTTTGTCACAGCGCGCGGCGCGGTAGCGACTGACTCGAGTGATGGTGATGACATGATACTGCCACAATATACATTGTTATAGTAACCTATCTTTGATTTTTTATCACGTCGGTTGCAAACACGCGTACATTCCTCATGATGGTATTATGCAGCTGCGATGAGAATGGGATTAGACTTGACAGATTTGCCATACACTTACGTCAAAATTAATATGGATTGATAGCTATCTCAATCCCATTCTAATCGCGGTTTAGTGGGATAGTCTTTGGACGTCTGCAACTCCAGGGGTGTTAAGTTAGGTTAGGTTATGTGATAACATTGTGTCATAAATATTGCAAAGAAATGAAATAAAAAATGGTTTTGATCCATTTAGAAATTGGACGCCATAATTAGTTGTTTCTACCTACTTATCCATGCTAGCGATGACTTATTAACTTAATTCAAAAAAGATGTTCTAATTTCGGGGAGACTTTTTTTCTTTAATTTGGTCGCTGATTTTTTCGACACAACTTGACCGATGTTTTGAAAGAGACTTCACAGTTAGTCCTAATGTAAACAGGCCAAGATCTGATCTCATAGAAATCTAAGAACAACTTAGATAGATATCTATCTATAACATTCTATCGATAACATTTTTATTCAACCACAACTTACATGCATAGCGAAAAATAAACAATCAAATCAGATCAAATAAATTACATTAAACTTGGATGAACTATTTATAGCTTCATATATATGTATAGTGTATACATAGCTAACTTGGTCAAGGGTCATGTGGTATAGACTTGGCGCTGACTCAGCATGCTTGCCACGGACTTGGTGGAGTCCGCAGCGCTGATCTTCTGTCAGATCCTTTTAACCTTCAGATATTACAAGCACACTTTATAGCAAGGACGATTAAGAATCCTCTTTGCTTTATAGTCATTTGGGTATTTTTATAGTAACTCCTACAGAAATGCTGCAGCATTTAATGCACAAATAATGGCATGCCCTTATAGATTATGAGTGTGGCATGTACTTATTGCATGTTTTGTAAACAAACTCAAGGCCACACATGCATCTGATGCGTACTACTGTGTTGATATTTTACAACGCCCTGCAGACATTAATTTCTAAACCGGTTCACTCAGGCGCGGATACAGAGGGGAGCGGGGGCAACAGGGGGGAACCGAACCCCCCCCCCCCCCCCCATAAGACGCAAGCTTCGTATACTACGGGGGCCATGGTGCAGACCGCGAGATTTTTTGTAAAGGAAATTCCCACCCCCCCTGAGCAAATACAACTTGGTAAAATCTGACAAGTTAAATAATGTATTTTATGAATTTTCTGATTCTGATATTTTTTATAATGGACTAAATGATTGAATGTCTATTCGCGTTCTTTCAAAATTCAGGCTGTACGAGTAGGAATCTACAATCATCACACCGGAATGTTGAGCCACTTGCCATTGTTCGTAAATTAGCTGTGTAATAAATGAACGATGTTACCGACTATAGCTATCAGATATGATGATATGAAGATTTGATATGATGCCCACGGCAGCTTTTTATCACCGCACCGCTCGCCGCCGGCAGGGTGTTCATCCCCACACCCTGGAGCCCAATGGGTCGCGCACAGTACGATTTAAGAGGAATTTCCTCCCACGAACGCTGCGGCTGTGGAATGAACTCCCTGCCGAGGTTTTCCCAGTGGGCTACAGTATGAGGTTCTTCAAAAAAGGAGTGTATAGGTTCCTAAAGGGTAGGCAACGCGCATGTAAATCCTCTGGGGTTGCAGGCGTCCATAGGCTACGGTAACTGCTTACCACCAGGCGGGCCGTATGCTTGTTTGCCACCGTCGTGGTATAAAAAAAAAAAAAAAAAAAAAAAAAAGATAGCTATAGATTAATTCATAAACTGGGTAGGCAATCCTGCACTTGATAGTCATAGTCCAGTCAGCCCACGGGATAGTTGAGCCACTTGCCTGTAACTGTCAGCTAACATTGGTCATTCATTACACGGCCAAATTACGAACAATCGAAAGTGGCTCAACTATCCCGCGGGCTGACTGGACTATCAACTGCAGGATTGCCTACTCAGTTTATGAAATGTGGGCATGCAATTTTGCAGCTCACTGTATATGTATGTGTTTACAGTATTGACAGCGTCAAATCACCGACCAAAATTAGGAACTGCAACCTGGATTTTTTTACTATGAAAAAATACGGGTTTTTTTAATACCACGACGGTGGAAAACAAGCATACGGCCCGCTTGATGGTAAGCAGCTACTGTAGCCTATGGCGGCCTGCAACTGTACAGGTGTCACATACGCGCTGCCGACCCTTTACAAAAAGGAGGATTCACTGTGTTGACGGCTAAATGAACAAGAGGGTCCTCATCGTCAACACACTGGGTCTTCTTTGAGCTCTTTGGCAACTTTACTCACTAGCAGGAACACAACACTATGAGTAGGGTCTAGTGCTATTTGGCTGTAGTTGTCTGTAAAGTGGAGGTACTTCCTCAGTTGGGCTCTGCTCGAGATGGTTTGAGCGAGATGAAATTCGCTGTGCTGTGCCCTACCACACATACCGAGATGACATTCGCAGCACCCATACCTATCTTTTGGACGTAGTTTAAGGACATACCCGGGTCCAAGGGTCCTTTTTTTGTTTGAAAACATTGCACTCCTTAACCAAAATATATGCAAGTGAGTTTGCACGTTAGTAACGCGAGAGCGAGACATCGATGCTGGTATCATCAAATTGTTACACGCGCTCTCGAATTTATTCTCAATTGAAGATGGACTACTGTATTTGTACTCTGGCAATGATAGGTCACCAATTGTCTGCCATGTGATACGGGATCGTAGATTACGGACGGTAGACGTTAGGATGAACACGGCCACTTGGTTGGATACTTGCTAAACTAATTCTAACAGAAGTATAAAGTAGACGTGTGACGACCTATCTATAAAAAAGTGAAATCAGAAAAGATCAAAAGAGTACCGTTTAGTAACTAATTTTTTCGCTATTTAATCAATTTATATTCAATAGGCATGATGAATTGTTTTCATGTATGGTATCAATCGATTTGTTTTGTTGTGAGGATCAAATGTCTATATGGCGCCAATTGCGTTAAAGCAACACAAAAGTCAGAAATGAAATTCAAAATCTGACACTCGCTTTTGTTTCTCAAAACGCTCCTAACAAAATGATATGCAACAGGACGTCACGATTGCATAGTCGCCCTGTTCAAAGTATGGAAAAATTATGTAATTGTTATTTTGACAGTGAAATATTAAGTTTATGTATATATTTGCTATACAATTTATTTTACAGTAATATATGAGAAATCGAATGGTGTCATTGTTTTTTTTGTACTTTTAAAAAATCGTTAAATTATGAAACTTTGAATCCTGATATCTTTGAACTATTTCAACAGATTTCTTTAATTTTCACTTTATTAGGATATATTGATCATTTTGCATCCATTCAACGAAATTTTATTACAAAATTCAACATAAGTCATCATCCCTATTAGGTACCTACCTTGATATCCCTGAGGTCAAAACTTGATGTGATTTTATAGGTTTTACATAGTTAATAAAAAATAATTTAAAAAATGTCTGGGTGGTTCTCTACCTTTTCTCCGAATAATGTTTCCCAAACTGTTTTATTTGCCAACTGTGTCATTTGGCATACTGCATTTTTTTCTGAAACTATAAGAATTTTAGGATTTTTATAAAACAAACCTAACCTAACCTATATGGTTCTACATGATGATTATAAAACAAACCCTGAAAAGTGTACAGTTTCAGAAAAAAATGCAGTATGCCAAATGACACAGTTGGCAAATGAAACAGCTGAATTGGGAAACGTTATTCGGTGAAAAGGTGGGGTGCCCGTCTGGAATAGACAAAGACAACCATACAAATACAAATATTCTTTATTGCACACCTCGATAAAATAGAACAGTACAGCACACAGATTAAAAGTAGAGGCAGTCTACAGGCGGTCTTATCGCTAGAGAGCGATCTCTTCCAGACAATCTAGTCGAAAATAATCGTATGAGTAGGTGCAAGGCAAAAGAAACAGTGAAAATCCAGTAAACAATAACAAATAACATAAAATACTTACCGCACCATACTTTCCGCTACAAAGAAAAAGAGTATCTATATACAAAATGCATTTTTGTCAAATTCATAAAATTTGAGGTAGCCAAGCCACGGACAACCAATTTGTGTCCCGCATTGGGTTTGACCTTCCCGCACCTCTCGCATGTAGCGTAACTATGTCGAAAATTTAATAAAAATGCTTAAGGCGCTAGGCGCTAATTGTGGCCAAAAACTGTTACTTTCTAAGGGATATATCTCAATAACGGGTCATTCAACAATTTTGAAAAAAATATATGTTAATAACCATTTCATGTACAACATTATTAACGTTTGAGTAACTCGTGTAACGTATAGTTTCTCCGTTATTTAAATGTAACGAAATGTCGTTTTACGGTTAATTTTGCTTATATCTACTGAACGGCTCATTCGATTTAAAATATTGTTGAACTAAAAAATGTGTACTACAGAACACTACAAACTCAACGTAGGATATTTAAATTGATTAAATTTTCTTAAACAACTTGATCATAATTCCACATTTCGTGCGTTGGTAGCTCAAAAACGGCGTTGCTGGCAGTCGTGAGCTAGCTTTGAGACGAGGAGGCTGTGTCGCTCGTCGCTCCGTGCTTCCCTTGTACTACAAATACTTGTGCTTGGTCCGTGAGCAATAATATCGGACTTACTGTGCCTAAAGACTAAATAACTGCAGAGGGTTCATGCGGTGCGGGCATAACGTGTCTTGTCGGAATCAATAGCGCATAGACGTTTTATCTTTTAAGATAATATACCCGTATGTGTGTTCATGTATTTACGTTCTTATAAAAAGTGTATTTTATTTAGATGACCTATATTACAAATTAAATAAAGAAATGAAATAAAAATGGAGAAAAAACAGAACTCATGCATCTTATAATGCCCTGAAAACAAATGTAGTCTTGTAAGTACACTACAATTATTATGTATTAGTACTTATTCTGATGAGTCACGCAAAACAGGCGTTAGTTGTCGAGTTGCGGAAACCTGCTATTGCTACAATAGAATGGACTAATAAGTAATTTTCGGAGTTATTATTTACGAAAATATGCATTTTATCCAAAAGTTGTTTAAGACTTATTCTTTTTGGAAGACCTGTCCAATAATACCACAAACTATCGTGTATCGTATCAATCGCGTGGGTTGGAGCGAAAAAAAATCACCTCCAGTACTTCATTTTATTTTTCTGATTTTGATTTACCATATTGTCGGCGTGATTAAAACATATACAAATTTCAGTTTACTAACTATCACTGAGCGAAGCCTGATCGAGATTCTAATTAAAAATTGCTGATATTTAAGAGTTTAATTTAAGTAAGAATAAAGGAAATAAAGCTTTACTATCTCGCTGAAATACAAATTTATATTAATTATCAACACAAGTAAATAAATAAATTACTACTAACGGTTAATACTACATATCAAATATCTTTAAAAGACCGGCCAAGAGTGTATCGGACCACGCATAATGTAGGGTTCCATAGAAAGTAGTTTCTTGGAGATAACTCAAAAATGGCTCAACCGATAATATGTGAAATAGTTTTCATATAAATAAGTACTAAGCCGTATCGTCTTTATTTTTTTCATATTTTTTGGACTTACGTTAAGTTAAGTTAGATGGGGGGGGGGGGGTCTATTATTTAGACTTTCGAAGCGATTATTTCTAAAAATATTGACTCAATAAAAAAGGTTTTAAAAATCCTCTATATATACTTAAGATATTTTTAAACCCGTATCGATAGATGTACACAATGTTATATTTGCAAGAAAAAATTGTTTTGACATTTAGTTCGGCATATGTATGTATGGAGTGCCTCCCCTAAAAGTTTTTTTTTTCAGCAATTTAGCTAAAAACTAAGTAGCGGCACAAGACACACCTATGGATAAAATTTCATCAATATATATTTTATAATAAAATGGTTGTGACATACGGATGGACGGACGGACAGACGGACATGTTTCAAGAAACTTTTTTAGTTTTGTAAATTATTCGTAATTATATAAGTGATTTTTACGGTTGATATTCAAAATCGCTACAAAACAATAACCATCTATTAAACTCACTTGCGCAACAAAAAAACTAAATTCACATGAAAACATCGCTTTGATGTGCATTCAGTTTTTTTTCTGATATGCAGAATATTTTTACCAATATTTTGCCGCTGACTGTACTTCTAATTCAAAATCTAGGTTTTATTCTATTACATAAAAATCTCCTAATTGAGATCGTTATTACTTATCTTATTTAATAGGTAAGTAGCATTCCTAAAAATATCACCATTGCAGTACTTAATCACAGTATTCAAATAAAAAAATATCCGCAAAAGGATTATAATTATTATAAAGCTGCCCGCGCGCCTCTGTGTAAACTCATATTCTTTGAACATCGTTCCGGTGTAGTGTGGCGGATTTACGTACGATCGCAATGACCGGGTAAAGCGGGTAGCGCGGGTACACAGCGCCCAAACGCTCAAGGACACTCTGGCGACAATCGTCTTAACTTGATCTGTTTTGCCCTGAGATCCGATTCACCTCGGTCTAGCCTATTCTAACTTTAAAAATTTAATTTTATAGTATTTTTGTCAAAATGATATTCTTTTGCCATCAAAATGCCATATAAAAGATTTTTTTATTCTGTCAAGTAATGTCGCTACATTACGTTCCCTATTGATGTTAATCAATCTCTTTTTATACGTGTTTGATATGAAATTTGTAATTAATTTATAACAAAATAGAATAATCTGGATAAGCTTAACGTCAGGCTAATCTTGTTTAATATCAAACTCATATCAAAACTAATGTCTATCCAGCAATAGATTATATTTTTCGAATGAGCCTCAATGTTCACTGCACCTGATATTATATACCGTGTTTTATTGAGTTCCTTCAATTTCAACTGGCAGATTTTATAGTTAATTTGTTAAAGACGCTTGTATTTAAATTTTCTCCGTTTTGAAAATAATCGTCAACTAATTATTTTTTATCTGATATGACCTTTGCGAGTGTGTAAACTTGCCTTAGATTTTTCGTATAGTTTAAGATACCATTTAGGTATGTATTATACCTACATTTTAAGTCAATAATATTTCAGAAAGTGTTTAAAACAGCATCAAAATGACATATTGAAAGGAACCATATCGGTTCCGCTTGAATTTCATAAGTTAAAGAGATTGCATGGGGCAATAAAATTCAATAACTACTTATTTAATGTTCTATACTCAGTGTCAATAAAAATTTGTCACTTTCAATTCAACTTTATACACGACGTGACCAGTTTTCATTGATTTCGAATGCATTATATACGTAAATATTGCAATAAACACGATTGCTGGCGAAGTCAATTTACAAGTGAATAGAGGGTTATAATTGTTATAAAACTCGAGATTGGGATATGTCAAGCATAAATCTGTTTAAACAATAATCCGTTTATATTATGACTAGCTTCTGAAGGCGCTGGCGATAAGACGTCCGACTTCCAATCCGGAGGTCTCGGCTTCAAACCCCGGGTCGTACCACTGAGTTTTTCGGAACTTATACAAGGTGTAATAAAAATGCCGGTGATCCTTTTTATTCTAATTATGAAAAAGTAAGAAAAAAAAGTTTTTCGCGCGAAAAAAAATTGATTTTGTATGGAGAGCTGGCCAGCTGGGACCACGTGTCCCATACAAAAAAAAATTTTTTGAGGACATAAAAATTTTCTCCTACTTTTTCTTTCTCGCAATACGATACCAAATTATGCCCTTAAACGGATCACCAGTATTATTGTAACACCCTGTATACGAAACATTATTTTGATATTTACCAGTCGATTTGCAGTGAAGTAAAGGAAAAATACCGAAAATCGATTTGTTGTTAAACAAAAAAAACCGGCCAAGTGCGAGTCGCACTCGCGCATCGAGGGTTCCGTACAAACTCCGGGTAGTAACTTTTAAATTATTAAAAATATTTCTAGTATATGATGTAACGGACGGTTCTCGCAATTTTTCCTTTATCTGTGCAATAAGATGTTGCTTCGTACCAAATTTCAAGATTCTGAGTTTGTACGGAACGGGAAGTACACTGTAGGTTTTGATTCCCTTGCAAGTTTCGAAAATTTGCGGCATAAACGGCTGTATCTTTTTATTCCGTTGGCTTAGAAGTTTGATTTTTTCACAGCTCTAAGGGACAGTAGACTTGAGTATTTGGTATAAATTTCAGCTTGATACCTCCACGCGTTCCTGAGAAAAAGGGTCTTGACAGACGGACGGACGGACAACAAAGTAATCCTATAAGGGTTCCGTTTTTTCCTTTCGAGGTACGGAACCCTAAAAATGCGATTACAAACTTACAATACAATACTTATCTATCCGGAAACGTAAGAAGGAGGGTCTTACAGCATAAATAAAGGAAAAAGTCCGAAAATCCTAAATTTGTTGTTTCAATAAAAAATTATTTGCAGTTGTGCAGAACTAATCGCGACCTAAGTATGTCGACGAATAAAAAAAACATGTTTTTAACGGCAAAATGATTTTTTTTCTCCCAATCAAATTTTTCTTTTCGTTACAATCACGGACTAGGTAAATACTAATTGACGCGGTACTGGGCCGGGCGCGCGTTACATGGTTTATGATCAGATGCGCATAAACTTGTCGAAACCTCATGCCGCGCGGTTCAGTCGTCGTTCGACCACGTGTGACGAATTTAGTGCCAAAAAACATGTAAAAATGCCGTGTTGTACAATTTTGTCTTGTCGTATACGAAGCAACGAATTAAAAGAGGCCCCTGGAGTAGTTACTTTCCACCGGTAAGTATAAAAATAGAGTATTTCACATTTTTCCAAAAATTGTAGGCTTTTATTACGACATTCACTTATTATCTGATGGTAGTGATGGTACAACAGTATTCATATCAATTGCTCGCCGGCTATTGCTGGCGGTCGCAGGATTACGCGAGTGACGCGCAATGTTTGGAAATACGAACGTCGCTCGTCAGTCTCGTCACACGATCGGCAGCCACGTTGCTGGGCAACATGGCTGCCGCGCGCTTGCCGCCACGAGAGTGCGGCCCGTTATTTACTATCGATAATTTCGAACACATTGTTTAAGGTGTAACTTTCTGTCCTATAACTAATTTTATTTCTTTCGAAAACAAAATAATGTGATTGACTGGATTAATTAATCCAATGATCAACTTATTTTATAGATACGATAACTTTATAATGGTACTTCTAACCATACTAATATTATTATTATTAATGCGAAAGTGTCTCTGTCTGTCTGTTACCTTTTCACACTTAAACTGCTGAACCGATTAAGATGAAATTCGGTATGAAGATAGTTTGAGTCACGATTATTTTTAGTATTTTAGGAGACACATAAATTAGATAGATAAGAGTACATCCACAAATTACGTCAAACAAATTTCAACAATAATGTTTAAAATTACAATTTCTTTATTTTCCCATTTTAAGTAATATATTAAATGAAATCAAAGCAAGAAAAATAATAATCCAAAGTGTTTGAATGTCAGACTAGAAGACATAAATGGTTCCTTTCCTTCATAAAAAGTGTACACTGTACTATATGTATATATGTACACGATATTTGTATTTGTGATGTCACAAGAAATAAAACTCCCCCCTATCCCTTATAAGAACTCGTCACACTTTGTTGATCCCTCCGTCCCCCTTAACATCTGACGTAATTAATGGATGAACCCTTATTAGGGTAGATTGTTATCCAGCTATTAATAAAAATCGACATTGTTTTATTAATATGAGGTGTGGCGCGGTATTATGGAGTTAATTATTGATAATCGATATCGATAAAATATATATATCGACAGGCCACATCCCTAATGTAGGCGGAGCCTACGAGGCAATGGTAGTGGTTACGTATTTTCGAGTGTACGCACACATCAACACAGCGAATGAGAGACTGACATTTCTTTGTGTGTATCACCTCGTGCGTACTTTAATGAGAAGGTGTGCGTGTAAATGCCGGCTACGCTGGTTTTGGAACAAACTACGGCTGATACCGTCTCCATATACTCCGTGGTTACAATGTTTGGTAATTGTAAAAATTGTGTGATGTACTTACGAAAACCTCAAGGCTGCGAAATACGTGAGTGTTGTGGAACACTCGGTTGAAAGGATGTTATTTAATTTTTGAATTTTTTGTCATTTTTGTCATTTTTACTGTTTTGATTTTTGGAACGAAGTTCCTTATCGGAAGGTTCGCGGATGGGGGCTAGGCGAAAAAATGTTACGTGACCGTCACGAAAACGCGACACGTTCCAAAAATTTACATGTTTCTCAATCGTTTTTTTTTATGACCCTAAAAACGTAACTGCTCCCAGAGATGGGTAGGTTGGCGTTTTTTTTTAAGACAATTATGACCCTAAAAACGAAACTGCTCCCAGAGTTAGGTAGGTTAGGGTTTTTTTATAATCCTAAAAACGAAACTGCTCCTAGAGATAGGTAGGTTAGGGTTATTTTTTTTTATGACCCTAAAAACGAAACTGCTCCCAGACAGAGGTAGGTTATGGTTTTTTTATGACCCAATAAACATCAATACATTTGACGAAAACATAATTGACATTTTAAAAAATCCCAGGTAATAATTTGTCTAACAATAATTTATCAAATCATTAGTTGGGAAATGATATCAGTGCGAAACGATGAGTTGGGAAATAAAAATTTGCCCAAATAAAAATATGGGATACGTAGTTTGGGGAGTTAAGAATTTGCTACGTAATTTTCGTCGAAACATTAGTAAACCAAAAATAACTCTAACCTACCTATCTCTGGGAGCAGTTTCGTTATAGGGTCATACAAAAAATAACCCTAACCCACCTATATCTGGGAGCAGTTTCGTTTTTAATCCAATTTATATTTCTTTGCCCACATGGGCCACATGGCTTTTGATGAATCGTTATTTAACAAGCAAATCATTTGCTTCATAATTATTTGACAATATGTTATTTGCCTTAGCAAATCATTTACTACACAATTATTTACCACATAAAATTTGACGTAATAAAATTTTGCAATATAATAATTTTTAATAAAAAAAAAACCGACTTCCATGGGGGTAGCCGGTGAAGCATTATTCTAGATGGTGCACTTAGATTCCATACAATGAAATAACTTGCTTAACAAACGCAGCGGAGAGGACAAATCGCCAAACGTGAACCATTGCGTCGTTGAAGAGTTCCGTTCTGATCATCATCAGCAGTTCCACTTCATCAAATGTCACTCTTTTGAATGAAAATGCTTGATTTGTTGATAAAAATACAAAAGTCACTTTATGTATGCCTTTAAGATTTGAGGAATCCCCTCGATTCCTCATGGAACTCATCATCAGAACTTGAGCTTGACGAAAATTGGTCCTGACAATCTAACATGCTAAACAAACACAGCGAAGGAGACGAATCGCCAAACGTGAACTATGCGTCGTTGAAGAGTTCCGTTCTGATCATCATCAGCAGTTCCACTTCATCAAATGTCACTCTTTTGAATGAAAATGCTTGACTTGTTGATAAAAATACAAAAATCACTATGTGTAAGCCCTTAAGATTTGAGGAGTTCCCTCGATTCTTCATGGATCCCATCATCAGAACCTGAGCTTGACGAAAATTGGTCCTGACAATTAAACTTGCTAAACAAACACAGCGAAGAGGACAAATCGCCAAACGTGAACTATGCGTCGTTGAAGAGTTCCGTTTTGATCATCATCAGCAGTTCTACTTCATCAAATGTCACTGTTTTGAATGAAAATGATGGATTTGTTGATAAAAATATAAAAATCACTATATGTATGCCTTTACGATTTGAGGAGTTCCCTCGATTCCTCATGGATCCCATCATCAGAACTGCGTTTTGACAAAAACGGGACCAATCTGTATATATATACTTACAATCAAAAAAAGAATTTTCAAAATCGGTTCAGAAATGACGGAGTTATGGAGTAACAAACATAAAAAAAAAAACAAAAAAAAAAAAAAACATACACGCCGAATTGAGAACCTCCTCTTTTGAAATCAAGAAGTCGGTTAAAAATGTAGCGAAATAAAAAAAAATTCTAAGTAAAATTATGCCAAAGATTGGTTTGCAAAATAAAACTTCGGCGAAAAGTTGGTTGCTAAATGAAATTTGACGAAACATAATTCGGCAAAAAGGCAGTACACCGCTCGTTTGCAATCATTGTAGAAAACAAGAGGTCAACGCTCAAAACGAATGCACGTCACAAGATCATCAGGAATAAAATAACAAGCCAATTGCGCTTGCGTTCAGGCAGAGGCGCATCAGGCGACGCACACGCATAGCCATTTGAATTAGTTACCTTAGACCGTCTGGTGGCGCTAATGATGATAAAAACCCATAGATTATAAATGATGCTTTTTAGGGTTCCGTACCTCGAAAGGAAAAAATCGAACCCTTATAGGATCACTTTGTTGTCCGTCCGTCCGCCCGTCCGTCCGTCCGTCTGTCAAGACCCTTTTTCTCAGGAACGCGTGGAGGTATCAAGCTTAAATTTATATCAAATACTCAAGTCTACTGTCCCTTAGAGCTGTAAAAAAATCAAACTTCTAAGCCAACGCAATCAAAAGATACAGCCGTTTATGCCGCAAATTTCCGCAAATTTTCGAAACTCGCAAGGGAATCAAAACCTACAGGGTACTTCCCGTGGACTCAGAATCTTGAAATTTGGTACGAAGCAACGTCTTATAGCACAGATAAAGTAAAAATTGCGAAAACCGTACATTTTTAGTTACATGATGTAACTAATATTATTAATTTATTACCTACGCCTTCGCGGTCTGGTGTAACAAGGCCAGCCAAAAGACAGCTATCGACACCTTAAACAGCCTGCAACGCACGGCTTGCCTAACGGCAACAGGGGCCTTCTTCTCGACACCGGGAGCGGCCCTGGATGCACTGCTTGACATAACACCACTCCACCTGCAAGTTAAAAAGGAGGCCAAGCAGTGCGTCTACAGAATATGCACGCTAAATAGGCCAAAATGGCGCTCTCAAGCACTTACCAAATTTAGGCCTGGGTTTTTGCGAACGAAACCCTTAGCATGCCTACCGATGACATGCACACCGTATGTCATTTCACCAAACTGTACAAAGTGGAAATACCTCCTAGAGACAAATGGACCAAAGACCAAATGTATGTCGAAGAGGGTAGCCACATATGGTACACGGATGGATCGAAAAAAGGGAATGAAATAGGATGCGGGATCTATGGTGAGAGGCCCAAGCACAGAGCTAGCGTCAGCATGGGCAAAAGGGCCTCAATCTTCCAGGCTGAAGTATTCGCCATCAACAAATGTGCGGAAATCAACCTGGATAGAAACCTAAGACACCAGCATATCTATATCAACTCAGACTGCCAAGCTGCTCTGCTGGCACTAGAATCTTTAGAGTCAAACTCAAAACTAGTCCAGAATTGCAAAAATAACCTTAATGCACTGGCTAACTCCAACAAAGTTACACTTAGATGGGTACCAGGGCACTCAGACATTGACGGAAACGAAATAGCGGATGAACTTGCCAGAAAGGGCGCGGACACACCCCTGGTCGGCCCAGAACCGTTCTGTGGAATCACCAAACGGGAGGCATTTTCTCTGTTAAATAACTTGGAAAAAACGAGAGCAAACGCATGGTGGAAGCTCGTCAAAGGACAAGCACACTCAAAAGCTCTAATCAAAGGGTTCGACAACAAAATCTCTAAAGAGCTGTTAGGGCTCAAAAGACACAAAACCTGTGCAGTGACTAGAATACTGACAGGCCAATGTAAGTTGAACAAACACATGTTTCGTATGGGTAAGAAACAGGACTCAGTATGCAGGTTCTGCCAGGAAGAAGAGGAAACAGCCTTGCACATCCTCTGCTCCTGCGGACCACTAATGCATAAAAGAAGTACCCACCTAGGGCGACATGTACTGCAACCCGATGAGGTACAACACATTACAGCCCAAAGAATCTGGAAATTTCTAGATGCAACGGGAATCAGTAATGAGCTATAAAGGGCTGCCACAATAGATCAAATCTGGTCGACGCGGCACATCGATAGCCCAATTAAGAATAATAATAATAATAATAACTAAAAATGTACGGTAATAAAAATATTTTTAATAATTTTAAAGTTACTGCCCCTTTCCTCATGAACGCGTAGAGGTATTAAATTGAAATTCATATCAAATACTCAGGTATATAATACTCAGTCTCTATTTCAGCTGTAAAGCTTTGTACGGAACCCTCGGTGCGCGAGTCCGACTCGCACTTGGCCGGTTTTTTACCCTTATAAATAGTTTCGCTATGTCCGTCCGCGGCTTAACTCAGTGACCGTTAGCACTAGAAAGCTGAAATTTGGTATAAGTACGTACTTACGTGTAATAATCAATTGCGTTTGCGCAACAGGGCCGCGCTTCGAAAAATAAAAACACACACACTGGACAGACACAGCTCCAAGCCAACTCAACCCAACTCAACTCAACGCTATAACGACATTGACATTTGCTATTCGAACAGATTTTCATTCAACATTGGTCTCACATTGGACTCACATTGGTCACACATTGGTCACACATTGTACCAATGTTGTACCAATGTGAGACCAATGTTGAATGAAAATCTGGGGCGCGATTCGAAAAATAAATATACACACTGGACAGACACAGCTCCAACCCAACTAAACCCAACTCAACTCAATGCTATAACGACATTGACATTTGTTATTCGAACAGGGGCGCAATTCGAAAAATAAATATACACACTGGACAGACACAGCTCCAACCCAACTCAACCCAACTCAACTCAACGCTATAACGACATTGACATTTGCTATTCGAACAGATTTTCATTCAACATTGGTCTCACATTGGTCACACATTGTACCAATGTTGTTACAATGTTGTACTAATGTGAGACCAATGTGCGACCAATGTGAGACCAATGTGAGACCAATGTTGAATGAAAATCTGTTCGAATGGCAAATGTCAATGTCGTTATAGCATTGAGTTGAGTTGGGTTTAGTTGGGTTGGAGCTGTGCCTGTCCAGTGTGTATACTTATTTTTCGAATCGCGCCCCAGATTTTCATTCAACATTGGTCTCACATTGGTACAACATTGGTACAATGTGTGACCAATGTGTGACCAATGTGAGTCCAATGTGAGACCAATGTTGAATGAAAATCTGTTCGAATAACAAATGTCAATGTCGTTATAGCGTTGAGTTGAGTTGGGTTGAGTTGGGTTGGAGCTGTGTCTGTCCAGTGTGTGTGTTTATTTTTCGAATCGCGGCCCAGCGCTGTATGAGAGTACCTACTAACATTTCAATGAACAAAACGTACAAATGCGCATATTTTGTACCAACGTCACATTTTCCCTCATGCGCTTAAAGTGAGCAATTTAAATAAACGGTTACTACCAATAAAGAAAAGGAAGTACTTTAAGATGTTTTTTAGATCCGTAATCTCCATACAAGGTTAAGGATTATTTCTTAATCGGTCTACAGGATACCTATTTCTGAGATAATGCGCCTGGAATCTAGGTCGTAAGATGAATAATGGAGTAACAATGAATATAACGTTAAGCATTCTGGCTAAAAATATAGTCTGGACAGCCAATGAACGCAGTAAATAGCAATGTACAGCGAACAAAAGTATGACAACACTAAGAATCAGTGAAAAAACAGCAATGATCATCAAATTTTATGTTTTTAATTTTAGGTGGTATTTCCGCCCCTTTCATTAGGTGACATTTACGGTGTGTAAAAAGGAGACGGATATATTTCGTCTGATCTGTCATCAACTGCAACAGATAATCTGGTTGAGGCAATTCACATATGGCTTAAAGCCCTGTTACACTTGTCCTAGTTAGCTTCCTAAATGAGTTAGTTTCTAAATTTAGTCAAGTGTAACCTTAGTGTTACCGCATTTAGCAAGTAAATTTACTATGAAAACAAGTTAGGATCGTAATTAGGATGCTAGTTAGGAAACTAAAAAAAGTAAAGTGTAACAGGGCTTTTAAAAATGAATTTAAATTTAATTGGGAACGTTGCAGGAGTTCTATCTCACTCGCGCTTAAAATGAGAGAGTGAAATGCACTAGAAACAAATTCAATGTGAATTGAAATGTTCGTCATGAATACGGTGTCTCATCACAAAGGGTTGCCACATGTACGTATTTTGAATTTGCCGCGCGTTTCAACTGACAGAAATGGTTTGCCAGACTATAGATTAGGCACTGAACTTAATAAAATCAAATCTGATTCCCCAATACAAGGTGTAACAAAAATGCTGCATAATTGGTATCGTATTCAAATTATAAAAAACTAAAACAATGTTTTTGCTCGCGATAAATAAAAAAATATTTTGTATTGAGATTGTGAAATAATTTAAATCGTTTGTATCGTTAATCGGGTGATACTGGAAAACATTTAAATAGGAAACAATCCCCAAAATCACGCAAATAGACATTTGATAGTTGCCTGCTATGCAGTTTGGCAGATAGGTGAAATTAATTAATGTATTTCTCTCTTTTTCTTAATATAAAGAAAAAAAATGCAATACTATTTATCTCTCAGAGCATGGGCATTTGTTAAAAAAACACCTTGTAATATTATTAAGTTTAACAATATATTGTCGGTTAACTTCGAACTCGGGTAAATCCATTCGACCCTCTCAGCAAATATCGACCCTATTACCTTTTCTTAATACCAACATCGCATAATCTGACAGATGGATTTACCCGAGTTTGAAGTTCAGCGACTCTGAAACTCAATTACACACGCAGATAGAGATTTCAAATGCATAACCTTCCCATTAGCTGTCGGTTGTAGGAGTATAATGGAACAGTTAACGAAGTTTATGTTACTAATTAAACGCTACAAACCGTCTGTCTAATGGCAAACCGGTTTGTAACTGTCAGCTCATACAATTGTGGTGCATCTTCCATTAGTCCACCAGATACTGTCAATAATAATGACATTATTTCTCTACTCGTCTTTCTTATCCTAAAACGTACATCACTACATCACTCAGGCGCGGATACAGGGGGGGGGGCAACGGGGGTCAATTCCCCCCCCCCCCCCCCCTGAAACGCAAACCTCGTATACTACGGGGCCCATAGATGCGGACCGCAAGGTTTTTTGTGAAGAAAAGTGCCCCCCCTGAACGAAATCCTGGATGCGCGCCTGACATCACTATCACTATCACTACATAGTATAAAACAAAGTCGCTTTCCGCTGCTTGTCCCTATGTATGCTTAGATCTTTAAAACTAAGCAACGGATTTTGCGGTTTTAATAGATATAGTGATTCAAGAGGTAGGTTTATATGTATAATACATGCAAAATATAGTAGAAAAACACTGATGATTTTAGAGGTTTCTAATGTGATGTCGTAAATACGAGTAAACCCATTTTTTGCGCTTACATTGCAAACGCTGGCTGAGTCCTAAGAGATAGATCAAAATAATGTACTATAGTATTGTGCATCTTAAAAAGGTCTACAAAAAAGTCCGTGATGGTATATGTCTATCTCCTAGGATAACCCACAATAACCATTTTTTATTCCGTGCGAAGCCGGGGCGGGTCGCTAGGTATGAATTAAGATCGGTATTCTTTCTAAACGTTATATTTTTCGATATTAGGTTCTCACTCATACTCATCTATACTAATATTATAAAAGGGAAAGTGTGTGTGTTTGTTTGTTTGTTTGTCCGTCTTTCACGGCAAAACGGGGCGACGAATTGACGTGATTTTTTTAAGTGGAGATAGTTGAAGGGATGGAGAGTGACATAGGCTACTTTTTGTCTCTTTCTAACCTCCCGCTTCCCTAAAATGGGGGGTGGAAGTTTGTATGGAGCATTACGGGGGGCAAAGGGGAACCATGTTACCCCGAATTTAACGCGAGCGAAGCCGCGGGAAAAAGCTAGTCCTTCATATATGTACATAGAAAAGGACGGGTACATAAATAATGACATTATTACTGATAGTGGCTGGTAGCTTATACGGTATTTTCAGTAGTAGAATAAGACTGGTTGGTAAACAAATTAACTTTTTAAGTTTCCATACGTGAAAATGAAGGAAAAACTTTTGTCCATGTTCCCTCCGTAAATCAACTTTAAATTTCCCTCATAATCACGTAAGTTGATGTAATTATTACTTACCAGGTAGGTATTAGGTTGAGCTATCTCTTTGACTTCTAAAAAAATCGAATTTCTAGGTAAATGTAAGTAATCAAAATTAACAACGAGCAACAAGAAAACTATGTAAGGTGGGCGGGAGCGGTCTCCGACACGTACAGGTTGGAATGTGGAGTGAGACAGGGCGGGCTTACGTCTCCTAAGCTTTTCAGTCTGTATGTGGACGAGCTGATTGCCGAACTCAGCAACATGCATGCGGGATGATCTATAGATGGTCAGATGATCAACAACATTAGTTACGCAGATGATATGGTGTTGCTGAGTCCGTCCGTCTGCGCGCTTAGGGATTTGCTTCGCACATGTGAGAACTATGCTGAAGCTCATGGTCTAAGGTACAACTGTCTTAAAACTCAAGTAATGGTTTTCGCTGTGCGTGGCATATCCCCACGTTATGTGCCGCCCATTAAACTGAATGGAAATGAGCTGGAGGTCGTTGACAGCTTCTAATATCTAGGTCACATTATCACAAGTGACCTAAAAGACGATTGTGATATAGAGAGGGAACGTAGGGCGTTGGCGGTTCGCGGGAATATGCTGGCTCGCAGGTTTGCAAATTGCACAGGAGAGGTAAAAAGAACCATGTTCAAGTCCTTCTGTCAATCGTTTTACACTAGCGGCCTGTGGGTTAGTTACACTCAGAGAGCACTCAACTCCTTACGGGTCCTCTATAATAACGTGTTTAGGATTCTGATGGGACTCCCTAGGTTCTGCAGCGCGTCTGGCATGTTCGCCGACGCTGACGTAGACGGGTTTCATGCAGTAATGCGAAAAAAAATAGTGTCGATCAGATGCAGAATCCCAACAGCCTCATAAACACGTTAGCGGACAGGCCGGACAGTCTTTTGCAAAGACACTGGATGTCGGCACTAATAAACCCTCATTCTGGGGATGTTTATTATGTAAATTAAATATTGACTTTGTTTTTTAGTATAACTAACCTAGTTTATAAGTTTAATTATAATTGATTAACACAACTGTGGACCATTGGTTGTCTGAATAAAGAAATTATTATTATTATTATTATTAAAATTTATAGCTATTGGACAAATAATAATTTCGCATATTTTGACTTAAATCAGAACCATTATACATAGAGTAAAGTATACCTATATATGTATGTATGTATGTATGTATCACTTTATTGCACATAAACAAGTAGGTATAACATAATACAACAGTAACATGTATAAAAGATATGCACAAAGGCGAGCTTATCCCTGATAGGGATCTCTTCCAGCCAACCCATGAGAAAATGAGAAAGGATTAAATACAAATGGTGAAAAACAAACTATGCACAAAAGATACAAATGAAAAGTTCCAAAACACATATAAAGCTGTAGGTAAACACTAATAAATACTAATGTTTTACAGACAGCGTCAAGACTAAGCCGGGTCTCTAAAAAACGTAAACTTAAGAGGGTAGTAGGTTGGAACAAACATGTCAGAGAGGCCCACGCTAGGGCAAGAATGTATTTTCAGCAGTGGCATATGTTTGGTAAACCAAGGGCAGGACAAATTTATGCAGATATGTGCTCTTCCCGTAAGACATTTAAAGATAAGCTCAAATGGTGTCAGGACAATCAAACACAAATCAAAATGGACATTCTAGCTACTCACCATAGAGCGAAAGACTTTAGTAAATTTTGGAAGAGCACTAGCAAACTAAATCCTAAACCTGGAGTACCAGCCACGGTTGAAGGTTTAGATAAACCTTCTGAAATTGCTAACATGTTTAGTAAGCATTTTCAGGTGGACTGGCAGCCTTCGGACATGTGTCATCGGGTGCTTTCTACTGAGGACCGGCAGGTCAGGCGAGGAGTATACTTTTCCTACAAGGACGTGGATAAAGTGGTTAAAGGTATGACTAGAGGAAAGTCGCCGGGGCACGATGGCCTCAGTATAGAGCACCTGGTACATGCGGGAGTTCACTTGCCTCGCGTGCTGAAGATGTTTTTTAATCTGTGCATTAGTCACTGCTATCTTCCGGCAGACCTAATGAAGACGATAGTGGTACCCATTTGTAAGAATAAGACAGGAAATGCCTCCGACAAGTCCAACTACAGGCCTATTTCTTTGGCAACAGTAGCGGCTAAGGTACTTGACGGGTTGCTTGATGGCGTGCTCTCGAAGCACACACAAACGCATGATGCTCAGTTTGGCTTTAAGCCTGGTTTATCAACTGAAAGCGCGATTCTGTGCTTTAAGCATACCGTCAGGTACTATACCGATAGTAAAACGCCTGTATTTGCTTGCTTTTTGGATTTGTCGAAGGCATTCGATACCGTTTCCTACCAGGTTATTTGGGGTAAGCTGGAAACACGCACAGATACACCGAGGGATGTGATCGACCTACTCCGATTTTGGTACGGCCATCAAACCAACTTTGTAAGATGGGCAGGTGCACACTCGGATGTGTACAGGTTGAAGTGTGGTGTGCGGCAGGGGGGTCTCAGCTCACCCAGGCTGTTCAACCTGTACATGGACGAGCTGATTGGTGGACTCAGTAGCACTGGTGTTGGATGCTCGATTGGCGGTACTATGGTCAACAATATCAGTTATGCTGACGATATGGTGCTGCTGTGCCCATCAATCAGTGCGCTTGTCAAATTACTGAGGATGTGCGAGGAGTATGCTGGGACCCATGGGCTAAGGTACAATACCAGCAAGAGTGAGCTTCTGGTTTTTAAGGCTGGTGATAAGTCTTACGAGACACTACCTGAAGTTTACCTATGCGGGGCTCCACTCAAACGGACGGAGCGATTCAAGTACCTTGGTCACTGGGTCACTGAGAACCTCCAGGATGACCAGGACATTGAAAGGGAGCGCAGAGCATTGACTGTTCGCTGCAATATGTTGGCCCGTAGGTTTGCACGGTGTGATGGGGATGTCAAAGTAACGTTATTTAAGTCATTTTGCCAAACCTTTTACACGTGCAGCCTGTGGACTAACTATACAAAGAGGACATTCAATGCTCTGCGCGTACAATACAACAACGGGTTCAGGCTACTGTTGGGACTCCCACGCTTTTGTAGCGCGTCAGGTATGTTCGCGGAGGCACGCGTCGATAGCTTCATATCAATAATACGCAAGAGAACAGCCTCCCTGATGCGCCGCGTGCAAGAGAGTACTAACAGTCTCCTGAACCTGGTGGCGGAGTACCCGGCTGGTCCAATATGGAAGCATTGGAACTCGATCCATATGGAATCCAGAGGCAATGTTTATGGGTTGTTCTAAGTACCTGTGTAGTTAGTAGAAAATTAGTTTTAAGTATCTAACCTAGGATGTAAGACTTATGCTTTGTTATCTACTAACCCTCTATGGACATGTCTGAATTAAATAAATTGAATTGAATTGAATAAATATATAGGTACATTGATGTACCATACAAATACTTAAACTACATACATAATAATATAATAAACATTACTATACACATATAATATCAGACGTTCATAAATAAATAACTAAATAAATATATACCTATACATATATATATATATATATATATATATATATATATATATATATATATATATATATATGTGTAGGTATATATTTATTTAGTTATTTATTTATGAACGTATATATATATATATATAATATATATATATATATATATATATAACTTTTTCAATTTATCCTTGAGTGAGGAAACAGACTGTGACTTTCTTACATCCACTGGCAACTCATTCCACAATTTAACTGCATAAGCAGTGAAGGACCTAGAGTAAATACGCGAGTGTTTTGGCGGAATGGCTAGAGAGAGATTTGTACTAGACCGCAAGCGATGATCGCTAATACTAGCCAAATTATTAAATCTTTCCGACAGATATGGAGGACATGCAGGATTAAATAACACGTTGAAAAGCAATGACAGAACATGTACATCCCTACGACGGCGAATTGGAAGCCAACCAAGTTGAGAACGGGAGGCGGACACATGATCAAACTTACGCAACCCAAATATGTACTTGATGCAGGCATTTTGCAGGCGCTCCAGCTTGTCCAGCAGTTCTTCCCTGAGGTCTATAAAAGCAATGTCGCCATAATCTAGGATAGGTAGTAAGAGAGAGCGAGCAAGAGTGATTTTAGTAGGAAGAGGAAGGAAGTTCTGCAGTCGCCTCAGAGAGTGCAGCGAAGCAAACACCCTTCGACTGACCTCCGATATATGCGGCGTCCATGAGAGTGTTTCGTCTAGGATGATACCCAAGTTCTTCACAGTAGAGGAAAGAGGGATCAATGTCCCGTCAAAAATAACATTGGGTACCACCACCTCAGCAAGTTTGGAGACAAAATAGGGACTGCCGATAACAATCGCCTGCGATTTTTCGGCGTTTACCTTTAATCCGAAATTAAAGGCCCAGTGGCGAATACTTTCTAGATCGCAATTGACTTTACGGAACAGAGAAGGGAGTTCGTCAATGTTAGCCGCTGCGTAAATCTGCAAATCGTCCGCATAAAGATGGTAACTGCACTCCAAAGATTGCGCAATGCCATCAATAAATATAGAAAAAAGGAGAGGAGAGAGCACCCCACCCTGGGGGACACCAGCGGCAAGCTTACACCACTCAGAGACCTTGTCGTCGACTCTCACTCGCTGGCGCCTACCAAGAAGGTAACTCCGGAACCATGACAGAGCAGTTTGAGAAAGATTAAGTCTACTTAGACTACCTAGAAGAATATCAAAATCGACTGTATTGAAAGCATTACTAAAATCTAAGAGCACAAGAAGAGTAAGCTTTTTATCCTCAATATTAAGACGAAAATCATCAGTTACCTTAACCAGAGCCGTGACAGTGCTATGCCCGGGGCGGAAGCCGGACTGGAAAGGATTGAAAAAGTTATGCTTGTTGAGATGTGAAGAGAGGCGGCGGTTTACAAAATGTTCTACAACTTTTGATAAAACTGGAAGGATGGAAATGGGACGATATTGGGAAAAAGTGACGGGTTTAGAAATTTTGGGGAGTGGAATAATATGAGCTTGTTTCCAAATAGATGGGAAAGTACCAGAGGAAAAAGAGTAATTAATAATATGAGAAAGGATGGGAGCAATACAATCCGCCACAAGCATAAGCATATCTAGACTAAGGTTATCTTCACCAATGGCTTTCGTCTTAATATTCTTCAGGATAGTGAGTATTTCCTGAGGTGAGACGTTACCAAGCTCGAAAATCGATGATTCAGGGTGTGAAGAGTTAAAAAGAGAAGAAAGAGTGTCTTGCTTAGTAGAAGGATCTAGAATGACAGGAGAAGGGCTACAATGAGAATTTAAACCATCTAAGTTAAGAGCACCAGCACTATGAGCACTATGTGGCGTTTTTCCCACCCCAAGCGATTTCAGGAATCTCCAAAGTTTAGTCGGAGGGCACTCGTCGATGGACTTGTGAATGTACCGGCGTCGTGCATCGCGACAAACCTTGTTTATACTGGAGGTACGGTGTTAAACAAGATTTACAGAAAATATATGGCTCGTGAAAATTGTCAGAGAAACTGCTGCGCCGCGATTCGAAAAATAAACACACACACTGGACAGACACAGCTCCAACCCAACTCAACTCCACGCCATAACGACATTGACATTTGCTATTCGAACAGATTTTCATTCAACATTGGTCTCACATTGGTCTCACATTGGTCACAGATTGGACCAATATTAGACCAAAATCTGTTCGAATAGCAAATCTCAATGTCGTTATAGCGTTGAGATGAGTTGGGTTGAGTTGGGTTGGAGCTGTGTCTGTCCAGTGGGTATGTTTATTTTTCGAATCGCGGCCCTGATGTACGAGTCGTGCTTACAGCACTATTATGGGGCCATTTTTTGGGCTTATTGTGTATCTCGTTCTTTATTACATATCGGTGCCATTATAGGATAATATATCATTTATATTTATATTAGACTCATAACATAAGGCAATTTACCTATTAAGAAGATCTAATCGGTACAAGTTGATAAACTCAAGGGCAGTGAAAACGGGCCAATTAATATGACTATTTCTATAGGAAATGAGCTGTTTTCTTTGTCTTTGGGAATGTAAGAGTGTTCATCAGTAAATAGGTACATTTGAAAACTGTGTCAAAGTGGAAAATAGATTCCGCACACATGGTAGTTTCGGTTGTACGTTGTTTTATAGACTACATTTTCGCAGAATATTGGTTCATAGAAAATGTTTCTCATATTTTCATTTCATAGAGTGATCATTTGTCAGAGCTCTTACATTGTAGAATCTGGTTTTGTATATTTTTTATTGTTCAGATAAGTAGTTTTTCGAATTTCAGTTCGTTACGTTTTAAATCAAATATTATTAATCCGTATAGTATTTAGTTTGTATAACATTTGTTTCAAAACCTGCATATTCATAGAATGTTGTTTCTGATTTTATCAAACTTAATATTTTCGTTTCATAGAAGACTCAGTTTCTCAATACATTCATGTTTTTATTCAATATTCCTATATGTTTTTATTCAAAGAGAATTAAACTGTAGATTTTTTTTATCAATTATGCTGAATTTTAAACTTAAATAAAAAAATCTGTCTTTTATTAATGTATTTCATTTAATCTATTTAATTTAGCAATATGTTTAATTTTACTATTCTAATTGTACTATTCTAACAACAGTTTGTTTCTGTGGGGGTCGCAGTTCTAACCAAACCTAACCAACTTTTCTGGTAACAGTTTGTTTCTGTGGGGGTCGCAGTTCTAACCTAACCTAACCAACTTTTCTGGCAACCGTTTGTTTCTGTAGGGGTCGCAGTTCTAACTTAACCTAACCAACTTTTCTGGCAACCGTTTGTTTCTGTAGGGGTCGCAGCTCTAACCTAACCAACTTTTCTGGCAACAGTTTGTTTCGGTAGGGGTCGCAGTTCTAACCTAACCTAACCAACTTTTCTGGCAACAGTTTGTTTCTGTAGGGGTCGCAGTTTAACCCAACCTAACCAACTTTTCTTGAAACTTTTTATTTCTGGGGGGTCGCAGTTCTAACCTAACCTAACCAACTTTTCTGGCAACTGTTTGTTTCTGCAATTTTGTTGTGTGTGTAACAGATCTAATATCATTATGTTTATTCTTTGCAATAAGGTTCTTTGCAATTAATGTAAATGATGTGCATAAATACTAAAATAATAATATTGGAAAAGAAAATACTGGAACTAAATATTATATAAAACAGTAATTATGAAACAACAGTCTATGAAATCTATGTCTACGAAACAAAAATACATGAAATATGATTCTAGTGTTTGATAACTTTGTAAATTAAAAAAGTTTGATAGCAATATACATGGAACTGATTGTCTGTGAAATATGTTTTAACCAATTGAATAGTCTATGAAACAATAATATTGGAACAGAAAGTACATGAACCAAATAATCTATGAAATAATTTCTGAGAAACGAAATTCTATGAAATTTCTGTCTATGAAAGAGGGTGACACCGGTAGTTTCAGATAGAGATCAGAGTTCAATGGTTTGTCTAAAATTTCATTGCTAAATCTATTTGTGAATTTCCGGCCGCTGGCGCCCCGGAAAGCAATTTAATTTTCTTGTTTATACACCTTGTCGTTTTTAAGCTGATCAAGGGAGTTAGGTCACATGGTTATGTCAATGGTTAATGATATCAAACTCCCAAGTATTTATTAAATATCAACGTTTATCGCAGTTATTTTATAGTTATAGTTTAACCTCATTTATGCATTTAATTTCGTTAAGTATTTTAAATCTTTACAAGAACCAATTTAATTGTATTGATTTGTTTGACTGCACAAAAGATACTCTAAAAATCGAGTACGGATTCTGTTATTGAAACTAAGACAGGGCGATCAACAAGCATGTTTGTATTAAACACATTATTTTCTTATTACAAGTGCATGCACTCTCATATACACGCACATACATACACACATACACACACACACTAACACACATCAAAGTGCACTCCCGTACAGATAAGCTAGTTTTATATTTTGTTTAAAAAGTTCGATCTTTCCTTAATTTGCTTATGCTCATGGCACTTATTATTTCCACTTGTTATTGCATGTTAGTTATATTTTTGTGGTCATCTAGTATTGGCTTTTAAATGTGTTTCGCCGACGACATAGTCTTGTTCTCCTACAAAGCACCCCATCTAGAGCAGATGCTGCAAGACCTCAGCGCGGCAAGTCTTGAGGTCGGGCTCCAAATGAATAGGGCAAAAACCCAGTTAATGACCAATGGCGTGAAGTATAGGGTCAGGGTAGATGGGCAGGATATCCAATATGTTGACGAATACATATATTTGGGCCAGATAGCATCCTTCGACAACAGGCAGTCCAAGGAAATCGATCGACGCATCGAGAACGCCTGGAAGAGCTTCTGGTCAATGAAGACGCTAATGAAGGGCAACCTCCCACTAGCACTAAAGCGCAAACTCGTCGACATGTGTATCCTGCCTATCCTAACCTACGGCGCCCAAACTTGGTCACTGACGGAAGCCCAGAAGTCCCGACTAAAGATTTGCCAGCGAGCAATGGAGCGCAGTATACTCGGAGTCCGCAGAATCGACCGTGTAAGGTACACCGAACTGCGCTCCAAAACTGGTATTGCGAATGTGGGTCTAAGGCCGCCAAGCTCAAGTGGGACTGGGCTTGACACGTCTGCCGAATGCACCCGGAACGGTGGGCCAAAATGGCTACTGAATGGGCCCCACAGAATGGCCGGAGCAGAGGCAGACCGAAAAAGAGATGGCGGGGCGACCTGGATGCCTTTTGTAGCGACTGGCGGGAACATTCACCAGGCCGTGACGAGTGGCGGAAGAGAGGGGAGGCCTTTGCCCAGCAGTAGGACATAACATAGGCTATTAAAAAAGAAAAAAAAATGAAAAATACGGACACTTCATTTTATTTGGGTTCACCAACAATCACAACATTAAAACGTCCGTCCGTAGAAATATAACACAAATAGGTTACATGCTAAATAAATGCTCATTATGGCGGCTTCCACACGCTGCGGTTTCCGCGTGCGGCGCCGGTGCGCGAGCGAGAAACCGCTCGGCATGTGTATAGAGCTGTCACGCTTGCACACCGTCGCCGCATCCGATTGCGGGGCCAGTATGATAATCACCTATAGGTAAACATTGCATGCAAGTTAAAAATGTACCTATTGTATTTCTTAGGCATGTCCTACAGCAAGGATGGATTAAGACATGGATTGACAATTCCTATACAAAATCGCGTTCCCTTATTTCAGGCTAAAGCACTGGCGTCATCTATCGGTCACCACAAACACTAAATTCCTACTTAACCTTTCTGTTAAGCCCATTGGTTGACTGGTAGGGAATGCCTTATGGCATTAAGTCCGCCATTTATACCATCTTATTTTGTGCAATTAAGATTAAATAAATAAATTCTAGTTTTTAATATTTTGTTCGGCGATTAACGCTGACAGAATAACTCGACTCCAGACTCAACAGATGGCGCTGTGGCACTTAGTACCGAAAACAGATGTATAGCCTGAAGGTTCGAGGAACGCGATTGTATATGCATTGTCACTCCATGTCTTAATCATCCTTGCCCTACAGCCTACATCACTGACGGATTACGACGTGTGAGGTTGAGGTGTCCTTAGATAAAATAAATAAAATAAATATTATGAGACAATCTTACACAAACCAAACTAGTCCCACAGTAAGCTCAATAAGGTTTGTGTTGTGGGTACTAGACGACGATATATACAATAGATATAGATAACTACTTAAATACATAGTAAACATCCATAT
Source organism: Pammene aurita (assembly GCA_947086415.1). Classification (NCBI taxonomy): domain Eukaryota; kingdom Metazoa; phylum Arthropoda; class Insecta; order Lepidoptera; family Tortricidae; genus Pammene; species Pammene aurita. Next base: position 3,564,827 of record OX352298.1, read on the forward strand.
TTCAGATACAAATCTGTGATAAACACAAAAATAAATGCCTTTACCAGGATTCGAAACCGAGACCTCCTGCTTCGTAGGCAGTGTCACTAGGCCGTTAAATTAGGTGTTAGATTAAATCTTGAAGCAAATCAAATTATTTTGTTCAATTTTTTTTTTTTGATTTGCAATTTTTAAGTAGTTACACTACTATATATAAACTGAAAATAGATGTCATATACTTCAGAAAAAAAACTGAAGACGCCAGTTCAAATCTGGCCTCGGACACCGGAGGTTTTGGTCACTTTTTCTTAAGTATATGACATCTATTTTAACTACTTAAAAATTGCAAATCAAAAAAATATTGAACAAAATAATTTGATTTGCTTCAAGATTCATAGATGGCAGCACCATCTCTCTCGCTATACCAGAATCACGTAAGAGATTCGGATAGGAGGTGCAAGCACGCACTGCGCAAGCGCGCATGCCCTTAGAGTATGGTCAACGGCGCCTAGACGTTTCAAATTCAGAGATTGCATATACATGAGAAAATTTGTCAAGTTCCGCCATGACCGGGTAGTCTAGTGGTCAGGACGTCAGCCGCGAAAGCTGAAGACGCCAGTTCAAATCTGGCCTCGGACACCGGAGGGTTCGGTCATTTTTTCTGAAGTATATGACATCTATTTTTAGGTGTTAGATTGTCAAAAAAACTTAAATGCTGCGAAGTCATACCGCGCTTTTTTTTTCTTATTAATTCGAATCGTTGTGTAGTGTTCTTTTCTCGTTATTTTGGCAGAGTATCCCATTGCTGTGCATTGGCCTCTTTCTTGCCATTTGGTCCATTCTACTGCACACTCCCGCCCCTCTGCACATTATGTGTCCAGGTCGTATCACCATCACATTTTTGGGCTGCCCGCTGCCCCATTGTCCTTTGGGATTCAATCTGTGCAAAGTTGTCCCAGCGTTCCGGTTGAATTCGGTATACGTATAGCTCTTCTTCTTAGTTCTCGTTCCCTCGCTGCCGAGGATCGCGACCACATGACCACAGCACGTTTCCATAAAGTGCGGTCATAGGCCATGTGGACTGCACGGTTCAGGCTGCCGCCAGCCGACCTTTTTGCAGCATTTGACCATGTGGCGTAATCGCCACGTGGTGGTAGGACTGCTGTATTTGGAGTTTAAATTTACGAGATGGGAAAGGGGTTATAGCTTTTAACGTGACTATGATAGATAGATAGATAGATAGATAGATAAAATCTTTATTCAACCACAACTTACATGCATAACGAAAAATATTCAAACAAATCAGATCAAATAAAATTACATTAAACTTGGATGAACTATTTATATCTACATATTGTATATACATAGCTAACTTGGTCAAGGGTCATGTGTTGTGGTATAGAATTGGCGCTGACTCAGCATGCTTGCCACAGACTTGGTGGAGCCCGCAGCGCTGATCTTCCGTCAGAACCTTTCAACCTACACTAGTGTAAAACGACCAGTGCAGCGCAAGTCAGTAAATAAGTTTAATATTGTAAGTACATACATAGAAAAAATAAAAAAAATAATAATACAATATATTTTACAAGATAATAATAAGTGTTTTGTGCATATTATATTGAGTGATAGAGAATTAGAGATTTAGTAGTCCAAAACTGAGAGCGAGAATGTAGTGTTAGTTTAAGAGGGGCTTAAAATAATTATTTACAATTGTGAGGGGTGTGGGGTAATACTAGTAGATAATGGAATTTTAGGTACTGCGCTTTTGAATTTCTAATAAGTGTTGACGCAATTTTATTTTAAATAGAGGTTTACTTTTTAATGTTCGAATTGATACATGAAAATTATATTTCATGTACGTTTGGTGAGACTTACCGCTGCTGCCGGATCGCTGGTCGACGTAGGGAGGCCTCCGCTTCCACAATGCACTTATTACATATTTTACTTAATATTCTTCTAGCAGACTTAACATTTACTTTTTGCAGGCATAATGACACTAAACTTCAACGTAATAGTTTCTTCTTAAAGCGGCCAGTTGTCACCACCATTCATAAACGTAATATTATAGTATAAAGGTTAAATACTAAACACCCCCCACCGAAAACACTATGTAGCTTTCTCATAAAATAAGAAAAGAAATAAAATGTGCGCAATCTGAGGCGCGAGAAAATAAAATCTATCTTAAGAAAGAAGATGGGCATTTAGTGGGTATAGGGTAGAGGACACAGTTTATTAACTAGTCTCGACAAAGAATTATTGGCTTTTGTACGCAGAGTAACCTTGCGCACAATGCCGTCCAAACCGGGATGTGTCTTTTCGACAATTGCAAGTGGCCAATTGCATGGCGAGACTCGATCATCCTTGACCAACACTAAGTCGCCTACGTTAATGTTTGGAGGCGAGGTGAACCATTTTGATCTTTGCTGTAAAGTATTTAAATAATCATGGCTCCATTTTTTCCAAAACAGCTGGGCTTTCCAATATTTTTGGTTGATAATATTTTGTAAGGTTTGCGGACCTGTATGTAAATATTTCTTATGAAAATATTCAACCAAAAGCTTTGTAAACTTGCACTGCTTCGGCAATAATAAGGGATGCTTCGCATTGTATGGCAGATCAGAGTGTGAGATACGACCCCCCACCCTGAGGAAACCACTAGCGTCACGAAAGGGTGCAAGTTTCCTTAACGAGGGAATGTACGTTTCGCCCTTTTTCAAAGCTTTTATTTCTTCTTGTAAATATTGCCAACGTGACAAATGATTTATAGGTACAGACTGCAAATCATACTCTGGTACAGCAGTCAGACTCTTGCCTACCAGAAAGTGTCCTGGCGTTAAAACATTAAACTCATGAGGGTTATCACTAGCCGGTAATGCACATAACGGTCTAGAATTCATAATAGCTTCGGTTTTACAAAAAATCGTTGACAGTTCCTCAAACGTCAAAGCTTTGTCACCGACAGCACGTACAAGATTATATTTCGCAACGCGAACGCAGCTCTCCCATAATCCGCCCATGTGAGGGGCACTTGGAGGGTTGAACTGCCAGTTAATCGAGCGCAGAGAGCAGCCGTTCAAAATATCTTGTTGAGTGCCGTTGTCGGAAATGAATTTTTGCACATCAGCGAGATATTTGCTAGTAGCTGTGAAATTCGTACCACAGTCCGAATAAAGGCATGCCGGAAGACCGCGACGTGATACAAATCTGTCTAGTGTAGCCAAGAAGCAATCGGCGGAAAGAGAAGAGAGCGTTTCCAAATGCACGGCTTTAGTGGAAAAGCACACAAAGACTGCTAAGTAAGCCTTCTCTATCTTCGCATTACGCCGTAAACTTTCCTTTATGCAGAAAGGTCCGGCTAGATCTACACCTACATGCTCAAAAACTTTATTAGGCGATAGCCGAGTGGACGGAAGATCACCCATTTTAGGCTGAAGCAGCGTTGGTTTGCATTTGAAGCAGTTCTTGCACATAGCGTGAATTGATCGAATGAGGCTACGAGCCGACAGGATCCAATATTTATGGTTGATAATATTTTGTAAGGTTTGCGGACCTGTATGTAAATATTTCTTATGAAAATATTCAACCAAAAGCTTTGTAAACTTGCACTGCTTCGGCAATAATAAGGGATGCTTTGCATTGTATGGCAGATCAGAGTGTGAGATACGACCCCCCACCCTGAGGAAACCACTAGCGTCAAGAAAGGGTGCAAGTTTCCTTAACGAGGGAATGTACGTTTCGCCCTTTTTCAAAGCTTTTATTTCTTCTTTGAAGTAGGCAGCTTGCACTAACTTGATCAAGCTATCGTGAGCATGGTTCAAGTCTGTAGTAGTTAAGACTTGATTGCAAATTGAAACATCACCGCGAAATCGTCGCAGTAAGCGTAAGATCCAGGCGACTGATCTTTGCATTTTTGAAAAGGATGAAACCTGATTGCAGAAACGTTCTACAAATTCCAGTTTCCCTTCTTCTCCCGTCTGTTGAGATAGTAAATTAAATGTATTTGAATTTAATTTCATCTCCGGGATCTGCGTTTCATTTTTATTTATATATGTAGACACAGGCCAGGTTTCTCGATCGTCATATATCCAGGCAGGCCCCTCAAACCACTGAGAGCTACTAGCCATGAATTGCGACGGAGAAACTCCTCGCGAGGCGACGTCTGCCATGTTGTTTTCGCTGTTTACATGACGCCACGCATGAGGAGGTATTGACTCTGTTATTTGTGTAACACGGTTACACACAAATGTTTTTAATTTATACGCATCAGTTTGTACCCACGCCAAAACGATTGAAGAATCTATTAATGCTGTAATTCTCGTCACATTAACCCGAGTCAAGCATTCACATGCGTATTTCATAAGCTTTCCAAGGAGAGCTGCAGCCATAAGCTCCATCCTAGGTATCGTCTGAACTTTGACAGGAGCTACTTTCGATTTTGCCATGAGCAATCTGCACTTCACATTCGACTCATGTCGTGAGATGACGTAAGTGCAAGCAGCGTACCCACGAGAAGACGCGTCACTAAATCCAATCAACTCACATTCAGTTACATCTCGAAGCAAAATGTGTCGTTGGATCTGTAACTCGGATAGTCGAGGTAGTTCATCAATGAATGTTAACCACTGCTCACATACATCTTGAGGTAGTGGATCATCCCAACCGAGACCCACTTTCCAAAGATCCTGGAGAATGCACTTTGCAACAAATGTGCAAGGAGAAATGTATCCAACCGGATCATAAATTGACGCTAGAGTCTTCAGTACAGATCTTTCCGTATTGACAGTATCTTTTTTATTCAGGGAAAAACTGAACGCCTTAAACACCGGAGACCATTTCAAGCCTAAAAGCTTTATCGAAACGTCATCCCTGTCTTTTTGAAAGGTGACAGTAGTTTCACGGTGCTCAGCTGGAACTCGCTCGAACAATTGTTCCGAGTTGCTCGACCACTTCTTTAGCACAAGTCCTCCGCACTGCAGCAAATTAATTAATTCGTCCTGTAATGCACATGCTTCAGAGAAGGTTGCGCATGACCATAAGATATCATCCATGTAGATACCTTGGCGTACAACAGTAGCGGCCGAAGGGAAACGTTCACCTTCGTCACTGGCTAACTGCAGCAGAGTACGTATGGCCAGATATGGACTCGAACTTACGCCATATGTAATCGTCTTCAATTCATAGACTTTTATAGGTTCGTCAACGGACGAGCGATAGAAAATGTGTTGATATTTTCTATCACATTCGCGCACAAGGATAGCACGATACATTTTGCAAATATCACTTGCGAAACAATATTCGAATAATCGAAAATTCGTTATGATGGCACCTATGTCACGGTATAGGTTTGGTCCTGTCAACTGAGTGTCATTGAGAGAGACGTTTGTAGAAGTTTTCGCACTAGCATCAAAGACAATGCGCAAGGGAGTTGACGTACTGCCTGGTCTAAGTATACTGTGATGCGGAATCAGATACTTGCTCGGTTCGCTACCAGTATACAATTCCATGTGGTCAAGTTTTTCATACTCCAACATGAAGTCATTGTATGCTTGTTGCAGCACTGGTGAGCGCGCAAGTTTGCGCTCCGTTGCCAGTAATCGTCGCTCAGCTGCAACGCCAGAGTCTCCGAGAGTAGGCGCATCAGGAACAAAGGGCAGTGGCACAATATACCTCCCCCCCTCATCACGGGAGTGATCACGCACATATATATCTTCAGCTAGCTGATCTCGTGGGCTGAGTACAGGTTTGCACGGCAATTCCTCTACTTCCCAGAAGTCACGCAGCGTTTTGTCCAAAGTCTTCTCTTGCGAAATTGACAGGTGTAAATTCAATGACAGTCGTATACTGTTATTGTATAATCTTCCGCTAACGACGTAACCGAAAATAGTTTTAATAACTTTTGGAATGTTCGGTTTGACATTAGTAGGCTTGTCTAAAATCAAATCTGACACAACGCCGTTGTCCAGCAGAATATCCACCGATGACTTCTCGAAGAATAACGGGTCAGCCAATTCGAAGCTCTTGTATTCTTCCACAACTTCTGGCGGAAATGAAACATTTAGCATTTCAGATGACACCTTCTCTACCACGACCATTTCCACCTGAAAACTCGGAACGTCCGATTTACACGGTTTTAAGTCACACGTCACCATGCCAAAGTTTTTAACCTCTTCACCTCCTAGTCCTGATACTGTGTAAGGACATTTGTTGCGAGGTAAGCCCAAACGTTGAGCACAACTTAAAGTAATAAATGAGCTTTGAGCTCCGGAATTAAGAACAGCACGGCAGTTCTGATGTTGACCAGTGATGTCAACAACTAGAGTCCTCGTAGTCCCCAACACTACACCGTAAGAACTGGAACTTTCAGTCACGGAATGAAGATTCTCAGTTATGGGTGGATCGGACACCACACACACGGAGCGCGGCGACGACGGCCCCGCTGCATGCACGGCAGCGCGGGGCGTCTGCAGCGTCGGCACGGCCGATGCTTGCAGAACACTCGCATCCCGATGTAGTAAATAGTGGTGAGGCCGAGAGCAAACTCCACAAGTCATGTTGCTCTTACAACGTGACGCTTCATGACTACCTTTCAAACAGTTGGTGCATAGCTTCAAGGCATTGACACGGTCAATCCTATTTTGCTAACAGTTTACGAAACTGTTCGCAACGATAAATCAGATGATTTGAGTTGCAATGCACGCAAGTCAGTTTGTTTTGGTTCGAATTATTTTGAATATCATTACGCGAAACAGCTAATCAGATACTTGCTCGGTTCGCTACCAGTATACAATTCCATGTGGTCAAGTTTTTCATACTCCAACATGAAGTCATTGTATGCTTGTTGCAGCACTGGTGAGCGCGCAAGTTTGCGCTCCGTTGCCAGTAATCGTCGCTCAGCTGCAACGCCAGAGTCTCCGAGAGTAGGCGCATCAGGAACAAAGGGCAGTGGCACAATATACCTCCCCCCCTCATCACGGGAGTTTTTTTTTTTTTTTTTTTTTTTTTTTTTATACTACGACGGTGGCAAACAAGCATACGGCCCGCCTGATGGTAAGCAGCTACCGTAACCTATGGACGCCTGCAACTCCAAAGGAGTCACATGCGCGTTGCCGACCCTTTACAAAAAGGAGGATTCACTGTGTTGACGACTAAAGGAACAAGAAGGTCCCTCATCGTCAACACACTGGGTCCTCTTTGAGCTCTTTGGCAACCTTACTCACCAGCAGGAACACAACACTATGAGTAGGGTCTAGTGCTATTTGGCTGTGGTTTTCTGTAAGGTGGAGGTACTTCCCCAGTCGGGCTCTGCTCCAGATTTAAGCGATGACATTCGCTGAACGTGCCCTACCACACTTAGCGAGATGCCATTCGCAGTGCCCATACCTCTCTTTTTGGCGTAGTTTAAGGACATACCCAGGTCCGGACGTAGTTTAAGGACATACCCCGGGTCCGAAAGTGAAGTGATGAAGTGAAAGTGATCACGCACATATATATCTTCAGCTAGCTGATCTCGTGGGCTGAGTACAGGTTTGCACGGCAATTCCTCTACTTCCCAGAAGTCACGCAGCGTTTTGTCCAAAGTCTTCTCTTGCGAAATTGACAGGTGTAAATTCAATGACAGTCGTATACTGTTATTGTATAATCTTCCGCTAACGACGTAACCGAAAATAGTTTTAATAACTTTTGGAATGTTCGGTTTGACATTAGTAGGCTTGTCTAAAATCAAATCTGACACAACGCCGTTGTCCAGCAGAATATCCACCGATGACTTCTCGAAGAATAACGGGTCAGCCAATTCGAAGCTCTTGTATTCTTCCACAACTTCTGGCGGAAATGAAACATTTGGCATTTCAGATGACACCTTCTCTACCACGACCATTTCCACCTGAAAACTCGGAACGTCCGATTTACACGGTTTTAAGTCACACGTCACCATGCCAAAGTTTTTAACCTCTTCACCTCCTAGTCCTGATACTGTGTAAGGACATTTGTTGCGAGGTAAGCCCAAACGTTGAGCACAACTTAAAGTAATAAATGAGCTTTGAGCTCCGGAATCAAGAACAGCACGGCAGTTCTGATGTTGACCAGTGATGTCAACAACTAGAGTCCTCGTAGTCCCCAACACTACACCGTAAGAACTGGAACTTTCAGTCACGGAATGAAGATTCTCAGTTATGGGTGGATCGGACACCACACACACGGAGCGCGGCGACGACGGCCCCGCTGCATGCACGGCAGCGCGGGGCGTCTGCAGCGTCGGCACGGCCGATGCTTGCAGAACACTCGCATCCCGATGTAGTAAATAGTGGTGAGGCCGAGAGCAAACTCCACAAGTCATGTTGCTCTTACAACATGACGCTTCATGACTACCTTTCAAACAGTTGGTGCATAGCTTCAAGGCATTGACACGGTCAATCCTATTTTGCTAACAGTTTACGAAACTGTTCGCAACGATAAATCAGATGATTTGAGTTGCAATGCACGCAAGTCAGTTTGTTTTGGTTCGAATTATTTTGAATATCATTACGCGAAACAGCTAATCCAACCTTTTGCGAAGACGAGGTCGAATTCGAATATTTGTAACTGGCCGGTTTATGACTCGGTTGCGTGAAGTTGACAGGTGACTTCACTTTGACTTGTTGATTGCTTATAGACCGGGAGCTTGTACTAGAAAAAGTACCTATATGTTCCAACACTTTTTTTTTTTTTTTTATACCACGACGGTGGCAAACAAGCATACGGCCCGCCTGGTGGTAAGCAGTTACCGTAGCCTATGGACGCCTGCAACCCCAGAGGATTTACATGCGCGTTGCCTACCCTTTAGGAACCTATACACTCCTTTTTTGAAGAACCTCATACTGTAGCCCACTGGGAAAACCTCGGCAGGGAGTTCATTCCACAGCCGCAGCGTTCGTGGGAGGAAATTCCTCTTAAATCGTACTGTGCGCGACCCATTGGGCTCCAGGGTATGGGGATGAACACCCTGCCGGCGGCGAGCGGTGCGGTGATAAAAAGCTGCCGTGGGCATCATATCAAACAGTTCTTCAGAGCACAACCCATTGTACAAGCGATAGAACACGCATAAGGAGGCAAAGTCCCTCCTAAGACTCAAAGGTTCAATATCGCTCGTGAGTTTGGGATCGTCGACGATCCGCACAGCGCGCCTTTGCACCGAGTCAAAGGGCCCAAGCTGGTATCCAGGTGCTCCCGCCCAAAGGTGACAACAGTACTCCATGTGGGGTCTGACTTGCGACTTGTATAGGAGCAGTCTCTGCCCCGGAGTGAAGTATCGCCTCGCTCTATTGAGCACACCGAGCTTTTTGGATGCCAGCTTGGCCTTCGCTTCAAGGTGACTACGGAATTGGACGTCACTGGAAATGTCCACACCGAGGATCCCAATACTCCCTGACATTGTAAGGGTTGTGCCTTGGAACTGAGGGGCCACAGTAAATGGGGTTTTCTTAGCGGTGAACGCGCAAACTTGTGTCTTTGTGGGGTTGAATCTGACTAAGTTGTCCTGACCCCACACCGAGACTCCAGAAAGAGTATTCTCGATATCGGACACAAGTTTTTCACGACTCTCTACCACAACGGATCGAGGGATATTGGCACGGCCCGTGTAACAAGCATCCCCAGTACTGTCGTCCGCATAACAATGAATGTCGCCGATAGACAACATATCATTGATATGCAGCAAAAACAGCGTTGGGGATAGCACGGAGCCTTGCGGGACACCAGCGTTAATGCCCATGCTTTCGGAGCAACTTCCGTCGACTACGGCTCGTATGCTCCTGCCGGACAAAAAGCTGGCAACCCATCTGCACAATCCCTCGGGCAGGCCGTAAGCTGGCAACTTCGACAGAAGACCTCGATGCCAGACCCGATCGAACGCCTTAGACTGACTCTCTATGGCTGAAGCCCAGCGGTGAGTGAGATACACTAGAAGGTCACCAGACGAGCGACCGTGGCGAAAGCCATACTGGCGATCACTGACCAGGTCGTGCTCTTCTAGGTATCCCAGGAGCTTTGCATTGATTATGCGCTCCATAACCTTAGAGAGAAGGGAGGTTATAGCGATTGGCCTGTAATTCGACGGGTCCGAACTGTCGCCCTTTTTAGGCACAGGGTGCACGAGGGCAGTCTTCCATGAAGACGGCACTTACCGTTTTGGTAAGAGAGTGTGAAAAGGCGCGTTAGCACGGGACACAACTCAGGAGCACACCGTTTGAGCACAACTGCTGGTATGCCGTCTGGCCCGCTCGACTTGTGAACGTTTAATGATAACAGCTCCCGCCGGACATCACTTTGCTTGATGGTAATTTCCGGCATCGAGGACGCGCACCATGGGATGGAAGGCGGTACGGTGCTGCCATAATCGTTCAGGGTCGAGTTCGAGGCGAAAAGAGTACCAAGAAGATCGGCTTTCTCTTTTGCACTATGGGCCAGATTACCATCAGCAGTTCGCAGTGGTGGTAAAGACGACCGACAAAAGTTTCCCTCGGCAGCTTTAGCGAGTGACCAGAAGGCACGACTCCCGGTGGGGTAGCCCGCTAGCTTCTCACCAATTCTGCCGACGAAATCGAATTTGGCTCTGGCAATGGTTGTTTTACTGGACCTCGAGGCAGCGTTTAATTTGCGTTTCACATCAGATACGTTGGGATCCTTATCAGTAACGGCCTTGGTCCAAGTCCTGTAAGCAGCCTGCTTGCGAATTGTAGCTTCTCTACAGGACCGATTAAACCAAGGTCGTTTCTTTGCTCCTGCAGCTATTACCGAGTTGGGAATGAAGCAATCCATTCCCGCCAGTATAGTCTCGGTGACTTCGGCTGTACAGGAGTCAGGATCATCTAATGTAATGTAATTTGTTTGTTTACGAAATAAATTCATTCCGCGAAAGTCGGCAATTTATTTTGATCACGGCTTTCTTCAAATAATTTCCGAGTATGACTGTCTAACCCGCGCAATGCCAAATGACAAAACAAATAGTCGTCTAAGTTCTCAATCTGCAAGGCGTGAATCGCTTTTAAGGAATGGTCAAACGTTTCCACGAATGAGGTTAAATTCGTTACGCTATCCTTTGTCAATGGTGAAAAGTTCAGCATTTTATCCAGATACCTTCCGGTCGATCCCCTGACATGTTGGTACTTATCAAGCAAACCTTGCCAAATTAAAGGGTAATTATAAGATGTGATCGGAAGACTTGACAATATTAAGTGCTGGACCTTTGACACAAGACAGCAGATAATGAAATTTATCTATGTTCTCAAACTTGCGATTGTGAACCAAAGACACAAAAGTATCATGAAATGTGGTCCAATTTTCTATCTGACCATCAAACTCAAAGAGAGTCAGTTTCGGTAAGACCGGCCTGGCTAAACAATCATCATTGGATTCAGTTGAATTTTTTGAGGTTCGCTCCTGGACTAAACGGTTGCAGTTCAAAGCTACATTTTTACAAGCGAAATATAAATCGTCAAAGCTTTCTAACGCACTTGTTGAAGGTTTAGTCTTAGGATTCGACTGCATTTAGAAAGAAAGAAAGAAAAGACATTTATTAGCACAAAACAAGGACAGACAAACTTAAAACTAACTAATAGTAGTTACACTAATTACTATCTAAAGCTGTCGTTTGCGCTAAATGGACCTCACTCAGCTTGATGTCACAGAATGCTCCACATGGTACACTCTGCGACGCTGATTTTCAGTGAGGCCCAGAGACGGTGGGGTAGGTGGCACTATACAACTAACTACACTAAACATCGCAGTTATTACTAAATGACAGACATAAGAATATACAATTTAAATTAACTCTATAGATACATAAGATAAGATAGATAGATACATAAGTAGGTAAGTAGAAGTACTCAAGTTAAAAGTAACACAATTTATAAACAGTTTGTGTGTGTGTGTGTGTGTGTGTGTGTGTGTGTGTGTGTGTGTGTGTGTGTGTGTGTGTGTGTGATTGCCTACGTAGTGGATTTTTGTATTTCCAATAGAAACTTTCGGATGCGAATTTTAAAAGTGGACAAAGTTTTCGAGTTACGTACTGGTGGGGGCAGATCATTCCAGCACTTGGTGGCAGCAAAGCGGAAGCTGCCACGGAAGGCAGCCGTGTGGTGTTTAGGAATAGTAAGACGTGACGCGTGCCTTATTGTGCGCCGAGAGAAGTTTAGTTTTTCATGGAGGTAAGAGGGTTCTTCATTTTTTAACACACCAAACAGTAATGTCGCAAAATGTAGATGTCTTCGCGAACTCATGTTCATTAAATCATATTTATTCAAAAACGGACTAATATGAGCTCGACGTGGAACAGGGAAACAAAATCGTGCACATGCGTTTTGTATTCGCTGTAGTGCTTTCCTAGTTCGAGATAGTATACGTCCTCCAAAAACCACATCAGCATAATTTAGTTTTGAAAGAACAAGGGTATCACACAACTTGATACGCATATCAACAGACAGACACTCGCGGATTCTATATAACACTTTCAGGCGATAGAAGCAGTTACGCATAGTTTCAGAAATATGCTTTTCAAATCTTAAACAATCGTCAAATACAAGGCCCAAGTTGCGAGCTTCAGCTACTCTTTCTAACCGGGTACCATTTAAGGAAACGGGGAGGTCATGTGCTGTAATTTTGTCAATTTGTTTTTTTGTCAAGTCGTGTGGCAATATTGAACTCTCTTAAGATGGAGATGTTAGTTCTTCCACTTTAGCTAGGCGGATAGCATTTCCACATCTATTTTTATACCCCGACGCAAAAACAGGGCTATAAGTTTGATCGCTATGTGTCTGTTTGTATATCTGTATGTGGCAACGTAGCTCATAAACGCGTAAACTGATTTGGATTTGAAAGCAGATTATCTAGCGACGCTTCTTAGACATGATTTTATCAAAATTGTTTATAGCAGTTCTGCGGGGGTTTTTTATATTTTTTATTTTATTTAAATACATGTGGATTAAATGGGGAACACCTTAGACAACCCTACGTGATCCCTGGGTGGTGCTAAAAGAGTAAAAAACTTGGCAGCTGCACTGTCCCATCTGGACCTCGCAGCACTCACTGATAAAAAAAAAGATAAAGATAAAAGATTTATTCTTCAATTTAGGCACATTACAATGCACTTATGAACGTCAGAGAAAAAAAACCTACCACCGGTTCTAACCCTACACCTCTGACCCGAGAAGTATTATGACCGGCAAGAACCTCAGCGGGACTTATTTTTTCAAAACAGTAATACAGTAATATTATATCTTAAAGATACAAAACAATGCGTAGTTCTATAAGAAGACATATCAAAACAGCTTGAGAGACATACAATGTACGTATTGTTAAATACAAATAAAATAATAATAATAAAATCCACATCTGGTTGCTTCACAAAACGTTTGATATGCTTTCCTATCTGAACTGTGTCCTCTAAATGTTAGATGACTTTGTAGTAGTTTCTGGTTTTCTTCATCAACTGCTTTCCCACTACTACTACCTGAGAGAAGAAATGCCTATCTATATCCAATGACATGGCGCCATACGATAAATAAATGAGGATTTAAAAAAAAACTTTGATACGCCAAGCTCCAACACAATACCCGAACCGACTTGATCAGTGTGCGTGTCCGTCTGTACACTATAGTATAATGTATTATACTATACTATACTGTATGCACCTAATTCCCACGACAATGACATTCGCGCATGCGTGCCGCCACTCATTTGCGCAACAATTCAAATGAGGCTGATGAGCTATGAAGTACTTGTATTAGTAATTACGAGTAACAGCGTTTCCACACTGTCCGTTCCAATATCGACTGTCGGAAGGTCCAAGGAAATAATTTTAAACAAAAAAGAACCGACTTCACTTAGCCTCCACCTTTACAAAAGGAAATGCTCAAGCTGCTGTAAAAAATACTCAAATCACTATAGGTGTGCCTATAATAGTTGAAGACTTCCCTCGATGTCTCCAGGATTCCATCATCAGATCCTGACCTGGTAACAATGGGACCAACTGTGAAGTACAAAAAAATTATTTTCCAAATCGGGCCAGCCGTCTCCGAATAATCAGTGAACATAAAAGAAAAAAAAACATGCAAAAACAAAGATCCCAACGAATTGATAACCTCCTCCTTCGAAATCTTGAAGTCGGTTGAAAAACAAGCTGCTAGAGAGTACCCTATGGCATTAAGTCTGCCTTTTTTTGCTTTAGTGCTTTCTTTTAAGCAATGGACATTTAGTATTTTAAGAAAAAAATATAGAAATCACAAACTTTAAATTTGTCTTCTTTGTGATCCTATCCGACATCCGATATCAGATCGGATAATGTTTTCACATTACGCGCACTAAGCGAGTACGCGACGTATCGATAGTCTGTACGTAGTAACTGAAATGAGTATTTCGATAAGAGAAGACTCAACTATCAGCCTTTATCAGTTTTTAACTGGTCAAATACGTGTCAATTCACGAACAATCAACGGTACTGTACAATGTTATAAAACATACAAAAACTGTATAGGGATACACAAAAGAGCGTACCTTACTTATGATATGATATGGGGCGACTGCCCCGTTTGGCGACTGCCACCCCCTAAGGCCGTCTCTTTTTTTTTTGTTAATACCACGACGGTGGCAAACAAGCATACGGATCACCTGATGGTAAGCAGCTACCGTAACCTATGGACGCCTGCAACTCCAAAGGAGTCACATGCGCGTTGCCGAACCTTTACAAAAAGGAGGATTCACTGTGTTGAAGGCTAAAGGAACAAGAAGGTCCCTCATCGTCAACACAGTGGGTCCTCTTTGAGCTCTTTGGCAACCTTACTCACCAGCAGGAACACAACACTATGAGTAGGGTCTAGTGCTATTTGGCTGTGGTTTTCTGTAAGGTGGAGGTACTTCCCCAGTCGGGCTCTGCTCCAGATTTGAGCGAGATGCCATTCGCTGAACGTGCCCTACCACACATAGCGAGATGCCATTCGCAGTGCCCAAACCTCTCTTTTTGGCGTAGTTTAAGGACATACCCCGGGGCCTCTGTGAGTCAAAGGTCTAAGGTAGCGTGCCATGACATCCATAGATTCTAGCAGGCTCATATGATGTACATTTTTTTATTATTTATTAATTATTAAAAATACAAGGGTATTTCTTAAATCTAATACATAGCCTCACAAAACTCTAGAATGAGTTTGTCTGTGGGATCGACAGTCTCTCATTAGGCTAATTATTATAATTTATATTATTTTAAGCTTATGTTGTACAACAAGTCATCAATCTACAGGTAATGTGTGCAAGTGCTTTTTTAATAAACGTATACAAGTACTTTATCCTCTCCGTCTGTAGTTGATCCTTCATATCCGAAGATCGTTATTATCTGTCGTCTTTCTAGATTGTAAGATAGGAATTGCTTTCGGCGACTCCTGATCGTGGCCATTTATCATGTCATAAAACTTGATCTCTTTTTTATGAGTTTTACGTCTTCTTTTACCTTCTACCTTCTTCACCATGATTTTCATCTTTCACCACATCCTAAGACCATGATATGAAATGAAATGAAATGGAGTGGTACGGCCGCATACATTGTGCGGTAACTCTAACTAAAGTACCATCTGAACCAGAGGTACCGCATAACGGAGGCTCCAAGTTTAATAGTAATTCTATCAAACATGGAGCCCCCAGGAAATCGTAGTTGACTAATTTGTTTCCGAGGCTCCAACTTACCAAATATAATTTTTGGACGACCCACCACTGGAATATTTACATAGGCACCTATACATTCATCCAATTAGCATTTGTTTTTGTATGCAATTTCATTGATATAGTCTGGCAAACCATTTCTGTCAGTAGAAAAGCGCGGCAAATTTGAAAAATCGCGGGTTGGCAACGCCTGTCTTTGAATAATTCGATAATTGTGCATAATTTGTGTTTTATCTGTGGCATGTAACTTTTTAAATTTAAAAAAGCTAGTTTTATTTACTTACATTTTAAAGTTTCAAATTGTCGTTTTTATTATTTACTTATTAATGTAATATCTGCCACCACTGTTCAATAAATTAATGTACTTACTGAAAAAGCTCAGCTAGGATATTAATATAGGTAGTGTACCTTAAATACCTTATGCAGGTATTTTGCGTGATAAATGTGGCTTTGAGGTTATGCAGAGTTTTGAATTTAGTTGACATTTGAAGTTCTTTCTTTCAGTGTAAATCGTATAATTAAAGTGAAAACTGGTGCCAAATGAAGTCCAAGAACGTTTGGTGCTCAATATTGTCGAAAGAGAGGGGTGAAAATCAGGTTTAACAAGCAGTACCTACCTACAAGCACCAAGCACTCCGCTACCTTCCGATATTTTAACAAGTCTTTGTAATGTTTTCCCTTGAAATTTTTCCTTTGCAATGTTTACAATAAATAAACACCAAAAACTCACGTGTTTTATTAATTAATTAATGATACACTTCGTACCATAGGTAAATACATGGTAAATACCTAAAAAAAGTCTTAAAACAATGAAAGGATATCGTAATGATACTGAGTAATATGCATTATGCAGCTAAGTAAACTTATTCCATTCTAAGCTAAAAAGTTGTATTTTCTGGTAGATATGCTCGTTTTCCTCGACTGGCTTTATGATTTTCGCAATCCATGTTTGTTTCCTTGCTGGATTTCAACACTTTTAGCTATTGTATTTTGACCACATAATTTCCACCTCCGATCTTCTGTCCTTTTTAGATGTTGGTTGTTTCAATTTCTTCGCACATTCTAAGTCATACATAATAATAGGTATATCATGTATCAGACTCAGAGTTATCAAATTATTTTATATTTATACAATGCAGGGTTAAAATTCTTCACAAACCTCACTGACATATGACTGACGTACCTAAGGAAGATCGAGCGTGGCCATTTTGTTCGATCTACATTGCTGCTTTTCTATGGAGCATTGCTGCTTTTCGATTCGCGCTAGAGTGTTGCTATATTTTTGTTTGATGTACATTGCTACTGCGTTCGTTGGCTGGCCAGACTATAGCATGATTACAATTCTGATACCGTGCCAACCATGGTACGAGGCCTGGCGACTGGGTCAGGGCTCTGACGAAGTGCTCCTTGCATAAGTAATAAACTTACTAGAGTACGAGTACAATAGAAGTGTAGTAGTACCTGTAGTAAAAAAAACCGGCCAAGTTCGTGTCGGACCACGCATAGGAGGGTTCCGTACCTTCAATGGAATAAGAACCAAACTAATACCAAAAGGTCATATGTGATGCCTATGGAAGAAGTTTTTTGGAGATAACTCAAAAATGGCTAAACCGATAATGTTCAAAACAATTTTCCTAGAAAGTATATGATATGGCGCATCTCCTCAAATTTTTTCATATTTTTTTGGACTTACGGTTCAAAAGTTACAGGGGGGGGGGACAATTTTTCTGACTTTCGAAGCGATTATTTCAGAAAATATTCACTTAATCACAAAATGGTCAAATAAACCTCAATGTTATTTTTAAAGACCTATCTATTGATATGTCACATGTTGATATTTGTTTAAAACATTTTTTTTTTAATTTCCATGGAGTAGTGCCCCCGTTAAAAATATTTTTTTTACAAATTTAACTACATAACTAAGTAGCGGCATACAAAATACACCTTATGTGTAATTTTTTTTTAGATACGTCGTATAGTTTCGAGTAAAATAGCTGTGACATACGGACGGACAGACAGACAGACAGACATGACGAATCCATAGGTAAGGGTTCCGTTTTTTGCCGTTTGGCTACGAACCCTAAAAAAAGGTTGATTGAACGAAACCTATAAAATTGTACCTTCAGTGATCTTATAGGACTAATCTATGTTGATACTTATTACCTATTTTATGTGCATTGGTACATATAATTTTCAATTTCAAATTCAAACTCACTTTAATTGTGTGCGGTTTTCAACTGAATTAGAACAAAGAAACAAGTATACATAAGGGACTCATGTTTGGTAATTGTAGGTACCATCACTACCATTACCATGCACCTATCCCTACCAACTTTAACTTATATGATAAGATAACATTGTCATAAAAACTGGTGTACTTGGCTCAACGGCCTAATCAATCAAAATAATTTAATGTCGGTTTAGGATATTTTTCTACTTATATTTTTATGACCCTAGTTCAAAAGTGACATGGTGCCGTAGGTATTATTATTTTAAAATACATAAAATAACCATACATTAAAAACACCATCTATCTCAAATATAACAAATAATCAACCAATATTGAAATTTTATTGGAGTTACATGATTAGGGCATGAATACCGGAATTCCGGAATCTCGAAATACCGGAATCTCGGACCGATTTTTACGATATTTCAATGCCGGTATTGTTAAGGACCAATATCGAAATATCGGAATCCCGGTATTGGAAAGTTTCCGTAAAATTGTATGTTTTGATGAAATGAACGGGAAAAAGTACAAATTTGTATTTAGTTTAACATTGTGTAATAATATTTTGCATATACGTTGCATCGGAATAATTTTCAAGTAAATTTATATTTTAAGTAATTTTTTACTTTGGGGGCGTCCATTAATCACGTCATATTGTATAGGGGGGGGAGGGGGTCAAGAAAAAATCACCAATGATCACCACAGGGGGGAGGGGGGTCTGGACACATATCACGTGTAATTTTTTTGTTCTTTGTGCTGTACTGTATTATGGTCAATAAAACAAAAATTATCAACTTTTAAATGAATCAATCTGTCAAAAGCAGAATAAAATTGCACTAGCACTATGATTGTCAATCATTTTTAATGGCATTTGACATATTATTTTGTGAAGTAGGTTTTTAGGGTTCCGTAGCCAAAGTGGCAAAAACGTAACCCTTATAGTTTCGTTGTGTCCGTCTGTCCGTCCGTCCGTCCGTATGTCACAGCCATTTTACTCTGAAACTGTAAAGCGTATCTTAATAAATATTTAATATAAGGTGTGTTTTTGTATGCCGCTACTTAGTTTTGTCGTAAAATTGCTGAAAAAGATATTTTAAGGAGTGGCGCTATTCCATACATGTAAGTATTTGTCAACAGATTTTTTTTTCCCAAATATCGACATGATGCACATCACTCGATAGGTCTTTCAAAATAACATTGAAGTCTGTTTGATTTTTTTTTATTTAGTGAACATTTTAAGAAAAAGTCACACCGTAAGTCTAAAAAACTTGTGTCCCCCCGTCTCTTTTGAACCGGAGATCCAAAAAATACGAAAAAAATTGAGAACATTATCGGTTTAGGAATTATTGAGTTATCTCCTAAAAACTCATTTCATACGCAGATACGACCTTTTGATATTACTTTTTCGATAGTAGGTACGAAACCGCGTGGTCCGACACGCACTTGGCCAGTTTTTTTCTATTAAAGATTATTTTATTTTATATGTAGGTATACATGTAGTTTCATTTTTTTACCCTTTACGTGTACGTACGTTACGTAAGTAGGTTCACGTGTCAGAAAACTGTACTTACTTTAGTTAGCAAAAAATTACACGTCATATTGGACAGGGGGGGGGGGAGGGGGTCATGAAAATATCACCAAAGATCACCATGGGGAAGGGGGGGGTCTAAAACAAGCCAAAAACGTATGACGCGATTAATGGACGCCCCCTTTCGGGCGCACTAATTCGAAAGAAATTATTCTCAAAACTAATCGCACACAGAAGTTTGTTGCCTTCATTTTCGCATGGAAAAAATAGTAAAAAAATCATAATTTTAAATCCCTATCCCTGTTATTTTTCATCGTTTTATCCAGAGTTTTAAATGTCAGATTCGAGCGCTCGAATTTCAAAAATCGCCCCCCCGGGTTTTTATTTCATCTTTTTATAACATTATCACAATGACAAGAGCTACTAACAATTAACAGCAGTTGACCCGTGGCAGTGAAAGTGTTAACAAGAGTTATGTAATTTGATAATTATTGAACGATAATATAATCACGTTTTTACATTACACGTATACCAAACGGAGCACGGATTCCATTACTTTACAATAGGTTTGACCTAAATGTTACAATATTTAACAATGTATAAAAACTAAGTAAGGTATTATTTTTATTAGGCAATGTAACAAAGTTAAATACTTATTTACGTGCGGTTGACTACCTACCATAATTATCACTATCAGAAAGTAACTTTTTCGATTTGTATTGAGATGACTGATTGTCAATTGTGCCTTTCTTATCTTTTTTTTTTTTTTTTTTTATACCACGACGGTGGCAAACAAGCATACGGCCCGCCTGATGGTAAGCAGCTACCGTAACCTATGGACGCCTGCAACTCCAAAGTAGTCACATGCGCGTTGCCGACCCTTTAGTAAAAGGAGGATTCACTGTGTTGACGACTAAAGGAACAAGAAGGTCCCTCAACGTCAACACACTGGGTCCTCTTTGAGCTCTTTGGCAACCTTACTCACCAGCAGGAACACAACACTATGAGTAGGGTCTAGTGCTATTTGGCTGTGGTTTTCTGTAAGGTGGAGGTACTTCCCCAGTCGGGCTCTGCTCCAGATTTGAGCGATGATATTCGCTGAACGTGCCCTACCACACTTAGCGAGATGTCATTCGCAGTACCCATACCTCTCTTTTTGGCTTAGTTTAAGGACATACCCAGGTCCGGACGTAGTTTAAGGACATACCCGGGTCCAAATTCTTCGGTGCAGGGAGGACTAGTTGATTTATTTTTAGAATTGCGAAGCATACTCGTAAGTAGTTCATTACGAAACAACATGTATCTACATGTAGTTGAGTTTATTCATTACTCCAAATAATATAAAGAAACTTGCAGCGACATCTAGTAACGAGTAGCGTTACTGCAGTCCCCCCTACATTTTCAGTGTCTTTGGGTTGCTCTCGTTCAGATGGCTCTTCAGACTTGCATCAAAAAGTTCTTAGACTGTGTGTCTCTATAAAATAGATACTCTCTGCTACCAGTGACGTAAAGTAAAGTGATAATACTGATATGATAATGCATACAATTCTGGACACCATTATAGGTAGGTATTAGGTAGTCTTTATTTTGATTGTATTAATTATTACCCGACCATAGTTTGTTTTATATGAATATTTTTTTGTAGATTGATAAGGGAAGCTACACTTTTATTAAATCAACAGTAACATGTGAAGGGTAAAGAAAGAATAGGTATATTTGTAGGAACAATATTTACTCAACTATACCCACGTGACACGCATCCACACATGCACTGTACA
Source organism: Pammene aurita (assembly GCA_947086415.1). NCBI lineage: Eukaryota > Metazoa > Arthropoda > Insecta > Lepidoptera > Tortricidae > Pammene > Pammene aurita. The sequence continues at coordinate 3,586,023 of OX352298.1, forward strand.
AACACGTTTATCAATGGACATTCGTTTACACAGTTGAGTAAGCCTCGGAAGCCTCCATTCAACCGTGAAATCTATTCATTTGTATTTTTACAACGTGAATTAATAAGCGCGCCATCTATGTTAAAACGGCGAAACTACGTGAAGTAGCGCTTTCAGTTATACTAACGAGCGAATGACGCCGCCGGTAGATGGCGCTGAAATTAAAAATAGGGCAATTTTGACAGCTCGCTCACGGACGCACACGAAATGCCATGCCATCCATACACAGTGTTGCCAGACCGTACCTTTTGGTACGATTTTACGTACTATTTTGGACCTCTGCGTACCTTTAACGTACCCTGCGGAAAACCGTACTAAAACCGTACTATTTGGCCTACCCGGAGAAAATCCGTACTAAAAATCGTACTTTATAGCGTACCCGACAAAATCATACTAAAATTATACTTTACAGCGCCAATCAAACGTATTGATCCTAGTTCATGAACCAAAAATAACTAGAAATCCTAAAATTAACGATCAAGAATGTCACTATAAAATATAACGGTTACACTCACGTCACTTTAGTGACTAAAGTGACGTGATTGTAAGTTATATTTTATAGTGATAGTATGTCTCACGAAAGTTTAAATTTAATGATCTAGAATGTGCATCGTAATGAATATCGAGCGTGTTATCTAGTTAATATGTGGGCACTGTATTCAATAATAATAATTTTATACCACTATAACGTCACGTGTCAAATCAACTGTCACTAGACTGTGTCACAGAAATATAGGATCAAAGTAGCAGAAATAGTCACCCATGTGAAGTCACTAATGTGTGTCCTCGTGCGGGTTGGCCGTCACTTGCCTTCATTCACATTGGCCCGAGTTTGCCATGAGAGTATTCTGGGCATCAGCACTCGATTAATATCGTTACCAGAGGCCTACTGCGAACTTCGAAACCTCGCTATTTGCGTCTCTTTTGCCCGTATAAGCAAGTGTGATAGACAGGGAGACAACGAAATTTCGAGTATTAGACATTGCAATTTATAGGGCCCAATCTGTTGTGTACCCTGCCTCCCCTACCCTCCTTCAGCTCCCTAAGGGCCCTACCTCTTATTACACCTCCCAACCTGACAGGTTGGGTCCTACAAATTGCAATGTCTAATACCCGTTTTATATACGACGTTCGCGGTCTTAGAGAATTCGACCCGGATGGAGTAGCCATGTCTGTCATTTTCTATACAAAAAAAGTCTGCCGTTTTTTGCGGGGGAGGGGAACGTCAAATGTATGGCTATTCGTACGTACCGTACAAATAGCTACGTCAGATAAACGTCATTCCATACATGTGTATGACCACTGGTCATATGTTTCCGGCAGAGGGGAACGCCTGTCAATGGCGACTCCGGTTGCTTGAATTCCCTAAGTTCGCGGTAGGCCCGCTGATCGTGGTCCACAAAAGTTACCTTTACAATTTCATTTTTTAGCTATTTCTAACGAATATGGTTGTTAGAATGAGAGACAAATAGCTAAATTATAACTCGTACATCAATTAAACACCACCCTGATCTTATTTGTTGCGATTTTGTAGACTTAATAAAAATCGTACCTTTTTGGCCAAAATCGTACCTTTTTTGACACACGACCGTACTTTTAGCTGGTAGTGCTCTGGCAACACTGTCCATACAGCCAGTATTGCTAATGGCCGCTACAAGGGTGGTTTGTTCCGCGCGCTCGCAGCGCGTCGCACGTTGATTGCTTGTTTACTTTATTTACATCACAGTTCTAACCGTTATCATTACAGTGACAAGTGTTTAAACGAATAAAGTTGTCAGTGTTACAAACAAATAGAGGATTAAAACGCGTGTGTCGAAAGTTTCGTCGCGATGTTCGGTATCGTTTGCGTTGCGTTGAAATGAGAATGCATCGGCCGGTGTAAATTTTGTGGTGTATTAAGATCAAATGTTCAGTTTTAGAGGCGCTATGTGTAACAGGCAGCATTCGCAGGCGTGTTTGAACACGTCCCTGTCTATCAGGCAGGAGATTCAGAGGTTTGAGAGCGTGCATCCCTCTATATACGCTCTGTATGACCTTGTGGAGTTGGTACCGGATCCCTTGCTGGCTCAGCAGGTTCGCGACCACGTCGTGGCTATAGAAGGTAAGTTGTTTATTATGATTTTGGCTATTGTTTACGTAGTTACGCTGTCTCTAAGGAGACGACGCTTAGCGTAGTTAGAAAGATAACCTATATAAGTTATAACTCTCGCTTTAATAACAGCTATATCTGCTCTAGTTTACTGCTAATTGCCTGTTTACCTTATGTTAATAAAACAATACGAACAGTTACATTGTTTACTTAACGAACATCCTATTATCTCTTACAAGACGTAATAAGAGAGGAGTTACAGTTGTGTGGCTATTAAGGAAAACATGGAGAGACGAAATAATGATGTACTAACGATCTTATTCTACGCCAAATTAGACCTTATTCCGTTGATTTAAGATTCATGTGTGTGAAACTGTAGTTGGGAATACACCCCCACACTTACCCATTTAAAGTTCTGAGTCACTCGGGACCTACCTGCGTACTATATCAATCAGGAAGGTCACACGCAGTCTGCGTAGGACGATACAGTCGGCATCAGAAATACACAAAATAGCCAGCTGTGCTGTGCGTGGTATAAAAAAAAATATTATATCTAGCGCTAGACGTGACAAAAATGTAAACTGTCGTTAGCCCAAAATTCCATACTATTTCTCCTTTAACTGTTAACATACCTTTGCAGTCATTGCGCACATAAAGCGAGATTGATAATGCGCATACTGTGATAGATGATAGCAGGCCTATCGCTAAAAGATTACCGATACCTACTTGGACTAGGGGCACTTTTTAAGTTATTCAAATCAAAACGTGTAGACAAACTGTGTTTGCTACCAATGTGGTATGAAGTACACTATATGGCATTGTATAGATCTGGATTATATCTGCATAGGTATTTTTGCTGACCGTACGGTGCCGTGTTTTAAAGGTACCGTTGTCTAACAAGAAAACCCTTCGACCTATGCAAACATTCGAGAATCTACAAAATTGTGGTAAAAAAACAGTGATAGTTGTGTTAAGCAAATGTCAACCTTATGTCGACTGTTTTCAATAGTAAATGCCTTTATATTATCTTTGAATGACACCATGCAAGGAAATGAAACCCCAAATCGTAAGCATAATCTTCAATTTTGCGAATGAGGCTAGCAATAAGTGTATCAAAGCTTATTTGAACTCAATACGTGGACATAATTAATCATGTAAAACTACTAATAGTCGAAAGAAAATAAATAACAAAAAAAATAACGCACGAAGGTTTCCGTACCGTTATCTATAAAAACGCCAAAAAATCATGTATCGGTGCCCCCTTAAATATTTATTTTATTCTGTTTTTTTAAGTACTTGTTGTTATAGCGGCAACAGAAATACATCTTCTGTGAAAATTTCAACTGTCTAACTATCACGGTTCATGATATATAGCTTGGTGACAGACGGACAGCAGAGTCTTAGTAATGGGGTCCCGTTTTTACCCCTTTAGTACGGAACCCTAAAAAGTATGTAAATGACATATATAATGCCGAACTACTACTCAGTACCTACTTGCAGAAGATTAAACATTTTTATTTTTATTCATTACAAAATCTAAATACAGTCGCCATCAGATATATCGGAGCGGCCAAAGTGGTTACAAGTATCTGAACAACGCCTGTACTATCAAGGCGTTAAAGCGCATGTTCAGATATTTCCGAGTACCTTGGCTGCTCGGGTATATTTGATTGCGACGGTACAGCAAGTCTCTTTTCTCATAGAGCGCCGAGTCAAAGAGCATGGCTGGATTAGCCTCACTAATGTCTCTTATAAATGCGGGAGAGGGTTTGTTTATTTGTTAAGCCTCGCTTTAATTACTCAGCCGATCAGCATTTGCATGCAGATTACACATTGTTTACCGTGGAATGACATAGATACATCTAAAATATATGTGCTAGCTATATCCTTCCCAAATCGTTGGTTGATAATGTTGCTCGGTATCCCAAACGTTTGACGTGATTTCCGATGGACTGCCCATCGACGTCGACGAGGGGACATAACATTGAATGAAAGTTTCTGACATCTTACGAGTAATACATACAGCAATTCCGCTGAGTAGCGGTAGGGTTGTTGAGTAACAACCCTTATACCGTTTGACGTTTGGAACATATTGTAGGTATTCTTAAAATATTCGAAGTACAAAATTCTCAATAATTTACTCCTACAACGACAAAGTCACAGACAGAAGCTGTTCAATGATAAAACAAAGGTTTTATCGCATACCTATTGTATTTTTTCACGCTCCATTTTGCTTCGCATCTTCGCCGAAAACGCACTATCGGTAATCATTCTTTTGTAAATATGTAGGCACTAGGGCTCTCAACTCCGTTATTTTTTCTATGGCCAATTCCGTAATTCCGGAGTTGGCCATACAAAAAAATCCGGAGTTGCAAGCCCTAGTAGGCACATGTTTGGTATTTGGAATAAAGACCAAAGTGACTCTGAGAAGACTATACGATTTATGCAAGTTCTAGTTCCAGGATTTTAAACTCTTCGGCGATTATTATGTTGTCTGTAAAACTCCGACCAAAATACGGGCAAAGCCGCAGCAACATATTACACAACAGCCATATATCTTCCTTATAATATCCTCAAGCTAAAGTGCGTTTTTGGGGTGTATAATACCTTGCAGAACTCGTTAACAACCGTAATATATGGGTTGACCTAGAAACTCATTATCGCGGGCGTTAGTGGCTCGCTCAGGTCTAAGGGGAAATCATTTGGTAAATTGACCTCTAAGACGTTTATAGGGATCTTAATTCTTAACATGTACGTATAAGAAAACTCATATGTTTGATTTGTAGCTTTTCGTTGATGAAATAAAGTAAACTTTCAGGTATTTAGTGTAATCTACGTTCAAATGTAATAAGGCTTTATTGTTTTCTACTAGGAAGCTTATTTTTTGAATTGTATTATGTAAGGTTTATTAGTGCTACATTTTGTTTGCAAATTTTCAGGTTCCAATTCATGAAATACAAATAAGGGAACGTACATGGGTACGTTCCCTTATTTGTATTTCATGAATTTGTATGGGTATGTGTACTACGTGACCAATTTTTTTACAATTTTCACCCCCTCCCCCCCCTCGGTGACCAACCGTAGTATATGCCAAGATCCCCCCCCCCCCTCTGGTTGTCACGTAGTAATTCTTAATATTGTTTTTTTGCAAACAGAAAGTAAAAAATATCATAATTTGGTGCATATTTGTATTTATTAAAATTCGGTTTCATTTCGAATAAAGTGTAAATGTACAAATTTCAACTACTAAGTAGACTGTGTGCGGTTAAAAATTTTGAATATAACCAGCATTGCTAGTTTGGAAAAAAAATTAGGAAATGTATCGTTCAGGGGATTTGAGACTATGGTTCGTGTTATCGGATGCCTATCTAAAATATTTTGCATAATAAGAGTAGACCGTATTTTTGGGACGTCTTTAGGGAACGTACCCATACTACGTGACCCGTTTAGGGGGGGAGGGGTGTCGTCAAAATACTACTCTTGGTCACAAGGGGGAGGGGGGGGGTTTAGGTTTACGTCACTTAATCAATAATTATTATAATTATGCTCTAGGGAAATCTCGCGCAATTTTTTTTTTCATTCTTTAATTATGGTCTGCACGCACCTTGAGGCGTTACGCGGCAACCGCCGTTTTAATAAATACAAATATGCACCAAATTATGATATTTTTTACTTTCTGTTTGCAAAAAACAATATTAAGAATTACTACGTGACAACCAGAGGGGGGGGGGGGATCTTGGCATATACTACGGTTGGTCACCGAGGGGGGGGGAGGGGGTGAAAATTGTAAAAAAATTGGTCACGTAGTACACATACCCATACAAATTCATGAAATACAAATAAGGGAACGTACATGTATTTCATGAATTTCCCTTATTTGTATTTCACCCCCTCCCCCCCTCGGTGACCAACCGTAGTATATGCCAAGATCCCCCCCCCCCCCTCTGGTTGTCACGTAGTAGTTCTTAATATTGTTTTTTTGCAAACAGAAAGTAAAAAATATCATAATTTGGTGTATATTTGTATTTATTAAAACGGCGGTTGCCGCGTAACGCCTCAAGGTGCGTGCAGACCATAATTAAAGAGTGAAAAACAAAATTGCGCGAGATTTCACTAGAGCATAATTATAATAATTATTGATTAAGTGACGTAAACCTAAACCCCCCCTCCCCCTTGTGACCAAGAGTAGTATTTTGACGACACCCCTCCCCCCCTAAACGGGTCACGTAGTATGGGTACGTTCCCTAAAGACGTCCCAAAAATACGGTCTACTCTTATTATGCAAAATATTTTAGATAGGCATCCGATAACACGAACCATAGTCTCAAATCCCCTGAACGATACATCTCCTAATTTTTTTTCCAAACTAGCAATGCTGGTTATATTCAAAAATTTTAACCGCACACAGTCTACTTAGTAGTTGAAATTTGTACATTTACACTTTACTCGAAATGAAACCGTAACATTTCACAGTGAAGGCTACAATCGCGTAAATGTAAATGGAACGAAAATATGAACGAGATTCACAGAGCATATTGGATTGGACAATACCATCCTGTTAATATTACAGTAGTAAACACGATAATGAGGTAGATTATGTACAGAACGTATTGTTAGTGAATTTATCATTCGTTCGCTCAAATGGTACGTGGCAAATGAATAGTGGATTTAGGAACGCAAAATGTGATACATATTTTTGCACACACGTGATGGTTTGATAGTAGATTTTGTTGATTCTTTTGCACTGTCTCTATCCCAAAGGTCATCTGGATAAAAAACGCAACCATTTTAGACCCGCAGAAGCTTTTCCCCTAAATGCACAACGAAAAGCTATCTTCTTTTAAATATGCTATGACGCCGATTTTTCATGTAAGTACTAGGCAGCTAGGATTAAACATTATGTTCAACGGTTGTTTCATATCCCTTGTAACGGTTGTTGTGGAATATTTAGAACAGAATTTCCGAAACAGAGCGCATGTATTCGTAAACCTATCGAACTCCTATCTGTTTCCATATGCCTGACATTGGCATTTCTGATAATCGCAAGAGGCCTATGCCGCCCCACCGAGCACAACAGTTTTAACAGGTATTAGAAAACCAGTTTGATATTGGAATTTAATGGGCGAGAATAAGGTAGACTATTGAATGACCTATCCAATGACTGTTAGGGCTTTTATACTTGGTAGTATACTGGATATTGACAATTGCCGATTGTATTGGATGGAACAATTGATCTCTATTCTAACGTATTGATTCACCGCATGTAATGTATACTGATTCCATTTGATGAGTTAATTCAATACAGGTAATGTACTCTTCATTTTCTGGAATTAGTACTAAATTGAATACAAATTGATTCTAAATAATTGGATAAGAGAAGTTTTGGAAAGGCATTAAATTGTAGTGAGAAAATTAATAAAGATAGTGTTGAGGTGATATACACGGTGCCCGTGAGCATTGCGAGAGACTTTAACAGTGTATTCATGATCATATTTAGAGAACAAAATGTCCTTTAAACTTTTCCGAAATTCGCCATAGTTTCAGAGTAAATACTACTTACAAAAAATTGCATTTTGAATTGTTTCTCAGTGTAAAATGATTTTTTGATGGCGATCTCACCGGTATGGGGCATAGTCTAGACATCTCTTATTGACTGATATCAAAGACCTAAGAAACACTTTTCATGGACTAGTTTTTACGAGAAAAAATGTAGCAATTTACTTTTTCCGATACTTTTTTCTAATGACATTTACTTTTTATGTAGAACAGCATTCCAAAAAACTGAAAAAAAAAATAAAAAAAAACATTTTTTTTGGCGTTTTACAACAAAAGTCATATAATGTTTTTTCATTCTTTTGACGTGCGTTCAGAAATGCGTGGTTAAAATCTCTCGCAATGCTCACGGGCACGTTGTATATTGGCATATCATATCATTTAGATTAGAGGATGGATAAAAAGTGTAACAAACATATTGTATAAAGGCCAACTAGAAAACGACGTTAAATGAAAAATACATTTATTGATCAAATCGGGAAAATGCGGTTCTATAGAAGCCGACTTGAAATATTCTTGTATAGATAAAATAAATTGTGATATAATTAATGCTATGGTGCCGGCAGTTAAGATATAAATGCAAAGCTAATGGCTAGATCCATACAACAGACAGAACTTGCGTTGCAGAGGTATGTTTGCATTAAAACCATTGGGATGTGTCGGTCGATTACAAAGTTTTTGCGGTAAACGTGCATAACGAACACCTAAGATACAGGCAACTGTAGATAGTAGGTGGTGTATTAGGTAGCAAGCAAATCATATATATACTGATCATTTACTGACATTCAAATATGGATAACGTTAATAACGATAAAACTTCATTGTTTACGCTAAGAACTAAAACCAAGATGATGTTAATTCTTAAATTGTTTATTCTTAAATCTCAACTTTCATCGCTCGGGGTTTAATTTTCGTTTTTTTTGTACGAATGACGAATATTTACTAGTTGCGTCTCAAGAATGACCAGAATGGCCTATAGCCTGGAAATTATAAAGCCCATTTCATTTTATATTATGAGAACAGGCCTGTGTCCAGCAGTGAGATGTAAACATATAGGCTGTTTATAAAATCGCGCGTATATTTATTTTAATACCACTATACAATGTGTTTGGACAGCTATAGTCGAGCCGTTAATCACATTTAAACAAGTACGTCTTTCTTTTGGGCAGATAATGGTAAATTTACCAAGTACGGCCGAGTTTGGCACCTTAAAACGTTCAAGGACGCAGTTTAGAAATGGTTGAGAAAAAAATAGGTATGGAGGGTAATTTGTCGATAAAATTCATTTTATTATGCTTTGTTAACGGCTCCACAAGTATTCATATACAGTTTTTAATAACCTGCGGAGAAAATATCCTCCCCCCCCCCCCCCCCCCTCGATGTATTATTTTTAGATCCTTATATCTTTTTACACACTGTGACACGGGGATTTTGTATTGTCATGTAAGCGTGGGCGTCATTCAAATTCTGTCGTATTTGAAATGTGAAATGATATATTTACGAGTACGAGCTTAAAAAATACTTATTTTACACTTCAAAAGTAAAAACGGAACCCTTATAAGATCATTTGTGTGTGTCTGTCTGTCGGTCCGTCTATCACAGCTAATTTGTTCCAAACTTACTGGACTAATATCGTAGACAAATTATCAAAACATCGTGGGTTTTCAACCGACTTCAATATTTCGAAGGAAGAGGTTATCAATTCGTCGGGATCTTTGTTATGTTCACCGATTATTCGAAGACGGCTGGACCTATTTAGAATATTCTTTTTTTGTTTGAAAGAATATACTTCACAGTTGGTCCCATTGTAACTAGGTCAGGATCTGATGATGGGATCTTGGAGAAATCGAGGGAACTCTTCGACTATTATAGGCACACCTATAGTGATTTGAGTATTTTTTACAGCAGCTCGAGCATTTGCTTCGGAGGCGGTCCCGTTGTAACCAGGTCAGGATCTGATGATGGGATCCTGGAGAAATCGAGGGAACTCCTCAACTATTATAGGCACACCTATAGTGGTTTGAGTATTTTTTACAGCAGCTCGAGCATTTGCTTCGGAGGCTAAGTGAAGTCGGGTTTTTTTTGTTTAAAATTATTATCTTTAATATATTCTTTTATACATCAAAAAACGCTTAGTGATAATGAGTTTGAATCAATGCTTAGTGTCGTAGGGTGCATAATTCCGATAGGAAAAAAATGGCAGGTAATTCCGAAAGTTGACTCTTATTACAATCGGAATTACACGCTTTGCGAAATTACCCCAACACACCCTACTTCATTTTATTAAAAGCGAAATTCACAATCATAATCACCATCTAATAATCTGATTGTTAAATAATTTCAATTAAAGAGCAATCAAATTCAATGGTATTGGGCACTTATCAAGGATCCCGGATTTGATTCACGGCTATATACGCCATGAGGATATTGCTGATTTTATCTAAATTACAGAACGCTAGACTATATAGCTACATACAAATGGCAAAAAGGTACGTAAAAAGGTGTTCAAAATTACCTTTACACGCTTATTTTCCTTAAAATAAAGTCGTGCCAAGTGCCAAGATCATTTTCAACGCCTCAACCGCTCATGTACTTTTACAAATGACTATCTCTAGGTGAATTTTTAAACTGTAATGTAACTACAAGACAAGACTCAAGACTTTTTAGAGCGCCATATAGTGAGTGACAATAAATTAAGTATCAAAGAATTATCATTAATTAACAAAACGATTTTAAATACTTACTTATTTACGAGTATATATTTTATTTAACGGCCTCCTAGCCTAGTCGGTAGTGACCCTGCATACGAAGCATGAGGTCCCAGGTTCGAATCCTGGTCAGGGCATTTATTTGTGTGCTTATCACAGATATTTGTTCCTGAGTTTTGGATGTTTTCTATGTATTTAAGTACTTACCCATATTTATCTATTATATGTATCGTCGTCTAGTACCCATAACACAAGCCTTATTGAGCTTACCGTGGGCCTAGGTCGATTTGTGTAATATTGTCGCATAATATTTATTTATATATATAATTCCCTCACAATCGAAGTCATAAGCAGAGTGCATACTAATTTTATTGTCTGCTTTTGGTATATACAATCTACACATTCCTCGTCAGTTCGTCACTAAACCACTAATTTAAGGTTCAGTAATCCACTAATCAGGTTTAAGTACTGTAATTATGACTGACGAGTAATATTAATGGATCATAGACATTGGTCGAGACTCTATGTATTACTCCCGAGACTTCCCGATGGGAACATCAATCAATATGATTCTAGTGTCAGAGCATGCGGATTCTGCAACGAGTTTGTAAGTAACAATGTGTGGATTATCAACAAGTTCGTGACTTCTCGTGATATACCGGAAACTCAATTTTGTATACAAAGTATATCGGCAGTTAAGAAGGTCACCACGTGTAAAGATATACAGGGTAGCCAAAAAAAGAACTATATTCCCGTTGGCTGTAAGGTTTTGAGACCCAACCAATCCTCCCTAGATGGATTTGGAACTTCTTGCTTGATTTATGGATTTTTGTAAGGCCATTGAGCGGCGGTGGTTAATAGCCCCTTCCAAAAATCTAATCAATCAGAGAGGTTCCAAATCCATCTACGGGAGGATTGGTTGGGTCCCAAAACCTTACAGCCAACATGAATATAGTTCTTTTTTAGCTACCTAGCTAGTTAGCTAGTATAGATTTAACATTGATCCTTCAAATCAAGTTACTATATGATTCTCTCATCAGTCATCGTCCATGTCAAGGTAAAAACCAGCATCAGACGTTTATTGAAAAGCGATTGTTCTCGTACGGTTTTTGCTTTTGCGTTTATTTATCTTTCTATTAGTGATTTGCTGTATAATCAACAGTTTTACTGAATGAAACGCGCTGAAATACTTGATACTATATTCAAATCAAATAGACTTGAATGAACCCGTTCTGGGCGATAGCGGCGCGCGGCGGCCGCTCATCTCGCCGCTCGCCGCGTCGCAGTTCGCGCCGCCGATCGCGTGCATGGAGTCCGCGGCCATACAGTCATAAGCAGAGCTCGGATTTTTCACGGCAAAACAAAACACTAGCGTAATTTAGCCAGTGCTTGAAATATTATTTTATCGATATCGATAATTCAGAACTAGAAGAAATAAAAGTCACCAAATAAAATGAATATGTAATAAAACTAATAAAAACATTTGTATAAAGTTACTATATATTAGAAACAGACGCAATTTCTTCTTCAAAATCTACGTCAGTACACACAGCAGCACAAGACATTTTATTTGGGTAATAGTGATAGGAGTAGATGATCATTATCTTTTCAACATTCTCTGGGAGTAAACAGTTGCGTTTATCACTATAAATCCATTTATGTACACTAAATGTACGTTCAACTTCAGTTGACGTCAAGGGAGCAAATTTATAGAATTCATTATCAGTTCGGGTAATATAATAATAATAATAATAAATACTCTTTATTGCACACCTCATACAGTTACAAGCACAAATTTTACAATTAGATAAATTTAGGTAGAGGTAACAACAGGCGGTAATATTTTCAGATATGTCTCTTAAAATTTCGTAATCAGGATTTCGTTCGAGCACGGCTTCAAATTTACGTATCACTGGTAAAAGTTTACTCCAGTTTACGTAGCAACGAACAGTATCCAGAATGAGGAAGGATTCCGCAATGGATAAAGTCGAACATTGCAATTGTTCTATTGAAGAGGCTATTACTTCGTAGTTGTCGCGAATGAAATTTAACTCCGGTCGTAGTTTGCGTGTTTGAAAACATTTTTTTGCAGCTCTTATAGCTGCCGAGTCATTAGCAAGTATGGCGACGACATCACGTATTTGCTCATAGTATTGAGCGTAATATACCGCAGCAGATATCCAAGTTCCCCATCTGGTGATAATTGGCTCGGGAGGTAGGGGAATGGACGGCTATTTTGCCTTAAAAAGGCGTACACGCTCTGGAGATTTTAGGAATATATCTTTTTGACATTCGATATCAACCCATCCACACCTTTGAAATTATCTCGCACTTCTTCGGCAACCCGGTGCAGACCATGAGCTAAACACGTAATGTGTTTCATACGAGGAAACGTTGCTTTTAAAATACGACCGGCTTTAAGCATATATGCGGCACTATCTGTGCAAAGTAAAAGCAAATTGTTTACGTTGTCATTGAAAGAATTATGAAACAAAATTTTTAATTGGTTTATTATTAGGTTTGCTATTGTTTCCCCATTTACCTTCTGTAAAACCTTCGACCCCAAAAGATAAAATTGTTTAGAACAATTTTTTTGCAAAGACCGAATCACCACGTTTGTCACACATTTTCCCATGAAATCTGGTGTTTCGTCTATAGATATCCACAAATAATTGGTTTTGTTTACCTCTCTTATACCCTGTATAGTTTTTTTGTACACGAGATTTAAATAAATTTTTCGCAGGGTCGATTCGTCCGGTAAAGAAGTCATAGAGCAGTCGCAACATAAATACTTGTTAAAAAAATGACGAAAATTATTGTTGTTGACTGTTGCCCATGGTATGTTGCATGAAATAAGAAAAATAATTAAATCGAAATAAAATTGATGTTTCCTATTTGGTTGCCCCGAACGGTAATTGTGGCGGTTGCTTTTCACATGATTCTCAATATTGCATTTCTTCAGTTTTAGATGCATATCGCACATAGAGCAGTATATAGTGGAGGTCACTTCATTATAGACTAACTCAGGGTGATTTTCAATCCACGTTTTGATCCGATCTTGTACATTACTCATTTTTGTATTAATTGATACCTTGCAATATTAAGTTATTAAACGTATATCCAACACGTCGGATTCAATGCGTTGCGAAATAAATAATACCTAGATGCAATTTACGTTTTATACGTAATGAAATGACAGTTAAAGTGTGAATGTCATATGTCATGTGAGATGAAATTTGCAGTCGTTTCTATCATTTTAAATGAGGTGGTATAGTTACTTCGTTCTAAGTTGTACATGCAGACCTACCTCTTTGTTGCTCGACTATGGCAAAGCTAAAATGAAAAGTTATTTTATTACTTATACAGGATGTCCGGTAATTAATGCACAACCTTCTAACCCCCAGTAGGTCACCTTAGACTGGTCAAAAATATTGATTTTGAGCTCTAGTAAGTCTCCTGTTTTTCGAAATTTTCGCACGTTTGTTAGTTTTTAAATTTTGACATTCACACTGATAGGTGTACCATCGAATAAAAAAAGAAAAAATGTACTGAGGCAATACCTGTCATATACTCTAGTAAGACTCGATAGGTGTCGATAAAATAATATTTCAAGCACTGGCTAAATTACGCTAGTGTTTTGTTTTGCCGTGAAAAATCCGAGCTCTGGTCATAAGTTGTTGTTGCTCCTGCTGTCTTAACAATTGGGTCGCGCTAAGATAATTTTGAACAGCTTGCGTGCTTAGCTACTTCTGCTGACTGTACCAGAGTTTCCTATGCTGATGAAGAGGAAATAAAAAGTAACAACATTTTATCTAAGATAAAAGTCGACTCCAATCGAAATAGTATAAAGGGTCACAAGAACTCCCTAAGTGACCAATCAGAACTCGCTTGATGGTCTCGGCCCTTTTTATGCCGTGGCCGAGACCGAGACCGAGATTTAGTGAAGTAGGTTTTAAACTTATTGGTGACGGAGAAGTTTAGATAAATCATCGGATATACCATTTTTCATACCTTTTGCAATATATGTATTTATTTATCTTGAAGAGAACCCTTTCTAAATATTCATAAAGCCCATTATACGTTATTTCTATCCCTCTCACGCCCAGGACACTAACCAATTAACATGGAAACGCACTAATAAGGGCACTATTATAATTGGATTTGCTCGTTAGGACGATTAGCCTTGAGCCATGGACGAATAAAAACTAACAGTTATCGACCTTATGTCAAGGAGATAAGGTGCTTCAGTGGCTGGTTACTATGTTGCTGTTAATATCGTATAGCATGGATAGATAAAACTAGGACTAGGTATGAAATCAATGTCTCTACAAAATCGCAATTCACATTATTCAGGTAGGGGGCTTTCACACTGGGGGTTTCCCATGCAGCGCCGGTGCGCGAGCGAGATAGCGCTCTGCATGTTTATAGCGGTGTCACGCTTGCACCCGTCGCCGCATCCGGTTACGGTGCCAGTGTGATAATCGTCTTTCGCAGCTTCTAGCTTCACGCATTTCGTACAGCGCTTTGATCTTCTGAAGCCTTAATATTTTTAAAAAATCTTCGGGGTTAGTCCCACAGAAAAGTTGATCAGTATGGCCGACCTAATCACCTCGCACTATATGGCCTATGTTTG
Source organism: Pammene aurita (assembly GCA_947086415.1). Classification (NCBI taxonomy): domain Eukaryota; kingdom Metazoa; phylum Arthropoda; class Insecta; order Lepidoptera; family Tortricidae; genus Pammene; species Pammene aurita. Next base: position 3,601,045 of record OX352298.1, read on the forward strand.
AAAAACAACCTGTATTGTAAAAGCTTGATTATTGTCTGCTCCTAAGTAAAAAGGCGAAGGCGAAAACGATTTAAATATCTGAATCACTCAGAAATTGGCATAAGTCCAAGTTATAATAATGATAATATTTTGGCAAATTACCAACATTTTAATCATACTATCGTTATAATTTGATATAACTATATAGCGATTTTATAGTAGTTTATGTAACTGTTACGTAATAAGGCCTAATTACATACAGTTGCATGCACTGCTTTATCTACACTCATATTATATATCCTAAATGAAGTGTTCGGAAACCATAGAATGACCGCCATTACACCGCCATGGCCAACTCGATTGTGCCGGCGGTCGCGCGGCGCGGGCGCGTGTCGTTGGTCGGGAAGGAGAACAGGATTTACATTATGTTATCAAATTCGATGTTCGGAGTTTGAAACTCATAACGAAACTCAATATATAAGCGTGTAAAGTTAAAATTACGTTACTGCCACAGATAAAAAGCTTATCATAGTAAAATCGGTTGTGGTAATGCTAGCCATTGCCTACCGTTTTTGAACACGTTTTAGAGGACTTACAATGTGAGTGTAGATAAAGATATAAAGATCTCTAGAATGAGCACTGTTAACGTCTCTAGAATTTGAAATCAATTAGATGATGTAGCCTCGAACATAATACCAATTCTTACTACAATGTAAATATTATTGAAACCTCATGGATAACATAGTAACATTGACTCATAATTAACATAACAATAGCTACGTGAGCTTACGTAACAGAGTATTAAGCTAAATACAGTTAATATAAACATTTAGCACCTTACCGCTCTAACTCCTTTGATAATTTCTTAAGACAACTCTTTTAAGGCATTAAAACGACAAGGTGTTAACGTAAGTGGTTATGAAAATGGTAGTGGTTTCATAAGAAATAGTAGTCGCTTGCGTCGTTTTGAAATTGTGAGGAAAAGCACAAGATCACGGTCACTTTTTATCGTATAACAAATTGTAATAGTAGTCCAATAAGCGAGGTGTGTTTATCGAACGAGCGAAGCGTAAGCGAAGTGAAGTTCTTACAGACAACTTCGGACACAACGGAACTGTAAGCTGGGTACCTAGACGACTGTGCATTTCGATGGCTTTTTGATTTTTAATTTAACCAACTAGTTTGCAAGGAAATCGCGGGTTTTCAGTTCGAGTCGGACTACTAGTATAAAAGGTTTTATTTGTGCAACTATCTTTCTTCCCATCTGTTGTTCCATCTTTTTAGTATAGAAATGAAATGCGGAACCATATTTTTAATCCTTCCTACGACTCTTCCTCCCTACCCCTCCTTTAGAACGCTAGAATAAAACGCTGTAACTTAGACGAAACGCCGTAATGGAGAAGCAATTTTCTCGTTAAGTGCGTAAATTACGCTGAAACTTAAGTCAGACTTTAGTTACGGTTTTTTAATACCGATGGTGACTTATTAGTGATGACTTCTTCCTGTAATGTAATCGGGTGACGTTGTAGGTAAAAAAAAACAAACAAAAAAAAAGGTATAGAACTTTTCCATACAAATTGACAACTTATCATTGTCCTTGCGTTCTTTGCTTTCGCGTGTTTCGGTTAAATTGATTTAGTTTTGCCAAGTCTTGATTGATTTTTATGAAGCGACATTCGAACTTCAGATATTGATTTTAAATCGTATCTCATTTTAACGTCACATCCTCGCAGCAAATATGTATACAAGCGAACACTGTAAGTATTATCAAAACTGGTGTCGTTTCATAGGTTTTTGTATTCGATATTTAGTTTGCGTTTACTTCATTGATTGGTCTGTGATGCGTCATTAATTAACAAAAACCGGCCAAGAGCGTGTCGGGCCACGCTCAGTGTAGGGTTCCGTAGTTTTCCGTCCGTCACAGTAAGTCCGCCATGTAGGATATGATATGAGCGTTCCACGTCCAGCGACATCTATCGGCAAATTAAGTAAACTATTACACGCGGGCTTAAAGTATGCAAGATGATTTTTTTTATTGCGTGAACCGATTTTCACCGTTTTTACTTTATTTGAAAGCACGTCATTTCATTGTGATTTTGTAGAAATAACAGGTACAATAAACACCTGCTTATACGGTTAAATTACAAACTTAGTTCAGAAATTTCTGTAATTTTTTTCAAAAACTATTCAACCTGTCAAGTTCAAAATAATTTTCCTAGAAAGTTTTTATAAAGTTCTACTTTTGAGATTTTTTTCATATTTTTAAAACTTATGGTTCAAAACTTTTTTTACTTCTGGAGCGATTATTTCCGAAAATATTTACATTATCAAAAAATGATATTAGTAAACCCCTATTCATTTTTAAATACCTATCCAACAATATATCGCAAGTTAGGGTTGAAATGAAAAAGAAATCACTCCCCACTTTACGTATCGGGGAGGTACCCTAATAAAACATTTTTTTCCACTTTTTATTTTACCACTTTGTTGGCGTGATTGATATACATATTAGTACCAAATTTCAGCTTTCTAGTGCTAACGGTCACTGAGATTATCCGCGGACGGACGGACGGACGGGCAGACATGGCGAAACTATCGGAACCCTAAAAAGGCTACTACATAATCGTGTGGGACGGTTGTTTGTGACAATGTCAAACAACAAGTGTGTTGTTCTACTATTAGGTAGGTAAGGTAGGTTGTTCATTTGTTTAACTAAATAATGCTTATGGACTCGTGAGAATCCGTATGAATGTAGCTTTGCTTGTAGTTATACTTTTTTATTTGTAATGTTAGATCCACTTCTGGGGTCCACGTCATCAAGTCTAAGGGACGCAGATATATGCATTAGCGGAGCAAGTCCCTTAAGCAGCCCAGACACTGTCATGTCAGTTATAATGTAATTATTTCTATACCAGTACTTTTCTATGTATATTAAGAATGACAAGGATGAGTAGAGAAATGCGACGCCAAAAAGAGAGGTATGGGCACTGCGAATGGCATCTCGCTAAGTGTGGTAGGGCACATTCAGCGAATGTCATCTCGCTCAAATCTGGAGCAGAGCCCGACTGGGGAAGTACCTCCACCTTACAGAAAACCACAGCCAAATAGCACTAGACCCTACTCGTAGTGTTGTGTTCCTGCTGGTGAGTAAGGTTGCCAAAGAGCTCTAAGAGAACCCAGTGTGTTGACTATGAGGGACCTTTTTGTTCCTTTAGCCATCAACACAGTGAATCCTCCTTTTTTGTAAAGAGTCGGCAACGCGCATGTGACTTCTTTGGAGTTGCAGGCGTCCATAGGTTACGGTAGCTGCTTACCATCAAGCGGGCCGTATGCTTGTTTGCCACCGTCGTGGTATTTAAAAAAAAAAAGTGTCTGGTCAGCTTTAGATTGGTCAAAATTCCCGAGTACCCTTAGCACTTTTGCATAAATGGTTATCGACTGTCCAAAGCAAGTAATAAGTGTAATTTGCAGTAATATCGTGTATACTGAAACGTGCAAAATTATATGACACGCTCTTATGGTGCTACTAATAAGATAGTGTCAACAAGTTTTTATTGGAAGTGACTGTACAGAATTTTTGATATATAATCAGTTTTCTTAATATCACAGAAAAAGTGATAATTGTTTTCAAAACGCAGTAAAAGCTCATCGTGTATTAGTGTCGGTAATGTATTCATTACACTATACCAATCACCTCATTGGGCCTTAAATTAAAACTGTCGTCTTTAATTAAAACTCAAAGAGACAAAGATTTCTCTAGACATTCAAAGGATACACGTTTTTAATCAACGCTGGAAAACTCCTTTAAACCTCTAATTACTTTAAGCTCTACAAATGCAATATCAATTAATTGTATTGTATTAAATTCATTTGATAGAGGACCTTTCTACTTTTAAAATACAGCTCATAATTGTTTACTCTTATAATCTTCAGCTTTATTGTTTTCTGTAGTTTTAGTTTAAACTGAAGAATCTCCTTTATCTATTTCATTCTATTCACGACCTTTGTCTTTAGGACACACAGCTTGTAATCCCTTGTCAGTGTTATTGTTAACGTCATTGTTTGTTACTTGTACACTTGATTTAATATTCCGTGGCAGTTCATCAATCCTTGTCAGCAGGTAGGCCTTTAACCCTTCTGTTATTTGACACACGTTACTAATTGCCCTCGCTCTGTCACGGCAAATCAACGCGGATTTACAGGGTTTAATATAAGGCGTATGAAAAGGAATGTCATACCTTTGAGCTGTCTGTCTAAAAGCTTATGGGATAAGGCGCGCGGTTGTCTTTGTCACGATTTTAGAATGGTATTGTTTTAAAGTTTATTCGACCATACGAAATGTGGCCGAGGAAAAAGGTCCATGTTAGTTTTGACGCGATAGTACCTATATTTTTGTTACAATAATGTGAATGCCATTTTCGGTCTTCAAAAACAAACCGCAAATCGGTTTTGTAGAAACATAAACTTACTAGGGTAATTTTCACTTAAATCAATGAAAAACAAAACGCAACTTTAAAAGTAAACATGTCTAAAAACGAAAAGCCCTAAACGATTTGGCAGCGGAACTAAATCAAACTATCCGATCCATCAGAGCTACAAAAACGAATCGCGCCCATACGCAAAAACAACCAATTACTTTGCGGGAAAACATAGTGCCGACTATTGTATTGTGTTTTTATTTCACCGTTCTCGTTGAATCTATACCCAACTTACAAATATTTTCGCTTTCGCTATTTTACTACACGTTTAATACCTGTGATAGAGAATTTTTGCGATTCTATGTGTGTTTAGCGTTATTTTTCTTCTACCCTTCAGTGGCAGGAGTAACTACGCGAATAATGTGCTCGGAATTATCTACACACGATTATTGATTTTAATACAATCGTTTTGATTTGTTTGGACTTTGTTTGTAGATTTTAATATTTTAATAGAATACGTATCTACTAGGAATTTAGGCATCAGAGATAAAAGGAATACATTCTTCATCTTTTCATAAATTCACTTCGTATTTATTGTGTTTTCTAGTTTCTTTATACATCAAGTAATATCGCCTTAAGAGTCGGATTATTTAGAAATCAGAAACTAATCGTTACTTACCGAAGTTACCGACCATTCGCAAGGAGATATCGGAGGCCAGGGCCGGACAATTATCTGGTATTTACTCTTAATCCGTCACTTGATACGCGTTGTGGCTTCGTGGTACTTATTACTTATCGTGTAATGTAATGAACTGCTCTGTGTTTTTTTTGTTTTTCTCTGTTAATGTTTTCTGTAACTTAATTATGTGTTTTCGTCGGTCATTTCTTTGTCAAAGCTTTTGAAAGCTTCTATTGTTGTAACAGAAATAATCTATTTAGGCTGACTTGATTACTTGCACACAAACGTTTCTTAACGTCAGATAAAATTCTACCAAGATGGACAAAATTAAAATGTTATAGAATAAGAAGTTAGGGAATAAGAAGAAATACTTATAAAACTGTTATCAGAGAGTATAGAGAGATACCTATAGAGTGCCACTGTCTAAGATTTTTTTGAGGCTCCAAGTCTGAAACGCCATCTGAACAAGACCAACCAAAGTTACCGTATTTCTGCCCCTCAGCGCCATCTAGTAATGGATAGAAACGCTATCCATTACTAGATGGCTATTATTAAGGTATTACTACGGTAACTTTGGGATGTTCTCGTTCAGATAGCGCTTCAGAGTTTGAGCCTCAAAAAGTTCTTAGACTATGGGGCTCTATAAATGTGTACTCTCTGCTATTATACAGGGTGGAAAGATAAGTCGGGCCCTGGAGGGAAACTACCTTAAAACCTAACCTAATTCGCTCAAAGGAAACATTCTTTTATTTTTCCTAAAAACTAAACTGCATTCACAGTTTTTTTCTTAATTTTCACTTTTTTCCTTACTAATTGTATGAAAAAGATTATTATTATTATTTATGGGTTCTCTTGTGCCCTAAACTTGGTTGGTATTTAGAAGTTTTCATCCTCGTTGGAAACAGGATCGATTGGCATCAATTGTCAAAAAAATTATTTATGGCAAAAATTACAAAATAAATACTTTTTTTAAATTTGTACACATTTTTCTAAAAATTTGTAAATGTCCCTTTAAAGAAATTAAAGAATGTTTCCTTTCAGTGAATTGAGCTATCTCAACGTTTTAAGGTAGTTTCCCTCCAGGGCCCGACTTATCTTTCCACCCTGTATATGAACATATAACGAATTGGATTTAGTTACAAAAGTTAAGCGGAATCATAAAGAAACCCTAAAACGTTCTAAAGTAATTCAATCTTTATATCGAATAATCCTATTTACGAGTCTGGAAAAGGCATTAGATGTAATTCCAAATCCTAATCCGCTGAGCTGTCTATCGCAGTATTGTCTATTATAGAGCAAACGAAGGGAACAATAGATAACATCATCAAATAGACGAATTATATACTGGATTGCGAATGCTTCGGACCATAAAAATCTTTTGTTTCAGTTGCCTTTTGACTGCAGATAATTGAAAATTGTATGTTATTTGAAGTATTTAAAGGATCTTAGGGAACAAATCAAGTTATTTTATAAAAATACTAGCTTTCCGCCCGCGACTTCGTCCGCGTATAATACGGTTCCTTATGCAGAGTTTCATATCCAATTTTATCTTCTTAACTAACTTTTGTTAATCCCCGAACCATCTCCTTAATCAATTTATACTTATAGCTATACAAACTTTCAACCCCTTTTTTACCTTGTTAGAGGTTGAATTTTAAAAAACGCTGAAATTATTTTTATTGTTTTTAGGGTTCCGTAGTCAACTAGGAACCCTTATAGTTTCGCCATGTCTGCCCGTCCGTCCGTCCGTCCGTCCGCGGATAATCTCCGTGACCGTTAGCACTAGAAAGCTGAAATTTGGTACTAATATGTATATCAATCACGCCGACAAAGTGGTAAAATAAAAAGTGGAAATTTTTTTTTTATTAGGGTACCTCCCCTATACGTAAAGTGGGGAGTGATTTTTTTTTTCATTTCAACCCTAACGTGTGATATATTGTTGGATAGGTATTTAAAAATGAATAGGGGTTTACTAAAATCATTTTTCGACAATGTAAATATTTTCGGAAATAATCGCTCCAGAAGTAAAAAAATATGCGTCCCCCCCCCTCTAACTTTTGAACCATAAGTTTTAAAAATATGAAAAAAATCTCAAAAGTAGAACTTTATAAAAACTTTCTAGGAAAATTATTTTGAACTTGATAGGATGAATAGTTTTTGAAAAAAAATTACAAAATAATTTCTGAATTAAGTTTGTAATTTAACCGTATAAGCAGGTGTTTATTGTACCTGTGATTTCTACAAAATTACAATGAAATGACGTGCTTTCAAATAAAGTAAAAACGGTGAAAATCGGTTCACGCAATAAAGAATTATTCCATAAAAATCATCTCCCATACTTTAAGCTCGCGCGCAATAGTTTACTTAATTTGCTGATAGATGTCGCTGTACGTGGAACTCTCATATCATATCCTACATGGCGGTGTTATTAACTCTTAAGTGGGGACACTTACTGTGACGGACGGAAAACTACGGAACCCTACACTGAGCGTGGCCCGACACGCTCTTGGCCGGTTTTTTTAATTATTAGTAAACGTACGAAGTTTCAAATCTCTAACTCAAAATTTTAAACCCCATCCATACAAACTTTCAACCCCCTTTTTACCCCCTTAGGGGATGAATGTTGAAAAACCCCTTCTTAGTGGATACTAACGTTATAAAAACTACCTATTGTGAAAAATTAACTCTCTAGGTACGGTTCGGGCTGGGCGTTGATTTAAGTGAGTCAGTCAGTCAGGACTTTTACGTTTATATATATAGATAATGAAGGACAAAATGCAGCAACCCATTTTAATTTTTTCTTGTTTTGTTTTATTTATATTATTATAAGTAGACAATTATTTTATTATTTATTTAAGAGGCCTTATTCCCATGAACGTTCCTCAATTTCATGAAATCTTACTCGATAGATGGCGGTAGCGCTCAGTACGCAACCGCTGGCAATGATCGACGATCGAACGATCTTGATCGTTTTCAACTTCAATTACAAGTAAAATTCTTTTTACGCATAAGTTACACACAGGCTATTTATTTTCTTTTATATGGAAGATACTACTAATTAAAGTATGTCGTAGGGACTGTTGGAGATACTTTTCGAATTAAAAGTATAATAAATTTCGAATTTCGAAAATTAGGTTTATTTAGTACTAGCTTTTGCCCGCGGCTTCGCTCGCGTTAAATTCGGGATAACACGGTTCCCCTTTGCCCCCTCGTAATGCTGCATACAAACTTCCACCCCCCATTTTAGGGAAGTGGGGGGTTAGAAAGAGACAAAAAGTAGCCTATGTCACTCTCCATCCCTTCAACTATCTCCACTTAAAAAAACACGTCAATTCGTCGCCCCCTTTTGCCGTGAAAGACGGACAAACAAACAGACAGACAGACACACTTTCACATTTATAATATTAGTATAGATTGTATAGACTGTTTTACACTTATGTTTAATTTTTACCCTCCTTCAATATGCCTGTATTCGGTAGGAAATAATTTATTACTTATACATACATAGGTAGTATTTTTTTTATTTTTTTTTATTCCAATATGGCTGAAATTTTTTTTTTGTAAAAATGGTCATGGTTGCAAATTTCGACTACTTCGGGTGTGTAGATTACGAAAATGATCATCGTCATGGTAGTCATTTTCGACTAACTCAGGATGTGCAGAATTTAAAAATAATGGTTATTTTAAAAACAAAGATGGCGGTCATACACTTTATGGTAAAAATCGTTATGGTAGTAATTTTCGATTAATTTAGGGGTGTAGATTTCGGAAAAAAGGACGGTTTTAAAATCAATGATGGCGGAAACGGAAAATTCTGTCAAAATCGTCATGGTAGTCATTTCCGACTACTTCGGGTAAGCAGATATCGAAAATCATGTCTATTTTGAAATCCAAGATGGCGGTCATACAATTTTTTTGTAAAAATCGTTATGGTAGTCATTTCCGATTAATTCAGGGGTGTAGATTTCGAAAATAAGGTCCGTTTTAAAATCAAAGATGGCGGAAACGGAAAATTCTGTCAAAATCGTCATGGTAGTCATTTCCGAATAATTCGGGTAAGCAAATATCGAAAATAATGTCTATTTCGAAATCCAAGATGGCGGTCATACACTTTTTTGTAAAAATCGTTATGGTAGTCATTTTCGATTAATTCAGGGGTCTAGATTTCGAAAATAAGGACCGTTTTAAAATCAAAGATGGCGGGAACAGAAAATTCTGTCAAAATCGCCATGGTAGTCATTTCCGACTAATTCGGGTAAGCAGATATCGAAAATAATGTCTATTTTGAAATCCAAGATGGCGGTCATACACTTTTTTTGTTAAAATCGTTATGGTAGACATTTTCGATTAATTCAGGGGTGTAGATTTCGAAAATAAGGTCCGTTTTAAAATCGAAGATGGCGGAAACGGTAAATTCTGTCAAAATCGTCATGGTAGTCATTTCCGACTAATTCGGGTAAGCAAATATCGAAAATAATGTGTATTTTGAAATCCAAGATGGCGGTCATACACTTTTTTGTAAAAATCGTTATGGTAGTCATTTTTGATTAATTCAGGGGTGTAGATTTCGAAAATAAGGACCGTTTTAAAATCAAAGATGGCGGAAACAGAAAATTCTGTCAAAATCGTCATGGTAGTCATTTCCGACTAATTCGGGTAAGCAGATATCGAAAATAATGTCTATTTCGAAATCCTAATGGCGGTCATACACTTTTTTTGTAAAATCCGTTAAATTTGTCACGGTAGCCATTTTCGACTAATTTGGGTGTGCAGATTTCGAAAATATTGTCTATTTTGAAATCCAAGATGGCGGTTATACACTTTTTTGGTAAATCGAAAATAAAGACCGTTTTAAAATACAAGATGGCGGAAATGGAAAATTTTGTCAAATTCGTCATGGTAGTCGTCTTCGACTAATTCGGGGGTGTAGATTTCGAAAATGATGTCTATTTTGAAATCGAAGATGGCGGTCATACACTTTTTTGTAAAAATCGTTATGGTAGTCATTTTCGATAAATTCAGGGGTGTAGATTTCGAAAATAAGGTCCATTTTAAAATCAAAGATGGCGGAAACGGAAAATTCTGTCAAAATCGTCATGGTAGTCATTTCCGACTAATTCGGGTAAGCAGATATCGAAAATAATGTCTATTTTGAAATCCAAGATGGCGGTCATACACTTTTTTGTAAAAATCGTTATGGTAGTCATTTTAGATTAATTCAGGTGTGTAGATTTCGAAAATAAGGACCGTTTTAAAATCAAAGATGGCGGAAACGGAAAATTCTGTCAAAATCGTCATGGTAGTCGTAACACCCCCGAATTAGTCAAAGGTGACTACCATGACGATTTTGTCAAAATTTTCCATTTCTGCCATCTTGTATTTTAAAACGGTCTTTATTTTCGATTTAACGATTTTTACCAAAAAAGTGTATAACCGCCATCTTGGATTTCAAAATAGACAATATTTTCGAAATCTGCACACCCAAATTAGTCGAAAATTAGTGACAAATTTAACGGATTTTACCAAAAAAGTATATGACCGCCATTTGGATTTCATAATAGACATTATTTTCGATATCTGCTTACCCGAATTAGTCGGAAATGACTACCATGACGATTTTGACAGAATTTTCCGTTTCCGCCATCTTCGATTTTAAAACGGACCTTATTTTCGAAATCTACACCCCTAAATTAACCGAAAATGACTACCATAACGATTTTTACCAAAAAAAGTGTTTGACCGCCATCTTGGATTTCAAAAGAGACATTATTTTCGATATCTGCTTACCCGAATTAGTCGGAAATGACTACCATGACGATTTTGACCGAATTTTCCGTTTCCGCCATCTTTGATTTTAAAACGGTCCTTATTTTAGAAATCTACACACCTGAATTAATCGAAAATGACTACCATAACGATTTTTACAAAAAAGTGTATGACCGCCATCTTGGATTTCAAAATAGACATTATTTTCGATATCTGCTTACCCGAATTAGTCGGAAATGACTACCATGACGATTTTTACAAAAAAGTGTATGACCGCCATCTTGGATTTCAAAAAAGACATTATTTTCGATATTTGCTTAACCGAATTAGTCAGAAATGACTACCATGACGATTTTGACAGAATTTTCCGTCTCCGCCATCTTCGATTTTAAAACGGACCTTATTTTCGAAATCTACACCCCTAAATTAACCGAAAATGACTACCATAATGATTTTTACCAAAAAAGTGTTTGACCGCCATCTTGGATTTCCAAATAGACATTATTTTCGATATCTGCTTACCCGAATTAGTCGGAAATGACTACCATGACGATTTTGACAGAATTTTCCATTTCCGCCATCTTTTATTTTAAAACGGTCCTTATTTGCGAAATCTAAACCCCTGCATTAATCGAAAATGACTACCATAACGATTTTTACAAAAAAGTGTATGACCGCCATCTTCGATTTCAAAATAGACATCATTTTCGAAATCTACACCCCCGAATTAGTCGAAGACGACTACCATGACGATTTTGACAGAATTTTCCGTTTCCGCCATCTTCGATTTTAAAACGGACCTTATTTTCGAAATCTACACCCCTAAATTAACCGAAAATGACTACTATAACGATTTTTACCAAATAAGTGTTTGACCGCCATCTTGGATTTCAAAATAGACATTATTTTCGATATCTGCTTACCCGAATTAGTCGGAAATGACTACCATGACGATTTTGACAGAATTTTCCGTTTCCGCCATCTTTGATTTTAAAACGGTCCTTATTTTCGAAATCTACACACCTGAATTAATCGAAAATGACTACCATAACGATTTTTACAAAAAAGTGTATGACCGCCATCTTGGATTTCAAAATAGACATAATTTTAGATATCTGCTTACCCGAATTAGTCGGAAATGACTACCATGACGATTTTTACAAAAAAGTGTATGACCGCCATCTTGGATTTCAAAAAACACATTATTTTCGATATTTGCTTACCCGAATTAGTCAGAAATGACTACCATGACGATTTTGACAGAATTTTCCGTTTCCGCCATCTTCGATTTTAAAACGGACCTTATTTTCGAAATCTACACCCCTAAATTAACCGAAAATGACTACCATAACGATTTTTACCAAAAAAGTGTTTGACCACCATCTTGGATTTCAAAATAGACATTATTTTCGATATCTGCTTACCCAAATTAGTCGGAAATGACTACCATGACGATTTTGACAGAATTTTCCGTTTCCACCATCTTTTATTTTAAAACGGTCCTTATTTGCGAAATCTACACCCCTGCATTAATCGAAAATGACTACCATAACGATTTTTACAAAAAAGTGTATGACCGCCATCTTCGATTTCAAAATAGACATCATTTTCGAAATCTACACCCCCGAATTAGTCGAAGACGACTACCATGACGATTTTGACAGAATTTTCCGTTTCCGCCATCTTCGATTTTAAAACGGACCTTATTTTCGAAATCTACACCCCTAAATTAACCGAAAATGACTACCATAACGATTTTTACCAAAAAAGTGTTTGACCGCCATCTTGGATTTCAAAATAGACATTATTTTCGATATCTGCTTACCCGAATTAGTCGGAAATGACTACCATGACGATTTTGACAGAATTTTCCGTTTCCGCCATCTTTGATTTTAAAACGGTCCTTATTTTCGAAATCTACACACCTGAATTAATCGAAAATGACTACCATAACGATTTTTACAAAAAAGTGTATGACCGCCATCTTGGATTTCAAAATAGACATCATTTTAGATATCTGCTTACCCGAATTAGTCGGAAATGACTACCATGACGATTATTACAAAAAAGTGTATGACCGCCATCTTGGATTTCAAAAAAGACATTATTTTCGATATTTGCTTACCCGAATTAGTCAGAAATGACTACCATGACGATTTTGACAGAATTTTCCGTTTCCGCCATCTTCGATTTTAAAACGGACCTTATTTTCGAAATCTACACCCCTAAATTAACCGAAAATGACTACCATAACGATTTTTACCAAAAAAGTGTTTGACCGCCATCTTGGATTTCAAAATAGACATTATTTTCGATATCTGCTTACCCGAATTAGTCGGAAATGACTACCATGACGATTTTGACAGAATTTTCCGTTTCCGCCATCTTTGATTTTAAAACGGACCTTATTTTCGAAATCTCCACCCCTGAATTAATCAAATATGACTACCATAACGATTTTTACAAAAAAGTGTATGACCGCCATCTTCGATTTCAAAATAGACATCATTTTCGAAATCTACACCCCCGAATTAGTCGAAGACGACTACCATGACGATTTTGACAAAATTTTCCATTTCCGCCATCTTGTATTTTAAAACGGTCTTTATTTTCGATTTAACGATTTTTACCAAAAAAGTGTATAACCGCCATCTTGGATTTCAAAATAGACAATATTTTCGAAATCTGCACACCCAAATTAGTCGAAAATGGCTACCGTGACAAATTTAACGGATTTTACCAAAAAAGTGTATGACCGCCATTTGGATTTCGAAATAGACATTATTTTCGATATCTGCTTACCCGAATTAGTCGGAAATGACTACCATGACGATTTTGACAGAATTTTCCGTTTCCGCCATCTTTGATTTTAAAACGGTCCTTATTTTCGAAATCTACACCCCTGAATTAATCAAAAATGACTACCATAACGATTTTTACAAAAAAGTGTATGACGGCCATCTTGGATTTCAAAATAGACATTATTTTCGATATTTGCTTACCCGAATTAGTCGGAAATGACTACCATGACGATTTTGACAGAATTTTCCGTTTCCGCCATCTTCGATTTTAAAACGGACCTTATTTTCGAAATCTACACCCCTGAATTAATCGAAAATGACTACCATAACGATTTTTACAAAAAAAGTGTATGACCGCCATCTTGGATTTCAAAATAGACATTATTTTCGATATCTGCTTACCCGAATTAGTCGGAAATGACTACCATGACCATATTGACAAAATTGTCTAGTTTTCAAATGAAAAATCATTTTACGTCACACCTGGCCATAATGTGAGTTTTACCGCACGCTACGCTAATTGTGTACTCACCACGGGCAGTAAAAAAGAAAGCCCTCTATCGCATATTTACAACCCTCGCCTGCGGCTCGGGTTACAAGTACCTGCGATTTCGGGCTTTCTTTCTTTTACAGTCCTTGGTAAGTAATGTACTATAATAATATTAAAGTAAAGTAAATATTTCAATCTTTTATTTCAAGGATCTTTATAATTCAATCGCACTTCTCGCAACTATAGGGCAATGGAAACCGGTCACTACGTGTTGGGGATTTCATACAACGTTACCCGTTTTAGTGGCCTCTTAGTGTATCTAGCTGGCAAACTTACGTAATGCGCGTAGGACGATTTAGCACAGGTCCGTCGTCTGTGAGCTCTCGTTCCATACTGAGCTAGAGGCGACGGCGCGATGTGTTTTGTCAAGTTTTTAACCGATTTAGAGTCATCTTCAAAAAATTACACTTTATTTAAATTTTGCGTTACAGTAATGATTTTTTTTTTCGTGGTAGATCTATAGCTGAACTTTAATATATTTATATCTTTAGGGCAGAATATTTATAGGACTTCCGTGAAAAAAATTAAATGTAAACCGGTTTTCATCAAAAAAATTGCAATATTCAGAAGGTATTTTGTCTATTATCCAAGATGAATCTTCAATTTTTCTTACCATGGCCGTCTTGAACATGATATACTGAATTGAATTGTATTCAAATTTTATGAGAAAGGTTCCCTTTATTTGAGTAATCTGAAAAAAAACCAGACGTCTAACTGCAAACTCTGAAGAGGCCTGCCAAGAGAAGCCATGTTTTTCAGGTTTTTTTCTCAAAAATGTAATATTTTTTCCCATGGCCGTCTAGATAAAGGAAGGGACTATTATATGCATTAAAAGTTAATTTAAAAACACAAAGCATTTTCGCTATAACCTCCGAAGAAAATGATGAATTTCGCAAATTACGCGCATTTTGGGAATAAGGCCTCTTAAGAGTCAAGAGTGTCCCACTGCTGCGAAAAAGCCTCCCTCCCCCTTTTCCACTTATCCCGGTCTTGTGCAGTCTCCCACCAGTCAGCACGAAAGGCATCAAGTTCGGCTCTCCAACGTTTCCTTGGTCTGCTCTGACGCCGGGTTCTGTCTTGTGGGACCCACTTGGTAGTTGTTGAGCCCATAAGTCTCCCGGCATACGGCAGACGTGTCCAGCCCAGTCCCATTTTAGTCTTCCCGCTGTTTGGACTACATCAGCTATCTTTGTTTTAGAACGTAATATTGTATTTCTAATGCCATCGCTTCACGGCCACAATACTACGTTCTATACTTTGATTAAAGTAAAAAGAGGAAGATACCTGACGTTCATAGCTGACAAAACTGAAATGTGTTCCGGCACCCACACACTTGTAAATGCTTACACACTGCTATAAATGCTATAATGTACTATCGGGTTCATAATTGCATGGCCAATTTATGAATGAAGTCATTGATAAATTGACCATGCAATTTTGAACCTGATGGTACATGTGCATCAGGGGTAAAAGAGATACACCAATATACTTAACACGGGCGTGTAAGCGAGACTTCCATATTTTGCGCATTGCACAAAGTGTGACAGAGACCAACTAATATAATTTACAGTAGTGTAGACAAGATCGTCATATTTCTAACAATGACGTATAGAAGTAAAAAGAGAGTCATTTGGGTTTGAAAAAATTAAAATAATGAATTGATATTAATCGTAGTAAGTCCTTGTCGCATCAATATGAAAGCGGGCAAGATGGACCGAGATAGAAAATTAAATGTCGAGTCAATAGCATACTATATTTTTAAAATATGAATAAATCTCTAGTTCTAAACTTCTGGTGCTCTAGTCGAATATTCCAGTGTTCAACGAAATAGGTAAGGAACGATCGTCTCAAAAAACCAGTATAAAGGCATCAACGTTTTCGCGTAGTTGTTACGGATCTAGAGGTTTCTCATTTTAATGCAATAATGGTTTGTCAAAAGAGACGTGTATGGTAAGCGACGGTTATATTATATTGCACTACGCCGTTTCTGCGAATGATCCGTGCGGTCCTAGTACTTTGATTTCCATCGCCTACCTCGCGCACGACTCAAAACAACCAATGTAAAGGTGTGACCTCCGATTGTGCATAGTTATAATGGTAAAAAAGATTTACTTATCGTGAACGAGTTGTAAGTCTCGGGAATCAGCGCTAGGTGCCTAATTTCGTAGGTAACGTTAGCAAATAAAACTTTTTAATACCACGACGGTGGCAAACAAGCATATGGCCCACCTGATGGTAAGCAGCTACCCGTAGCCTATGGACGCCTGCAACTCCAGAGGTGTGACATGCGCGTTGCCGACCCTTTACAAAAAGGAGGATTCACTGTGTTCACGGCTAAATGAGCAAGAGCAAATAAAACTGTTAGAAATTTAAGTAATATACTTTCTAGAAACGTTTTCATTATCGGGTAATTCGGGTATTAAAGATAATTGCTTACATTAATCGGGTAACACCCAAAACTCACTAATATAAATATAAATTTGTTTAATATGTGAGTAGGTTTGCATATTGTGATAGTTTTTGAACGGAGGTAATTGTATATTTTTCCTCAGTCGACCCGTTGACCACGAACGCTGTAAAGTGTTCGAAACGTCGGGATGTAATTTAAGCTCAGTAAACGCGATATAATCCGTTTTTAGTTGTTTTATTTCATGAATAACTATCGCGGCAACCGAAGACAATATTAGGTTTTGACATGTAAAATCGAAATTTATGTCTAGACTAGAAAACTATAGGTATGCATGTTTTCTCATTTACAGATGTTTCAAGTAAAAAAATAATTTATAATACCTATTAGGCTTAAGTAATAAGTCTCTATAGACCGTAAGCCAGGAACAAATTTTGTTGGTCATCGCCTCCCAGGCGATTACTTGTCAAGTGTTTAAGGGTGATGTTTAATGAAGCCTCGTGAAGGTCAGCTGCCTCTCCGTTGGTGGGTTGAGGAACGGCAGCGATTTAATCAATCTAAAAAAATGGTCATCGCGTCCCGATTGAAACTTTCGCGGATATAATGGCTCCAAAAATCCTTCTAACTTTTGAATATGGGAAAATTCAAGAGCTTGAGACCTAATAATTACTTTCAATGAAAACTATATTGAAAAACTATTGAGTTATTTGAGCGATTTTTGAGTTATTTCAAAAAGCTGTTTATTCATAGTAAAAGGACGTAAAATATCCTATAATAATTTTAAACAAAAAAGAACCGACTTCACTAAGCATCCACCTTTCCAACACCAAATGTTCGATCTGCTGTAAAAAATACTCAAATCACCATAACACTGTGCCTATAATAGTTGAAGAGTTCCCTTGATTTCTCAGAGGATCCCATCATCAGATCCTGACATGGTTACAATGGGACCAACTGTGAAGTATACGCTTTCAAACAAAAAAAGAATTTTCCAAATCGGTCCAGCCGTCTTCGAACAATAGGTGAACATACATAAAAAAAAATAAAAAAAAATAGCAAAAACAAAGATCCCGACGAATTGATAACCTCCTCCTTCGAAATCTTGAAGTCGGTTGAAAATACATTTTGATTGGGTGTATTGTGACGGCAACTACGGAACCCTACATTCAGCAAATTTAACAATTCACAAATTGTCATGCAACAGGCTCTAGTTTAGAAGTATAAATAAAAAAAATTACATAACCATAAATAATTTGTACATACGTTTAGCTTGGTAACGGTTTCAAGCACTAGGAGAACAGAATGAAATAAAAATGCATTTTTATCAGCATATTATTTGCTAACGCTACCCAAAGGGGCATGACACTCGGACATACGTGTTTCACGCGTGGGTAATGCCTATTTAGCTGTCTCGCTTACTCAATAACAAAAATGTTTTTGATAAATTTTGATAAAAAATTATGTTTGCCTATTTAAAACAGTACTTACGAATGAAAAGTTATTCCGTGAGCTTTGTTTTTATGTTTTGAGCTATTAAAGCATTCAAAAAAGGTACAATTTGGCATGATTTACGGGTATTTTAGTCGTTATTCTTGAAAGCACGCTCTTCGGCGGCCATGACACGACTGATTCAATATAGGCGCCGGAACCTATATTTGATGGCACACGATCGTGCGCCTGGTACCATATCTATTCCCCTTTATATTTATCAAAGGTTCTATAGCTCTTTGACAAACCTTGAGACTAGACTTCAGAATCATTGTCAAAGACCAAGTTCGGAAGAATGCACATAAAATAAAATAAATAAATATTATGGGACAACCTTATACAAATCGACCTAGGCCCACAGTAAGCTCAATAAGGCTTGTGTTGTGGATACTAGACGACAATATATAATATATAGACCGCCTGTTGTTTACCTCTATTCTGACTTTATGCATTTTCTGTACTGGTTTTCTTTTTGAGGTGTTCAATAAAGAGTATTTGTATTGTATTGTATATAGATATAGATAAATACTACATAGAAAACAAATATCTGTGATAAACACACAAATAAATGCCCTGACCAGGATTCGAACCCGGGACCTCCTGCTTCATAGGCAGGGTCACTACCGAATGGGCTAGGAGGCCGTTAAGCACATGTCCATGAGCTTGCTAAAGGTTCCCCTTCATGTACTAAGGACTAAGAACTTGACCCCGAAAGTAGATCCGCGCCTGGAGGTTGTAGAACATAGCGCTAGAGTTCAAGCGGTGAGATTTTTCAACAGGATGCCTACAGATTTTAAAGTAATAAGATGCTCTGCATCTTTTAAAGATAAGTTAAAATTATTTTTGTTGGAAAAATGCTGTTATGACATTAGTGACTTTTAATGATTATTATTTATTGCGATTAATTTATTTTTTACCTAATGATGAATATTGATTATTTTTAATACAATTGTGACATGACTTTGCTTCTTATTATATATTTTTTTTATTTGTATGTCTAATGTTATTATATTAATTTGATTAATAATGTTGGTGTTAATTTGAATTAAATGTTTTTATTGACAGGGGTGTAAATACTGCATGCATTTTATATTATTATTTATTGTATAGATTTAACTACTAGGTTAATATTAATTGTAAATATATCGATTAAGAATTTAATTTCAAACACGATGTAAAAATTGTTCTTGAATAAATATAATAATAATAATAATACTCCTTCATATGAAAACCATGTGACACGCTCTTATGACCCTACAAATAAGAGCGTGTCACATATTTTTGCAGCCTTCGTGTAGGAAGATACTATTGCCGGTGACTGGACCAGTAGCTCCTCCAGGCATTTTCGGTACGTCTTGCGACCTCTTTCATCTGTCGAGCCTGGAAGGAGACTAATTGGCCCAGGTATATGTTACTCATCGACACATTGCATTCTTCCGCCATCCGTTTCTAATAAGTAGACAAATTACCATAAAAATTATAAATTGAAATAGTAGTTTTCGATACAAGTGCGAGAAGTATGTCATTTTGCACGAGTACCGAGGTTACAAGACTCGGGACGAGTGAAAATGACACTTCCGCACGTGTGTCGAACAACGTTTTTTAATACAATTGCGAAAAAACTACAACGAAATAAAATTACATTTATATTCTGTCAGTGTACGAAAGACAGCTTCATTCAATCGCGCGTTGTTCAAGTAATACTATATTGGGTCTCGCATAATGCTATAAATCTCGCCTTTATGCCCAATTGCGCGTAGTTCAGGTGGGTCATTTATAAGCGGGTCTCGCATAATACTCATTTATTTAAAATTCTAATCTGCAATCGTGCGTAAAATCAAACTTTACGCACGATTTGCAGATCAGATTACTTTTTAGCACTAGTGCATAAAATCAAACTTTACGCACGATTTGCAGCTACATAAACTAAACTTTTTGAGCAATTGTATTAAAAAATATGTTATATAACTAGCCTTTTCCCGCGGCTTCGCCCGCGTACTATAAGTACTCAAAAAGGATACGATATACCCATGTTGATTTTCAGACTTTGTGACCACATTTGCCCCTTTTAGGGGTTGAAATTTCAAAAAACTTGAAACGCGTGTTTACTCATTTATCGTTAGGAATACTCCTGTGAAGTTTCGAATTAAATAGTCTAACAAATCTTGATTCGCTATACAAACTTTGGACCCCCATTTTACTCCCTTAGGGGGTGAATTTTGAAAAATCCTTTCTTAGTGCTTCCCAAGACCTTATAAGGAACCTACGTGCCAAATTTGGAATCTCTAGAACCAGCGGTTTGGGCTGTGCGTTGATAAGTCAGTCAGTCAGTCAGTCAGTTTCTTATTTTATATATTTAGATTTGTAGAGTAAGATATAGTTTTGCCTATACTCTGAATATACACTTTTTGTACGATACAGTCAGCACCTCTGCAACAAAAGTAGCTAAACAAGTGAGAAATGTTGGTCCGACTCTATTTTTAAGACTTAAGTGAATAAGAGCGTGATTAAATATTGGACACCTCAACCTCAACCGCTAACCTACTTTACAAGTAGTGACTATTAAAATAAAGACTTCTTCATAAGGTCGCGACCTAGTGTATCGTCCACAGTGTTAAATGATGATTCGTAATCCTTATTACTAAGCCAATAAGGTCCAATTTTCGTCATTGCTGTTGCCGTTAGATCTTGGACTGCCTCCAATTTCCTGCCATTTAAAGTTTTCGGAGACTTGCTAAGACTGTCGTAAATATTTGTCTTTTGATTTAGGCACTTACGAAATAAATGTTAACAGCAATTTAAGTCTATTATGTCTTAAAACTTGGAAGAACTTGTTAATGATATTTGAAATAAAGGTGTTCTTACTTTCACTATATTTAGACTTTTTTATTTTTTAATGTCACGAAGGAATCGAATGGAAGGAAAACTTGAGGAATATCAAGCGAAATTCACGATTTATTTATATTTTCGACGTTAATACCGTTAATTTAATAATAATCTTGGAACGCATTGCAAGCCATCGCCTCTTGTACAAATATCATTCCATATTTAGAAACAATGACTCCTTTAACTCGTTCACTGAACAGATGTTGCTACTATTTTTACACCAAGTCCAATGTCTAGTGTCGCATGGCGATGGCTGGAAGTACACCCGTATTTTACGTTAGAAATATCTTCTCAAATATGAACCTTATTACAACGTATTAAGGCGAAAAATGTGTACATATATTTTGATGTCTTCAGTACTCGTAAACATGCTATTCCGCCTCGGGTTTCCGTTCAAAGACAATAAGGATTTTAAACTCACTCTTTTAAAATTTCAAAGAACTGTTCGGGATTTATACGGAGCTATATTCAAAATCTGGATAGTCGAACTTGGTTGAAGGTAGCGTAAAAATAAATTGTTGGACAGGAAACCTGTTATTTGCATTTTAAAATTTAAGACTGCATAAACAAGCCGGGAATTTAGTTGATCCTATACTAAGTGGAGTCTACTTCTATAAGAAGCACAGTTCCTTAAAAGAAGTGAATATTTACATTTATTGAGATCTTTACTGCTATCTTTTATATTGATATTCCCGGGCAAATACGATATGGAGTTCTTCAAAAGAAACGTACAAGTAATTATTATATTTTTAATTAAAATACTCGTAAATGAGCATTTACTTTATTATAAAATTATTACTTCGTTTCATAGACACCAATGATGAAATTACGAAACATATTCCAGACTGTTTGGACGTGTTACAGCAAACTTTACACAACTGCCTTAACTTATATTTTGAATACGAAACTAAAACAATACCCTACATGCTCATGAAGTCATGATAAAACTCGACTCCACAAGTCCAGAAAACAATATTCCGCTTTAGGTGAAGTTTGGGGAAATATTTGGTTTTGAAGTCGAGTTTTCTGGCCAAGCTTGTGTTCTGAAAAGTTTTAAGTGTTTTATTTTAGTTTTGTGTTCTATTTTATATGAACATCTTTCCCAGAATCTACTGTGTTATTGTTATGTTTATTTTTTATGGGAGCCACGGTTTCTCGGTCGATAAAAAAATATACTATTTGCGCAGAAACCTTCGAGCCTCGGTAATCCTAGTCATATTTGGATGAATCATCATGTTTGTATAGTTTGACGTTTTCTAAACATATGAACGTAGTAAAATCTCTTTAGACTCCGTGGGTGTTTAAACTGTTTGTGTTTCTTTATTCCGATCTCGCTAGATCTACTAGATTATTATAATTATGCAATGTTGAGAATGTTGAGCTTGTATTAACAAAAAAAGTAATAAATCTTAAACTCCCTTTTATCCTTAATCAAAATTAAATAGCCACTAAGCGTAATAGTCAAGTAAAATTAAATATTTTTCAAGAAATAAACACCAATTTTCTCATAATCAATGGCTTTCCTAATTGACACAGGCTTCGAAGATTCAATTAACCAGTTTACCGCCTCGATGGATACTATGCGAAACATTCCTAACATAATCCTTATGTCTGTGTGATAAGGCACACAATTGGTTAATTTTTATGTGCCCGTGAGATTTATTGGTGGAAAATTTAATTTCAGGTTGATCGCTCCTTGAGAAGTTTGCTTCCTTGTCAATCAAGTTATGTTTTATAATGGGTATTGAGTACACCAGCTGGAAACTTGGAATTGGGAGTTGAATTTACTAATTGGGACTGGAATTTAATTACTTGAATTGAAATAAGGTGAAAAAAACCGAAGAACTCAATTTATGTTGTAGACTTGAACTATCAGAAGCAGAAGTTTGACCGGATCCAATGTTCTGCCGATTTTGCTGTCGATCTACCCACCATCAGACTCTCAAGACTCCATAGTCTTGAGAGTCTGATGGTAAATTGCGATGATTATATAATCATTAGAGAGCGGATTTGAAGTAGCGATCTCAATATTAATATGGATATGACTAGTGCAATTTGTTAAATACATGTCATGTTGATTATATACGGTCTTACAGTCTATTATTATTATACCGCACACCGCAATCTTAGCGAAATAATTTGATTAAATGAATGTTATTTTTGCAACAAACTGCATTTAAAGAAAAGTATTTTATTTTTTAGTTTTTACTTTTTTATTCCGATAAGTAACATTATTTTTGTGTGTAGAAAAAATAATAAAATATACCAGTCATATCCATATTAATATTGAGATCGCTACTTCAAATCCGCTCTCTAATAATCATCGCAATTTTTCAGTTTCTGTCTTGCATAAGTTTTTGCTACGCTACGGAATAACAACTCTAAAAGTGCGTTGTGTTTTAAACCATTTTTTTACGACGAAGATTTCTAACCACTTTAAATATGACACACATCTCGGCTAATCCGCATGTCTAATCCACGATCCACTTTTAACTGTCACCATTAAACTTTATGGTGCATTGTTTTGTGTTCACATTAGTGTTAATTTCACTTTCTCAGCAAAAAGAAATTCGACCTTGGCCTTCTTTTCACTATTCATTCACAAATTCTTCCTACTAACCTGTCCATTAAATACTGTCTAGTTTAAAATAGACTTAAAAGCTTCCTTATAATATTATAATAGTTGATTCCAAAACTGAGTGACCTTTATTCTGTGACATTTTAATTTGAACGCTCTATAATAGTGCACAAAGTGGATTTTACTAGAATTTTAATGACCATCCTTTTTTAAAGTAACTGAAATTGAGAGTCATGGGAAACACTAATAGTGCACAATGTGGATTTTACTAGAATGTTAATGACCATCCTTTTTTAAAGTAACTGAAATTGAGAGTCATGGGAAATTACTTGATTTAAAGACAATGTCTTGTTTATATTACAATGTCTGCACACTGTTAATCAACATTTTTTGAATAGAAGTTTTTGTTTAACGTTACTTAAACGTGGGAAGATTTTTGTTTAATTGTGGGTCAAATATGTAGGTCAGACACAACAGACAAGTAAATGTAGTAGATATGGGATGGGACTCTCATCCTGTCTATACATGAGCGTGAAATGATAAATGAAATATGTAAGTGAAAGGTATTTTGACAAGGATTGAGATGGGTATGTTGAAATGGTTTAGATATAAATACCTCTTTTTAGATAGGTACAAGAAGACTAAAATAACTAAGAAAGCGTACGAGTAAAAAGTCGATAAGGAAATGTAAATAGGAATGAGAGAAACCGAACAGAAAAGCCTTTTAAGAATGCAAGTGCATTCACTTATTCGTAAATAATAATTTTAAGTTTATGGAAGAAAAAAGTGTAGCAAGTGGAAATTCGTTATCTCTGCTTAACCTCTTCGTGAAACGAGCATGTTTATATGTATGCAGGTTATAATCTGTTGATAGTGTACCAGTGTAGTGCGGGTCATACGAGTATGTAGAACATATATAGGGCATGGACCTAGAAAATATGGGAACGTAATCACGTGAAGACAAATAAAACTGTGATTCCACTATAAGCCGATTTCCTCGGGCTAACGCGCATTACGCATACGTATACAACTCGTGAGGCGGTGATTGGTTCCAACCGTTCCAACCTGACAAGTGTGGGTGCACGAGAACGCAGCTTATCATGGAATAACAGTTTAATCTTCGTGACATTACGTTACGTCCCTATATTTTCTATTCTATTCAAATTTATATTTTATTCTGCAGGCAGTTCATTTTACATGAGAAATGACACTCATCTTTCTGAAAGAATTACATTTCACTCTTTAGGGATTCTGTTTTAAGTCATCATATTTGACTACTGATATGAAATTTTTCAGTGTAAATGATCATCCCTAAATTTTCCTTATGAATGAGGTCAGTTTGTCAATCAAAATGGGTTAAAAAATATCGATTTAGATAAGCTTGTTATAATAAAATCATGTAACGATTATGTTTGAAATTGTTTTTTTTTTCTTTATTAAAAGTATTTGACTTTAAGTTAGAAGTTTTTGTCCTTTTCTACTTATTCCTATCAATAAATAAATTTTTATATATCACGGTAACAACGCTGTAGCATAGCTTAACAAAAATTGTCTTTAATGACTTTGTTTTATTCTAGGATCTTTTTACGAATGTTTGCTGGTTTCTTCTGTTTTTCTACATCCTCTTTATAATAGTCTTTATCCATCGTTTTACCGTCTCCATTTGCATTTCCATTGTTCTATAATCCGGCTTCATCTCATTAAACCTTGTAATTACCTTTCTCTGTCCCGGCATTTCTCTTGTAATTAGTCTTACAAAGGACTAACCAAACAAGCACTGACTTTGACGTCCTTTTCTGTCTGTGCATTAGATGGTTTGCTGTAACAACTTCGTATCTCACATGCGTTTGGAAATTAACTTTAAACTGTTGGATAGAAGGTTCATTTTGTATGAATGCGGTTGTGTAAAGTTGTTTTATTTGACAATGTCTTATGTCCAAGTGCTTTATTTGAAAATGAACTTAGGAACGAAGATCAGATGGTTGAAACTCCTTCAGTGTCGTTGTTAGATAAATAATAGGTGTTTGCGTAATGGAACATATGCACTTTGTTTTATGTGAAAAGTGAGAAGAAAAAAAAATTGCAGTTGTTAAAACATTCAGGAAAGAAAACGGATTCCGTAGTTAATTTATTTTTTAAGTCTGAGGATTGTATTTATGACTGAATTACATACATTATTGTATTATGATGATCATTTTCGTGCTAGTAACGGATTATGAAAGCATATCTTAATATTTTTACAATAATTCTCAGTGAAAGTCTGTTAGTTTTATTTGTATAAGCTTTATTAAACGCAAACAAATATCTCCGGTTTTGTTTTTGTAATGGCTGGAAATGCAGTCGCTGAAAGTTTTAATTACTTACTAGTTAGTTATTTGAAATTGCGAAATCGAGAGCGTACTTCGAAATATTTATTAATTTATGTTGGTAAAGGTAGCGTTCTGTTTGTAAACATTGAGTAATCAAATTACACAGACAAAAAATATAAAGTCATTTGAACGATATCATGCACATAAAATTGTACTTATTGTAGAAATAATATCTACAACGTAATTTCAAACAAATCACTTTTCCAGTCTTAACTAATATAATGGGTTGGTTGTGGTAATCTATATATGTCGCAGGGAAATGATTAAAACAGTGATTTGAACAAATCTCTAAGGGATATGATCAAATTACGCAGGATGTTAAAATGGAGACTCCATATCATCATTTCCCTAGAAAAATTCAGTAATTTCACCAAATCACTGAATCTGTTTAGTGAGAAGACAAAATCGGCCAAAAAACGCGACACGCTTTTTCATTTCACTAGATTGTTTAGGAATTTGACAAAATCCCTAACCGCTACAGTAAGTTGATGAAACGAACTCAAAAAGTCGACTAGTTTTATCATTTCGCTAAACAAGTTTAGTGAAATGATAAAGTCTCAACTGGAAGATGGTATATGGTGATTTGATTAAATTTCTGAACTGGTTTAGTGAAATGACCAAAGGAAGTACCGAATACAATATTTTACTGTACAGTTAAGCGATTTTATCAAATCTCTGACTAGATAAAGTGAAACAGATATTGAATCAGAGATTTTAACAAATCTCTAAGGGATATGATCAAATCACGCAGGATGTTAAAATGGAAAATCCATATCATCATTTCCCTAGAAAAATTCAGTCATTTCACCAAATCCCTAACTCTGTTCAGTGGAAAGACAAAATCGGCCGGTGCAGTATTTGTGAACATCCAGTGCATGCAACATGTGGAAGTACTGTTGGAGAGGAAGGTTAAAGCTTAGTTGTTAAATTCCAATGTTGTCAAAAAGAAAGCAATATTAGAGCTGAGAGGGAAAATGCAGCAAAATTTTGAACATGTATATGTTCAAAAATTAAAGAAAGATTGAAGATATGACTTGAAGATATAGACTAGATTACGTGAAATTGTTACATAAAATGTCAAAAGTAGGTATCAAAGTTGTTTATGCCATCAAAAACATAACTTGTAAAAAAAACAAGTCTCGCAACTCAGTTCTTCTACCGTAAAAAGTTGTGAGATCCATCTAATACCAAGTCGGTTGATTTATTCAGTCCCTACGTAAGGGACCTTCTTAGCTAATATAACAACATCTTATAGTGACCGTGAGCATACACTGGATTTTCACAAATAACGCACCTTCCAATTATGTCTTTCCACTAAACAGAGTCAGTGATTTGGTGAAATGACTAATTTTTTCTAGGGAAATGATGATATGGATTCTCTATCTTAATATCCTGCGTGATTTGATCATATCCCTTAGAGATTTGTTAAAATCTCTGATTTAATATCTGTTTCACTTTATCTAGTCAGAGATTTGATAAAATCGCTTAACTGTAAAGTAAAATATTGTATTCGGTACTTCCTTTCGTCATTTCACTAAACCAGTTCAGAGATTTAATCAAATCACCATATACCATCTTCCAGTTGAGACTTTATCATTTCACTAAACTTGTTTAGCGAAATGATAAAACTAGTCGACTTTTTGAGTTCGTTTCATCAACTTACTGTAGCGGTTAGGGATTTTGTCAAATTACTGAATTTTTGTAGGGAAATGATGATATGGAGTCTGCATTTTAACATCCTGCGTAATTTGATCATATCCCTTAGAGATTTGTTCAAATCTCTGTTTTAATCATTTCCCTGCGACATATATATATATATATATATATATATAACTCAAAGGTGACTGACTGACTGACATAGTGATCTATCAACGCACAGTCCAAACCGCTGGTTCTAGAGATTCCAAATTTGGCACGTAGGTTCCTTATAGGGTGCACTAAGAAAGGATTTTTCAAAATTCATCCCCTAAGGGGGTCAAATGGGGGTCCAAAATTTGTATAGGGAAACAAGATTAGTTAGTCTATTGTATTCGAAACTTCACAGAAGTATTCCTAACAATAAATGAGTAAATACGTGTTGCAGGTTTTTTGAGAATTCAACCCCTAAAAGGGGAAATGTGGTGACAAAGTCTAAAAATCAACATGGGTATTGTTTCTATGGTTTATCGGGTCGCTGATTACGAAAACAACAACGATTTTAAAATCTAACGTGGCGGACGTGAAATACCATCTCTCCTGTTGTGGTGCGATGGGGTGGAAATGTCTAAATATCAATATGGGTGTCGTTTTTATGGTTTTTTGGGACGTAAATTACGAAAATGACATCGATTTGGAAGTTTAATATTGTGGACATGAAAGTGTTTGTGCCAAATTACAATCTAATCTAAATATATAAAAGAAGAAACTGACTGACTAGACTAACTGACATATGGAGATAGTTTGAGTTCTGGGGAAGGATATATAATAGTTGTTATCCCAGAAGTCATTCCTTAAGCGGTTAAAAAGGAGGGTGGATTACTAAATCCACGCAGACGAAGTCGCGGGGAAAAGCTTCTATTCAAGAGTAGAAATCTGCATTATTCATGATCTCTTAATAGTAGTAAGTCGTTGCTGGCGTAACAATTCAACAATTATTGCAAGCATTCCTTTAAAAAAAATAAGGGAACTGCCTTCACCAAAACGTGGTATACGCATAGCCCGAAAATGACAGGGTAGTTTTCATCCAGAAAATCAATCCTTAAAGGGGTGAAAAGTGGGTTGGAAGTTTGTATGGGAAATTTTTAATAGTTGAACCTATTTATGAGATATGAAACTTGGTATACAGACAGTTTTAGTCCCGGGACGGAACATAAAATAGTTTATATCGCGAAAATCAACCCTTAAAGGGGTGAAATGACGGTTGGAGGTTTGTATGGAGAATTATTAACAGCGAACCGATTTAGATAAAATTTGGTATGGATATAGTTTGAGTCCCGGGAAACAATATAGGATAGTTTTTATCCCGATAAACAATCCTAGAGTGGTAGAAAAGGGGTTGGTAGTTTGTATGGCGAAATATTAACCGCTGAACCGACGACGATGAAATTTTGTAAATGAATTTAATATTAGAATTTAATATTATAAATGCGAAAGTATGTCTGTCTGTTAGCTTTCACGCTTAAGCTGCTGAACCGGTTTAGATAAATCTTGGTATAGATATGGTTTAAATCCCGGTAAATATCATAGGGTAGTTTTCATCCCGAAAATCGACCCTAAAGGGGGTGAAATGGGGGTTGGAAGTTGTATGGGAATTTTTTAACAGCTGAACCGCTTTAGATTAAACTTGGTATACCTACAGATAGTTTGAGTATCGGAAAAGGATTAGGATAGTTTTAATCAACACTTCAAGGGGTGAAACGGGGGTCGAAAGTTTGTATGGGGAATTTTTAAACGTTGAACCGATTTAGATGAAACTTGGTATAGTTTAAGTCCCGGGAATGAACATAAAATAGTTTTTAACGTGAAAATCAATCCTTAAGGTTAAGGGGTAAAATGGGTGTTGGAAGTTTGAATGGGTAATTTTTAACCACTGAACCGATTTAGATGAAACTTAGTATAGAGATAGTTTGAGTATCGGGAAAGGATAAGAATAGTTCTTCTTCCTAATATCAACACTTAAGTAAGTAAATAGGTGAAATAGGGGTTGAAAGTTTGTATGAGGAAAACGTGGTAAAGAGATAGTTTGAGTCCTGGGAAACGACATAGGACAGTTTTTATCCCGAAAATAAATGCCTATGAGGGTGAAGTGGGGGTTGGAGGTCTGTATGGAGAATTTTTACCGCGAATTGATTTAGATAAAATTTGTTGTGGATATAGTTTGAATCCCGGCAAACAATAAAGGACAGTTTTTGTCCCGAAAAACAATCCTACAGGGGTAGAAAAGGGGTTGGTAGTTTGCATGGCGAATTATTAACCGCTGAACCTATTTAGATGATTGGTATGGAGACAGTTTGAGTACCTGGGAAGGATATATAATAGTTGTTATCCCAGAAGTTATTCCTTAAGCGGGTAAAAAGGAGGGTGGATTACTAATTCCACGCAGACGAAATCGCAGGGTAAAGCTACTATTCAAGAGTAGAAATCTGCATTTATCATAATCTCTTTTAGTAGAAAGTGGTTGCTGGCGTATTACATTCAACAATGATTACAATCATTTCTTGAAAAAAATAAGGGAACCGCCTTCACCAAAACGTGGTATACTGAAACCTCCAGAATGTAAAAAACACTTTTCCGAAAACCGCATCTAAATGGGTTCAGCCAAATGCGAAATAAAAGCGGACAAGCGGAGGAACATACGGGTCAAACTGAGAAGCTTCTTTTTTAGTACTTTTAGTACGCGGGCGAAGCCGCGGGCAACAGCTAGTCGCAATATATAAACTAAAATAATATAACATATGTAGGTAGGTACGATGAATATATTTAAATAAATATACTTACTCGACTTAGAGAATTCAACCTGGATGGAGTAGCCATGTCTGTCATTTTCTATACAATAAAAGTCTGCCGTTTTTTGCGGGGGAGGGGAACGTCAAATGTATGGCTATTCGTACGTAACGTACAAATAGCCACGTCAGTTAAACGTCAGTCCATACATGTGTATGACCACTGGTCATATGTTTTCGGCAGACGGGAACGCCTGTCAATGGCGACTCCGGTTGATTGAATCCTCTAAGATACTCGACGTCTCTTTCTTTTATCGCTTCAATGAAAATAATACTAGAATCCAAACGGAAAATGTTTTATACAATTTCTACTTTTCACTTGGAAAACAACACCTTCGTGTGAATGAGGGTTTTCGCGATCGAGATTTTCACTAGATGGCAGCACCGTGACTAGAGGTCTTTTTGACAGCAGCTGTCAAAATCCACCAATAAAACAAGATATGATTAAACATGTTTGGTGGATTATGACAGCTAGACCTCTCGCCACGGTGCTGCCATCAAGTGAAAAACTCGATCGTAGGTACCCTTATTACTCGTAATGATTAAACATTATTGGTGGATTATGACAGCTTGACCTCTCGCCACGGTGCTCCCGTCTAGTGAAAAACTCGATCGCTGAAACCCTTATTAAAAACTAGTGTATTTACCGTGCAACCACTATGAGATTCTTTCATTGCGAGCACCCATGGTTTGTTCACAATAAATGTAATAAAACAATATCTTAACTTATCGTGTATTAGGTTGTCTGGAAGACCGCCAATTGTTTTACCTCTGATTATTCTGTTTGTAACTTGTATTTTATGTGTTTCTTTATTTTGAGGTGTGCAATAAAGAGTATTTATGTTATGTTATGTATTCCACATGTATTTTTAAAACACAAACAAACAAAACTATCGGTTATTTGGGCAATTAGATGTAACCTCTTGTATGTATCACATTATATATTTTTTTTAATGCATAGAAATAGTTGAACTTGTGTACGTCATATTAATAATTACGAGTACATAGTAAAAAATGTTCAAACGAATATCTTTTTTCAAGGTCTACCTGGTGAGATTTAATTTCTCACAATACAATTCACACATGGATAAAAGTCTCACACTATAATATTGTTTTGATACCGATGTAGGTGCAAAGGTATTCAATTAATTAATAAAAACTTTTTACAAAAAAAAGATAAACCGACTTCAAAAAGGATAAAATAAATTATTATATTATTTATAAGCGTTACAAACTGATATGTTTGAAGTCGGTGCCAAGGCAAAAAGTTACAATACCGGTCAAATCAGCTTCAAGTCTGAAAATCACAAAACAGTTAATACGAACGAGGCGTATGTGTTTAGTGAATTGTTCTTCATACTATAGAACTAATTCTGGTATTGACTGTACGTAGGTTTTCATTCTAGTACAGAAAGAAAATATAATCACGCGTCTTATGATGTTTGTTAATAAACTTGTTTACTAGTTGTCGGACTAACCATATCTTGAACGGAGCCCGTGCTTCGGTTTGAATTATTTATTCTACTTTATCTAAGGTGTTTTATCGAAGTGTAAAAGAATTCAATGGCTAGATTTATTTTTCTATAGTCAGACCACACACACCCAGTGTGTGTGTGGGTCACACCTTTTCAGTAGAAAAAGGCACGATATTTAAATTTTCTATTGTTGACCATACGTGTTTTTTATTTTTATTTGCCGCCTTTTTCTGATTATTGACAAAGTAGACGTGTATCAGAGAATATATAATTGTATTAATAGTTTAGACGTGAAAATGTAACAGATAGATTCACATTCACCTTTTCAATATAAGTAGGTATCGATATGTTTTGTGATTTTCAGACTTGAAGCTGATACGACCGGTAATGTAACTTTTTGGCTTGGCACCGACTTCAAACATATCAGTTTGTAACGCATATAAATAATATGATAATTTATTTTATCCTTTTTGAAGTCGGTTTATCTTTTTTTTGTAAAAAGTTTTTATTTTTCCATTTTTAGTGGTTATATAATGTAAGGAAAGTTCCACTTATCATATGTGGTCTTCATCATTAGGTCCACTCCATCAAATTAGTGGTTTTCGAGAGGAAATGCTTGAGTTGCTTAAAAAAACAACCAAATCACCATACATGTGCCTTTAAAAATTGAGGAGTTCCCTTAATTCGTCATGGATCCCATCATCAGAACAGCACCAGATTAATGTGGAACCATCTCATAGGTAGTTACTTTCAGACAAAAAAAGAATTCCTGAAATCGGATCACGGGTCTCGGAGTAATCGCTGAACATCCCACATTTAAAAAAATCATCATCATTATCATCAAAACAATTATCATCATGACGTTCACATCATCAAATTGGTGGTTTCCGAGAGAAAACCCTCGAGTTGCTTAAGAAAACACCCAAATCACCATACATATGCCTTTATAAATTGAGGAGTTCCCTCAATTCCTCATAGATTCCATCATCAGAACAGCACCAGATTAATTTGGGACCACCTTGGAAGTACATCCTTTCAAACATAAAAAGAATTATTCAAATCGGACCACGGGTCTCGGAGTAATCGCTGAACATCCTACATTTAAAAAAATCATCATCATTATCATCAAAACAATCATCATTATCAGGTCCACATCATCAAATTGGTGGTTTCCGAGAGAAAACCCTCGAGTTGCTTAAGAAAACACCCAAATCGCCATACATCTGCCTTTAAAAATTGAGGAGTTCCCTCAATTCCTCATAGATTCCATCATCAGAACAGCACCAGATTAATATGGGACCACCTTGGAAGTAGACCCTTTCAAACAAAAAAAGAACTATTCAAATCGGACCACGCGTCTCAGAGTAATCGGTGAACATACATAAAAAAAAAGCCCAAACCGAATACAGAACCTCCTCCTTCTATCAAATTGAAGTCAGTTAAAAACATTTATGTAAAGACTACACACTTCATAACAAGACAAGTCTCCCAGCCAGCCAGCTCGCGAGTCTATGAAATGGTAAAAATATATTTGTTTTACGATGTCATTTCCGACCAAAAATTCCATATAATTGTCAAACCTGCTCTCAAAATTTCACGAAAACCTTAACCCAAGCTGAAACGTAGGTACGCTTCCCCTGTTTCCTGTTTGTTGTTGTGTGGTTGTTGTTGTGTAGTAGTGTGTTGTTGTTGTATGTGTGTTTGTTGTTGTAGTTGTGTTTTTTGTTTCTTTGTTGTGTGTTTGTGTGTGTTCTTGTTGCGTTGTGTGTGTTTCCTGTGTTGTGTGATGTTGTGCTCAGTTAATAAATATTAAAACATCTGGGCCTGGTCCTTTATGTCCTTACATTATAATAGGTTTGTACAACTTCATGAACTTCAACGACGCTCGTATTGCCTTTGGCGATTCGTGTTAACAACAGTATAAATAAACCGAGCATAGATTATTCGAATGACTGCACTTGTAAACGCCACTGGCTCATGCCTTTGTATGTTCAAAAGCCGTCAAACATTTTAGGAAGGTTGATATTTCAATGACACAGACTGAAGACGAGAGCTTCGTTTGAATTTGATTCTCGGAATGTAGTTAAACTATGGCTTTGTCTGCTTCAAATGATTAAGTTTCTTGTTTCCAGTCTAAGTTTACTGCGTATTCACTCAGTTGCATGTTGCAAACAAACGCAAAATCCCCTCACAAAATCTGCTGTGCTGGGTGGACGGCCACTTTTGCAATTATAATTACAATTTGAAACTTACACAATTTGATAGGTGGAAAAATACTGCAAACATGACCGAATGGAGGAGATGAGGAGAGGTCTTTCCCTAGCACTGAGACACTAATATAGGCTTATTATTTATTTATTTATTAGCCTGTAGTGTCCCACTGCTGGGCAAAGACCTCCCTCTCTTTCTTCCACGTGTCTGTCTTTGGCAATATCAGCCCAATCACCACGAAAGACGTCAAGATCGTCCCGCCATCTCCGCAAGGTTTTCCACGCCACCGTTTCCCGTTTGGTGTCCACTCAGTAGTTCTAATATAGGCTTTTGAAACAAATAATAAAGGATATAGAAATCTTAGTAATGCGTGTCACTTATGTGGATCAGATGT
This sequence comes from Pammene aurita, assembly GCA_947086415.1. Lineage (NCBI taxonomy): Eukaryota > Metazoa > Arthropoda > Insecta > Lepidoptera > Tortricidae > Pammene > Pammene aurita. The sequence continues at coordinate 3,635,527 of OX352298.1, forward strand.
GAAGTATTCAGGGCCAAAACAAGTGGCCTACCAAGTATCTACTTGAAGAGAGGTCTGTGCTTAGCAGCGGGTGATAAGAGAATGGCTGGCATGATAATGGATATGCCTTACAAAAGGCAGTCATTATACCTGCTCATGATGAAGCATATTGTTCGTGTACAAATGTAGTTAACATACTGGCTACAATTCTATCACTACAACGTGATCCTCGGAGTGTGAAATTGCAGTACCGTTGCCACCAAATAACTGTAAGATGTACCCACCAGTGTTCTTAAACAGCTTAATTACATACCCCTTTCGAAGGTTCTTATGACCTTTTAACTTATGAGGAAAAATGACGGGTTTTAGAAGTAAACAGTGCAGAGTTAGGCTTTTTTAGAATTGGGTTGTTTTATATAAGTTCTTATAATCCGTTTCGCTCTAGGGATACTGTTATTAGAGTTTGATATGTCAGTTTGATGCGGAATCGAAGTGTGACCATTACTAATTATGGATTTATTTACATTTAATTGTGGTTAAAAAAGTGATAATTTGATAGCGTTTTTATTGCGCTGTAAAGGTTAATCAGAGCGGTTTAAACGTAACCGTGTAGCGTGTGTATTTTGTTACATTATTAGTTACATATTAATGAAAATGTAATAGAAGTTCATAACCTTTCGCATTAACCCCCTTTATTAATAAAACTTAGCATAACATTGTTAAATTGTCTCTTTCTAACAAACACAGAATTCAAAATGACGGAGCAGGACAAAAGACGGTATTTTAGATAAAAAGTTACGTAGTTCGAGTCTAAATGGAATGTGCCTAATACATATAAGATTCCCAAAAAAATTATTATCTACTTAAATAAAATAATAATATTCCATTTGAAATTGTTTATCTACTCATTCTTCGTTTTTCCATTAGCGCCATAAAGTCAAAGTCAATGTTTTCATTATTGAGTAGGCCTATAAACAAGCACTTTTTTTTAATCGTCAGTTACAAAATATTATTTTAAGTTAATACTTAATTCAGAGCAAATTTATTGATGCATAAAAAGTGTTTTTTTAGAGCCTTCTATATGGAAAATGGATTTTACCCTATAAGCAAATGAGGGATACCTATAGGTACACATTTTCTCTATTATTACACGTGGCTACATTACCCGCAAATTATAGTATTTATAGTACGCCAAACAACACGCAAATTTCGTACATGTACCTATAATAATGGCGACCACTTATCTCCGGTCCTTGACCGAACCAAAACGAGATCCAATAATGATTCCAACACTTCGGCTATTAATGATAAAACAATATATTTCACACATATATGTTACTTTAATTACAACCTTGTTTCGTTGGAATAAATTCCAATTTGTATCAACTGTTGGAGTGAGATGCGACTCTGCTAAAATTACAAATCTAGGGGCTCGATTCTTCGGCTATAAATGCTAAACTAACGCAAACACGTGTCTGGACATTGTTGTTAGTTAAAATTCAACCTTTCTGCTTTAGACATAGAGTCGAAATCTGATATAACCCTTGAAGAGATATACAACATTGCTGAAATTATACTTTCAGTAGCTCATTTGTTTTATATTATCCCTATTCGATGAGTGGACTTCCTTAATATTCATACACATGTTGTTTCTCGCTTACTCATAATGAGTTGATACTTAATGGTTCGGGCATGTCATGAGGAGGATGAATGTAGTATAGGCAAAAGAATGTTAGATATGAAAGTGGATGAGCGAAGAGCTATGGGTAGGCCAAGGAAACGATGGATGGATTGTGTAAAAGAGGACATGAGGAAGAAAGGAGTGAGTGAGGAGATGACGGGAGATAGAGGAAAATGGAAGAAGAAGACATGTTGTGCCGACCCCACATAACGTGGGATAAGGGCAGGGAGAAGAAGAAGACTTATGTTATGAAAGAGATAAATATACACCGTTGTAAATAGATACTAACGTTACTAATCTTTTTACTCGTATTAGTGTACTGGGTGTATTCTAGCTGACCCTAATGCGTTTCACGAAAGCAAAGTTTTTGACGCCCCCTCCAATTTGAACCGTTTACCGCCGACAGCGTCAACACCATTTTTTTTATGAAATCCGCATAATATTGAGAAGTTAGCACTCGCCGTTACATCTCAGACAAATAAGATAAAAAAATAATAACAAACTAATTATTTTTAAAGTAAACAAAGTATTAAAAACAAAATGCAAGATAACATACATTTCTCGGGTAATATAAAAGATCGACCTGATTTGTTAGTCAGTAGTTCCACAACGAACGAATATGTTTGTATGTATGCTAGCTAAACAAACTCGAATACAATTAAAAAAATGTTTAAACCACGTGTGAAACCGGCTTAGGAAACCACAAGTAATGCAGTCATAAAAATCCTTGATAACCTTTAGTTTCAAGCCATAAGAGCTATAATCAACTTACATTTGTATAATGTAGCGGCAAATTAAAGACAAGATTTTATTTGCGGCTATGCAAATTGATAGTGATCCTTAAATTAAAGCTTTAATAGTAGTTTATGCAACTGATACATAATGAGGGGCCTTAAAACACGAGTGGGGTTTAATGAAACGAGCGCAGCGAGTTTCATTATAGGATCACACGAGTGTTTTAAGGCCTAATTATGTACAGTTGCATACATTACTTTATCTACACACATATTGCAAGTACTCAAAATTGGGGTCAGAAGCCGAAGGCAATTGACCTGCATTACTAGGTAGATAGATACAAGTGCTGAAATATACCCACAGGTGTAAGCTTAATAAAAATAAATAAATTAGAACCGATAAGGAAAGTATGTATATTTATTATAATATAGTTAATAGTAAACATTTACATTTTAGCAATTAAAAATCTTTCGACAAACAATAACTGACAAGTTGATAACAGAAATGGCGGCCGTACAAACCATAGAGAAATATATATATGTACAAACTTCTGTCGCGAGTTTTTTTTTAATATTAGCCAACGAACGAAGTCCTTATTCTCATGTCATCCGAGATCGGCGTTTTATGTCAAAAAATATATCGTACTGACGTTTCGTATCGACAACATTTTAAAATCTATGGATACTAGAATAGAAACCCATTGAAATTGTGTTGGTTTTGACAGCTGTTCCAAATTTGAAACTCGTAACTTAACAATATTTGAGCATGTAAAGTTAAAATTACATTACTGCCACAAGTGCCACTATAAGAAACTTATCATAGTGAAATCGTTTGTTGTAATGCTATAGTCATTGCCTACTGTTTTTGAACGCATTTTAGAGGACTTACAATATGAGTGTAGATAAAGATTCTAATTGATTGGCAAATATGTGTTACGAATTGCAATTCGTACTCCACCCACGTGGTCAAGTTTGTTCAGTGATATGTTTGCATACCTTAGATGGAACTTCCTGACCTATGAACAGACAAATATTATTAATAGTATTTTATGCGTAAATTTCAAGTTGGGTAGCATGTGGGTAGTACGCATAAAAATATATTGAGTTCTTTTTTACATTCAAGGATGTTGTTATTAGATTGGATTTACAATCTATCGAGGTTATCCTTCCAAATATAAATAAATTGGTGAATTTATTCAAAGATGTATATGTGAAGATGGTGACGGCTCGATACATTCTTCTACTGTAGAGGAAATGATCTAAGATGTTCTTCCTCTTGGCAATAAAATCGTGCTAAGATATTTTGAACAGCTTGACTGCTTATTTAGCTACTTTTGCTACCAATTTATCTTTACAGCTTTTATATAAACAATTTGTAAAAACCGGCCTGCTGCGAACTCCGAGTCGGTCTCCCGCACGAAGGGTTCCGTACCATTATATATAAAAACGGCAAAATAATTATGACTGTTGTATGGGAGCCTCCTTATTTTATTTTTTTATGAAACTAGTAGCCAACGAGCAGACGAGCCGCCTGATGGGAAGCAGATTATTTTATTCTGTTTTTTAGTATTTGTTGTTACAGCGGCAACAGAAATACATCTGTGAAAATTTCAACCGTCTAACTATCACGGCTCATGTGATATAGCCTGGTGACAGACAAAACGGCAAAAAAAAATGTCTGTTGTATGGGAGCCCCCTTAAATATTTATTTTAACCTGTTTTTAGGGTTCCGTAGCCAAAAAACGAAACCCTTATGGATTCGTCATGTCTGTCTATCCGTCCGTATGTCACAGCCATTTTACTCGGAAACTATACGACGTATCTGAATAAAATTTACACATAAGGTGTACTTTGTATGCCGCTAGTTATGTATTTAAATTGAAAAAAATATATATTTTTAGGGGGGCCGCTAACTAAATTAAAAAAATGAAATTTTTAACCAAATATCAACATGTGACACATCAATCGATAGGTCTTTAAAAATAATATTGAGGTTTCTTTAATTATTTTGTGATTAAGAGAATATTTTCTGAATATAAATATAATCGCTTCGGAAGAAAAATTGTGTCCCCCCCCTGTAACTTTTGAACCGTAAGTCCAAAAAATATAAAAAAAATTGAGCAGATGCGCCTTATCATATACTTTCTACGAAAATTGTTTTGAACATTATCGGTTTAGCCATTTTTGAGTTATCTCCAAAAAACTTCTTCCATAGGCATCAGATACGACCTTTTGGTATCAATTTGGTTCTTATTCAATTGAAGGGACGGAACCCTCCTATGCGTGGTCCGACACGCACTTGGCCGGTTTTTTTTAGTATTTGTTATAGCGGCAACAGAAATACATCATCTGTGAAAATTTCAACTGTCTACTATCACGGTTCATGAGATACAGCCTGGTGACAGACAGACAGACGGACAGCAGAGTCTTAGTAGGTCCCGTTTTAACTCTTTGGTTACGGAACCCTAAAAAGGAAAGCAAATTATCTTGCTGATAATGCGGACTCCAATGCAGTGTTATTAGTTAAGTTTACTGCAGGATTTGTGCCAAGAGTCCAAGGTTTTGTGGTTGGTTTATAGCCCGAGCAACATCAGAACCGTACACCAACTAGTTTTTTTATACCACGACGGTGGCATACAAGCATACGGCCTACGGCGGTTGCCTGGAAATTTTTCAGGTTTAGCCTGCATTTGTTATGGACAATGCAGATAGCAAATCAATATAATGCACTTGTTTGTTGCCTTGTTGACTGGTCGGGATGTCGGTATCACATAACTATGTTGTACATCAACGCTAAATATATGTATACATTTGAATCTATTACAATGGAGTAAGGTGAAAAAGTGTATAGGGGTAACTCCGATAGGAAAAAAGTGGTGGTTAATTCCGAAAGTTGACTCTTATTACAATGGGATAAGAGCGATATTGGAATAATTTCCGGAATTACACACTTTGCGAAATTACCCCAATGCACCCTACATATTTTTGGCGTTGACTGTACAACAAATAACGCAGGTATACAATTAGTCAGTAGTTTTCACGGGAATGGCGGTACTTTCTTTGAACTACTTTCCAATACGTACACGCGACACAACAAAGACACACGCGTTATGATTGGGGTCTTTCATACTTTAAGAAATAGAAATATCTTTATTCGTGACATTACAAACAGAACAAATAAATTACAGATAATTATAGAATAGAACAGGTGTCACGAAATGGCCTCTTCTCAGCATGTTGCTAGCGTTAGCCAGCGCTGATCTTCCGAAAAGACCATCCGGTGAAAAATTCACGGCAGGTAACAAACATATCTAATCTAATCTAAATATATAAAAGAAGAAACTGACTGACTGACTGACCGACCGACCGACCGACCGACCGACCGACCGACCGACCGACCGACCGACCGACCGACCGACCGACCGACCGACCGACCGACCGACCGACCGAGCGACCGACCGACCGACCGACCGACTGACTGATTGATTGACTGACTGACTGACATATCAACGCACAGCCCAAACCGCTGGTTCTAGAGATTCCAAATTTGGCATGTAGGTTCCTTATAAGGTCTAGGGGTGGACTAAGAAAGTATTTTTCAAAATTCACCCCCTAAGGGGGTAAAATGGGGGTCCAAAATTTGTATGGCGAATCAAGATTTGTTAGACTATTTTATTCGAAACTTCACAGGAGTATTCCTAACGATAAATGAGTAAACACATGTTTCAGGGTTTTTGAAAGTTCAACCCCTAAAATCTAATCTAAATCTGTATATCTAATTTTTTTTTTGCCTGGTAGTGTGTCCCACTGCTGGGTAAAGGCCTCCCCTCTATACAGGATATACTGGTGATCCGTTCAAGGGCATAATAGGTATCGTATTGTGACTAGGAAAAATTAGGAAAAACATTTTTTTGGACGCGAAGAAAAATTTTTTTTTGTATCGGGCACTTCGTCTCAGCCGGCCAACTCTCCATAAAATACTTACCTGTTTTTTTTCTTTGTTTTTAATAACTGGACGTAGTTTAGCGAAAAGGATCCATCCTCAAAAATTTGTCATTGAAATGAATGGCTTACGGTATTGACATAAAGAATACATGTTATTGGCTGATTTTTGTGGACTGGATCCTTTTCCCTAAACTACGTCCAACTAAAATAGGATACCAATTATGCCCTTAAAATGTATTTACATAGTTGGTAGTTATTTTACCAATAACTGGTATTTGTATTATTTACCATGTTAACATTGATAATTAAATTACAAAACGGTGAAACGACTCGCACGCATGTCTGCCGCGAATTACGCAGCGGTAGACCGGAGCGGGATTTCAATGATCATGCGCATAATCCTGCCGTTCGTGAACAACTCATGCTAATAAATAAGCGAGTTCGATTCTAGTTTATCGCTGCTTATCCAGATTTTTTTTATATACCACGACGGTGGCAAACAAGCATACGGCCCGCCTGATGGTATGCAGTTACCGTAGCCTACGGACGCCTGCAACCCTAGAGGATTCACATGCGCGTTGCCTACCCTTTAGGAACCTATTCACTCCCTTTTTGAAGAACCTCATACTGTAGCCCGCTGGGAAAACCTCGGCAGGGAGTTCATTCCACAGCCGCAGCGTTCGTGGGAGGAAATTCCTCTTGTTACATTTCAAAAATTGTGTTTTTTGAATTATTTAGGAATACGACACTGTTGTAGAAAAAGATAGACGGTGTATCTGCGGATTATTTTGCGATGTGCCTGTATTCAGCAAATAATCTGGCGAACAAACGATCTTGCTCATAAGATCGTGTCGGAAACAGTCGGAATCGACCAATGGCAAGACGGCACAATGCTGCCATCTGACCATTTTTTTTCGTAAACCCATGGGTGTTTTATGTCTACTGTGTTGCACGTCTACTTTTATTACTTGCAAAACGCAGTATTTCGAAATGAAACGTTATTCCAGATAAGCAGCGATATGTATTTATTTATTTAAACTTTATTCGAAGAAATTTAAAGGTGTATGTCAACCAACCCGCTTGAGACCCACGTGGGTATAATAACTCAATCCCATCACGTGGATGAGAGGAAACCAGATTTTTCTTGCCAAAGTTGGGGTAGCTCTTGTCTTATTAGACAACCTTCCAGACAACCTTAGGGTAGCTTAACGAACCTCAGGGTAGAGTTTTGTCTTCGCGTTTTATTTCTCGCTTTTTAGATTATTCCAAAAATTGTTTGACCCCACTGATAAAACCTAGTGTGTCTTATAACACGAGCACTGAAGTTTGACCTCGTTTCCAGCGTTTGAAAAGTTTCAATTTCTTAATGACTTTTATTTATTTATTTAAACTTTATTGCACAATGAAAAAAGAGTACAAAAAATTCGTTTAAAACAATGGTAAACTATGGGCGAGTAATGAAAATTGACTATTTAGGATGCTCAATGACAATGCTTATCTTAATGTCGGTATATAAATACTTAACATGGCGTGATTACTAAACTAATGGAAATACTACTAGTATCCCTTAAAAACCTTTTAAATCTAAGGCGCTACGCAGACGATCAAGCGTGCTTGACAACCACGTATTTAGACTTGACAATCTGAACATCCACTTTATCGCTTTGACAATTTTTCAGATATTTGAAACTACCTTGGCTGCTCCAATTAGGGTTGCCAGGTGTCAGGTGTCCGGCTCTTAGCCGCAGACTTTTGGCTTTTTACGTACGCTTTTCGTCTGACTGAAGTGAGAGCGACGCGAGCAGGGATCGTTACCGGTATTACTAAAAATCTAAATAGCGCCCAACTTTCACAATATTTACATGATATTGAAATGTAATTTAGGTAAGGTCAATAAATTATCAGATTATCCAGAAAGTATTCAAAAATATTTATTAAAAACCCAAATACCGAAAATGAATACCGGTATTCGATCCTTGGATGCGAAACGTGAGAGCGCAAGCAAACCCGCTATTCTGCTAAAAATGATATGTTAGGATAAAGTGTCTTTTAGGGTAAAGTGTCTGGCCAAATTAAGCGCCGAGTCCGGACTTTGTATTTTCGGGCCTGGGAACCCCATCCGATGTCTCTGATGCCGAGCGACTGTACATTGACGTCGTTAGGTACCTATACTTACTTATAGGTACGTGCTTGTCAAACATGCTTGACCGTCTGTGCACCACATAAGAAATACGACTTTGTTTACCATCAGCCATCGTCCCTGATAAGGCGATTGGGCACCCACACACTACCGTACGGATTCTGTCGTGGGTGGCCTTAATTGGACCCAAATAGCACAGATGGCTGTATAACTACTCACATATAGATTTGTATAGAGCTCTGCGCGTATTAAGACAGTTATAAAGACACACTCGCGGTCCTAACGCTGCATAATAGCTGTCAGTGGTAATTAAATAGCTTAGGGCTGATTAAGAGCTGCCTTACGGTCGAGAAAACTAACATTAATACGCAAAAGGTGCTATAAAGGTGAATTTGCTACGACTGTATATAGCTTTAAACGTTTTCAAATACTTTAACCGTAATAAGGTCTGTTTAGTGGGTAAAATTATGCCAAGTGCTGTTTAACAAGGTAATTGTGAACATCTATTACGCTGACTTAATAAGGGAGGACAAATGAACTACTATGCAGCCAATAGACGTATAATGGAACATAATATGGCGCATAATACAGCCTAAAGCTGAACATGTTTACCGCTAAGCAGCCTTTATACTGCCGTTGATACTGTCCGCATATAGCGGTTGTTTAAACGTTCAGAAGATGTCTCATAGCTGTTTAGCGGTTCAGTAGTGTATCGAATTAACGTCTTTTACTTCATAGTGGTTCATTTAAGTATCTTTAATCAGATATTCTCTTTGTAACATAGCATATGTGGTACCGTAATAAGTCGTAGTCTACCATTTGCTACATGGGGATACTAAACTGACGCGCGTATTTATATTTTACTATAACTTAGACAATTCTGAAGTATAAGATAGCCAATGCAATGGCTTTACTTGCAAATTTGCGGCTCCCTAAAATGTCTGTATAACGCCTGTTTAATAGTCACATTTAAGTTAAAGGTGAGAGTGCGAGGAATTAAACATAAAGTAAACAGCTTACAGCTACATACAGGTTCATATGTTGAATTCTATTCAGATTTAGGCCGCTTAACAGTACACGAATAATCATTAAACGGCCTTATGCTGCTTATTAGACATGTAACGGTTAACGTCGCTGTTTAACATCAGCCACCATTTTATGTGTATAACCTATAAATATTTTGATTTACTTTTCCGAATTCTATAATCTTTGTGCATAAATTATGAACGTATGCATTAATTTGTACTTCCTAATATCGTAATAGTAACTTTTTATGTAATAATTATTTAAAATTACTTGAAATTGTTTGGTCAAAATTTTCCCACATCTTATTTATAGCATATAATTTAATTATAAACTGAGTATTTTCGTGGCGCACAAAAATTTTCTTAGATAATATATATATACAATGTCAGTAAACTTGCATTCCCATACATCTTTCTCGGATTAATACATATAAGAGAACATATAATGATCCGAATAAATTAACACAGCGTGTATATGGCGGCGCGTGTACGATTTACGTGATGTTTCGCAATACTACCGGCGGTGCCAAATCGCACACCAAATTATGTTTTATTATTCTTTTATTCAGACCAATTGTCAGCCTCCCCCGGTATTAGGAGACATTTGAGATATATTTTCTGAATAAAGGGTCATTAGATTTCTCTTAGACAGTCAGTATTCCGCTCTTATAACTCCTATTACCCCTTATAACTCTGTTAAATTTCTGCTACAACGCTCTTAAGCAGCTATGTGAACTTAAGGCTGTAGAATTTGTGCCCACTTAAGAGGTATAAAAGCTGAATTAGCTGAATAAGCTGAATGGTGCTATCTCAAAATCAAACTCTCTTGAAAATGAACTCTGAGCTACAGAATTTAAGGTATAAGTTTGCATTACTTCTTTTTTGAGGACGAGGTTTAGGAGGGCAAAATTATAAACATTAAAAGAACCTGAATAAAGTTTCCAAATGCTACTTATTGCTCTATAGTACAAACAATTATTTCCTTAATAATAAAATAGGAATCGCCAATAATCACTTTAACCGCGATATTATTACGATATTTTTCTTCCTTCGATTCACTTTAACAAACTCTGATCCATTTACAACAATATTCTTACTTTTTCAGTCCGATCGTTCATTTCCTCAGAGCCATTAGCGTAATTTAATACTGATATCATCAATCATAGTGATTGATTTATTAGTCTGTTTATCATTATTGATATCATTACATTCATTACCTAGTAAACTTTTGTCTTACTGGCCTTATTTGTTTTATCAATACATTTTAGATTCTATCTCTAAGAAATATGATCTAAAATTCTTATCATGATTTTATGGACGTGTCAAAATTTTGTGGGAAATAAATATGAATGGGCATTGTTAAATGCTAACACATTGTTTTGACGAGCAATTTGCTTTTTTAGGAGTGTAACGGGATATTAATTTACTTTTGTTACCATTTTGAATGCCAGCGAGGTAGAAAATTTACACGAACCAGTGAACACTTTTAGTTGAGCTTTTATTGTGTATACGCAACACCAACACCACAACAATAATAATTACTTATAGGTATAACAAAACGCCGTAGGATTGTAGGCCGTTATATGGATTTCATCAACGTATCCTCTATAACTAGAAACTGGGTTTTCACCATGCATTGATATTGTTTTTGTGGAGTAGGTATCTCTGTGACGATGACATATGTAATGTTAAAACAATTATTAGGTATATGGTAAATACCCCGTTATTTATAACATAAATGCTCTATAATGCACACCTTAAAATGAAGAAGCTTAGTGAAATACAAATAAAAAATGTAAAATTCAACAATAACACCAAATTAAAAGTATGACAGTGTTAGCTAGAATTTGGTTACGTTTTCTGTATTGACATCCTCTTCTTGTTCTTTGCACATTCCCACTTTAGGTGGGGTCGGCTCTCCTAACTTTGTTGCGCCATGACATTCTGTCAGGGGTTGTCGGGTCAGGAAGACTTTTCTTTCTTTAAAAGAAAGACACTAGATTAAGATTTTTGTTTGTTTGTTACTAACACTCTATGGATACATGTTTGTCCGAAATAAAGAAATTTTATTTTATTTATTTATTAAAAGGCTGTTCCTAATGGTCCACCACGTTGCTGGAGGCCGGCCTCTACCCCTTGCTTTTTCTGGTAAGCATAGCGCTTTCTTTACCACATACTCTTCAGCCTTGCGCATGACGTATCCATAAAAACGACTTTCTATGAGCTTTTCGGGGATAGGGGCTACTTTGACCTTGTCAAGCCTTGTAACCCCTCCCGACCATCGAAGCATTTTCATTTCAGTCGTCTGTCCTCTGTACATTGGTCTCCTTTACTGGCCAGCATTCAGCTCCATACGTTTTCTGTAATCTTCTTCTTCGTCGTTTCCTCATGGCTGATGAGGCTCGCGATCAAAGAATATAATACTCACTAGGAGAAGAACGGTAACTACATACAAAAAAAATGTCCCGTCACTAAAGTTCGTTTATACTACAGCGCTCCCGTGTAGATCGCAGTAACTAATTTGACAACCAGTTTGGCCTCGTTGGTAGTAGCCCGTCTGTGAAGCGGATGTCCTGGGTTCGAATCCCAGTACGGGTATTCTTTTTGTTTTTTTTTAGGATTATTGGGTATTTATTATTTATTTAGCATTACTCAAAAATATTTTTTTATTATACCAATTGTGTGCTCTTTTTGTAATAAAATAGTTAAGTTATATTTTATGCAAAAAGTAATAAAGCAAGTAGGCACATTTTTGGTCTAACAAGAATTTAAAAGGATCCACATTAGAAAAACCAATACTAAATGTATAACTTATATGTAGGCTATTTTATTTATTTATTTTTAAGTATTAAAAGAACTGGGTTACTGAGTCGAAAAACATACAATTGGCATAAAACATATGAATTAGAAACTACCTACATTCATAGAAATGCTCTATTCGTTCCTAGGCTTAATTGAACTATAGGACTTCAAGAATGAAAATGAATACCTGTAGGTATATATTAAGTATATTCATTTTTTTGGTTTTCTACAGTGTAAAATGGTACTGGAGATATGTAGGGACACTATGGACGCATGTTGCGTTCAGCCGTTCATCACGCACACAAGTTCCCTGAAGTTGCAGCCGCTATAGTTACTGCCCAGGTGGCATTGCTTCACTTAATGCATCCTTGAATCATCTTATTATCCTGCACAACAGAAACATAATATATCTTTAATGTTGATATCCTTTTACGTCGTTATCCTCTGCTTGCTTGTCTCTTGTTTGCTTGTATCTGCCAAATGTGTTAAGTACAACGCGTTACTGCATACATAAGATATTCTGCTAGTATACATGCTTACTAGTTCCCTTTTTACCTTTCCCTACCTTTCCCTACCTTGCCTTCCCTTCTTTCGGTATCACTACTGCAGGTACCCCTCACTTTGAGGTAATAATTTATTTACTGTTGTGGCTGGTGATAAAGGTATCCTCTATAATTATGTGCGCGTAGTTCATGATTAAGATAATAATATAAATGTTATGTAAATAAATAAGTTAAATTTTCCGGAATAGGTAATAATATTATGATAAAAATGCATGAAATATATTTCTTACCTTAAAATATTTGTGGTTATCGTTGTAGAAAATGATGATACTTAAGTAAAATAAATAATCTTCATTGCTGCTTCTCCCTTTGCTACTCCCCGGGCATAGGCAAAGTGGTAGTAGCGCTATTTTCCCTAATTTCAACGGTTGAGGACCGGCACTTAAATAACCTATACAATATATTTAACCAAATACATTTCAAGTAGATACGCTATAACTAAAGCAAAAGCCAAAACGCAACTTATTTTTTTTTACATGACATATTTATTTTGAATTTAGCTGTGATTGACAGCATAATCCATAGACAGCATAGACTATAACCAGTACTATACTTTACAATTCCTCGGGCCCGATATGTCAGTTAGAGAGATGTAATAAATGATAGGAAACTTAGGGAGTCGAGAGAGTGAAGCAAGGCAGGGTGCAAAACTGATTAGGCCCGAGAAATTGCAAAGTATAATATCGTTTAAAGTCGGTTCTAAATGTTGCTATATTTAAAAACATATGTTTTAAATACTGGTAATAATTGTTATAAACCGCACGCACACATATGCAATTTAAGAAGGACACACTTTTGTTAAGAAGTTACTAGGCCTTGCTCGCGATCAGATGAAGTCGTTGCTATAGTAACCAAGGGACTCCAAGTTGTTCCAAACTGTTCGTATGATAGGCTCTTGGATGGAACCTTGGCAGGCCTTCTTCACTATGTCGACCCAACGGGTCGGTGGTGTATTGACATGTGACATATTATATTCAATTGTTTATATGTAACGCCCCCCTCCTCCTTCTTGCACTCATAAATCTGCCCTTATCACTGCTCGAGCGGCTTAATGATTATAATCATTATCTGGGGTCGTCGACCCGCAATAACGTTTAACGTTACGTTACGTTGTGGGCCGTCGTTTGGTCAACATTCGTATTGGCGTACAGTCGGCGACAGAAGTGGGTTCAAAATCAAAGTCATGTTTATTTTGAGCGCCTCGCCTACTTAGCTAGCACTGCTGCTAACTGTACTAGCAAAAAGCGAAACGGCTATCTGTTGTTAGTATTTAGTATACAGTGGTATCAAATCAAGTAGTAAAAAGAAGCCCTTGGCATTGTTATTTTGTTTAAACTTGTTTATTTAATAACTTTCTACATATTCCCCCTTTACGTAAATTTCTGCACTCATAAATTTGCCATTATCACCGCTCGAGAGGCTTTTCATGGTTATAATCTTTATTTGAGGTCGTCGACCCGTAATAACGTTTAATGTTGGCCGCGATTTGTGAATTTTGTGATGTTTTGAAGCCATAGGTACATCATTGTCGGTTTTCAATAACGCATTGCTGCCATAAAAATCATATAGAAATTAACTTTATTAACAACCGACAATGATGTACCTTTGACTTGAAAACGTCACATTTGGTTAAGTGTTGGCCAAAGTGTTGTATACTTACATATTTTAATTTAAGTCCTTAATTGTTTAATCCTGTTTTTTTTTTTAAATATTACCTTCTAATATTTAGTTCCTACGTTCCTAAGTATTGTAGTTTATCCCGTATGGTTATTCTGATTATTACAATTACCCTATCAAGTATTTACAGCCAATCTGGTCTGTTATAGTACATTACTGCAGAATCCAGTAAGTAAGCCTTCCTGGCCAAGGATGAGTTAACTGGACCGAACCGCAGGTGAGGTCCGGTTATATACGAGGCCAGGATGGCTTTCTTACTGGTTGAGGCTTGTATAGTGCTTTTCTCAAAAATGAAAGAAAGTTTAACAACAAATTCGTTTAATTAATATTGAAGGTTACATTCATATACGGGCAATTACTGATAGATATTTTTATCGATTTACCGGGGGCATTTATGTTTGTTTCTTGTACATCTGGATTAATGGACTCTTGGCTGACAGTAAATGTCTGTGAAACATTAATTTGGTTGTTTGGGAAGGTGGATGGTTGCGATGATGTTACGGTCAGGGGAATAGTGGTCGGTTCTTGGCGAGAGGTAGATGGCTGCGGAGTCAGGCTTAGCGGCTGTTGACGCGATGTAGACGGCTGCGGGGAGGTGAAAGATGGTGTTTTTTGAGTATTCAATTTAATTTTTTTATTTATATTGCTTGTAATTTCACTTTTATTTTCTAATGACTCTTCTATATATCCTTCTGCAACTCGGTCCGATTTCCACCCCCCGTGTCGTTTTATTGTCGTGAGATTGGCTCCAGAGTCAGCCAGAAGGGTAGCAGACGACCTCCGGAAACAATGGCCAGTATAGCTCTCTGGATTTGGTAAATTCAAATATTCTGCTATTTGTTTAGGCATTGCGGCAATCTTATGACGACCGATGTTTTGCCGCAAGCATGTCCCGCTTCTATAATTGATAAAAAAACGATCGCTTTTCGTATTTTCAGGGCGCAGGTCATGGTATTTCCTTACAATATGAGCTGACTCCTTGTGTATAACAAAAGAGCGATCAATTTTTGTTTTTGTTTCTCGTACTTTTACCAAAATTATTTCATTATGGTATTCCACGTCACTGTTTTTAATATTACAGAGCTCTATACTTCGGCAGGCGCCATTAACTCCCATTATAGTAATAACCTAAAAACAAAAAAAAAACTGTTTTAAATCGAGAATATAAAAATAAGTATCTGTTAATTGGAACCAGATTTAATAGCATAATTATATTATTGCAACCGACTAACAGACAACTTACATCACAACAATTTAAATGAAATAAGTAAATAAAATAAATATTACCTTCGCTGCTAGATAAACATCATCGGGTGCTTCATTTAAAAACTTCTGTATGTTTTGGCTGGTAAATACACTCGATTTTTTTCCTTTGTAGCCAGTCGATTGTCTTTTCAACCAAGTGATTAAATTGGAATAATTCTTAATGTTTACATCGTGTTTATTTTGCACTACACATCGAAGCATAGAATACACAGCCCATAAACTTGTCGGCTGCATTGTTTGGCGAAGAATACATTTTCAGACCAACTGTTGGCTTGTTTTTCTGACTTCCACTTCATAAATTTTTCATAAGTTTTCATATATCGCTCCTTGGATTTTGGAGGAAGTAAATTGTTTTTTGCTAATTCGGCCTCAGCTTTTAAATCAGGAGGAGTGCCATCTATTTCCGAATCGGATTCGCTTGAACTCATTTTTTGGGATTATTTATGTTCACGCGGTAAAATAAAACACAATTGTCGCAATTGAATGTGAAATCCCGCCAGTCGTTGTTTTTTTTTTTACTAAAAAGTTTGCGTTTAGTTTGGAACATTGTTCTATTTTTACATTACTTACATGAATGTTTTAGTAAAAAAATGTAAATTTTTGTTTTTGAAACTCCATGTTAATTTTAGAATGGAAAGTTTTAATCCAACATGATTTATAAACTGAAATTACTAAATACAAACATAAAATCCCACTATACTTCTAAAACATTACTAAGAACAAAACGCAACGTGCATACTTTTTCTGCGTCGCGTTAAGTGTCACAGACTATAAAATGGCTGTTTAAGGCTCCAAAAATATATCTATCTCATAAAATGACATACCGAAAAGAGAGATAGATATATATTTGGAGCCTCCCTCCTATAACCATGTTATATGGCTACACTCTAATCTGTGTCTGGTACTATGTTTTTTTTTCTAAGCAGATCTAAAGAGGATGACCTACTGTCCAGTAGGTAAATGACATACTTACTTACTGGACAGTAGGAGATTCCAAATTTAAAATCTCGCTTCTTACTGGATAGTTGTGAATATGTCTCCGGTAGAGTTCACTTTCTGGATACATTTTAGGGATATTATGGCAACATTACATACCATTTTTGAGAAAAATCTTTTATGATGCTTACTCTTCGGCTGCCTCACTCCAAGTGAACGAGTCTGTGTCTCCGCTTGTCTAACTTTTTCTTCCCCTACCACATTCCATAACTACCGTGTTGCCAGGAGTATAATTTTAATTTCCCAACTACCCCGGCATTTAACTGGGTATCGTAATAAAGTTGCCACATCAAAATTATTATTTGTCTGTTGTACTAAGTAATACTTAGTAAGTATACATCTTAATATTCATAAATCATAACACTAGTTAGTTTATAATTATTATTTACTTTCAATTTTCTGTTAACGTTACGTAACGTTTACGATAAGTTTTTTTACACACAATAAATCAATCAAACTATTAAAGTCCGTTATTCAATAATTCATAGAAACCGTTAAATTGAATTCACAGTTGAAAGTATTAAATAGGTAGATACTAAATAAGCGTGACGAGATTAATGTAAAGCAATTAAAAACCACTAGATATGAAGTACGAAGTTAAAAACAAAGATGAAAACTGGAAAGTGCGTGTCGGCCTTCATTTAATACGCTATAGTATTATTCTATTGTTAATTTTGTCTTATTACTGTGTGAAAAATGCCAACTATCCAACCATTACCTACTGTTTATTAGATCTAATAACATTATATCTCACTGACATACAGCATGATTTTTCAACGCTTAGCCATATTGTGCTAGGCGAGTAGGTAGGCCATACTGGACAATTTTTACCATGGTACCATACCGACTGAGTGAATAATAATATAAAGTGATAGACAGATGAAGTGATACAAATACGAAAATATGTTGTAATTAAAAAAGTAATTTATATTAAAAGGGGCTGCAACCCCAATGTATGAGCTTAATATTAATACAATCTTGAATGTAAAAGATTAATACTGAGTTAAGTGAAATTGCTACTAACCCAATTCAGAATAATAATAATAATAATACTACTACATAAAAAAAAAAAAAAAAAAAAAAAAAATGACGCCGTCAAAGTCAGTCGTGATTTTTCTGATTTCCGTATATTTTTGATAAAATTATGTTTTACGGGCATTTATACATCTGTTTTTATACGATTATTTGCGGAAAAGTTGCCCGCCACTTAAATGAATGTTGCGCAGGGCGTATGTAATCGCAAATATGGTTACAACACGTAAACAGAATCCCGGACATTAAACGTCAAAAAAGGAAAAGGAAAGGAAATGATTACGAGAAGTAAATCACGACAGCAGCAAGCGTCCCCACCAAACGCACGCCCACCATCCTCGCCCGCCTCGTCAGTCTCCTCACCATCGTTGTCGGGCAATGAGTTCGCTACTGTGCCCGACACCAGCGAGTCGAGCGACGAGTGCGGGCCGCCGCCGCCGCCGCCACGACCACCTGCGCGACGAGGACGGCCACCGCTGCCGGCACGCTTGGGGCCTGCGGGACAACCTGTCCCGCCCAGGGCCCCCGCTGCCGGTGGTATAGTGCGTCGCATGAGATGGACTTCATCCATGAATGAAAACGTCATGCGCGCCTATTATGGGGCTACAGAGGGGGGAACTAATCTGTGCGCGTATCGTGACCGGATACTTCCTCTGTTTCAGGCCCTTGAACCAACCATTGACACGACTGCGCAGCGGTTGTCGGATCAGGTGCGCGTCATTCAGCGGCTAAAGCGGTTGGATGACGCGACACTTGATCGGCTTCGCCTGGAGACTCTCTCTGTTCGCGCGACCACCACCTCGGCGCGGGATCCGCTTGCCACGTCGCCGGATCCGATGCCTGCACCCGACTTGGCATCGGGGGCACCGCGGGTTGATCCCAGTGCCGATGAGGAGGGGATCGCGAATCAGAGTGTGAGTAGTTCAGCCAATGAGCAACTGAGGAGGACTTTGGAAGAGGCAATTACGCAGTATCGCTCCACAAACATCCCTAGGCCACGATTACCACGCTTGCCTATGAATAGACGCAATCTAGCGTTAATGGCAGTCCTAAATGATTTGCTAGATCCATTCCTGCGGACTAGTAAAGACTTAGATGATACGCACTCGATAATGTACTGCGGAGCCATCGCGGCGTGCCGTGTTGCTCGAGTCAAGTTTCCGGACGCTGAACGTGCACCTAGGACCGCCGGGGGTGTCCCCGCATGGCAGGTGCGGATCGAGCGTCGTATCAACTCATTTAGGACTCTCATTGCAAAGCTGATCTGCTTCAGGGGGGGCAATAACCGCCCCCGAGTAATGCGCTTTGTGCACCAGGCGTTCGCGGGGACGGATATCGAGCCCCGCGACTACATGGCCAACGTCGTAGAGCGCATCGACTTTCTGAAGCAGAAAGTTTATGCATGGGCAAGCCGTATTCGCCGTTACAGAGAGCGTGTGGACCGATTCAAGCAGAATCGTCTTTTTCAAAGTGACCAAAGGAAGGTATACCGAAGGTGGGAGGAAACCGACCCCCGTGTGTCCGACGTGCGACTGCCGGATGCTACTGCCATGACTAATTTCTGGCGTAGCATCTGGTCAGCGCCCGTTGAACACACGGAGGGCGAGTGGATGAGTGTTGTTGAACGTGAGTGCGAGTCCATCGAACCAATGGGGGCTATCACCATAAGCCCCGACGACGTAAGTTGCGGGATCCGTACGGCCCAGAACTGGAAAAGTCCTGGCCCGGATGGGTTGCACAACTTCTGGCTAAAATGGTTTCGGTGCTCGCACTCGCGGCTGGCAACGCAATTTCAACAAGCCCTTGAACTTGGCTCCCTCCCGCCTTCCTTAACAACTGGTGTAACCTTCCTGCTCTATAAGTCCGGTAGTACCACGGAAGCGAAGAACTACCGACCCATCACGTGCTTGCCTACGCTCTACAAGCTTCTTACATCCATTTTGAGAGCAAAAATAAACGCGCACATGGTCGCAAACAACATTTTGGTCTCCGCTCAAAATGGATGTAGGGTTGGGTCCCGTGGTACTAAAGAGCTCCTCCTCATAGACATGACCATTTGCCAACGAGTCCGGCGGAACAGGGGGGCCCTCTCGGCCGCTTGGATTGACTACAAGAAGGCCTATGATTCGGTGCCTCATTCATGGCTGGAGAGGATCTTAGAGCTGTATAAAATTGATGCAGCTTTAAGATCCTTCCTTGGCGCGTGTATGAGGCAGTGGACCACAGTCCTTCGTCAACCAGGAGGCGGGGATGACCCCCCTGGCCCGCAGGACTTTATAAGGATCGAGCGAGGAATATTTCAGGGCGACAGTCTGAGTCCCCTGTGGTTCTGCCTAGCTCTAAATCCGCTCAGCAATCTGCTGAAGGATTCAGGGCTAGGTTGCCGGCTTCGGAGAGAGGGTGAAGTCATATCTCACCTTCTGTACATGGACGATCTCAAGTTATTTGCACCAAATAATCGAGACTTGTTGGAACTACTGAAGACCACTAAAGTGTTCAGTAGTTCCATCAAGATGGAGTTTGGTGTTGATAAATGTGCGGTTATGCATGTACAGCGGGGGAAAGTAGTAAATTCAACAAATATACAGCTTTCTGAGACAATGACGTTCAGATCTATCTCTGAATCAGAAACCTACAAATACCTTGGTATGTCACAGTCTTTGGGCATTGAGGATGTGGGTATTAAACAGGCGTTGAGGGAGCGCTTCTTTGGTCGGCTGACAAAAGTACTTAATAGTCTTCTGTCAGGTGGCAACAAGGTGCGCGCCTTCAATGCCTGGGTAATGCCCCTACTCACATACTCCTTTGGCATACTAAGGTGGACACAGACCGAGCTGGATGCCCTGGATCGGAGAGTCCGTCTATTGCTCACCACACACCGTATGCTTCACCCACGCTCGTCTGTTATGAGATTGTACATCCCACGGAAGTGTGGAGGTCGCGGCTTTTTAAACGCCAAAAATCTCCACAACCGTGAGGTGTACAATCTCAGGAATTATTTCCTTAACAACGAGTGTGGGATGCATCGTGATGTGGTGGCAGTAGATAAGGGTCTCACGCCGCTCTCCTTGGCAAACAAGAACTGGCGCAAACCTGTGGTGCTAAGCACCGAGGATCGCAAGGCGGTATGGAAGAGCAAGGAGCTACACGGGCGGTTCTACAGGGCCCTCACGGGACCCGACGTAGACCTGCTCGCGTCGGTGAACTGGTTACGATTCGGGGACCTCTTCGGAGAAACCGAAGGTTTTGCCTGTGCAATTGCGGACGAAGTTATCATGACGAATAACTACCGGAAATATATCCTGAAGGACGGTACGGTCGACATTTGTCGGGCATGCCGCCGTCCCGGAGAGTCACTCAGGCATATCATCTCCGGTTGTTCTCATCTTGCTAACGGCGAGTACTTGCACAGACATAACCTCGTAGCCAGGATTATACACCAGCAGCTTGCTCTCCTATACGGTCTTGTGGACCACGAAGTGCCGTACTACAAGTACACACCTGCACCAGTTCTCGAAAATGGTCGTGCCATGCTCTATTGGGATCGATCTATTATCACGGACAGGACTATTGTAGCCAATAAGCCTGATATCGTGGTAATAGATCGACCGCAACGCCGGGCCATGCTCGTCGACATCACCGTCCCATGTGACGAGAACCTCGTGAAGGCCGAGAAGGACAAGTCCAGCAAGTACCTAGACTTGGCTCACGAGGTAACCGCCATGTGGGAGGTCGATTCGGCGATCATTGTGCCGATAGTTGTCTCTGCGAACGGTCTCATAGCGAAGAGTCTCGACCAACATCTTGAGAGACTTTCGCTACGGGGTTGTGGTTGGATTAAGGGTCAGATTCAGAAGGCGGTAATCTTGGACACGGCGCGCATAGTCCGAAGGTTCCTCACTCTGCGGCCCTAACCACCGGCAGCCTGGGCCCTGCTCCGTTGCCGGCGGCACCCTAGTTTAGGTTTTTTATAATGCTTTTATTGTTTTTATATGTTTTAGATGTATTTTTATATTTTACTTTTATAAAAATATTGTAAAAACCCTAAACTAAGAAGAAAAATAAATAAAGAGTATAATACTAAGAAGAAAAATAAATAAAGAGTATAATAATAAATACTCTTTATTGCACACCTCATACAGTTACAAGCACAAATTTTACAATTAGATAAATTTAGGTAGAGGTAACAACAGGCGGTCTTATCGCTAATGAGCGATTTCTTCCAGACAACCTTTGGGTAGTGGAGACTAGAGAAAAACAATAAGCAGTAGGTGGTGCATAGAAACAAAAGAGACGAAATAGATAACACAGCACATTCATATGAATATACATACTTAAATAAATACAAAATAAACATACATATACGTAAAGATATACATATATAATACACACAGTAAGAAACAACAGTGTCAACTTAAAAACCTAAGGAAGAGATAAATAGTATTCCTTAAGTTGCGATTTAAAGCTACCAATAGATTGCGCGCGTTTTATGTTGAGAGGGAGAGAATTCCACAAACGAACGGCCTGGAACGTAAATGAGCAATTATAAAATTTGGAAGATGAAGATGGCACTTTTAGGAGCAATTTTTGAGAGGATCTAATAGAATTAAGATAAGAGAAACGCTCTTTGAGGTAGCGGGGAGTTGCAGGGTTAAAAAGTATAGAAAAGAGTAAAGAAAGTATGTGAGAGTTACGGCGGTTAATAAACAGTTTAATTTTTTTTTATAGTAGAAACATAAATGGGTTTACATTGGCACCATTCGGAAAAGAAATACCCTAAACTAATCTATATTTTTGATGTCCATGTAAAAGTCAACAATTAAAATTATGACAATGAAAACGGATCAACTTGTATGGAAATTAATATTGTCTTCGGTTGGCGCGATAGTTATTCATGAAATAAAACAATTAAAAACGGATTTTATCGCGTGTATTGAGCTTAAATTACATCCCGACGTTTCGAACACTTTACAGCGTTCGTGGTCAACGGGTCGACCCGTTATAACACGCGATAAAATCCGTTTTTAATTGTTTTATTGTATGGAAATTGCTATCCGAGTCCTTTAATAAATTATAAAAACATGCATGATATTAAAATATTTGCTTCTGTCAATACTTCTATCATGAACGGTGCCTAGTTTACAATTGTACATTAGATCAGATCATAATGTATTTCATTGTCCAATTTAATCACTGAAAAAACAGACAACTCAATGAATATGTACTCGTAGATGTGTTCAGTGAATCTATATTAGAATTTTATTGTTTCCTGTGTTGCGCTCACACGCACGCTATCTAGCGGAATTTTTGTGATTCATAATAAATATTATGTATTTGTGTTTATGGTTAAAACATAGGATTTTGCAGTTCAAAATGTTCTTAATTACGTAATAAATATTGAAACTATTAAAAGATCGTAATGGTGTGAAATAAAATCTAGTACGGTACCACATAGTTTACCACCTTGCATGAAAGTTTGTAATACCTTATTACCAGAGGTCGGAAAGCGTGAGCTATTTTACCTAATGAACAGACTAAATGTTACTGTTAAGCTGTAACCGTCATAATAAAGCTGTAATAATAATTAGATCTATACGATACTTGTATGGTTTAATTATAATAGTTTTGTGATTAGTAGTGATCGGCCGGCGGTAGAATTTTATGTCATTTTGACGTCCAACGTAATGACTAATATGGATAAGCCTATGTTGTTCAAAATAAAACCAAACAAACTTATTTCACATTTTGTACATAATATTAAACCTTTCGTTTTGTCGTATTAAGAATCCGGTTGTTCTTGTAACCATTTACGAATGGTAAATTCGTTAGGCATATTTTACGTTACACCAAACAATATAGCTATATATACCTAATGAAATAAATAATTCAGTTATTCCGTTGGACGTGTTCAATTGATGGATAAAATAATGAAGGGGACGTCAATGAGACAGGTGCAAGACAAGAGTTGACGTAGACACTTTCGTTCGATAGATAATTTATAAGTGGCCTGTACTTCATAATCATAAATAAAATGTTAAAACCTCGATAATAAAACTCGATAAAAAAATTTATTAGGTACAAAATAAAATAAAATCATATCCATGTAATACTTTCCTCGGAAAAATGCTACCGGTGTCCGATCATTAGTGATTAGGTAAACGAGCTTACCCTCTTCGACCTGTGCTTATTAAACACAGCCACACATAAATACTTCAACTCTATTTAAAAAACCGTATTTAAATACGGGTTTATAGTCATTTACTTATGTATGCATTTTCAAAAAATGTAAAAAAAGAAAACCGGATCGGCTGGTCTACCAATGAGGCCCAAACTTTTTTCCTAAGTGCTAAGTCAAATTATTTCTTAACATTTTGAAAAATAGAATGGATTATAGTTTAGGATATTCTACTTACATATTTCTCTCTGCCCATTAAAACACTTAGCAAACGGTTCCAATATACAATTATTTGTCATCCCTTTTCTAGACTTGAAATACAAAGTGCCTTTGTTATGTAAGACTTGTCCCATTCAGTCTAGTTTTCAATATATCTCGAAACTTCGCCACCGCGGCGCGTAAACTCATTATGGGATGTCTCGCGGCCGCAAACTTGGTTAACCCTTTGCTAAGGAGTTTTGCGGACCTTAGGGCCCCTTTACATAGGAAAGCCCTTTTACTCATACTGAAAAACAAAATATTTAAGTACGTTAAGGCGCAGTCATTATAGGCTTTATTTAAACTGGTGTCAAAACAATCAGTTACTACTATTTTCGATATTAAACGAATGTTTGATTTGTACAGTCGCCATCAAATATATCAGAGCGGCCAAGGTGATAAAAAATATCGGAACCTGCACTTTATCGCCTTGACAATAGAGGCGTTGTTCAGACATTTGTGACCACCTTGGCCGCTCCGATATATCCGTTGGATACTGTAATGATGTCAAGTTAATCTCGATTCTGTTCAGTTTTTTTGCATTGAGGTTTAGACCCAACTTTTTACTTTTACTAGTATATTATGAGATTTATGAGTAATAGATTAATGGACGCATTATTAAGAAATATGTGTCAAATAATTTGTGTCAATAATAATAACTCCTAACGCTAACAAAATGATCGCTATAAAAATTCTTCGTAAAGAGTTTTCATATATGCATTACAATTGTATGGATCGAATTCATTATTTTACTGTACCTATAGACTTTAGTATAGTGTTTATTGCACTTTCCCTTTCATATAAATAAAATTGGATGGGAATGGGATACCACCCCATTGCAAATTTTATTTCACTTTCTATCTGTAAAGTGAAGCAAAAGTAAAATCTGTGTTTGCTTAAACATTAGTATGACGTTCCAGTTAAATAATCTGCGTAAGAACTTGTTAGAACGTATTGTAAATTTGTTCTTCCTTTATACTATAATGGAGCTTTATCTAAAGCAAAACAAAAGCATTTAGCACATCGTTGTTCATTTATTAAAATTGTTCTGACATTACAAAGTGACACATAATTTACACAAATAAAACAAAAGACGCCGACGTTGAGTCGAAATTGCGAATTCCCAGACATTCTTCCATTCCTCATTCCATTTTATTTCTGACATCATTGCCTGTTTAACCCTAAATTGCCACTTCAATTAAAGGATAAGACAATCATTCCTCAAAAACAACAGAGCATCAAGTAGTCTATCTAATTCGTTGAAATTCCACTCCTATTTCGGGACGATTGTGTCTAATTTTGAATGCCGTAATAGGTCAGATGCTGCTGTGTTTTGAGATGTAATACGGTTAGTGACCTGAATTCCTAGACGATGAATATGTTGATACATGGGTATTCCTGGACACTGGTCATGCGAAGCAGTATGTTGCTCAACGGAAAGAAAGACTAACATAGCGAGCTATAGGGCATTTCGATTCCAGCCCAGAGTACTGGAGGCCTAAGTTTATAAAGCGTAGGTATCTAACCTTGTATTTGTTAAAAGGTGTGTTTTGTGTGCTACCTACTTAATAGTGTTGATGTTACGACATATACGAAAGCCGAAAATTTAAAATATCAGACAGTACTTCGCAGCAGGCGTCAATGTAGACTATCTAGCCATTCTAGCCCTAGGGGCAAAATTCCTAAGCCATATAACATTTTTCTGGCCACTTCGTTCAGGTGCAGCGAATATATCCGTGGGATTTATGTTCACGCAGATATTCGAGTATATTGCTCGTATGTCGATTTACATTTTTCGCTCGCTAGCTCGATCAAACTCGATGTTCCTGTGCTGAAACTCTATTATTTCTGTTACTAACTCTCGTTCCTTTAGAAGTCGGTAATTCTTTCGCCCGAGACGTTTGACACCTCCTTATTATTATTATATAGGTACTTTTTGATTGTACAAACACAGAAAAAAAACAAAACAATAAAGAAAAAGTAGTACAAAAAACATGAGAAAACTAATTATATCAACTAGTGAGATAATTACTAATCTCTAATCACACACGTGTGTTATTTTATTAAGCAAAATACTTAAGAAATTGATCAATATTTCTCTATAATTACTAACTTCGTAGATAATTAAAAAATATATAATTATCTCTAACTACCCCTAAGCCAATTAATTAAGAATCCTATAATTTATCTCGCCCTAAGTATCCAAACGCGACAAGTTAGATTATATCGCGCGAGTTAAAAACTCGAGAAAGAGTCTTTATGGGCGCATAAGAACTTTTTCCGCTGCCCTACTATTTGTCTATTATAGTCGGATTATATTCGACTCTTAAATTGAAAGCGTCTGTTATCTTTATACAAGTAAAACAGACGCTTCGCAACATTTAAATCGTAATTATACTCGTACTCGACTCGTACACGTAATTTCAGAACTTTGGGTAAAACAAACATTTTAATATGTTTGAATGTTACGGTGTGTGTGAATGTATTTTTTTTTTCAATCATATTTATCATAAGGGTCGCACTAAGGGAGCTCAATAAATAAAAGAAAGAAAGAATGTGACATAAACTATCCACACAAAAAATATTTAATAATTATTTCTTTCTTTTTTCAGGTAACGTCTCCTACTTCAAAGTTATTGTCCAACTTATCGATACAATTGTATTTCTACACAATGATTCGTCATGCAAGGTAATGCCCGTTTGAGTTCAATATCATCGATGATTTCTAGAATTAACGCTGAACCACATCAGGGTAACAAACATGGCTGCCGTTCGCTGCTTACAATGTGCTTGTAATCTTTACACACAGGACAGCTTACATATAATCATAAACATTACAAGTGCTTCTAATGTTTAGGATTATATGTAAGCTGTCCCATTGCTTGTATTTATTATACTGAAAATACCAAGTCCATAGACAACATGTTGGTCAAAAAACGCTATGTGACTTAGGGCCTGTTGCACAATCTCCAGATAAACTTATCTGCCAGTTAAAATTATTGCTATCCTTTTCTCCAGTCATATAAAAGAAAAGGACAGCAAACATTTATCTGACAGATATGCTTTAACTGGAGATTGTGAAATAGGCCATTAGAATTCAAATTGCTGAAAACCGTGCTAACTTTATCATCCTAGTGCCAGTCTATTTTGGCAACTAACATGGTTATTGACGTTAAATTAGTAGGAGATTGACTGCCTTGACAATGATGTTTGCCGATTCACTCACTCTTCCGACAAAAGACCAAACTATGATTATGTAACTCGTGGAAACCAAAAAGACCATGTTTTCTGCAAAAATGGGTTTCCTTGCTGAGCAATTCTTTTGAAAATAGCTGTAACTCTTGTCTTCGTTAAAAACAACTTTTAAGCTTCTTTGAAGAGGATAACCCTGGAAAAAGAGTTGGTAATTCCAACCATCTTTGTATTAAATTCATACTTCTTCTCTATCCTCACAAAGCCCGTTCAGAAACTGCCAAACTATCCCGCGTAATACTACCCGTGGTAGCGCACCAACAAGTTACATAAGTATGTAACTATTGTATAACCTGTAACTAGTTGAAGTTTTTCGCATTCAAGTGACTTTAGCTCGTAAAGTACCGGTCTGTTTGGAGCTTTTGGCGGGCGGAAATAAATTTAACAATGAAATGTTGAGTAGATTGCATTGTGTACGACTAAAGAGTGTATTGACAATTATAAGGACAAGTGAAATGTGTAATAACTTTTTAAAAGTTTATTATTTTGCGTAAGTATGTTTTGGGCATTTGGTTGGAAGGCCTTTTTAAACGTTTTAGTGTTGACTAAGACACCTGTAACCTTTGCTTTCGGGCGACTTTTCGTCGTTTGCTTCGGACGTTTCTCATCAGGTTCGGACAACGTTTACTGTGACCAGTTTCGACGCCTGAGCCAAGTTTTTTTTTATTTTTTTTACGGAATCCGCTTCCGTGAAGCTTTGCCGAAGTTTTCTCTTCATGATTGCCCATCACGTCCTCGATGGGACGTACCTAAGGGTAATTTGGCGGATTCATATTCTTAGCAGCATGACGCACGTCGTGGGTTTCCATCCACTCTCTGATGCAGGGGGCACAGTGGCAACTAGCCAAATCGGGCCAAAATAAAGTAGAGCCCCTGTGTCGTCTAATCAGTGGCAAAATTCATTTTGTCCACACTTCTTTATGTAAAGATTGGCAGTCATCGTGGAAGTAGTGACGAACGCCGTAGATTTCATACTGCATTCGCATATTACACATTGTCTTAGATCCAAATTTTTCGGAAAAAATTGACGTTTTGTTCTTATTCAGGTGTTCTCCTTTGCGAATAGCAGAGTACTACAGGCCCGGTAGAACAAAAAATCCAGTTTGAAGGGGTTTTCGTCGCTTAGAATTATGCACTGTTCATTTTTAAGTAAAACTGTGTCATATAAATTTCGAAGACGGTGTTTAACTTTTGCAGCCTATTTTGGAGTTGGTTTGGCTTCCGTTGCTTCCGAGGGCTACCCAGTCGATGCGATTCTTGGCCCTTTGAACCGTTCCTACAGAAGTTCTCTACTTTTTTGATCTTATTGAAGCACTGAGTGAGTTTTTGATTTTTCGATGTATCTTTGAGTCGATATTGCGATTATTCGAGCCAGTTTTTCGACGATTTTTCGACTTGTCATTAAAAGAGAAGTCTTACCCAAACTTTTTAATGCAATTTAAATCGCAGAAACACACACCCTCACGATTTTAGCGATCTTTCTCATGGACATACCGTTTTCTCGTATGTATTTGTCCAAGAGTATTTTTCGTTGCCACTGTGTATGGCCTCTCAGTTTATGAAATCAAAAGTGATCCGAAAAAATAATTCTAGTAATTGATTTATCATCATATCATCTACAACATAATAAATAATTTATGTTTTTAAAGCAAATAAAACAAGAATGACGGCTTGTTGCAGTTGTCCTTATATTTGTCATTTATTCGGTAATCTTTAAAATAGGTAGGTAATTGGTGTTAAATTATTTTTTCATCTCTCCTGTTCGGAAAGTTTAATTTTCCTGGGTAGATAGAAGGGTGGAAAATTGCTTTTCCATCCCTAGGGTGGAAAGTAATTAGCTGTGTTAATTGTGGATTGAGCCGGTGCCCACCCGGCCTCCTCTCCGACCACCGGCAAAAAATTGAATTAGTCTTTTTCAAATTGTTCAAATTTTACTTAACATTTTTATAGATTGAATCTTGAAGCAAATCAAATTATTTTGTTCAATATTTTTTGATTTGCAATTTTTTTTTTTTTTTTTTAAGTAGTTACACTACTACTAGTTTTTATTTTTATAGATTATTTTTTATATACCTGTTTTATAAAATGTGCGTGTAGTATTATATTGTACTTTCCTCACAGTCGAAATGAAAAGCAGAGTGTTTAACTCGGGTGAAATTACCCATTTCACCCTCGAACTATTGGCGCTCGGACGAAGTGAGAAGAGAAGAAGAGAAATATTTAGGTATCTCAGGTGAAATGGGTCAATTTCAACCCTTGGTTAACAATCTACTATAGTAGAATTTGGGTTCCTTTGACTGCTTGAGCACGTTGTATATACCTATAAAAGAGACTTTATAGACAGCCATAGTCTAAGACCTTTTTGACGCTCCAAGTCTGAAGCGCCATCTGAACGAGACCAACCCAAAGTTTCCGTAGTGATACCGTAATAATAGTAACGCTATCAATTACTTAGATGGCGCTGAGGGGCAGAGAGTGTGTACTTTTTGAGGCTCCAAGTTCGAAGCGACATCTGAACGAGACCAACCAAAACTTCTTAGACTGTAGCTGTCTATATGTATAGTCTCTGTTATAGGATGTACTTATAGGAAGAACAAAAACAAATTCTAAAGGCTAGCGATGAAAGTAATTTTCCATTGATTTGGTATGAATTTTATATTGAACAGTTCTAGTTTATTTCTTTGCTTATTTATAAATGGTTGCACAGGTTCATGTGAAATATATATAAAAAGTTTACTTAGCGTCGATGCTATACATTTAACGTTTTAGTGACACTGGTAGTCAGAATAACAATTTGTTAAATAGGTCATGTTTACAGAAAATAATTGTCATGAAATCTCTAACAAAACATTATTATAAAGTAATAATATTGCTCTTGTAATGTGACCTTTATCTAACTTTAGCTTGAACAAAAGGCTTCTATATGAATCCTATCTTACCCTCTTGCCTTACATACCTACATATGTATAATATATGTATACATACACTTGCTAACCCTACGTGGGCTTTGAAACAAAGACGCCAACTAAACAGCAGAGTTATTTAATTAAGTCGGCTCTAAATTTAAGATAGCATTACATGTGTTTAAGGGCCTATATACACATAGCAGAGGCGGGCGGGCAGTTTATTATTAAAGTTCTGTAGGAAATATGGCAACTGCTGAGAGAGACAAACAAGACATGAAAACGATTTATCGACATATATAAATAAACCCCCACCTAGGTATTCATGACACCAGTATAAAATAAAAACTCGAATGCGGAACAAAACTTTAATCTCAGATATCGACGGAGCAAATTACAGAACAAGAATAGAATCTATATCTATACTTCTATACTAATATTATAAATGGGAAAGTGTGTGTGTTTGTTTGTTTGTCCGTCTTTCACGGCAAAACGGGGCGACGAATTGACGTGATTTTTTAAGTGGAGATAGTTGAAGGGATGGAGAGTGACATAGGCTACTTTTTGTCTCTTTCTAACCCCCCACTTCCCTAAAATGGGGGGTGGAAGTTTGTATGCAGCATTACGGGGGGCAAAGGGGAACCGTGTTACCCCGAATTTAACGCGAGCGAAGCCGCGGGCAAAAGCTAGTAAAATTATAAAACCACCATCCACCGAGTTATTTATAACACTTATAACTAATCTAAGAACCATTGCTAGTGTATCACATATCCTTTGCGGAATACCGTATGCACATTAAGGATCTCCCACACCTATCGACGCGGAATCGGCAAAAGCCGATAGAAAAAAGCTTTAGTTATAACTACGCAATAAGAGCTAAAAAGATGTCTCTCGTTTTTTTAGCTTGAACCATAATTTTTTAGCTCTTATTGCATGGACACAAAGGTTTTTTTCTCTTGGCTTTTGCCGATTCCGCGTCATATCGATTTGAAATCAATATTTTCGCGTTGCCAGAATGAGTTAAAAGAAATATTGACGTAAAAAAATATGTGTTTCTAACTACTAATTATTGTGCATCTTTAAGATCTCATGTATTACTGTTTTGAAAAAATAAGTCCTGCCGAGTTTCTTGCCGGTCATAATACTGGGTCAGAGGTGTAGGGTTAACCGATGGTAGTTTCTTTTCTCTCTGACGTTCATAAGTGCATTGTAATGTGCCTAAATTAAAGAATAAATATCTTTTATCTTTTCTCTCGTGCAAGATAGTCTTTATTATGCAACTTAGTTTTATTTGCTTAAACATATTAACTTATTCCATATGCGCCAAGTGTAACCACAGCTTTATCACACACACTCGTGCTTAGATACGACACGGTCAGACACTTGCGAGTGTATTTAAGCCCTTATAATGCCCTGAAGGAGTTAAAAAGTTCCGTTTCAAACGTAAAATGTTGTTATATCCTACCCAAATGGTCTGAATTTATTTGAATACTTTTGTCTACTTTCATTGGGTTAAAGTCATAAATTTAAACTTATACTTTAAATTGTAGTTTAATTTATCGGAAATTTAAGACTCCAACTAAAAAAATACTGGAGTTGCTTTGTAATATCTTTATTAGACATACTGAAGCGGCCAAGATGCTCAATATTA
Organism: Pammene aurita; assembly: GCA_947086415.1. Lineage (NCBI taxonomy): Eukaryota > Metazoa > Arthropoda > Insecta > Lepidoptera > Tortricidae > Pammene > Pammene aurita. The sequence goes on from OX352298.1 coordinate 3,667,606, forward strand.
ATAATTAAAGAAATTATGAGCACCCTCAATCCCTCCTTTTAAAACTAGTTAATAATGAATGTACGTATTTCTACAATGAATAAATCCATTTTGGGAATGAATAGCTTAAATGGTTCAAGCTTTATTACAAAACATTAGTCTTAAGCCAGAAATACACTTGTAAGTTTTGCTTACATATGTAAGGACGCCGCTATACTACAAAAAGAGAGATGGATATCATTAGCTCGTTAGAACGACACATAGCTTCGGTAAGCAAAACTAACAAGTGTAAAATCGGCCTTACTATTTCGATACATATCATATTTATTTTTTTATTTATTGTTCAGAACACAAACAGTCATACACAAAAATATAGATATGATTTACAAAATTATGTAAAAACAGACCTGGAGGTTCATAAATGTGACACAATTAAAAATTTTACAAAAGCGAATGCGAGAAGGAAAACAAATAAAAATACTACCTACATATTTTTTTTCCTTAACAATTTGGATCTCGTATGTTCTTTTAAAGTGTCAAAAGAGTACATACTTAAATGGATCAATGTCACTAAAAAACTCATTATAGTTTTTTATTTTTTTGCGAAAGAAAAAGTTATTAACAAAAATGATCCAACTATGCCATGAATTTGACAATTTCGAACCAGAGTTGGTACAATTCTTTACAACTGCAATTTCGCATAAAAAGTGGTTCCTCCTCGCAGTGCCGACGATGCATCATGCTTTATCACTAAATTAAACATCTAGCACTAATGGAACCGGCTAGTTACGTGCATTTGCTAGTGCTAACAAAAATAGGCTATATTTCCGGCATCATTTGATTTATAAAGAAATAAATATTGTGGGACAATCTTACACAGATATACCTAGTCTCACAATATGTTCAAGAAGCAAAATGGCTTCTCGAGCAGGCGTTCTTCGACCATAGAGAGCTGTTCTCTAGTAGTTTTAAGACGTCAGGCAAATAAATGTACTATATATATATTAAAATACATATACATAGGTATATGCTATAAGTTTGTTATATAAATTAGTTTGACATGTAATTGAATATTACCAATAAATATGATTATGATTATGAAGTGTTGAGTACAAGGCGAAAATATACATATGTAATACATACATCAAAATAAATATTTAAATATGTACTATCGGGTTCAGAATTGCATGGCCAATTTATGAATGAATTCATTGATAAATTGACCATGCAATTTTGAACCCGATGGTACATAGAAAACGAAGCGAGGTAAGGAAGTTGCATACCGGTATACGGTCCCTGCTATATTATTTTCTGAGTGAGTACATCACTAACCACGGTAGCAGAAATTCCTAGTTACTAAATAAATCATTTTTTAAATTACTTGTACGTTTGTAAGATGTTTCATAACGTTATTAACGTATCCTAGTTATCTTTTGTAAAGGGTTCATCTGCAAATCTTGGGGTCATATTTTGATGTCTTCCTCCCCCGTAGTCGTGTTTTGTGATTTTTACATCCCTCCTCAACTCCATAACTTCCGAAATAGTATTATTTATTATATTAATTCGATTAATTTGTAATCAGAATGACATATATGACTTTTCAAACGATATTCAATAAGCAGTGTTTTTTGTTGAAGCGGGCGTTAAAAGCTGGGGGCCTTCTTTTCGCGAAACGGGCACACCTACCTAACTCTGCACCGACCAGCAACTGTGTTTAGGGTGCAGCATAGATGTCAAAATATCATACAAATATGACATTTATTTATATAGCAGTTCCACATTCTGTCGCTGTTAAGTCCATGAATAGTTAGCATTAATTTTTGATACGTACCTAATTAATTATTTTTATCCAATTCTCTGATAAACTTTTAATCTTTCATAAGGTGGCTACTTTGTAAAAAAATGTAATCTGTAGTTACGTACTTTTTTTTATTTTATTTAGCCATAATTTTCATTCTTTTTGAAAGTCGCATCACTGGGTTGTCGAACTTTACTGCTTGCTTCTCGCTCTAGACGAGCGATTCGAGTTCTCCATTCAACTATTCTTTGATCCTGGATTTATTGAAAAAACAAACCAGACAGTAAAGACAAAAGCGATAAGCCATAATTACATCAAGCATAAAAAGCAGATTTGCAGCGTCAACAAACTTTTATTATTCCTAAGTGCAAACACGGTTAATGCATGAATAAAAACGCATTTACGATACAAACGACACTTAAACTGTAAATGAGAACTATAAAGGGGTTAAAACGACGGTAAAACACGCCTTAGGGGCTATCGGGCGTTATTGGGACGGGTTTAAAATCGTTTTTATTAGTTTGCGCTTCGGAATAGGGTCATTTGTGAATTTCGGGGTATATTTAATGGGTGAAAATAAAGAGTTCATGGTTGAAAGTTAGATGGTATCTTAGTTCGTTACGTTCAATGTGACCTGTTTGACCTTAACATTTAAGTGTACGGGTTAAATAATAAACTAAGAAAACAGAAAAAGAGTCGTTTTAAATTTACTTGGCTTCGTTCCGCCGAGCAAGAAACGGGTATACGAAATCTATAGAGACCATAACGGAACGCTCCACGGAAACGTCCACCATTGTCACGTACAAACGCGATTTTTCTGAAAATTAGTAGATTTTGGAGTTCCTTTTTTGCGTTCCTTAATAATCTTCCAAATAAAAATGCAAAGTTAACTCTAAGGCGATTATCATATTGTGTTCTGTACATTAGAACTTTTTTCAACGTTGTTAGCATAATGCTCTTAACATGATATCATTCTTTTACCAATAAAGTAGTACCAAAATTATTTCCATCACCTGATCCGCCTACTTTTGCTGCTAACTGAACATCCAATTCTATGATAGAGTCTGGCCGGAATGAGAAGTGTCGCAGAATGTATGAGCTCCCATATAAACCACGACACTTCTCCATCCGAACTCTAACTTTTGTCTTGTTCAGTGAAACCGAAACATTTAGGAGACCTTTACGATTAGACGTGCTAAATACCACGCGCTCACCTTTTGGTAACACCTAATTATCATTGAAATAGGGGAGCTTTATAGGTCATAGTTAGACTACCTGGGTCCCATTGTACCCAGTTAGTACAGTCGCCATCAAATATATTGGAGCGGCCGAGGTAACCAAAAATATCTGAACATGTACTTTATCGCAATGACAATAGAGGCGTTGTTCAGATATTTGTGACCACCTTGGCCGCTCCGATATATATAATGGCGACTGTACCCAGTCAATGTTGAAAATGTCTGTATAGGCAAAATGGTTATAACATGTGAGGTTACTACCCGTCAATTACTTTTGTCTATTCTATTAAGCACACTAAAAAATGAATAAAAATTTGCTTTAAATGGTACCTTACCTAACAGTGAAGTTGTATTATTTCACATGCAACTAATAAAAAAAAAAACAGCCAAGTGCGTGTCGGACCACGCATAATGGAGGGTTCCGTACCTTCAAAGGAATAAGAACCAAACTAATACCAAAAGGTCGTATCTGATGCCTATGGAAGAATTTTTTGGAGATAACTCAAAAATGGCTGAACCGATAATGTTCTAAACAATTTTCGTAGAAAGTATGTGATAGGGCGCATTTTCTCAATTTTTTTTCATGCTCTTTGGACTTACGGTTCAAAAGTTACACAATTTTTCTGACTTTCGAAGCGATTTTGTCAGAAAATAAACACTTAATCACAAAATGTTTAAAGAAACCTCAATGTTATTTTTCAAGACCAATCGATTGAAGTGCCACGTGTTAATAATTTTTTTATTTTATTTTATTTATTTACATGTATGGACCTAAAAATTTTTTCCCTCAATTTAACTACATAACTAAGTAGCGGCTGACGTCCGCGAAAGCTGAAGACGCCAGTTCAAATCTGGCCTCGGACACCGGAGGGTTTGGTCACTTTTTCTGAAGTATATGACATCTATTTTTCAGTTTATATATAGTAGTGTATTTAACTACTTAAAAATTGCAAATCAAAAAAAAAAATATTGAACAAAAATGATTTGATTTGCTTCAAGATTTATAAGGGTTCCGTTTTTGCCATTTTGGCTACGGAACCCTAAAAATAATGATAAAGGAGTTTGAATTTTGACAGTGTCGCGTTTGTATTGCTGTGAAATATCCCAGTGTTTAAAGCGCTATCAAGAAAATAAGCACAACAATACCCCAATCAGATAGCGACTGGAATCATAAATTCCTAAACAATTATTATTACCATTTCTCATCTAGTTCCATGCTTCAGAAACGGAACGCCTTGGCGCATCGCCAGGTAAAGTTGCACTCTGTCCCAGCACAAATACAAACCATAAACACCATTAAAAACCAGTTTGAATTTGGGACTTACCGCATGGGAATAGGGTAGACAATTGAGTAATTTTTTTAATGAAAATTAAGGCTTTTTCGACCAGTGCAGGCTGCTCCATTGAATATTTCACTTGGGCAATGAGACGACGTAAGATAAGCATAATTTGAAAGCATACTTATCAATGCTAGTTGATTTATTCGTCCCCTTTTGTTTTGAGCGTTGTACCATCGTAGTCACCGGCAATAGTATGTATCTTCCTACATGAAGGCCTCAAACATATGTGACACGCTCATAAGAGCAAACAAACAAATAATTGTCGGGCCATAAGAGCGTGTTAATATTTTTGCAGCCTTCGTGTAGGAAGATACTATTGCCGGTGACTGTACCTACAGAACTAAACTACTTATAAACACTTGCAAAGGAGATCGTCAATTTTTGTTAGGTGATCAGGCCCAGATTATTTAGGACCATTTAGGAATGACCCTAACCTTTAAAAAATCGTCATAATTTCTAGATCAGGACGGTGGTAAAAAAATTGCGTAATCTAATGGGAAAATTGAAAAATCATGCATTTAAAACTTGAATCTGACGAGGACAATTTTTGAAAGCGTCATTGCCTATGATTTATATATTAATGTAAAAAAGTACTGGTTTTTTAAAGAAAATGTACAAAGCGGACTTAAAAACAAAACGGGAATCATGATGAAATAATAAAAAGTCATATTTTGATCGTATTTATAGTTCCTGTATTTCGGTAAACAAAGACGGCTGTCAAACCATCGTTGATACTATTAACTGAACATTCCTAACACCTATTGCGAAGGGATAAGGTTTACCACCGTTAAGTGCGATAGCACTAGTATCTGACATTGCAAAATTTAAAAAAAGATGCGTTTCGTTATCGAAGGAGCATGATATTATGCGATTATGAAACCCACTTTCAATATTCAAACTCCGATCAAAAATGCAAAAATGCGCATTTTCAATCTTTGGGCGTTTTAATACAGTCGATTTCTAATTTAAACTTCCGTATTCGTATGCTTAGATATTATTTTAATATTACAATGTTATAACTTACCGAAGAGTATCAAAACGCAGATTATGTAACGGTAGATATTGACAGTGTCAAACGAAAAAACAAACCCGTTTCAGTCCAGGTGAATTTAAACTTTATATCAATGCCATAAGGACGTTAACGACTTGTCTTGCTGTATTTTAATCGCGGAAAGATCAACGTAATGTTTATTTATTTAGTATTTCTAATTCCCGTTTCATTTTTTTGTAATATTTTGTCCACTTTAGTAATAAAATGAGTATTTATTTTACATTTTAGTACAAACTGTATACGGTTTATATCAGGTGGCCCAGAATTGACGATCTCCTTTTATTGTATCGATATAAAGATAATAAGGTTTAACAATTGTTACTTAAAGTACGGTGCAGTGCACTTAATACAGCCGTTGCTTATCAGTGTTTTATTAATTTATTTAAACTTTATTGCACTCAACAAAAAAATGTACAAATGGCGGACTTAATGCCTAAAGGCATTCTCTACCAGTCAACCATTGGGCTAAACAGAGACATGACAAAAAGGTGCAGAGAAAAGTAAGAGAATAGTTAATTAAACTCATTAAAAGCTTAGCTAAAAAAAAGAAGTCAATAATGTACATAAAAATACACAAATAAAATACTAGGATTATATAGATAAATATACTACTATGTATTTATAAATACTATGTTGATGTGTGATGTGTTTTCATATGGAACCACTTAATAAACGTATACTTTTTAACATTGGCACATGACAGTAGGTACGATGTACGAATTTTATGATAAATCTATAATTAGTTCCAAAGAATATGATTACTGTTAATGTAAAAAAACTTTGAATATTTAGCTCTTTAGCTAAAGACTTTTCTCTCCCATATAAGTAACTTTTATTCGTCTATCCTAATATATCACTTAAACACTGCACGGCCTCATACAACATGATTTTATGCATAATACAAGCGTATATTGCCTTACACAGCGGTTATACAGCAAGCATATACAAGTTATACTGTCGGAAAGTGACTGAGGAAACTTGATAATGAGAAAATTAAAAATGCATCCGCTTGTCGGGAATTTACTGTGGAATTTGTAAATATGTTCATACAATTGTGCACCTTATTACTTCGTAATAAAAGTGGAAAGTCGCCATGTAATTCGAGTTTTGAAGTTTAAGTTACATCACAAGTTTATAAAATTTGAATAAGAGTATGGGGTAGGTTCTTGACAATTTAGAAAAGTTTATTTAATATACTCATATATATATTAATAGACTATGACTTCTAGTTTTTGAATTAGGTTTGTAGAAAAATCTCCAACTAGTAAAATGTTTAAAAGAAACAGAATTAAACATATATTGGAATTTTCCCTTTTTTATTGTGTGACGTATCACATTCTTAACTAGAAACTAGTAATTTTTGAAGAGGTTTTAACAACGACCTAAAATTGCAACTGAACTTGTTGCGTAACAATGACAGGATAAAATCGTCTGTTTCTATCAAGTGATAAAAAAAATTACGTTAGCTTTATCATATTATCACGTGACAACTGCGATCCTCGTACACTCGCTAATATCAAGTATTAGGTTTATAACTCAACATCCACACACTTCCAATAGGTACCTATTAATAATCGTAGCTACGGGTGTATTTCACAAGCGTTTCAACCGCCGGTTCATTGTGGTTACGTAATTAGTAAAATACATTTTTATATGATAGCATTGCACAGCATTTTCGAATAATTTTGTGTTATTTATAAATGTCATAAATTCGCAACACCATTGAACCAGAGCGGTTGAAATGCAACGCTTGTAAATTACACGATTACACGATTTTCACCCGGTATATATTTTTTTAGAATGGCAAAACAAATTGAATTTCAATATTTACGTCAACAACCATCGTTACTTTTAATGTATTCCCGTAACTTTTCAAAGACAAACTTTTCAACGGCCGTTCAGAATGGAAGCCCAATTCAAATAAATAAATTGACAGTTCAAATGACGTTTCCGCTCCGTTTTTAGTTCTTTAAGTGAATATGAAATTTTAACTTTTCGTGGGATAAAATTAGATTTTTTGATGGACAAGATGCATTAAAGTATTTTTTATTCTTTGGTAATGCGAGGGTAAAGTATACAGAGTTCATCCTTCCCTGTCTTATCATGTAAACAAACACTTCTCAAATAAATTATCACACTTTTCTTAGGTATTATCACTTAATATATGGTTATGGATCCATTTCGTGGAAAACTGTGTATCTTATGTTCTACATTTCTTTTGTTTTTATTTTTTAATACTTAAACTATGGTTTATCACGAATAAAACGATTGATCCTGATTCTGATTCTTATATGTATGTATATACTAAGATAAATTCACAAAGTACTGAATTCAAACAAGTAACTACTGAAAAACAATATTTCTAATAAAAATATCTTCAATAATCGGAGTAAAGAACGCATAACCTCAAAAATAAATGGCATTACGATGTCTAGATTGACATTCGTTTGTTTACATTATAAGACAAGTAAGGATAATCTCTCTATAAGTTAAGTTTATTTTGGTATTAAGCTACGTAAATTATATTTGATCAATATGAAATTTATTAATTCTTTTAGTCAACTTTTTTGAACACCTCATCCGCTAAACTACTTCTGCTTCTGACTGTACAGTCAGCAGCAAAAATAGCTAAGCGGGTGAGGTGTTCAAAATGAGCTTGACACGACTTTATTGTTAAGAGAATAAGAGCGTGTGCAGGTCATTCTGAACACCTCGCCCGCTTAGCTACTTCTGCTTCTGACTGTACCTTGCCTGCCATACATATTTTGTCACTTACCAAGTTTATGAATGTCTTAGCCATCCCGCCTCGAAACATACTTAGTTAACTTCAATTACCTACACACAAACATACAAACTGCAATGACTAGGTTCATTCCCACAATTAAAACCCATCAAAACTTCCGAATTAAGCGCGAAATGTGTTAATTGCCTATAAAGGCGGAGTAACTCTTGATACAAAACCTCATACATTATCTTAATCCAGTCTCAGCAAACCATTTTAAACTTTATAGGCTACATACAAAGGTTAATTTTCCTTGACAATGTTTGTTTAGGAATTTGCACTTTGCTCAAGCAAATTAGGACTTTTGAAAGTTGTGAATAGAGTTTAAATTTGATTAAAGAGTTAGTTGGAACATGGCCAGTTGTACGAGTATGAAATGAAAAGTGCTCCGGTCAAGAGAATAAACATGGTAACGGAACTCGAAGTAATTAGATGTGGGATGCCAAGTTTTATGACGGAAGTAGGAATTAAGATGAAAAGAGGAAGTTATAAAATAATAAGTGATGCATGTCTATTTTGGACAGCGCGCGTTAAGGCCACGGACTCGACGCACGCGGCAAACGGCCCGGCAAGAAGCCACAGCTGTCACGTGCGTGAAGTCTGTATCCTTACTGGATAACGAATAGTATAACTGTTGAGAACTGGACATACGCACGGGAGGAGACGTGCGGGGAGCAGGTAGAACGCGACGTCACCACCGCGGACCGCGAGCGACCCGCGGACGACACTCGTCTTTACCTACTCCGTCGGCAACGGACGACACCCGGAATTAGTTTTCTTTATAATTGTTTGGCCGGGATTCCCACTGTAACTAAGGCGGAATAAACCAGCCTATCTTATTTCAACGTTTCAGTAGGACCCTAACAATAACGATCATGCGATTATGTTATCGGGAACATAATACGTAGCAGCAGCCGGAAATTATGTACCACATATGTAAGACTAAGAACTACCTATCTAGTAAAACATGGCTGTAAACATCTCATCAATATAAATGTCACACTATTTGTAACAACTGCTTGAGATGTTCGGAAGATAGCGAAATCGTAAAAGCGATAAAAACGTCATATCTATCGCTTCGTGTTCTGGCCGTAGACGACGCAATTTGACAGTAACTTTTCATGTAAATGCATTGTACATACGATTAACGTATTGAATGGCGGTACCCCGAGAGTGACGATCTTTGCCAGTATTCGCTTTCCTCTATGAAGCGGGAAAACTATTGGATCAGCTACAACAACAATGCCGAAAACGGCGCGGACTAGCGGACCGAACGCGCAACCGCGCGTGACAGGGACAGCGCGAAGGTAGATATGCGCGTTAGAGCAGTCGCATTCACGATTATTTCGCGTTTCAAACGACGGACAACTCGGCGAAAATGTGCAGCGGTGGCGCGCTGACGATTCCGCCGCAAAAGTTAAGTCTACAAGGTTAACGACACTGTTTTTATAATATGAACATTTTCAGGAAGCATTACAGTTGAAATTACTCGAAGATAGTATTATTCACCTGTAATTAAGAAAGCGAGTATACGAAATTACCCCATAAATTATTTAATGATTCGTTTTACTTCATCTACATAACGAAAGCCGTTCCGCGTTAAAAACGCTGTGATTTTTCATTCTAAAGTTTCTAAACGGTCGTAAGTTTACGTGAATGGGCAATGTGACGCGTTTTATGATACTTTCGCGATTTATGCTTAAAACTATGCGATCTCACGCGATCCTACGATTAAATAAACATGTTATACTTAACTATAATTGGGAATGTAATAAAATCGCGCGTTTTGTAAGCGTGCAACTGTGCCGAAATATCGGGTGTGAGAGTGATGTGAGATTTTAATACATTTTCGGTAACTCTGGGTTGATCTCGTTCAGATGGCGCTTCAGATTTGGAGTCTTAATAAGTTCTTAGACTGTGCGTCTCTATAAAATAGACACTCTCTGCTTCTAATTAACAATTTTAAACAAAAAAGAACCAACTTCACTTAGCCTCCTTTCCAAAAGCAAATGCTCGAGCTGCTGTAAAATACTCAAATCACTATAGGTGTGCCTATAATAGTTCAAGAGTTCCCTAGATTTCACCAGGATCCCATCATCAGATCTTGACCTGATGACAATAGGACCAACTGTGAAGTATACTCTTTCAAACAAAAAGAATTTTCCAAATAGGTCTAGCCGTCTTCGATTAGGTGAACATACATTTAAAAAAAATTGCAAAAACGAAGATCCCGACGAATTGAGGAACCTCCTCCTTCGAAATTTTGAAGTTGATACAAAGTAAAACGAAACAAGAATGATACCCTAATCCATTTAGAACCAATTCCGGTTTCATTTGACTTACATCGTAAGTATCTTTATTTATGTTAATGTAATTGAACCATTTCGCGTCCCACAAGCTGACCGAAATAAACTTGTTTATCGTGTGGCCTTTGACCGCCATTATTGGACTCACATTGTACCCATTCTTAAATAAAAAAGGTCCTAACATCAATGAATTTTATGCATAGTTAACTGAACATATGGAACCCGTATTCCGACGAAATAAGACTCATAATTGCTCAGCTATCCGTTAGAAAAGGCAGTATGTGTATACACATACTGCCTTTTCATGTTTGCAGATCGCTTATAAGAGAAAGGTCGTAACACACGTGAGCTTTATATATAATTTTTTTCTTTCGTTATTCGTGGGTTTGCGGGCTTTATTTAATTAAATTGTACTGTTTATTGAACAAAGCTTTTTGGAAATTGTTATTAAGCTTTGATACGATGAAACGAATAAACTCTTTGTGAACCGGACAGAAAGTATATTGCAATTTGTTGTGTGGGTCCAATATGGCAATATCATAATACAAAAAATTTACCACACGCGTTGAATTTAAATTCTCGAGTTTTACCCGTCGTTTTGCGTTCCGTGTACGTACCGTCAAACGTGGTAACTTTACATTCTGTGGTATTGTTACCAAAGTCAATTTGGGCATAAAAATTGTATTACAAAATATAAATAATTCATATAACTCCAAGGTAGCTGTCGATACTTCAGAATGCAACGATTCTCTATTTAATTATACCATATTTTCTTGTAAAGTTAATACCACAGAAGCTAAAGTTGCCACGTTTGATGGTACCATAATTATTTATGTACACTTAATAGATACTTGCCTAATTGTTATATTATAACTAGTTTTCTTTAGAACAACAATTGAGTTGAGTTCAAACCCTAAGTCACAGTCTGAACAAATCGTAAAGGAGGCACTTCATCCCTATGGCGTAATATTGTGGTCGTTATCACGCTCAAAATACATCACTGCTGGACATAGACTGCAATACGTTTCCAAGAATCCCTACCACCAATCATAACTAAGTGTCCTTATGTATCTATAGGTATCTTTTATCCCTTTAAGCATCTGCTTTTGAAGCTGTCATAAAACAAGAAAAAATCACTTTGAGTTTACTTCAACGTTCATTCGGAAATAATCTCGTAATGGAATGAAACTGTCAGTGTAGCCCGTGGGAATTTAATAAACTACGGAAATGATGGAAACAGAAAAACGACATTTCTGACGAACCTATAAGGGTTAAAGTGGCCATGATTAATGCGGAGAGTCGGACAGATTCTGAGACTTGTTTCAACAATATTGCGGTACCTGTAGGCCTAGCACATGAGTGTATCGACATTATCTCGCGGTAAAGGTAGACATCTGTCACTTTCTGATGAATACAGTTAGACAGTGACAGATGTCTATCTCGACCGCAAGATTCTGTCGATACACTCATGTCATGTGCTAGGCCTACTGCACGTTTAGCACTTGAGTGACGCGACAGTATCTCGCGCGCACGTCTCTTTTTAATTGATACCAGGGACTGATTTAGGTTACGGTTTTACCGGTATGAAACCGGTATTCCATTACGATACCGTAATGTGTAAGGTTACGCGCGCCGCGCCAACATAACCGTTTTGAAATATCGGTTACCAGTCATCGATTTAAAGTTAACCGAAACCTTTAAAATACCGGTTCAAAACCGGTATAATAACGGTTACCGAAAAAAATAAGAGGAATGATAAAACGGCAGCGCCGGCGGTTTGGCAACGACGCCAAAATCGAAATATCGGTAACCTTTAAAAATCGGTGAAGGTACCGGAAAAAATAAAGGTTACCGTTATATTTCGATAGCGAAATATAAAGGTTCCGCTACCGAAACCGCTATTTGAAAACCGATATGACGTCATATCGGTTATAAAATATACCGGTATTTTTCGGTTATGCAGTCCCTGATTGATACAGTCAAAAAAGGACGGATAGACTATCTAGGGTGCGAGATACTATTATTTCAGTTCAGTCGGTTATTTCAATAGATAAGTAGTAGGAGCTGTAGCTCGACTTATAGCAATTGGACAAAATATCTATTCTTCACAAAAATGAGGGGTGTCAGACGTACATTGACAACACTTTAAAACCTTTACTTATACACTTAATAGTACCTGCACTGAATTTTTAAGAAAATGACACCTATAAAAAAATATTACACATCTAGCAACTAACTAAATGTATAATATTTTATTATTTTGTTTAAAAAGGGTTTTTGTCCTAGTTTCTGTGCACATCATAGTCGCCCTAGTCGAAAAGAAATGTAATAAAATAGACGCCAAATCGGATCGCTGCAAAGGTTGGCGTGCAATCCAATTCGAACCGGATTTGGCCAGATTTTACCGGAACTCAACAACTTTGCATTACTCGCTTAATTGCCTTGATAGTTACCAACTTTGCTGTGATATTTTATTTATCTACACTCATATTGTAAGTTCTCTAAAACGTGTTCGAAAACGGTAGGCAATGGCTAGCATTACCACGATCGATTTTACTATGATATGCTTTTTATCTGTGGCAGTAACGTAATTTTAACTTTACATGCTCATCTATTGATGTGTTATGAGTTTTGATAACATAATGTACACCTGCACCCTCCCGCGCTACCGCCGACAGCCCGACACGCGCCCGCGCGACCGCCGGCACAATCGAGTTGGCCATGGCGGTGCAATGGCGGCCATTCTATGGTTTCCGAATACGGCATTTAGAATAAATAATATGAGTGTAGATAAAGCAGTGTATGCAACTTACGTAATTAGGCCTTAAAACACTCGTGTGATCTTATTATGAAACTCACCTGCGGCTCGTTTCATAAAACCACACTCATGTTTTAAGGACCCTTATTACGTAACAGTTACATAAACTACTATTACACAATCGTGACAATACCAGGGGATCGTTCTACCAACATTGTGATCTAGACAAGGATAGATCCTTTGTTGCTTTTTGGTAAGTATGTAATGAAATTGAGTAGTTCATAAATGTTTTTTTTGCATTGTTGTGTTTTGACAAGGTTATTAGGTTAAGGTTAAAGAGTTGAAAATCTTTCTCAGAATTATCCTTGCTTGACACGATAATTTTTGAAAAAAAAAATACCTAAAAATGTGAACTAACATGATAGTGAATTCCATAATACATTTTTAAACAGTACCAAAAACCACGGCATTTAGGAGTTCGGCTGATGACATAATTCCATAAATATAAAAGGTACCTAATAGGCCAAATTTCCAATTATTATTTATTTATCGTATGGCTACATGTCACTGGGTATAGATAGGCATTTCTTTCCTGGGATAGTAGTAGTGGGAATGTAGATGATAAAGAAAATCCAGTCAGTGCTGCGAGGTCCAGATGGGAAAGTGCAGCTGCCAAGTTTGTTACTCTTTTAGCACCACCCAGGGATCACGTGTAGGGTTGTCTAAGGTGTTTCCTACGGACGCAGAGTAACTTTGATCCCCACCCCAAATTTCCAATCATCGTCAGGGGGGTTTCACTACGCAGTTTAGGTACATTTGGCCGGCGCGCCTCCCGTGGAGGCGTATGGCAGTGGGCTGCCGCTCGGCTCGCATGATAGTCGTGTCACGTGGCGCTCGCGCAAAATTGAAAACACACAATGGCTTCGAGACCTAAACCTCGATCTAATCCGTATAAAAAATATAATATTGGTTGCCCAGAAACAATATTACGAACTGACCGATATAGGATTTTCAAAGGAATACGGCTGCGGCATACCTACTTCCGTGAGAATCAAACATATTATTACCGGATAAAAATTTTATGTTTACAGAATCAACGTTTGTAATTCCTACATATTTATCTTAAAAATAATAAATCAGTAATAAATATGTAGGTACAAAAACTTGTCAAGTGACAACCCGTGCCGACACTCACAGCTCGGTCATCGCGCAAAGAAGATTCACGGTTCGTGCGCGGTTATAAGTTTCAATTTTGCTTGCAGGCGGCGAGTATCGGTATAAATTTATACCTAAATTTTACTTTTGTGAAGGAGTGAATTTTCTTTACGGTAGTACTATTAGTTATTCTGTGTCATCGTGATTAAATTGTGTAAACATTCTTTAAAATTTTTTTATATATACAACAATGCCGAAAACAGCGCGCACTAGCGGACCAAACGCACAACCGCGCATGACAGAGACAGCGAAGGTAGATATGCGCGTTAGAGCAGTCGGATTCACGATTGTTTCGCGCTTCAAACAACGGACAACTCGGCGAAAATGTGCAGCGGTGGCGCGGTGACGAGGCCGCCGCGGAGCTGTGTGAATGACGTTAAGTCTACTAGGGCCGCGATTCGAAAAATAAATACACACACTGGACAGACACAGCTCCAACCCAACTCAACCCAACTCAAATCAACGCTATAACGACATTGACATTTGCTATTCCTACAGATTTTCATTCAACATTGGTCTCACATTGGTCACACATTGTACCAATGTGAGGCCAATGTGTGACCAATGTGAGACCAATGTTGAATGAAAATCTGTAGGAATAGCAAATGTCAATGTCGTTATAGCGTTGATTTGAGTTGGGTTGGAGCTATGTCTGTCCAGTGTGTGTGTTTATTTTTCGAATCGCGGCCCTGTGCAAATGACGTTAAGTCTACAAGCCTACTTATGTAAACCAGTACAGAGTTGAGACAGGTGAAAACAAAACACATAAACGGCTTTTTTCTGAAACTGTCTGCTACGAGTATCGCATAATGGTCACCCTGTTAACAAAGAAATGTAATAAAATAGAGGCAATCCAGTTATTGCTGGAACTTTACTATTATACTCTAGTTGTTTTAATGGCTGTTTGTGATTTTACTGTGATTATTATCTCATAATATATCTCCGTTGTTGCAAGGTGTTCATAGCTTACGGTGGCAGCTTACTTGATAAGCTTTTTGCCACCGAGATGGTATAAAATAGTCTCGTAAAGCTGAATATAGTCCTCAGACTTGAGTCCCTACAGAATCTATGACATCCGTAAACAAGCAGTAAAAGGCTGAAATTAGGCAATCCGATAGGAATCGAGTTCTATAGTCGCACCGGCTAGTAAAAACGTAAAAAGTGCGTCTTTTGCGCAGTCTCTTAAAGGCCGGGCCAGACGGTCGCCGACAAGCCCCTCAGACGGGGCGACCTTGGTCTGGACAGACCGTGTGGACAGTTGTTTCCAGCAGGATTGTAT
Source organism: Pammene aurita (assembly GCA_947086415.1). Taxonomy (NCBI): domain Eukaryota; kingdom Metazoa; phylum Arthropoda; class Insecta; order Lepidoptera; family Tortricidae; genus Pammene; species Pammene aurita. Next base: position 3,683,352 of record OX352298.1, read on the forward strand.
GAAGCACCAATCAAGGTCAGGGTGACCTTGGACCGTCGGCAGCCTTGTTGGCGACCGTCTAGCAGACCCTTATAGCTGAGTTCAGTCCTCAGACTCGAGACTACTGAGTTCATGGCATCCGTACACCAGCAGTAAAAGGGCGTGGCCTATGATATATAATAATGACAGATACGTAACCCACGCACGCTCCAAAAGTGAGCACTTAAAATTAGTGAATTCAAACAATTGTCGCTAGTTGCGCACCGGCAAGAGAGAGATGCGGACGTGCCAATGAGCTCCAGTCACCCGCGTGAGAAAGAGAAACTGTATTTTTAGGGTTCCGTACCTCGAATGGAAAAAACGTAACCCTTATAGGATCACTTTGTTGTCCGTCCGTCCGTCCGTCCGTCCGTTTATATCAAATACTCAGGTCTACTGTACCTTAGAGCTGTGAAAAAATCAAACTTCTAAGCCAACGCGATCGCTATTGATTAAAAGATACAGCCGTTTATGCCGCAAATTTTTGAAACTCGCAAGGGAATCAAAACAAATGGTACTTCTCGTGAACTCAGAATCTTGAAATTTGGTACGAAGCAATGTCTTATAGCACAGACAAAGGAAATATTGTGAAAACCGTAAATTTTTAGTTACATCATATAATAAAAATATTTTTAATAATTTTAAAGTTACTACCCCTATACCTACTAACCTGTAGGTATACAGGTTTGTACGGAACCCACGGTGCGCGAGTCCGACTCGCACTTGGTCGGTCTTATTTAACAATGAGAGTGACAAAGATGTAATGATTGTCAAAATAGAAAAACATAAGAGAATCGTTGCTAGGTTATGAAAGAACTCTGGAAGTATTTTTTGTGCTCGTTTTATTAGAGTATAACCCATCCATAGTAAATATCATTGGGCGTGGCTGGGTTCATTAGGCATCTGTAACTGTTTTGTGGTTCTCCATTACATTACGGAAACATAAAACACGAGTACACCGCAGTAGCGTGAGCAAATAAATAAATCCTCCACGCGTTAACGAGGAAAAAGGTAGTAAGTTTAAAATTTAAAAAAATATTTTTTTGTATGATTTTACTAAAAATGTCTACTTTTTGTTATTTTTCCATTGTCTATGCTATATGACGTTGCTTCTTGCCAAATTTCAAGTTTCTGAGTTCACGGGGGAAGTACCCCGTAGGTTTTGCGAGTGCCGAAAATTCTTAAATTTGCAGCATAAACGACCGTATCTTTTGATTGCGTTGGCTTTTAAGCTTGATATTTTCACAGCTCCAAGGGACAATAGACCTGAGTATTTGATATAACTTTCAGCTTGATACCGCCACGCGTTTCTGAGAAAAATGGTCTTGACAGACAGACAGACAGACGGACACCAAGTGATCCTATAAGGGTTCCGTTTTTTCCTTTCGAGGTAAGGAATTTGCTTCAAGATTCGAGTATATGTAAAATTTTATTAAACTTATGAATATCTAAAAATGTAAACAATATTGTCAAATGTAAAAACAATAATAACTGGCTATTCTGATTCTGAAACGCGAGAATAATGTCTGTAAGACACAAGTATAAAAGCGAAAAACTTTTATATCGTTTTACTACCTAGGTTTTTCGTTGTATTCATTCTAGTCCTTTGAGAATTGAACCAACCGGAGCCGCCATTGACAGGCGTTCCCCTCTGCCGAAAACATATGGCCAGTGGTCATACACATGTATGGACTGACGTTTATCTGACATAGCTATTTGTACGTTACGTACGAATAGCCATACACTTGACGTTCCCCTCCCCCGCAAAAATCCGTAGACTTTTTGGTATCGGAAATGACAGACATGGCTACTCCATTCGGGTTGAATTCTCTAAGTTCTAGTCGGATATAAGTACCTCCACTCGAGTCATAAAAACCTAGAAATTGGCTTTTTATGCCAACCCTACACGTCACGTATCGCGTCGCGACGAACGCTTTTTACGTCCTCATAGATAATGCAGTCTCATCCGGTTTACCGCTTTCCCGTCTTACCCGTCTTACCCTCGTTACCCGCGATTACACGGGTAATGGTTGAGCATGAGTGTGAAGAACAGAGAAGTAGGGTATAATTTAGGGTTGTCACGTTATGTTTTTAACCGCTTTAAATTGTGGTAGGGCAGATGACCCGGTTACCCACTGTGCCGGTTTTGGCCATTTTCAACTTTATTAAGGTATAGACAAATTTACAAGTCTATGGTTTATAGTTAACATAAAAGTAAATTATAGCAGCACAGATGGTACTGGCATCTGTCATGTATCAGTTATCATACAATTGTCAGGGGCCATGGAAAAAAGTTGTCAAAACTAACTTTATTGACATTTCATTAAAGGAATAAATTAGATCTAATGTCAGAATCTTAACAGCAGAGATTCTTATAAACATAGTGATATATTTTCAATGACTCGGTACACAAAGAGTGTCATATTACCTTATTGACACAAAATGACGAAGTTCTGAATAGACAAACTCCTTAATGTGGCCAAAACTGGGGCATCTGCCCTATATTTTTTTAACAGATTTTTAAATAGGGCCTGCCCAAGTAACACAGGAAGCATTATAACATATGAATAGTTAACTTATTTCGAACTTAAGGACCGTATAAACTCTTATATACGTTCACCGAGCAACTTGTCGCATTATATGATGCTTTGAGCTGTATAACGGTTGTATAATGGCATATCTAAATGCTTTTGTAAAGCCTTTAGCTTTAGTGCAGCAAACCACAACGCAACTGTACAGCTTTCAGCTGTTTAAAAGCACTTAAGTGCTTTAGGTTTCACAACAGCATTATATAATGCTTGAAGCTATATAGGTAACGGTTGTATAATGGCATATGTAAATGTTTTTTTAAAGCCTTTAGTTTTAGTGCAGCGAACTAAAATGCAACTGTACAGTTGCGTTTTGGTTTGCTACAGTAATGCTTCGGTGTGGTTTAGTGCCTTAGGTTCTACAATAGCATAAATAAATGCTTAATGCTGTTTATGAGCATGAATATTAGTCATTATAATGCCACGTAAGTCCGGTATACAGCTTTCAGCAGTTTTTAGTGCTTTAGGTTCTACAATAGCATTATATGATGCTTTACGCTGTATAACGGTTGTATAATGACATATGTAAATGCTTTTCTTTAGCCATTAGTTTTAGTGCAGCGAATCAAAATGCAACTGTACAGCATTCAGCTGTACAGTTGCGTTTTGGTTTGCTACACTAATGCTTCGGTGTGGTTTAGTGCCTTAGGTTCTACAATAGCATAAATAAATGCTTAATGCTGTTTAAGAGCATGAATATTAGCCATTATAATGCCACGTAAATTCGCTATACAGCTTTCAGCTGTTTTAAATGCCTTAGGGTGTACAATAGCATTTATAAGTAGGTAATACATTCGTAATGTTGTATAATAGCAATAATATAAACCATTATAAGGCCAAGTAATTCACTATGAGGGGCTGTTCATAAATTACGTCATTTCAAATGGGAGGGGAGGTCTGGATTTCGGGTGATGGTAGCATGACGTAGGAGGGGGTTCGGGGGGGCATTCCGAAGATCACATCATCTCTCGCATCTTTAAAAAGTGCTTCCATGTATAAAAAAAGGAATGTAATTCGTGTTTCTATGAACTTTTAATGCTATAAAGATATTCTACTAAATTGTTTTTTATTTTCCAATTAAGCTAAAAACGCATTTTTTTTAAATGACGTCACTTTATTTGGCAGGGTTGGATGATTTTAGGGGGTGGGGGGGGTAAAAAAATCATCAGAAATTGATGACGTAATTTATGAACAGCCCCTATACAGATTTTAGCTGTTTAAGTTGCCAACTGCATTAAAGAAGCATTAATACGGCCAAAAAACTTGCTAATCGCAGTAAAGAAGCATAAGTACTCTCGATTAACTTGCCAATCGCAATACAAAAGCATTATACTAGCATAAGAGTGTAGTAAAATAAACCTTACGTCAATGCAAAAACGTCTCTAACACCGACGCAACAAATGTTATAATACAATGAACGTTGTGATTTAACTACTTTGTCTCGCAATATAAAATGGACGAAGACGGTACAAAAAACTGAATGAGTGACACGTCATGTTTGTTTGCATCTTAACAAAATTTATAAAAGTTTTTGACTCTTTTACGTTATTATATCCTTCAAATATTACTGCGCAATGTAGTTTACTGTATATGTATATATAAGTTTCATTGAAAATTTTCACGCGCCTTTGATTTATTGTGGTTTTGCTATAAAATATTATAAAAAGATATGCGTCAAATAAACAAAACAATTGTGTAATCCTCGTATAGAACGAGTTTTGCATTATTAACATAATAGTGTTGGTTGAGCAGTCTTAAATTAAGTAATTTCATTATTATATAGGTATTTTCCTTGTATAAATAGGTCCGCATGATTTTATTTTTAGGTTATAAATTATTTACAAAATGGCGTTGGTCTATATAGACGGAGAGCTAGCCACGTCGGATATGACACAATAATGAGAGCAACCAAACCCCTCTAGTCAGTTTGGTATACTATGCTTATTTCTAGATCTGGACATCTGGCAGCTTTAAAGTGGTGGAGGTCAAAGAATGCAAACCATAATATTGTCTTCGGTTACCGCGATAGTTATTCATGAAATAAAACAATTAAAAACGGATTTTATCGCGTGTATTGAGTTTAAATTACATCCCGACGTTTCAAACACTTTACAGCGTTCGTGGTCAACGGGTCGACTGAGGAAAAATGTACAATTACCTCCGTTCAAAAACTATCTCAATATGCAAACCTACCCACATATTAAATATTAAACAAATTTAGTGTTTGCACATGCCGGAGGGGCCTTTATAAAAACAAATTATTTTTTATTACAAAACAAATTATTAAACAAATTATTTTATTATTATTAATTATTATTTTCATTTTAATTTTAATTTTTTAAATTAGTATTAAATTATTATTAGTGTCCACACTGTCCACCATTATGGTCTCACAGTCCTATGTCTAGCTTGCTCCTTAACCAAATGAATAACTGGATCCCAAGCTGGTGGTACCGAAAAACCATCCTCTCTGTTGAAATTTGGATATTTTTTAATCTCGATTGCCTCTCGCAACATCCGGGGAATGTATCGTTTCTCCTTGACGAGGACTTGCGGTTTGTCAAATTTAACTGAGTGGTTGGGTCTATCCATGACATGCTCACAGACTGCTGACCTTGGTCGACGGTGCTTTACATCGGCTATATGTTCCTTTACCCGAGTAGAGATGCTCCGCTTAGTCTGGCCTACATATGATAGACCACATTCACATTCCAGCCTGTAGACCCCTGCACTCTGTAGAGGAGTAGCCGACTTCACTGACCTCAGGAACTGTGACATCTTCTTCATTGGCTTAAAGTAAGTTTTTATAGAAGCACGTTTCAAGATGTTGCCAATCCTGTCAGTGACTCCTCGGACAAAAGGCAAGACGGCAGGCCGGCGCTCAACTGTAGGAATCTTCATCCGAGCTTTCTGATTGAGCCGTGGAATCTTGAGCCCGTTCGCTTGAAGTACATCCTTGGCATGCCGGAGTTCCGCCGCCAGGTGCTGCTCATCACATATCCTCTGGGCTCTCTGAAACAAAGACTTGCCTACAGTAGCTAGCTGACTGGGGTGGTGGTGTGATCTACCATTCAAATATCTATTTGTATGTGTAGGTTTCCTATATACAGTGCGGCCTAAGGTATTATCGGGGTTTCTCAATACTAGTACATCTAAGAAAGGCAGTGAACAATTATTTTCCAATTCCATGGTAAACTTAATCTTACTATGAATGGAATTGAGGTGGTCAAGGAAAACTGAAACACTATTTTTAGGTAATATAGTAAAAGTATCATCTACGTATCTTTTGAAAATCTTCGGCTGCACGGGAGCCAATGAGAGCGCCCTCTCCTCAAAGTCCTCCATAAAGATGTCAGCGACTACTGGAGATACCGGGGACCCCATGGCTACACCGTCGACTTGCAGGAAGAATTCATTGTTCCATAGTAGATATCCTGATGTAAGGCAGTGTTCCAAGAGCTTAGCATATTCTTCAGACATGTTCTGCTCACGCAACCTCTTCTTCACAATTTCAATGCAGTCTTGTACCGGTAGACTCGTAAAGAGTGACTGGACATCGAAACTGACCATGATCTCGTCATCAGTTAATGTAAGGTCTTTAATGTCACTGATGAAATGGTAAGAATCCTTTGTATGTGTTCTAGTATTACCCCGTAAAGATGAAAGGACTCCTGCTAAGTATTGAGCCAATTTGTAAGTTGGAGCATCAATTTGACTCACTATTGGACGTAGCGGGGCACCCGCCTTGTGTATCTTCGGTAACCCATACAATTTAGGAGGCACCGGGCAATCAGGAACCAAACCTGCAACATCTAGATTAAGGGATTCGCAGTATTCACCAATTAGGTCTTTAGTACATTTTAAGACTTTCGCAGTAGGATCTTTTTTGACATGTTTATAGGTTGTGCTGTCCGCCAACAGATTCTCAATTTTCTGGTTGTAATCGGTGGTGTCAAGTACAACCGTCGCATTACCCTTATCAGCTCGAAGTATGGTAAGGTCTGGATCTTCACGCAAGGTCCTCATGGCCCTTATCTCTTCCTTAGGTAAGTTTGTTTTCGGCGGCTTTGCCCTTCGCAATAATGACGAGACATCTTGGCGTATAGCCTCCGAATCTTCCTTTTTCACCTGATTTTTCACCAGACAATCTTCTACACTGACAATAATGTCTTCAAAAGGAATCTTCCGTGGTGCCACAACATAATTTAATCCTTTCTGCAAGACCAAATGCTGCGAATCTGTCAACTGTTTACTTGACATGTTTACAACAGACCGGTTTGACACTGACAGCGACGTTCCGTTCCCGCGGTGATTATTCTCAAGCAATCCATTATCACTGCGCTTCGATTTTAATCTGTCAAACTTAGCAACCTGTCGCTTTCTGCACTGTTCATACGTGAATGCGTAACGTTTATTGCCTAGTTCAACGACTTCATCAAAATCTCTACTGGTCAATGTTATTTGTAACTCACCGGTACTGTCCTTAATCTGTTGCTCAAGTTTGTAAGCCGTATAACGGTTATTGTGGATGAGTTTGCACAGTAATTTCCTGCTTGCTTGGCGAAGTATGCGTTCACTGCCCATAATGTCATTTTTTGGAGCTATCTTCACGCATGTAGGAATAAGATCTTCGTCCCGGCATCTCTTAAGGAAATTTAAAGAACAACGAGAGCGCGCGAGCTTATTCGCCAGGTCTTCACGTCGCCGAATTCTGGTTGCAACTTCCAGTCCGTACTGGTGTACATAATATTGTCTTCGGTTGCCGCGATAGTTATTCATGAAATAAAACAATTAAAAACGGATTTTATCGCGTGTATTGAGTTTAAATTACATCCCGACGTTTCAAACACTTTACAGCGTTCGTGGTCAACGGGTCGACTGAGGAAAAATGTACAATTACCTCCGTTCAAAAACTATCTCAATATGCAAACCTACCCACATATTAAATATTAAACAAATTTAGTGTTTGCACATGCCGGAGGGGCCTTTATAAAAACAAATTATTTTTTATTACAAAACAAATTATTAAACAAATTATTTTATTATTATTAATTATTATTTTCATTTTAATTTTAATTTTTTAAATTAGTATTAAATTATTATTAGTGTCCACACTGTCCACCATTATGGTCTCACAGTCCTATGTCTAGCTTGCTCCTTAACCAAATGAATAACTGGATCCCAAGCTGGTGGTACCGAAAAACCATCCTCTCTGTTGAAATTTGGATATTTTTTAATCTCGATTGCCTCTCGCAACATCCGGGGAATGTATCGTTTCTCCTTGACGAGGACTTGCGGTTTGTCAAATTTAACTGAGTGGTTGGGTCTATCCATGACATGCTCACAGACTGCTGACCTTGGTCGACGGTGCTTTACATCGGCTATATGTTCCTTTACCCGAGTAGAGATGCTCCGCTTAGTCTGGCCTACATATGATAGACCACATTCACATTCCAGCCTGTAGACCCCTGCACTCTGTAGAGGAGTAGCCGACTTCACTGACCTCAGGAACTGTGACATCTTCTTCATTGGCTTAAAGTAAGTTTTTATAGAAGCACGTTTCAAGATGTTACCAATCCTGTCAGTGACTCCTCGGACAAAAGGCAAGACGGCAGGCCGGCGCTCAACTGTAGGAATCTTCATCCGAGCTTTCTGATTGAGCCGTGGAATCTTGAGCCCGTTCGCTTGAAGTGCATCCTTGGCATGCCGGAGTTCCGCCGCCAGGTGCTGCTCATCACATATCCTCTGGGCTCTCTGAAACAAAGACTTGCCTACAGTAGCTAGCTGACTGGGGTGGTGGTGTGATCTACCATTCAAATATCTATTTGTATGTGTAGGTTTCCTATATACAGTGCGGCCTAAGGTATTATCGGGGTTTCTCAATACTAGTACATCTAAGAAAGGCAGTGAACAATTATTTTCCAATTCCATGGTAAACTTAATCTTACTATGAATGGAATTGAGGTGGTCAAGGAAAACTGAAACACTATTTTTAGGTAATATAGTAAAAGTATCATCTACGTATCTTTTGAAAATCTTCGGCTGCATGTCTGTGAGCATGTCATGGATAGACCCAACCACTCAGTTAAATTTGACAAACCGCAAGTCCTCGTCAAGGAGAAACGATACATTCCCCGGATGTTGCGAGAGGCAATCGAGATTAAAAAATATCCAAATTTCAACAGAGAGGATGGTTTTTCGGTACCACCAGCTTGGGATCCAGTTATTCATTTGGTTAAGGAGCAAGCTAGACATAGGACTGTGAGACCATAATGGTGGACAGTGTGGACACTAATAATAATTTAATACTAATTTAAAAAATTAAAATTAAAATGAAAATAATAATTAATAATAATAAAATAATTTGTTTAATAATTTGTTTTGTAATAAAAAATAATTTGTTTTTATAAAGGCCCCTCCGGCATGTGCAAACACTAAATTTGTTTAATATTTAATATGTGGGTAGGTTTGCATATTGAGATAGTTTTTGAACGGAGGTAATTGTACATTTTTCCTCAGTCGACCCGTTGACCACGAACGCTGTAAAGTGTTTGAAACGTCGGGATGTAATTTAAACTCAATACACGCGATAAAATCCGTTTTTAATTGTTTTATTTCATGAATAACTATCGCGGCAACCGAAGACAATATTATGTACACCAGTACGGACTGGAAGTTGCAACCAGAATTCGGCGACGTGAAGACCTGGCGAATAAGCTCGCGCGCTCTCGTTGTTCTTTAAATTTCCTTAAGAGATGCCGGGACGAAGATCTTATTCCTACATGCGTGAAGATAGCTCCAAAAAATGACATTATGGGCAGTGAACGCATACTTCGCCAAGCAAGCAGGAAATTACTGTGCAAACTCATCCACAATAACCGTTATACGGCTTACAAACTTGAGCAACAGATTAAGGACAGTACCGGTGAGTTACAAATAACATTGACCAGTAGAGATTTTGATGAAGTCGTTGAACTAGGCAATAAACGTTACGCATTCACGTATGAACAGTGCAGAAAGCGACAGGTTGCTAAGTTTGACAGATTAAAATCGAAGCGCAGTGATAATGGATTGCTTGAGAATAATCACCGCGGGAACGGAACGTCGCTGTCAGTGTCAAACCGGTCTGTTGTAAACATGTCAAGTAAACAGTTGACAGATTCGCAGCATTTGGTCTTGCAGAAAGGATTAAATTATGTTGTGGCACCACGGAAGATTCCTTTTGAAGACATTATTGTCAGTGTAGAAGATTGTCTGGTGAAAAATCAGGTGAAAAAGGAAGATTCGGAGGCTATACGCCAAGATGTCTCGTCATTATTGCGAAGGGCAAAGCCGCCGAAAACAAACTTACCTAAGGAAGAGATAAGGGCCTTGAGGACCTTGCGTGAAGATCCAGACCTTACCATACTTCGAGCTGATAAGGGTAATGCGACGGTTGTACTTGACACCACCGATTACAACCAGAAAATTGAGAATCTGTTGGCGGACAGCACAACCTATAAACATGTCAAAAAAGATCCTACTGCGAAAGTCTTAAAATGTACTAAAGACCTAATTGGTGAATACTGCGAATCCCTTAATCTAGATGTTGCAGGTTTGGTTCCTGATTGCCCGGTGCCTCCTAAATTGTATGGGTTACCGAAGATACACAAGGCGGGTGCCCCGCTACGTCCAATAGTGAGTCAAATTGATGCTCCAACTTACAAATTGGCTCAATACTTAGCAGGAGTCCTTTCATCTTTACGGGGTAATACTAGAACACATACAAAGGATTCTTACCATTTCATCAGTGACATTAAAGACCTTACATTAACTGATGACGAGATCATGGTCAGTTTCGATGTCCAGTCACTCTTTACGAGTCTACCGGTACAAGACTGCATTGAAATTGTGAAGAAGAGGTTGCGTGAGCAGAACATGTCTGAAGAATATGCTAAGCTCTTGGAACACTGCCTTACATCAGGATATCTACTATGGAACAATGAATTCTTCCTGCAAGTCGACGGTGTAGCCATGGGGTCCCCGGTATCTCCAGTAGTCGCTGACATCTTTATGGAGGACTTTGAGGAGAGGGCGCTCTCATTGGCTCCCGTGCAGCCGAAGATTTTCAAAAGATACGTAGATGATACTTTTACTATATTACCTAAAAATAGTGTTTCAGTTTTCCTTGACCACCTCAATTCCATTCATAGTAAGATTAAGTTTACCATGGAATTGGAAAATAATTGTTCACTGCCTTTCTTAGATGTACTAGTATTGAGAAACCCCGATAATACCTTAGGCCGCACTGTATATAGGAAACCTACACATACAAATAGATATTTGAATGGTAGATCACACCACCACCCCAGTCAGCTAGCTACTGTAGGCAAGTCTTTGTTTCAGAGAGCCCAGAGGATATGTGATGAGCAGCACCTGGCGGCGGAACTCCGGCATGCCAAGGATGCACTTCAAGCGAACGGGCTCAAGATTCCACGGCTCAATCAGAAAGCTCGGATGAAGATTCCTACAGTTGAGCGCCGGCCTGCCGTCTTGCCTTTTGTCCGAGGAGTCACTGACAGGATTGGCAACATCTTGAAACGTGCTTCTATAAAAACTTACTTTAAGCCAATGAAGAAGATGTCACAGTTCCTGAGGTCAGTGAAGTCGGCTACTCCTCTACAGAGTGCAGGGGTCTACAGGCTGGAATGTGAATGTGGTCTATCATATGTAGGCCAGACTAAGCGGAGCATCTCTACTCGGGTAAAGGAACATATAGCCGATGTAAAGCACCGTCGACCAAGGTCAGCAGTCTGTGAGCATGTCATGGATAGACCCAACCACTCAGTTAAATTTGATAAACCGCAAGTCCTCGTCAAGGAGAAACGATACATTCCCCGGATGTTGCGAGAGGCAATCGAGATTAAAAAATATCCAAATTTCAACAGAGAGGATGGTTTTTCGGTACCACCAGCTTGGGATCCAGTTATTCATTTGGTTAAGGAGCAAGCTAGACATAGGACTGTGAGACCATAATGGTGGACAGTGTGGACACTAATAATAATTTAATACTAATTTAAAAAATTAAAATTAAAATGAAAATAATAATTAATAATAATAAAATAATTTGTTTAATAATTTGTTTTGTAATAAAAAATAATTTGTTTTTATAAAGGCCCCTCCGGCATGTGCAAACACTAAATTTGTTTAATATTTAATATGTGGGTAGGTTTGCATATTGAGATAGTTTTTGAACGGAGGTAATTGTACATTTTTCCTCAGTCGACCCGTTGACCACGAACGCTGTAAAGTGTTTGAAACGTCGGGATGTAATTTAAACTCAATACACGCGATAAAATCCGTTTTTAATTGTTTTATTTAATGCAAACCATTTCAAGAAAATAAATCCTAGAGATCTGGGTTTGATGCAATATTATGAGAAACTATACAAATACTATACAATATTAAGAGAAATTATACAAAAGTTTATGTTGGGAGAAAGTAGTGCCAAACGATGTATAATCAGTCTTGGACGTGCGTTGATATGGATTTGTTACCTGCGGACACCTTTACGTTCATCAGCGACGCGCACGGGTCGCGACGCTGGCTCGACCACTGTGTGGTTACGAGCGCAGCGCGCCAAACTGTGCTGAGCGCTGCGGTTTTACAAGATGTGTTTTGGTCGGACCATTTTCCTTTAGTAGTTGAATGTAACTTAAACCAAATTACGTCGAAAATTGCAGCGCCCAGTGCGGTGTGTAATAAGGTGATATGGGGCGAGCGCGACAGTGAACAAACCTCTTTATTTCATGACCTTTGTAACTCGAAATTAAAAGATATACAAATAAGGAATGATTTCGTGTTATGTGCTAACAAGCGATGTAATATTGAGGGCCATAAACTAATGATAAATGATATGTATAGCGAAATAATAAATATAATTTCCTGCGCCGCTAAATCAAGTTCCACCTGTCGTGATAAGCGCAAAATAGCGGGCAAAAAATGTAAACAAATACCCGGCTGGAATAAACACGTTAGTGGGGCACACAGGGAGGCTCGGCTATGGTATCATACTTGGTTAGCACATGGAAAACCGTCGGGTGGTGCTATTTATGACAAGATGTGCGAGTCTAGGCGTAATTTTAAATCTAAGCTAAAGTACTGCCAAAATAATGCTGACAAGATAAAAATGGACATTATCGCCCAGCACCATTCTAATAAACAGTCTGGCAAATTTTGGAAGTCCACAAACAAGCTATGTCCTAAGCCGAGTATCCCTGTGAGCGTAGCTGGTTTGCACGACCCAACCGATGTCGCAAATGCCTTCCGGCGACATTTTAGTGTGCAACCGTCTTTACCACCGCATCAGATGTTTGATGCTGAGAGCTGCCCCGATGAGATAACTGTCAGATTTTCGGCCTCCGAAGTGGAGTCAGTAATTAAAAAAATGGTAAGGGGTAAGTCTCCTGGAAGTGATGGCCTCAGTATTGAACATCTGAAGCACGCTGGTAAGCACCTACCCGGAGTCCTTGCACTGTTTTTTAACTTATGTATAAGCCATTGTTATCTGCCAGACAGTTTAATGTACACAGTAGTCGTCCCAATTGCCAAAAATAAGACCGGGGATGCTTCTGACATGTCCAATTACAGGCCTATTTCACTTGCTAATGTTATTGCTAAGGTACTGGATAGTTTGCTTGATAAGCAGTTAGATAAGCACATTGAGTTGCATGATACTCAGTTTGGTTTCAGACCTAGCTTATCAACCGAAAGTGCGATTCTCTGCCTCAAGCAAACTGTTCAGTACTACACAGCTAGGGAAACACCTGTCTTTGCCTGTTTCTTGGACCTGTCAAAAGCGTTTGACCTGGTATCTTATGAAATTCTATGGGCTAAATTACAAAACGAGACTGATTTACCGTACGAAATCATGGCAATACTCAGGTACTGGTATGGAGGGCAGAAAAACAGTGTCAAGTGGGCTGGAGCACATTCGGATGTATACGGGTTGGAGTGCGGGGTGAGACAGGGGGGTTTGAGCTCGCCTCGCCTTTTCAATCTGTATGTGAACCGGTTGCTCCAAAAGCTACGGCTAAGCTAAGCTTGGGACCCGGGTATGTCCTTAAACTACGTCCGGACCTAGGTATGTCCTTAAACTACGCCAAAAAGAGAGGTATGGGTACTGCGAATGACATCTCGCTAAGTGTGGTAGGGCACGTTCAGCGAATATCATCGCTCAAATCTGGAGCAGAGCCCGACTGGGGAAGAACCTCCACCTTACAGAAAACCACAGCCAAATAGCACTAGACCCTACTCATAGTGTTGTGTTCCTGCTGGTGAGTAAGGTTGCCAAAGAGCTCAAAGAGGACCCAGTGTGTTGACGATGACGGAACTTCTTGTTCCTTTAGTCGTCAACACAGTGAATCCTCCTTTTTGTAAAGGGTCGGCAACGCGCATGTGACTCCTTTGGAGTTGCAGGCGTCCATAGGTTACGGTAGCTGCTTACCATCAGGCGGGCCGTATGCTTGTTTGCCACCGTCGTGGTATAAAAAAAAAAAAAAAAAAAAAAAAAAGCTAACTGATACCAGGGTCGGCTGTTCGGTTGATGGCGTTTTTATAAACAACATCAACTATGCAGACGACATGGTTTTGTTAAGCCCCTCTTATAGTGCGCTGCGTGACTTGCTGCGTGTTTGTGAGTCATATGCGGAGACCCATGGACTCAAATACAATGCTAAGAAAAGCGAGTTCTTAATTTTCAGGGCTGGCAAAAAAACTTACGAGGACGTGCCCCCTGTGACTTTGTGCGAAACTCCCTTGACTCGAGTTAAGCATTTTAAGTATTTGGGTCACTGGGTCTCTGAGGACTTAAAGGATGTGATGAACATGGAAAGGGAGCGCAGGGCGCTGTCCGTGCGTTGCAATATGTTGGCTCGTAGGTTTGCACGTTGTAGCGACGAGGTTAAGTTGACACTGTTTCGAGCCTACTGTCAGTCTTTCTACACGTGCAGCCTATGGGTCAGCTATACGAAGCGTGCGTACAGCGCACTGCGCGTACAATACAACAACGCGGTTAGGGTGCTGTTTCGGTTACCATGGAGCTGCAGCGCATCAGGCATGTTCGCCGCGGCGCGCATCGACGACTTCCAGGCTATTATGAGGAAGCGCAGTGCTTCCCTGCTTACCCGCCTGCGTATGACCACAAACAGCATCCTGGACGTGTTTGTTGACAGGTGGAACAGTCCGCTGATGAGAAGGTGGCTGAATTTGCACTGTCCTAGTGATAAGTTAGTAGTTAAGTTTTAATTTTATTGTTTTAATTAATTTTATTTCGTAATTTGTTGTGTACAATTTTTATTTTTGTTTTATTTTATTGTAACTATGGATGCAAGTCTGAAAATAAATGATTATTACTATTATTACTATAATAAAATATAGTTCATAGTTTGTCGCCGTTACTGTTTTTGTTTCCGTAATAATCATACATCGGGGTTTTCGGTGCGGGAACGATTTGAGAAAGAGTAGAGATAAACAGATAGGTTGAGAGTTAGTCTGAGAAAATATCATATTATGCCTAATGAATAACTACCTCTCTGTGAATAGCTTACACGCTGTGATACGAGCTTTTTTTCTTAGAGGCATGTTTGTATTGACTATTATATACTTAGTATGTTAAAAATGCAATTGCATATCCGAAATTTATTAACTAGATCTACCTAAGACAAAGAGACGGTATAATAAGTGTCAAATATTAATCTTGACGTCCGATATTTATGAACTATTTGATTAACTGAAGAGGTTGACTATGATCAGTCATTACATGAATTAATAAAAAAATACTTGAAAAAATCATAGGTATATGTACCTACAATATATATACATAATAGTCAGCTATTACATATAAATTGTATATACGTATGATTTTTTCGATCAATTATTCATTAGGTAGAAACGTGCTAGAGTACATTCTGTTTTTTAAGTTAATGCCTACTCTTTGGCTAATGTCAAACATTCCCGCACCGAAAACCCCGATTTATGGTAATAATACACTATATTTTTTGGTCTAACGTTTTTTTTTATCGATTTTTGTCCAGTTTTGAGTCGATATTCCAACATATTCACTATAGATAGAATTATAAGGCAAACGACTATCGGTTTTTGAATCTTTTATCTCCATTCTGTAGAGCCGGATCTTGAAATAAATGAGCCGTTATTTTTTTATGATATTTTTAAAATATGGTCTAAAAAAACACTTTTATCGATATTCGAATGGTGTAAAGGATCTTACATATACGTAATCTACATATTAGGGTTCCTCTTTGATGTCTCTAAAAACTGTAGAGAGATTTTAATTTTTAACTAATTAAAACAAAATTTATGACCATAAAACCACTTTTTTACCCTAAACCGGTTCGACTTTGATGTCAAATATCTCGAAGACAATGAATATTGAAGTAAATATAGGATATTATATTGTTTAAAGCCGTTACTGATAATATGATAAGCATAATTATTCACGTGTAATGCTGTAGGCATTAATAAGCTTTTTTAAGGGTCACTGAGCTGCTGTTGGACTAAGAGATAGCCACGTCAGATATGACACAATAATGAGAGCAAGAAAACCCGTCTGGTTAGATTGCTATACTATTCTTATTGCTAGATCCTGGCATCTGGCAGCTTTTAATGGGTGGAGGTCACAGTGACAGACTAGCAAAATGTTTTAATTGGAAAATAGTAATACCAAACTAGGTAAAAACTGCCGAAGTTGTCCCAGTTATAAAGGACAGGGCCTATATTTTAAGGGGCTCCCTGGCGCCAACGACCTTATATCTGATTCCCTTAGTTTTCTAATGATTTATATAGCTGATCATATTATCAGTAACGGCTTTAAACAATATAATATCCTATATTTACTTCAATATTCATTGTCTTCGAGATATTTGACATCAAAGTCGAACCGGTTTAGGGTAAAAAAGTGGTTTTATGGTCATAAATTTTGTGTTAATTAGTTAAAAATTAAAATCTCTCTACAGTTTTAGAGACATCAAAGAGGAACCCTAATATGTAGATTACGTATATGTAAGATTCTTTACACCATTCGAATATCGATAAAAGTGTTTTTTAGACCATATTTTAAAAATATTATAAAAAAATAACGGCTCATTTAATTCAAGATCCGGCTCTACTGAATTGAGATAAAAGATTCAAGAACCGATAGTCGTTTACCTTATAATTCTATCTGTAGTGAATATGTTGGAATATCGACTCAAAACTGGTCTAAAATCGATAAAAAACGTTAGACCAAAAAATATTGTGTATTATTACAGAAACAAAAACAGTAGGCGACAAACTATGAACTATATTATACATCGTTTAGCACTACTTTCCCCCAACATAAATTTTTGTATAACTTCTCTTAATATTGTATAGTATTTGTATAGTTTCTCATAATATTGCATCAAACCCAGATCTCTAGGATTTGTTTTCTTGAAATGGTTTGCATTTTTTGACCTCCACCACTTTAAAGCTGCCAGATGTCCAGATCCAGAAATGTGCATAGTATACCAAACTGACTAGAGGGGTTTGGTTGCTCTCATCACCGCTCTCATATCTGACGTGGCAGCTCTCCGTCTGTATAGACCAACGCCATTTTGTAAATAATTTATAACCTAAAAATAAAATCATGCAGACCTATTTATACAAGGAAAATACCTATATAATAATGAAATAACTTAATTTAAGACTGCTCAACCAACACTATTATGTTAATACTGCAAAAACTCGTTGTATACGAGGATTACACAATTGTTTTGTTTATTTGACGCATATCTTTTTAAAATAATTTATAGCAAAACCACAATAAATTAAAGGCGCGCGAAAATTTTCAATGAAACTTATATACACCTTTACGTCACACCTGGCCATAATGTGAGAATTACCGCTCGTTACGCGTACGGTAAAACTCGCATTATGGCCAGGTGGAGACGTAAAATTGTGTACTAACCACGGGCAGTAAAAAAGAAAGCCCTCTATCGCATATTTACAACCCTCGCCTGCGGCTCGGGTCACAAATACCTGCGATTTCGGGCTTTCTTTCTTTTACAGTCCTTGGTAAGTAATGTACTATTACAGTAAACTACATTGCTCAGTAATATTTGAAGGATATAATAATGTAAAATAGACAAAAACTTTTATAAATTTTGTTACGATGCAAACAAATATGACATGTCACTCATTCAGTTTTTTGTACCGTCTTCGTCCATTTTATATAGCGAGACAAAGTAGTTAAATCACAACGTTCATTGTATTATAAGATTTGTTCCGTCGGTATTAGAGACGTTTTTGCATTGACGTAAGGTTTATTTTACTACACTCTTATGCTAGTATAATGCTTTTGTATTGCGATTGGCAACTTAATCGAGAGTACTAATGCTTCTTTACTGGGATTAGCAAGTTTTTTGGCCGTATTAATGCTTCTTTAATGCGGTTGGCAACTTAATAGAGCGTACTAATGGTTCTTTAATGCGATTGGCACTTTCCATGACAACGATAATGCTAATAGCGCAGACATAATGCGCCTGTAATGCTATTAAATAACCTATGTAGGATCTCAAGCTGGGTAATTTGTGCCCATTTAAGTACGTTGTGACACTATAAACGTTTATAATGCTACTATAAAACGAACTCAAAATGCTAAAAGCATACAGATATGCTGTAAGACGGCCGTTATACTGCTTTGATATGTTACTTGGGTGGTTCTCAAGACGACCACACCACCACACTATTTGGTTATATTAGTGTTATTTGATACGATTTAATAAGAAATTCAAAGCAGAACCGTGGTTTACATATTTTTACACTAAAACATACATTTTCTTATATTAGGCATTTATTTTAAGAGTTTATTATTAGTATATTTAGCAAACATTTAATTGTTATCGTTTTTTTAAATAATAATATAAAATAGGTTAAAACTGTAATGTACACTCCAGATATTCAGAGGATCGGCAACACGCTTTGTGATGCCCCTGGAGTTGTAGGCGTCCATAATCTACGGTAACCGCTTACCGGGTGGGCTGCATACTTGTTTACCTACTTTGTGTGGAGATTTCTAAACGACTTTGTTGTTTTTAAGCGTTTTACTGTTCTCATGACTAATTACCTCCTTTTATTGTTTCAGGTAGGTAATTGAAACCTCTAATCATCACTCTCATTAACAGAAAGAGTTAAGTCCCTATTGTATCATAATTTTTAATTTACGTCTTGAACGCGAATAACAATAAAAACAAAGAAAATGAAAATAAATCGTAGCACAATTTAGGCTTGGGCCATTAAGGCTGCTGTCATAGTGGAGTAGGGTAAGGGTTGAGCCTCAAGCATAAGCGATGGCGGAATACCTGTTTTATTATTTTTCAGTTTTTCTGAAACGTTCTCTTAATCTTTAACCCTTTAACCGCCATGCAGCGGACGGAAAAATCGTGCCCTTAGCGCCAAACCGCAAGGCAAACCGGTTATATTTTGGACGTGATATCACGTGCTGGCGCTGAGGGCACGACTTCCGTGCGCGTGTTTTGACGTCTTTGGCGGTCAAAGGAAGAACTGACTTTACAAAACAGTTGTAATTACAACAGCAAAAAGTTTCTGAGTGGAAAATGCCCTTCAATTTCTCCAAGATTTTGTCATCAGATCCTGACCTGATGGCAGCTGGACCAACAAGAAATTTTACTCTTGCTAATTGGTCCAGCCGCCTTTGTAAATTCAGGGAATATACTTAAATAAAATCAAAGTAGACCTATATAACTGATAAGTGATAACTACTAATATCCTTCCTGAGGTTGGTTTAAAATAAGGCTTGTGTTTAAACGCTAACCAAATATGTTCATAAATTACTTCCAATAAATTCTTAATGCTTACCAAACCGGACGAATGGTCTTACAGTATATCGCAAACTATAGTATAAATATAGCTATTATTTCTTTTTGTTACATGCTATAAAAATATGTAATCATCGTTAAAGTTAGTTTCAGACCAAATAATCTATATTATTGTTAAATAGATGTCACCAATATTTTATATTATTACTTCCATTTTAGTAATTTTTGCTGACCGTGAATTTTTTTTATACCCAACAATATTACTACTTACCCCCAAATACAAGTTACTTATTGATAAATAAGTAACATATGATATAGTACTTATATAAATATTGAATTCTCAATTACTGCATCACATAAAATCACGCCACCGACGCCGACCGATTTTAACTTTAAGTTCGTTTTCTTGGGGGTCGCAGTTCTAACCTAACGTAACCCACTGCTGGCAACAGTTCGTTTTCTTGGGGGTCGCAGTTCTAACCTAACCCACTTCTGGCAACAGTTCGTTTTCTTGGGGGTGGCAGTTCTAGCTTTTTTTTTTTTTTTTCGTCAGAAAATGCTTTTGCGCATACCCGGTCTTGTAGAGGGAGCTCGGGTTATGCAGGACTCAACGGGTGTAAATTGCCCGTAATACCTGCTAAAAACTGACGTTGGCCGCTTCGCTGTCTGTAGGCGGGAACACGGGACCACCTGCGTATTCTCCGCGAACCCACCAGCAGCTGTTATAACTAGTAATGACTAGTATAATAACGGGGAGAGATCACCCTTCCCCCCGGCTAACTTTGCAGAAACGCGCTTTGCCTAGCTTCCGCGTGCTTCCCGCTCGAGGGTTTAAGCTGGGTACGACGGAAACCCTCTATCTCCGCCGCCCGCTACCCTTATTTAGGGTGGGAGATTTCGCTCATGCGCAGCGCGCCTCCTCCCTGCTCTTCAACTGCGAATGGAGTCCACTTCCGCCGCAATCTCCCTTTCGCGCTCATTTTTCTCCTTCTGCGCCACCACTTCCTCACAGAAGGAGAGCATCGCCTGCCACGCCGTATCTTGCCTCACCATGGCAGCAATCACTGCCGGCAAGGACAGATCCGCACCTATCACCGAACCCAGATCTGAACGCTGCGAGCTCCATGCCGGACAGACTTCCAGTGTGTGCTGGGCCGTATCTTCACTTGCTCCACATTGATGGCATTCAGGAGTTGGTTCCCGACCCACGATCTTCCACAGAAACCGGCCGAAGCAACCGTGCCCCGACAGGATCTGGGTCAAACGGAAGGTCAGGACCCCATGCCGCCTTTCCACCCAATCCTTCAGGACGGGACGGATGGCTTCTATCGTACGGGAGCCAGCTATTGGCCGCTCTAGACGGCACTCCCAGGCTCCCATCGCGTCATTGAAGAGATCAACGCGTCGAGCCTCAATCTCAGAGGGAGCAGGCCAATGATCCCGCTCCCATGCCGCCACTCGCCAGAAGTAAAGTTCCGCTAGAACTTTGGCTTCCAAGTCCCAGGGCAGGGATCCAGCCAAGGCGCATGCAGCATCAGTGGATACAGTTCTGTACCCACGCACCGTTCGCAGCGCCATCGCCCTCTGCGATCTCCGCAGGTGGGCTGTGCACTTCCTGCCGATGGTATCAGCCCAGACGGGTGCGCCATACAGGGCCATAGAGCGCACAACTCCCGTGTATAAGCGGCGGCACGAGGCCTTGGGCCCTCCCAAGTTTTTGAGTAGACGCCCGAGGGCCGCCGCAGCGCTCAACAATTTTGGGGCGAGACACTCGAAATGAGCCTCGAAGTTCCATTTGCTGTCGAGCACAACTCCCAGATAGCGCAGGGTTGGCTTGACAGCAATCGGGACCCCACAGACAGTAATTTGGGCACCCATTGGAGGTGCTTTCCGACGCCCGTAGAAGCAAATGGCTTCTGATTTTTGGAGAGCGACCTCCAGCCCTATGGCAGTTCTAGCCTAACCTAACCCACTTCTGGCAACAGGTCGTTTTCTTGGGGGTCGCAGTTCTAACCTAACCTAACCCACTTCTGACAACAGTTTGTTTTCTTGGGGTCGCAGTTCTAACCTAACCTAACCCACTTCTGGCTGGGGCTTTAAAACGAACAATGTCACGGCCTGTGCGCCGCGTGGCTGTGGCCGGGGTGCGGGTTGCGGGGTAAAGAAAGAAAGGGAAGCGATTGTAATTTTAGATCGAGAATAATATATTTTAACTAAAGTTTAGATAATTTGATTATAATAAAGCAAATTAGTCTGCACTTTTTGGTATTAGTTTTGATGTTTTACGAAAACAATATTTGGTGAGCAAAACATTCATTCTGGGAAGTAAAAAGATATATGGGCTCAATATATAATTATTCTGATGTGTGTACATTTATTTTGGAATTAAAAATATTTTACATTAGGGATCTGGTATGGAGTGGGTTTATTTTATATGCAGGTAATTAATTTAACTTGGAATTTAGTTTTAGGATATAAAAGCAATTTTGGTGCGCATTTAAATTGTAGCGTTAAAATAATATCAAGGTTTATTAGCTTTATCTTAAAAATAGTTTTTTACGTTTTTTCCTCCGTTTTTCGCTATATCTCACCTTCGCATGACAATGAAACATATGCTCCATTTCCAGGATAATTGAGCGTGAAATGAGGATTTATGATTGTGCTCATTTATTTGTTAAGGTCAACTATGCTCTTATTGTGCTACTCTGTATTACAAAGGATTGAGTCATCGAATAAAATTTAATCAATGAATAGGTAGTACAGTCGCCATCAAATATATCGGAGCAGCCACGGTACTCCAAAATATCTGAACGTGCTCTTTATCGCCTTGACAATAGAGGCGTTGTTCAGATATTCGTGACCACCTTCGCCGCTCCGATATATCTGATGGCGACTGTACTATCATTAAGTGAGTTTTTACATGTGAAACAAGTAACTTTTAATGGCTGATTTGATTAACAGCGTGTCAATTGTAAAATCTCAACTAACTATAAAAATCCCAAGCCTCCAGCACTACCTCTACCAATCCCCATGTTTATGCCTTCCCCTACTTACAATTCAAAAAAAAAGTTATTGGCACAGTCAGTAGGATACCATAGATTTCGTTACCATAATCGTATGAATATCGCTTTATTTGCTTAGTACACATTCCTAAAATATCCTAAATACAAGGTGTAACAATAATCCTGGTGATTCGTTTAAGGTCGTATTTGGTATCATATTCTAATTCTGAAAAACTAGGAAAGAAAAAATATTTACGCGAAACAAAAAAACTGGTTTTTGTATGGAGGGTTGACCGTCGAGTACGACGTGCCGTGCTCCATACAATAAAAATATTTTTTTTTCGCGTCCATTAAAATTTTTCTCCTACTTTTTCTTAGTAGCAATACGATACCGATTTTTGGTCAATTTTGGACTAACCTAAGTACCATCAGGTTCAAAATTGCATGGTCAATTTATCAATGAATTCATTCATATATTGGCCATGCAATTCTGAACCCGATAGTACATGCAGGCAAGCCTAGGAGGCCCTCTCGACGATCGACCCCGAATTGTCTCGGAAGCTGAAACAACTCAAGAGGCCGCAGCTCAGACTAATAACCGGAAGACTCTAGGTGTTACGGAACGGACAGTCCCCTCTGCAGAGCCTGCATGGAGAAGTACGAGATAGCCGCTCACGTCATCCGTCATCATATGTCCGGGGGTGGCAGAATACCGGGCGAAACATCTTGGTTCGCCGAGGGCACTCCCGGAAGTCGTCGGCAACATAAAGGGTCTGCTAGGCTTCCTGGAGGAACTGAATTGGTACGAATAGGCCACCCAGCACGCAAAATAGGCGCAATATAAAGACGTCGAGTTGCGGAAAACAGCCCGCGTTAACCTATCCGATACCGATTAAGCCCTTAAATGGATTCCCAGTATTTTTATTACAACCTGTATAATATACTTATCATATACGAACTTAATATACGCTTTCAACTTGTACGAGTACCTTTTAAATCTGAATAATCCCTTTAAATATTGAACACTTGTTTATCAATTCAAATGGCAGTGGAATCGCTAAACCCGTTAAAACTATCACCGACTGAAACATTCAAATGTAACTGAAAGCTGGCATTAGCATTGGGGAGTGCCGCCAATTTACTCGGAGACAGAGACCACTTAGTGAAGAAGACTAGCAATTCTGTATTATACATGTAAGTCGCGTTACAGAGACTGACTGAGAACGCAAAGCCTAGACCTCTTCAAAATCATGATGCTCCATGAGTTTTGGGAATTAAAACCCTGAGTAGATAACTAGTAAATCACACTATTCAAATCCGGAACTCCTGTCTAACTTGAAACAAATAGAAGAATATAATAACATTTTTTGCGTATGTTACTACAACGTAACAAATAAAGTTTGTTAAGTTGTAAGAAAACTAAACGCCATACATACATATTTATCCTCTATAGGAGAGGATAAATATGCATGTTAAGCTAGTCGAATTGAATTTCGAAAAAAAAGATTCGCTCGTCGACACAAACTCGGATAAATAGCAATCAAGGAGCAAAAAAGCAATGTCTAGATATCTAATGCTTTCCGTTCTAATTTCAGAAATGCATCGATTCCACAATAAATTGTTCAAAGTTCAAGTGTTTTTATTTGTGAGTTACAGTGGTGGTAAACAATTAATATATGTAGCACTATACCCTGCCTGATGGCGTACAAATTGAAACCTCATATGGATATTACCAGTCGTTATATTCTGTTTGTCTTCTATGAAGCCTAATTTAAAAGCAATTAGGAATCCGATCTGTAATATTTTAAACGTAGGATAGTCTGTTGACTGTGCCTGTTGACTCGCAAAGCTGTTTGTAAAGTGTCTTAAGCTAAACATATTCCAGAGGCGTTATCCAAACGAAATTCCAGGAAAGCGTTGAAGGTCTGGGTGTACATAGAATCCCTCCTGCGTCTGCCACAACCAATTTGCTCCGAAACTATGGACCGATTGAGATAAGATTTGGTACGTTAAGGCTGACGTAAAAAGTAAATTAATGAATATTAAACATGGGGCCATTTTTGATCACCACTGCCTCTCCCCATATTGAAAAAAAAATAGACAATAGTTGTTTAACTGTAGATATCAGGAAAAACTAAGTAGAAGTCTACCATCGGGCGTGTCTAACTGTGAAAAAATTTTTTAGAAGATAAGACAACAATAATAGTAGATTGTACAACAAGTGCATAAAACGCACGATTTTACGCGAGGCGTTTATCCATCCGAGCGAGCTTGCGAGCGAGGATTGATATATAGTCGAGTGTAAAATAGGTTTTATGGACGAGGGTTACACTCTAATTTTCACTTCAATTGCGAGGAAATTATTTATCGGTAATCGTAAAACAATTTCAAGTTATAGCAAAAATATTACAATTAAAACAAATATGGTTCCCACTGGGTTCCCACCAATTAATTTTTTAATGTTTTTTTTTTTTAATTTTCAACATGTGAATTTAGACATAGATACTTGTTTTCTGCCAAGTCATAAAAACATTTCGGGGCATTTCTAAACTATAGTCTGGCCAGCCAACGAACGCAGTAGCAATGTACAGCGAACAAAAGTATGACTCAGTGACTAAGAATCAGTGAAAAAAGCAGCAATGATCATCAAATTTTATGTTTTTAATTTTAGGTGGTATTTCCGCCCCGGTATTTCAGTTGATGACAGATCAGACGAAATATATCCATCTCCTTTTTACACACCGTAAATGTCACCTAATGAAAGGGGCGGAAATACCAACTAAAATTAAAAACATAGAATTTGATGATCATTGCTGCTTTTTTCTCTGATTCTTAGTGTTGTCATACTTTTGTTCGCTGTACATTGCTACTGCGTTCGTTGGCTGGCCAGACAGAAATATAAGACATGGCATTGGTTAACTAGTGGTTAAATTCGTAAGAAGCTAATGGCGCTAATATGGCAGTTTGGTTCTGGTGTTCAAATTTTAAAGGTCACTTGACTTCAGTGGAAAACAGATCCGAAGGGGCTCTAAAATCGAGCGATTGAGTTATTACGCCCCATAAATGTTTTATTTGCAAAGTTAGATAAGTGAAGGTAGGTAATAGTTAGTCCAAAAGAAGTAAGAATCTGTGCGGGCGCTCGCGCGGCGTCGACGCTCGAAAGACGCTAGTGTGGGGCGAGCCTCTTGGAGATCTCGGAAAGTAGGGTATAAACCACCAGTGATAACCAGCAGTGGGACACTCTAGCACTATTAAAACACAAATACAAAATACAAATGCGTTTATTTCATTATTTTTTACAGTACACAGTGTTTACAGGTATCGAGGTTAGGCAAGTAAGTAGTCTATGTTAGTTATGAAAAGTTAGGTAACAATTTAAGGATATGAATCATATTTAATTAAAATCATGTAATGAAACAGGTGCGGGTACATTAGTCCAGCAGTACACCCGTTTGCTATACAACGATGGCTAGTAATAATTATTCGAACTTTTTTGTTATTTGCTATATACGTCAATCATTCGGCACATCTATTCATTTAAATCCCATACAGGCAAAAAAACAAAATCCATTCCCATAACAAATAAACCCCGATGAGTGAATAATGATGTTTTACAACAACAAATTACCTGCTACTGGGAACGGGTAACAAACAGACGTAACCGTTTAAACCGAACAAATATGTACAATTTAAAAAACTTCCGCAAAACCACATGAAACCCAACCCTAAAACAAAGTAACAAAGTTTAAATTCAAACAGCTTTTTTCGTTTCAACGGTGCGCCCAACTTGTTTAATTTAGGCCCAGCGCACCTTTGTGCCGGAAAATAAAATAAAATAAAGTTTTTGTCTACGTTTTCGTAATGCAGACGGGGATGTCAAAGGAATTTTTCCGAACAGAATTTAGCGTTCGAACGAAATTCACGAACGACCAGCAAGTTGGTCGTTTATTGAAATTGGTTTTGAGTGTTTTGGCATAATTAAATTCGGTGCTTTTACATAATTGTTTAGTTTAAAAAATGTGTTGTGGTGCGGTAATATAAAATAGTTAATTACATTTTAGTCAAGTCAAGTCAAAAATGTGTTTATTCAAGTAGGCATAGCAACAAGCACTTTCGAATGGTCAGTTACAATTATTATCTATATATCATTCAGAGAATTATAAAATAAAATAAAAATTACATGTCCTAATGTAAGATAATAATTTCACAATAAGATCGTAAACTTAAGATTAAAAAAATAATAATAATAAAATACTGATCTAGAATGTTTCTAGAACAAAATCAAAGTCAGAAGGCAAATTTCACTAATTTTTTTTTAATAAACCAATTGTTTACATTTTTAACAGTTGCAATTTATTCCCACGGTGTTTTATCATCCATGTAGTCTTCTATACTATAATAGGCTTTAGAAATAAATTTACGTTTTACATAATTTTTGAATTTTTGTGACAATTATTATGACTTTTTATGTATCTACTGTACTATTTGCATTTTTCTTAATCTAGGACTAAAAGTTTAAAGGTCAAACTTTCATCTAAGCTCTGTTGGTTTATACTGAAAAATTGCTATCTTCTTACCCCATTAATGACTGTACTATAATAAAAACCTTTTTATTTTTTTAATCTGTGGTCCACCTTACTTAATGCCTGTTTTTTTTTCAGATTTATAGACCCTCTACTTATGTTGTGTATCTATACAGGATGAAGTCGGGGTCGTGTAGCAAAAGATCAAAGCGTGATACAGATTTGAAAGATGAACCTAATGATGTTAATCACACTTTGTCACCTATATTGATAATTATTTTTCAGGTGATAAGCAGAAAAATACATTTTGGCTTACAATTTGGTCAACATATTTAATGTAACGTCTTGTCGTTTTCCATACAGTGTATGTCAAAAGTAATAGGGTCATTATGATTTGCTTGGTTTAAGATAAATTTTACTTGAAAAAAAAAAACTTTCGTCTTTGATGAAATACTAGTAATACTACCATATGATAATGTTATTAGTTAGAGTCAGATAAAATGGTTCAAATCATGAGCCAGATTACACCCTGTATTGTTGTTATGTAATTAATTCTCTTTTTAGGGTTCCGTAGTCAACTAGGAACCCTTATAGTTTTGCCATGTCTGCCCGTCCGTCCGTCCGTCCGTCCGCGGATAATCTCAGTGACCGTTAGCACTAGAAAGCTGAAATTTGGTACTAATATGTATATCAATCACGCCGACAAAGTGGTAAAATAAAAAGTGGAAAAATTTTTTTTATTAGGGTACCTCCCCTATACGTAAAGTGGGAAGTGATTTTTTTTTTCATTTCAACCCTTACGTGTGATATATTGTTGGATAGGTATTTAAAAATGAATAGGGGTTTACTAAAATCATTTTTCGATAATGTAAATATTTTCGGAAATAATCGCTCCAGAAGTAAAAAAATATGCGTCCCCCCCCCCTCTAACTTTTGAACCATAAGTTTTAAAAATATGATAAAAATCTGAAAAGTAGAACTTTGTAAAAACTTTCTAGGAAAATTATTTTGAACTTGATAGGATGAATAGTTTTTGAAAAAAAATTACAAAATAATTTGTGAACTAAGTTTGTAATTTAACCTTATAAGCAGATGTTTATTGTACCTGTAATTTCTACAAAATTACAATGAAATGACGTGCTTTCAAATAAAGTAAAAATGTTGAAAATCGGTTCACGCAATAAAGAATTATTCCATAAAAATCATCTTCCATACTTTAAGCACGCGCGCAATAGTTTACTTAATTTGCCGATAGATGTCGCTGTACATCTATCAGCAAATTAAGTAAACTATTGCGTGGAACTCTCATATCATATCCTACATGGCGGTGTTATTAACTCTTAAGTGGGGACACTTACTGTGACGGACGGAAAACTACGGAACCCTACACTGAGCGTGGCCCGACACGCTCTTGGCCGGTTTTTTAAATTTTAGCTTACTTTACTAATTTATACAATTACTAGCTTTTGCCCGCGGCTTCGCTCGCGTTAAATTCGGGGTGACACGGTTCCCCTTTCCTGATTGCCCCCTGGAATGCTCCATACAAACTTCCACCTCCCATTTTAGGGAAGTGGGGGGTTAGAAAGAGACAAAAAGTAGTCTATGTCACTCTCCATCCCTTTAACTATCTCCACTTAAAAAATCACGTCAATTCGTCGCCCCGTTTTGCCGTGAAAGACGGACAAACAAATAAACAAACAAACACACACATACACTTTCCCATTTATAATATTAAGTATGGATTATACTGTTTGCATTTGTTTCTAAAGCTCTTGCGGTTTGTGCATAAACTTTATGGAAATCGCCAAGTCTGAGATATCTTCAAGTTTATTTGAAAGTTCTTTTTACGCTTCGCTTAAACTTGAAGTTATCTTCCTTTCCGCTTAGCTAAGGTCAGTCGAGCGCAATTATAGTTTCTTTGAGAATTCAAAAAATACTCGTATTGAAACTATACAATGTGGCCAAAAAAGAACTATATCCCCGTTGGCTGTAAGGTTTTGGGACCCAACCAATCCTCCCTAGATGGATTTGGAACGTCTCAGATTGATTTGATTTTTGGAAGGGGTCATTACCCACCGCCGCTCAAAGGCCTTACAAAAATCCTAAAATCAAATCAATCTGAGAGGTTCCATATCCATCTAGGGAGGATTGGTTGGGTTCCAAAACCTTACAGCCAACGGGAATATAGTTCTTGTTTAGCCACCTTGTATATAAACATTTAATCACTTAGGGAGTTTGGAATGAGTTTTTGTCAAAAAATTCATTCATCAGATCCATGGAGACCATTTTAGCCTCACATCTTTTTTTGTTATGTATACTTCTTTAATATTTCTGTAAATGTGCTGATGTGTTGTCTGAATAAATTTTATTCTATTCTATTCTAAAATATTCATTCATCAGGCCAGCCCGACAATACCAAAATATTCAATGTTTTCCAAGTTACGCAGGTATGCTATTTAAATGTTGAAGTCTAAGGGGTCGCGCACTGTACGGTTTAAGAGGAATTTCCTCCCACGAACGCTGCGGCTGTGGAATGAACTCCCTGCCGATATTTTCCCATCGGGCTACAGTAAAAGGTTCATCGAAAAAGGAGTGTATGGGTTCTTAAAGGGTACGCAACGCGCATGTGATTCCTCTGGGGTTGCATTCGTCAATAGGCTACGGTAACAGCTTACCATCAGGCGGGCCGTATGCTTGTTTGCCATCGTCAT
This sequence comes from Pammene aurita, assembly GCA_947086415.1. Classification (NCBI taxonomy): domain Eukaryota; kingdom Metazoa; phylum Arthropoda; class Insecta; order Lepidoptera; family Tortricidae; genus Pammene; species Pammene aurita. Next base: position 3,713,047 of record OX352298.1, read on the forward strand.
TGTATAAAAAAAATCAGCTCAATAGGACATCAGGAACTGGTGCAAGTCTAGCTTGCAAGGTTTTATCAAAACAACAAACTGTACAGTCGTCATCAAATATATCGGAGCGGCCAGGGTACCCAAAAATATCTGAACATGCACTTTGTCCCCTTGACAATAGAGACGTTGTTCAGATATTTGTGACCACCTTGGCCGCTCCGATATATTTGATGCAGACTACAAATACTGTGAGTTTTAAAAGTTTGTAAAAAGTATCTTATGACCCAATACAGATTATAATTTAGTTGTGCCAAGTGTCATTCAAATCCGTTTAGCCGTTTTTGTGTTAAGAAGGCAAAAACGTCATTGAAAGATATCAACGTTGAAAGATATCAAAGAAAGAAACAGTCAAGTTTTTGTAACTTATGCTGGTGTTCATAATGACGTAACGAATCTTAGGTTGGTTTTTATCAATAATCTAAAAAGGCCAAAGCGATATATGCTCCATTAGTTTTTTTAACAATTAATTATTGGAACCTATAATTATTTGGTAATAATAATTATCTTTTAGAATCGCTTGAGCAATTAACATTTCTCTGAATTTGTTCCTTTTACTCGCACAGGTACAGAATAATTTATCGCAATACAGGTCCAAATAAACATGTCCGGTGGAATGTTTCGGACCTAAGTGAATACTTGATGAGACTTGTCTCTGAGAAGTATTAGCTTGATCTGACGTACTAAAATTGTAGGAAAAATTAAAAACAAACACCTAAAAATTAAAATATGATGCATTACTGTATTAAATTGAAACTTGTTTTCTGCTATAAATAATAATAGCCTTTTATTTCATGCAAAAAGAATAACATTTCAATTACATAGCAAGTTACATTTTATAACTATCTTCATAAATAATATATTTACAATTATTGCTTTCTACTAGAAGTTTTTGATTATAATAGTTTTATACAAAATTTAATGTGTAATAATTATTACTAAATTAATTTTAATGTATGTTAATTAATCGCCTGGCGCTTTGCGCGCAAAGGCCTCCCCCAAACTTTCCCATTTTTTCCTGTCTTATGCTGATCTCCACCAGTGTCTGTCTGTCGTGACTTTTCAGATCGTCTCTCCATCTTAGTTTAGGTCTATGATTATTCCTTTTTCTATATCTGGGCAGCCACTCTGTCGTTATTTTTGCCCATCTATCACTTTCTGCTATACTTTATAAATAGTATTAACCTTGAAGTTTTCAGCTAAAGCCAGCAGTGGATTTATACGATAAAGCCATGTCTAAATTTACTCAACCAATTTACTAGCCGGGTGCCAGGTGTCCAAACGCTTACCTACTCTAGTTTATCCCATAATCCTAACATTTTGCCAGAGTAAATATTAAATATAGAAAATTTTCGACATTTTCCTTTAATAATATAATATTTACTAAGTACCACAGCTTCGAAGATAAGTACCTTGTTACGTTACGGTTTTCCATGGAAGAATTTGAGTAAAATGTTTAAAATTAGTACTGACGTTGCTACTCCAGTGAAATTGGTGGAAATTATGAATTTCGACCTATTGACGTTTTATTTATCTTAAGAAGATAAGACTTGGCGATGCCGGTGTCAGATTTAGCTAAAATTTGTACTCAAAAGATCCAGAATTATCTAAAAATAGTTCGTAGTTTCATTGTCGGTTATTAATAGAGTTTATTTCCAAATGATTATTTATGGCAGTAACGCCTCATTGATAACCGACAATGATGTACCTTTGAATTGAAAACGTCACAATTTATCTCAAACGTAACTTGACCACACATGTATTAATTAATCAATCGATATTGAAGTTGTATTGGAGTGGCTTCGGAATAATTTTCAAGCAAATTAAAATAAACTCAAACTTTTAGGCGCTAATTATATTACGTAAATTAATTGGAGTTGCCTTGAAGTTGGATCATCTCTAAACGCGTTTTAAAGTTAGAATACTGCTCCAGGCCAATACATTAACACACAATCTATCTCCAACACAACTGCAACACACAACAAATAATCAATCAGCATAAAAGTTGTATTGGAGTTGCATCGGAATAATTTTCAAGCAAATTCTGATTCGGACGTTAAGGCGTTAGTTCGAACGTGTTATGAAGTGTTTTATTTAAAGCTAGAATACAATAGATAAAAATACTTAGGTTTAAATATATGTGACGTTTTCAAGTCAATTAATAGGCAAAGGGTAGTTGTCAATAAATCGATACCACCATTTTTTTTTATATTAGCGTGTATTAGTGTCCCACTGCTGGGCAAAGGCCTCCCCTCTTCTCCTCCATTGAGTCCTGTTCACAGTGCTTCCCTGCCATTCCGTAAAGAATGCGTCCAGGTCGTCCCGCCATCTCCTTTTCGGTCTGCCTCTACCCCTCTGCCTTACCACCATTAATCTCTATTAATCAATAATCTCTCTTAACAACCGACAAACCTTTGCTTTGAAAACGTCACGTATTAATTCGTATCTTACTATGATTTGCCACAGTTTGGCAAGAACTTGCAAGTGAAACGATACTCTGAAACCGCTGTTACCCACTTTCGTAGGTAGAAAATTGTAAAATATCCACCGTAACTGCTACGCCGTAGCATTAATAATCGTAGCCCGTAGCGCCGGTGCTACGAATGGTCGAGCGAAAGTCAAGTCAGCGCAGCTAATTTGTACGTATGACTTGCATTTTTCCTGCATAGCTGGTTTGCACAGCTGTATACTAAAGGTAATGCAATGAGGGCTTCCGTGATTGAGATTTTCAATAGATGGCAGCACCGTGGTGAGAGGTCTTTTTGACAGTAGCTGTCAAAATCCACCAATAAAAAAAAGATTAAACATGATTGGTGGATTATGACAGCTAGACCTCTCGCCACGGTGCTGCCATCTATTGAAAATCTCAATCGCGAAAACCCTTATTCGCTAGTATCGTATGTATGCTATATATTTTGTTTCGTAGCAGTTATGACATGAGATGAGACATGATAAGATACACACAGAAAAAATAGGCCAAACATTAATGCGATTTAAATGAATTGAAAAACGGCAAAAACCACAGACTAGGTGCCGGATTCTAATTTAAAAATACATTAACAGTACAATAAAAATACAACCTATCTCAAACATTACTCCTACACACAACAAACAATCAACCAATATTTAAGTTGCATTGGAGTTGCGTTGGAATATTTCTCAAGCAAATTCTGATATTTTTGATTCAGATGTTTATGCCGTAGCTGTATTGCGTTGTTAATGCATTGGAGTTGTATTGAATTTGGATCGTGTCTATACGTGTTTTAAAGTTAGAATACGGCCTCAAATATGTAAGAGACCTCTTGACAACGATCAACAGTGTGGCAGAAACATGAAATGCAAGTGTGTGGGTAAATTGTGTAGATGAGCGTAAAAATAGTGTAGCTAAGTTACAAAAGGTTAATTATGTATAGACATTTGACTTTATCGATAAGTTGCAACAAGTTTATAATTGTACACGTGTATATTTTACGCTATTAACATTTTACGCTAAACGGCATGTTCGAATTCAAATAATACAATGTTCCATACTTGATAACTTATCATAATAAAGTCGTTTGACGCATCAACCAATTGAAATTAAACCCAACTAGCGGTAGAAACTAAATTCCAAATAGTATTACTGATGATTGCCCAAAGCAACAGGTGCAAATTGTCACTTTTTATTGTTACATGTCAACTCGATCCAGTTATCGATATAAGTACCTAAGACAAGCCCTAGCGTAGAATAACAGTTTCGATTTTTACACAAATCTTGAATATTATGATAAAATATTAGAACACAACAAAAGGAAGACTAATATTCAATTGTATCTACTTGGACAATTATATTTATCTTGCTAATTTGATAAAATATTGTTTCAAAAACATCGATCGATATATCGTATATAGTAATAAACTTCAGAGCAATAATCAGTTTTTACTCTTAATAAATATTTAGAGAAACGCGATGAAGGATTTTAGGGTCGGCAACGCGCATGTGAATCCTCTAAAGTTACAGGCGTCCATAGGCTACTGTACTTGCTCACCATCAGGCGGGCCGTATGCTTGTTTGCCAACTTCGTGGTATAAAAAAAATAACCAAGTTTCTAATATTCTAGATTATTTTTTACCGCATAGAAAACCGCAAAAGAATTGCTTTCGTCTACTCTTTACCTTTTTAAAATATTAAACAATACTTGCGATAAAGAATTTTCAACACATTTTTATAGTGAAAGTAAATAAATATGCTTCGATAGTATTTTGTCCCGCCATTCTAGAAATATGGGCATTCTTTACCTGAACGGTAATATTTCATTTACCGTCCCCGCTCCGTATCCATGATATTACAGTCATTATATTGGTATTGCTCGGTGCCGTGTGTGCCATATTCTAATTTTAAATAGTAGTTTATGCAACAGTTGTATAAGAGGGGTCAAAAAAGGTGAGTGGCGTGGGTAACAATTTGAGCCGTAGGCGAAAATTGTTAAGAAAAACGCCACGAACATTTTTTTACCTACTTATACGACGTTGCATACAATACTTTTTCTACGAATACACTTACTTTTACGTAAAATGCGAAATTGAAAACTTCATGGATATCGCAGTTATTTTGTTAACATAATCAACAATCATTTAAGTTTTACCTTTTAAAACACTATTTTTCAATAATAGTAACATTACTAACACAAGTACACACCGTCGTTATTTGATCAATCATTAAAGAGCTACAGAGATTAGTAAAAATACCTAAAATACTTTCAAAGTTTGCAATTCGCCCCAACAAACGAACGGGAAACGTAAAAAACTACGAAGTAGGTCTGTGGTTCTTTAAATTTTTTATTTTTTAAAGTTTTTTTTTCTAAAAACGCTGCGTTTATTTAGGTTTCTTAGGTTGGCATTAATTTATTTTATATTAATAGTCGTGTTCACACGCGATTCCGTGATACTATTTTGGCGCTTTTATAGAACAAGTGTTATTTTGGGGAATAGACTAGATAGACTTTTCATCGAGTGTATTATCTATGTTCTTATAAAGGTGTTGACGAATGTATAAATGACAGATAAAAGTACGGGAGTAGAAAAATACATAAACAACACAATCTATCTCAAACAAAACTCCAACACACAACATATAATCAACCAATATTGAAGCTGTATTGGAGTTGCATCGCAATCATTTCTAAAGGGTCGGTCAAACACCCAGCGCGACGCTGCGCTGCATCCACGCCGCGTGACGCCGACGCGATGACTGTTCAAACAGGGCGCGCGCGGATCGCGCTCTCAACACGCCCTCATCGCGTGACTCCCGCCCGATACAGCATGCGCGCGCGGAGGGTCGCTCATTCCTTCCGAAGCCAAGATTTAATTTTTCTATATCCATAATCACAATCACAGTATATTGCTACGCTCATACGGCGCACCGCGCTGCCTAACGTCCGACTGATGTGACCCAGCGCGGCGCAGCGTGCCGCCGCGTCCCGCCGCGCAGCGCTGCGCTCGCGCCGCGTGGACGCGCGGGGCCGCGCGGCGCGGGGCACGACAGAAGCGGGGCGCGGCGCCGGCGGGACGCAGTCTGTTTGACGTCGCTAACCTGATAACATGTACGGCGGTCGCGCCGCGCGACCGCAGCGCAGCGCCACGCTGGGTGTTTGACCGACCCTTAAGCAAACTCTATATTTCTGATTCTCATTATAGGCGCTAGCTGTAGTTGCTGTATTGCGTAGTTAATGCATTGGAGTAGTTGTTGTTGGATCGTGTCTAGGTATACTGTAACGTTGTTACATTGTTTTTTTGTTCTAATTAAATTAGTTTCTTATCAATCAATTCCAACATCTTCGATTCGATCAGGTATAACAATGCTTCAAACAGCGCCGTTCGAATGTACCTTGTGTTTATCTGTATGGGGTTGTCATCTAATAAATTTAGGCTAAATTATGGGTTTTTCTTCTGTCATTTTTAATAACATTGGCGTTTCATAAATAGGTATTTTGGAAAATTAGTAAATAAAATGTAGTCAAAGGAAATGTATCTGGAAATTCTGAAAGCGGGCTCTGAAGTAAAGTATTTGGTTATTTAGTATCATGTCTTTGACCTATTGATAGGAAAGTTGTTTCGCTGGAATCAATCAACAATAATTAGAGGGATTTATATTTATTTAATTGCCACCCTGAATTGGGTCCTCTGCCCTCTGGTTCCTCCGTCTTGGGAGTCACTGAGAATGACTCGGTCATTTGATTTGCGGCCTTGTGCAAGGAGGGGCTCAAGCAGCCTTCTGAAATTTTGCCCTTGGTGGCAGCGAAGGTGGCGGTTCAATAATCCTCGGTTATCTGCAAAGGAGAATCGTAAGTAAAGATTAATAGGGTTTTTGGCTATCACGGCGTGAAACGTGTTCTAGCTATTTTGACCATGCTTTTGGTTTTCGGATTTGAACTTGCCTGAGGGAGGGCGTGCTCTGTAGAGATGTTATAGGAATATTTTCCATTCTCCGGTAAGGTTTCTTTCTTCAGTTTTGTCAATTTATCAGGGCTGTAGTTCAGTCGACTAATGCAGATAATTTATTGTTCCTTGCAGGAGTCGGGTGTTGTATTTTTCAAGTACAATGTAGTACAAATGTGTTATAGGAAGACTTAAATTGTACTCTCATATCGTTAATGGATCGAGCAGCTGCTTCTCCATTCGTTTCATCACCACATTGTTCCGGCCAAGCGGTCTGAGCTCCTTGGAAGTCGGTGCCCCGCTGTAAAGTCTGTGTGAGCAGTTTCCGGACAGCGTCCTGTAGGTTTGCGACGTGGCAAGCTTCTTGCACATCAGCGACTGGCGAAGAACAGCTTCTGAGGTCGGTTCAGTCCTTTATTAATTTTAAATGGCAGTAGGAATTCTGTGGAAAAGTAAATATTTTTAGTTTTAAGAACCAACATTAAGTAATTTAAATTTAGAAATCTCTGATATATAAAACCATAAATAGTTAAGAATTTAGATAGAAACCTGAATAAATCTCAACCTTTGAACCTTGTTAACGACCTAGCTTAACCGCTGAGCTCCTAGAAATTTTAGTTGGTGTCGAACTGAAACGAAAAGAGAGATTTATCCAGTGTTTAGATTTTAACAAGTTATTTTCAAAAGCAAGAATAGGAAATAAAGATTTAGTACAGTATCCACTTGTTTAATTTCACACCAGCCCTGCATAGAGCAAGACCCTTGCGACATCAACATTTGATATTGTAATATTTTGATAATTTATTTAATTGTGTTCAGGAAAAGTAAGCTGTGGCATAGTTCTAGGTTATCAAAACCTAGCCTAAATTTAATCTACCTGACAATACGTGTTTCAAAATTAGAATACGGCCCCGTGTAAGGTAAATAAACAAATTACGGCGGAAATTTTGTTTTAAATTCTAATTTTGCTTTTATTACCGCTTAGTTTTATTCTACGAAAGTGTCAATTTTATACTTTTAGATAGCTGTTAGAGTCCGGCCATGGTAACTTGAGTACTTTAGAATTTGCAATAGCAAAATTTAGAGCTTCCGTCACAAACCTCATATTTTGATTACACGTTTCATATTTGCGTATTATAAGTGTTTGTATGGTACATGTATGTACTTATATATTTATTAGTGTTTTCCTGCAGCTTTTTGTGTTTCCGAACTTTTTATTATTTTTATTTATTTATATTTAATCCTTTCTCATTTTCTCATGGGTTGGCTGGAAGAGATCCTTATCAGGGATAAGCTCAGTTACTGTTGTTTGTATGTTAGACCTACTTGTTTATGTGCAATAAAGTGGTACATAAACATACATACATACATATTTCAATATGTTGGGTCTTGTTCATACTGTGCTAGTTGGACTCAAACATCAAACGTGTACCTGTTTTGTAAAATATGTTCGTTTTTTATGTGATAAAATTATCAATATTTTCATGTAATTTTTCAAGTTTCGTTGATAGTGATAGAAATTAACTAAAAAGGAATAACTAATGCCATTCAGACATCAATGGCTCAAAATAACGTATCATTGAATATCGTACTACTCGTAATATCGAACTACGTAAAATCCCAAGCCCATTTACAGCCTTTGACTCCTAATGAAGCGGTATAGAGAGCTCTATGAAATGCTTAGTATAATCTACATACATTACATAAATATACCGACGGCACTCCTGTTCAACTTCAATGAGGAATACAGAGATATCATTACGATAACGTCGATAACTTACAAAATGAACTTGTACTTTTTCACGCTGATGGTTCGTATATAACGTTACTAAAATATATATATAAAGGATGAAAAGAAAAGAAAAACTGTTTGCGACTCTTCAACTGTGAATGTCATCACGTCATACATATGTCTAGGAATTTCACGATTTGGCGAATTGACGTTTTGGAGTTAAGCCGGAGCCCCACTGCTGCGCACGGTCGAGCTACACACAAGTGGATACAAAAACGCTTTGTATGAAAATGTAGGTAGGATACTTCCACAGTAGTGCACGAGCACGCTGCGCACGCAATGACGTCACTGATACACGCGTGGTGTGTTCCGAAGTGCCTGCCACGCACACACTAGCGCGCGTGGCAAGCAAAGCCCCACTGCGACCCATGCTGTCCACGCTAAGGACGAATGCATGTTGTGTGGGTTCGCAGTTTGAGAATGTACTACTTCGTTTGTTTACACCGAGATATGCTTCCGTTTACAGTAAAATTACATTTTAAAATCTAAACAAAAAAAAAATACATTTTATTAAATATACCTGTCGCAAATTTTAAACAGCCTACGCCTGTCGATAGGGTTACATGATGTGTTTGGTACAATATCAGCAGTCCTTGAGCGACAATTTGCCCCGCGCGCGTGCATGACGTGGCCCGCAGTGGGGAATATGGACACATGCAGCTGACCAATGTACCCACGTGGCCCACACGTTTTACGTGTGCGTGCATTGGTTGCTGTGAAAATGTTGACACACGCAGCCAGACCAATGGACCCACGTGGGCGACGTGTGTAGCGTGACCGTGCGTAGCGTGCGCAGCAGTGGGCTACGTCAGATATGAGTAGCTAGCTGTCCGCTAGTGGCGCGGACGCCCGCCGCGTGCGCACGCACGCGGGTGGCCATTGTAGGTAAAATCCGTCGCACGCGTCCGCACCAGCTAGCGCTGCTCATACTATTTTACGTTAATCCGCTCACCCGCTCCGTGCGTCCGCGCCAGCTAGCGGAGGCCCTAATGAATGCAATGACACCTGTCTAGTTAGATGCTTTTTGTTAGATCCGGGCATCTGGCAGCTTTTAATGGGTGGAGGTCAGAGTGACAGACCAACAAAGTTTTTAAGTTGGAAAATTAATAACAAAGCTTTGCTATGGTTATTTTCAATACCTCGCCTGCTTAGCTTTTTTTGCTGAATCATTATACGCTTTTTCGCTTACTTGTTTGACTAATAAAGTAGTTGCATTTACCCCATATTTGCACTATGACCTTAAAAAGAGAAATTAAATTCTTTTTAAATCCCGCTCTAAGCGAAACCAGTAAAACGGTACTTAAAAAAAGTAATGAAACATGCCGCCTGGCTTGTACAACATTTTTGGCAAGTCAAGCATTTTTAATATTACGCCTCTTTATTGCTGTGGCGGGAGAAAGATCGTGATTAAAATGGCTGAAAAAGAACGGAAAGATAAATTTGTAGCAAAATTTTGAGTTACCTTTAGTTGAATATTATTGTAAGTAATAATGTAAAATTGTCATCAAATCTAGAAGAAAGGCCTATGTTGAGCTGACACACATACACGCCCCAAAAAATTTTTTCCTTCCGTCGCCCCCCCTCCAATGTTCACCCGTATTTCCCTTCTAAAACCCAAAAATCTGCCATATTTTGAGCAAAATTCCCTAATCTCGCATTTGTGGATAAATAAGCCAAATAGCACTAGACCCTACTCATAGTGTTGTGTTCCTGCTGGTGAGTAAGGTTGCCAAAGAGCTCAAAGAGGACCCAGTGTGTTGACATGAGGGACCCACTTGTTCCTTTTAGCCGTTATCACATTGAATCCCCTTTTTGTAAAGGGTCGGCAACGCGCATGTGACTCCTCTGGAGTTGCAGGCTTCCATAGGCTACGGTAGCTGCTTACCATCAGGCGGGCCGTACGCTTGTTTGCCAGCGTCGTAGTATAAAAAAAATTGCAACTTTAGACGTGTTCTTACATGAAAAAGTATTCATTGTACAGTGGACAGCGGACGTATCTTAACGAGTTAATGATTTAAATTGACCTCGACACGCTCTTATTCTTCTAATAATAAAGTCGTGCCCACATCATTTTGCACACCTCACCCGCTTAGCTACTTCTGCTCCTGACTGTACTACAAAATAAATAAAGAATTTCATATCCCGATGTTGATAGTAAAACTACCTCTCGTATACGCTGGAATCTTCAAATTGAATGCGATTTCAATATGCGTCTGAGATTGGTTTTATTTATTGTGTTTGGCTAATGTTGGTCCCGATCACGAGGGTTCGGCTGTAACGTTCCTTTTGGCACCTGGAAAGGAACATGTCCAAAAATGAGGTGAAATAACTTACACTTAAAAAGTGTTTTAAATTAAAAGAAACATTTTAAAAACTTTTGTTCTTAGCCTTTCGCATATTTTTTAACTCTGACGTTTTGGTCTACAATACAATACAAATACTCTTCATTGAACACCTCAAAAAGAAAACCAGTACAGAAAATGCATAAAGTCAGAATAGAGGTAAAGAACAGGCGGTCTTATCGCTAAAAAGCGATTTCTCCCAGACAACCTTTAGGTCTACCTTTACTTCCTTAAATTTTGACGATATAAAATGAAACTTGCGTCAAGTGTAACTATAGTAAACTAGGCGACTGGTTTTTCTTCTAAAGATGTTTTTCATGTTAATTTATGTGATTTTGGTCTGGATCAGGACTTTTGTGCGTTACAAGTTCCAAGCCTATTTCCGTAATTTCTTAACTGTATTAATGGATTTATTTTCTTATTCGGGTTAAAGTGAAATTAAAATAAACTGAAATACCTAGTAACCAAGATTTTCGGTACCCAGGGCAGACGCGTTAAACTCTAGGCTAAACTTAAATACTTACTTTTAAAATATTTACAACGCAAACAAAGTTAGCGCTCCATCACACATGTCCAGGATTAGACCCCATTACAATAATTGTATCTCTGTCAACTCTGGTAAAATAATCGTTAGTAAATTCTAAAACACTTTACAAAATTCAACTTAGGTACTGTAGAGGTTGGATAGAAACCTCTACATTACTGGTAGTTTTATATCAAATATTCTTTATTCGAATTAAAAGTCAATGTAAATAATGAATCCTAAATGAAAATCAGTCGCCATCGAGGCTCCCAGCCTCATGGTCACGCGCGCGTTCCTTCCAATAAAATACATGAAGACTCAAGCATCCCTGTTTTTTTTTTCTGAGCTACACTACCCCCTCACAGTACCAAGCGGAGTAAACCGTTAAGTGTATTTCAGAAAGGGTTTTTAAGGTAGTATTAGATTTATACGGGTAGGATACGGACGCGGGAAGAAATAAGCCGCGTTGTGCTCAAGCACACGTTAAGAGCTTAATGTCCCGGCTTAAAGCCCTATAAGGGCCCTGAGGCACTATAAATATGTGTACATTTTAGTAAGTTGGGTATTTACTAAGTCAGAAACTCTTATTCAGAAACGTTCACCGAACCTCATTTTGATAAATTAATGTTATGTCTGTTCTGAGCAAACACTACTGTCAAATTGACAGATATATAAGAAAAACTATTTTATCTACACTCACATCACATTGTAAGTCCTCTAAAACGTGTTCAAAAACGGTAGGCAATGGCTAGCATTACCACAACCGATTTTACTATGATAAGCTTTTTATCTGTGGCAGTAACGTAATTTTAACTTTACATATATTGATACGTTATGAGTTTAAAATTCCGAACATTGAATTTGATAACATAATGTAAATCCTGTCCTCCTTCCTGACCAACGGCACGCGCCCGCCCGACCGCCGGTACAATCGAGTTGGCCATGGCGGTGCAATGGCGGTCATTCTATGGTTTCCGAACACTTTATTTAGAATATATAATATGAGTGTAGATAGAGCAGTGTATGCAACTGTACGTAATTAGGCCTTAAAACACTCGTGTGATCTTATTATGAAACTCGCCTGCGGCTCGTTTCATAAAACCACACTCATATTTTAAGGACCCTTAGTACGTAACAGTTACATAATCTACTAATTTAGTTAAATTAGGTTTGTAACACGTTTTAAACGCACTTAAATAACGCACATGAATTGCATTTGATAAGATAGTCTTGTAATTGCAAAAAAAAGTACTTTTGGTCCATATATATCATTATTTATTATTCGAAAACACAATCCTTACAGAGTTTGTTTAGTGTTTAGCGAGGACGTTGTTTCGTGCTTGTACCATTTTTTTATGTTATCTTGTGATGAAAGCATAAAGTCAAATCTCTTTCTACATTTTTATATTTATGAAATATTTTATTTAATACATTCCTAAAAATACAAATTGGGCAATTTTTCTTAAACGTACTCTTGCTTTAGAAATGTGTATGAATATGAAAAAAACTGTTCCACTTATTCCTAATCCTCAGACGACTTATTTTTCAACGTATTTATATATTTTATGTAACTAGTTTAACATAATTTTAATCAATTTCTTATTTGTTTCACTTCTCCGAGCAAAAATCGCGAAACAGCTGTTAGATTATATTAGTGAATAATTTATAAATGAAACAGGAAATCGAGGAAAGAAAGTATTCCACTCATGCACTCACCCACTTTTAAAAAAAACGCTCTTTCAAATCATGTATACAGACTATTAAAAGTTTTGTTAGTTACCGCAAAATGATATCAAAAAGTTGAGTGAAATCGAAAAAGAACTTTACCGGACTCTTAAAGTGTCCTTGTAAATCGACAAAGGGGGTGCTTACACTGAACTTGTCCACAAAATAATGGTTCAATGAATTATTAGTACTCGTGAAACTTAAAATAAACTTCTAATAATTACTTGCTTATAATACATCTACTTAAGGCTCGGCCAAACTGCTAGCGTGACGTACCGCTGCGTCCGTGCCGCGTGACGCCGACGCGATGACTGTTCAAACTGGGCGCGCGCGTATCGCGCCGGCCTTGCGCTCTCAACACGCCCTCATCGCTCGCGCGAACGCGGCGCGGGCGCGCGCGATGCGGGCGTGACTCGTGTCGCGAACATCGCGAAGCAGTTCGTGCTTGCCGGTTTTTCGGATAGATGGCGGTAGCAGTCACGTTCGATCTCAATATCGCTTTTAGTATGGACGGATTTTTTGAGAGGGGTTGTAGGGTAGATACAGGGACGACGGGAGGAGAGAAGGTTGCGCGCGAACAAATCAATGGTGAGCGCTTTAATATTTATCTTTCTACTCGTATCAGTTCCTGGACTTTCTTACTGTGTTATTATGATGATCATGTGTCTTGTGTTATTTACCAGCGTGTATCAGTGCTCAGAGAGATCTTTGATCCCAGTGAGTTGTCAATGGTTATGAACTCAGGGTAACCATAGTGTGAGGAACGGGGTCGCTGTAAGGGGAGGTGGAGGCGACTATTTAGCCCGAGATACCAGATGGATAATCACGGGAGGCTCATAGGCCGTAGGAGTAATCAAAGGAGATATCGTCAGCTCACACCATCAACGTCCAGGCCGTGTCTACGTATAGTATCTGCGTGTCCGTTAACATATTTACATCATTCGTATTCTCTAGTCAGTAAACTCATCGGCTCAGTATACCACAAAAACATGGTGAAGCTGACGACATGGTGGTGATGTGCTGGGATTGGTTAGATCCATCCGTGCCATATTTAAGTCAGCTAAATTGAAAGTAGCACTGTGTCGGTTGATACTTGTCGGGTATAGCTACACAATATAATACATAAACGTATCAACTGAAAGGTCAGTTTCAGTTTTAAGATTGTTGAGAAAATTAAAGGCAAAACAGAGTCAAATAAGCAAGCAAGCATTTACTTCAGCCCAAGTTCAGGCTATAGGAAACATTCATGGTAGCGTCGTCTCAGTCAGCGGCCGTAATTACTGTTTCATGTTGTAGTGTAAATATAGTACTAGTAACTTTGTACATAATAAAACATGTAGTTAAGACGAAAGTTTGAAGAGTCATTCGTGTTTAAATGATATTTTCCAAATTGCCTTAGAATTTACTTGAAAGTTTTGAGAAATAAGCAACGGGCAATTACATGGTGAATCTAAAGACATTCTTGTTCGAGTTGAGCTTCAAACTGAGCTATAAAAGGTTATCGTAAAAAAAAAAATTGAGCGTAATTCAGACGTATAATTTCGAAGTTGGCTCGTTAAACAAATCTTATCAATATTTGAAGTCCATTTCTCTGGTGTAACATTCCAAAGATAGTCCGTGGCCTTATAGTAATGATAAAACAATAAACCAAATTACTATGGCAAAACTGAGATATTTATTTTACTTTGGCGGAGATAAATAACCATTATAGGACGGCTTCGAGTTTGTGAGATAAAAATGACTAACGTCATCGGTATGAGCTACTCCTTAAAAGTATCCACGGAACGCTACTATGGTTAAACTAGTAATATTAAGTTTGAAGAGAAGGCAAACTCAAAAGTATATTGAGCATGGGTGCAGTCGTTTTCCTTTCATTGGACTGGGCGCTGTTAGTTAAGATAAGCACAAATCACAAGGAAAACGTCAATCATTATCGCAATCGTGAGAAATTATTGTGAAAAAACGATAATTATAAAATGTACATAAGTGAATAGAAATCAGCCTCATAATCCGTTTTATTATTGTTCGTAAGAGTACAAATTGACCTCGTAGTAGAGATGTGTGCTCCTGTAGGGATCAGATACGTTATACGTTGTTAACACCATTGAAAATGATATCGGCAAATAAAGGATGTCTTGAATTTAGGCGGATGAAAGATTTAAAATAAATAACGCATCTGTCATAACTCCGTGTCTACTGTAAATTGTAATCTTCATCTTTGATGCGATAAAATAAGAATTAGTGACCCTAGATTAGAACACCTTACTCTATGAACACCGAGACGATGCTAAGAGAAATAGTATGCACATTTACTTGTCATTACAGTGTATGATGCTAAAAACTAATCAAAAACCTATCGAATTGTATTTATGCTTTTAACATGTACGTAACTGCTTAACATAAGGCGGACAGTATGCTTCGTTGCTACCGTCGTGGTATTAAAAATATATAAATAAAGCAGAGTTTAATTTGAGTTAAGTTCGAGTCTCGTCGACTCTCCATTTATTTGGCACTAGCCTTTTCCCACGGCTTCGCCCGCGTACTATAAGTACTCAAAAGGATAATTACCCATGTTGATTTTCAGACTTTGTGACCACATTTGCCCCTTTTAGGGGTTAAATTTTCAAAAAACCTGAAACACGTGTTTACTCATTTATCGTTAGGAATGCTCCTGTGAAGTTTCGATTAAAATAGTCTAACAAGTCTTGATTCGCCATACAAACTTTGGACCCCCATTTTACCCCATTAGGGAGTGAATTTTGAAAAATCCTTTCTTAGTGCATCCCTAGACCTTATAAGGAACCTACATGCCAGGTTTGGAATCTCTAGAACCAGTGGTTAGGGCTGATGTGCGTTGATATGTCAGTCAGCCAGTCAGTCAGTCAGTCAGTCAATCAGTCAATCAGTCAGTCAGTCAGTCAGTCAGTTTCTTCTTTTATATATTTAGAAGATACCTACTGTATGTATAAAGTGCATTGCACGACAAATGATTTACTTAAATGCTATACATCAGGTTTGAACTACAAATGTGATGCGTCACGCATAAACACGCATAAGAAGAAGTATATTGTCTTCTTTTTGAGCCGGTTAGGTAATTGCCAAACAATACCTTTACTAAAAGAAATCCAGGCCTGCATTTAGAATCAAATGGTTAATTGGAAACTTAAAAGTCGTTGTCATTGATGTTTTATTTTGTTGTGTTTCCTTGACACGAAATAATCATGTGATAAATTAAACTTAGTTAAGAAGGATAGACATAAAACAAAACAACAGAGTAATAAAAATAAATTTTTATGTCAATGGTTTCCAAATTCAAGTTTCGTAGTTCGTATTGACTTTATGGAATACTATATTTGAGTAATGATCATTTGGAAATATTTATTGTAGTGTAACATAACTTAGTGGTTAATACGCTCATCTCATACGAGTGCTTGATATGTCCCACATGTGTACAAATGGACATATATTCCACCATGTGTCTTACTTATCAGTGCACCTATTGCAAGGAACCTTACATAAACCGAAATTCAGTGTATTTACGAAACGGTCCAGTTCTTGACTTGATGTAACTGAAATTACTCTTAACATAGTGTACGCAGTGCATGTAGCACATGTTATTTATGCTTTACTTAAAATATAAATATCTTGAATAAAGATGAAACATAAATAATAAAGTTAAAACTAAACAAAGAACATTAAATGTGACTAATAATAGGTTATCATAAGTTGAGGTAATGCGACGTAAACAAATACTCAAATCTTACGTTCTACCCACTTTCTCATTCTATTTGATTAGGGGTACTTTACCTACATGGCATAATTTGTACCATGATTTTGTGTAATTGAAGCATTTTATCCATATTTGTATAAATCTGCAAATATAAGTTTGTAGAAGTTAAAATATTTCATGATACATTTACAAGGTGCTCACAAGTTAAATCTCAATGTAAGATCCGTGCCTATACGAGTAGGTGCATGATATGATACGGGTAAATTTAAAGACTTTGTTCGTTATCTCCCGTTGGTTTTAGAAAACTTAACTGAGAACCAAATATTAACCAGTTGATGATTCATTTGGTTTTGTTATAAACGATTTATGTTAAAAGAACATGGTTAGAGATGTCCTAATAACTACCATTAACTTCGGTAACTGATAATCAATGTTTCGAGTGTTTTGACATTTACTAAAAATCGTTCGGGTACCTACTGTTAGTACCTATATGGCTACATGTAGGCACAAGTAAACACAGCTCAGAGAGTGTTTTGACATTTACTAAAAATCGTTCGGGTACCTACTAGTATATGGCTACATGTAGGCACAAGTACACACAGCTCAGACATAGCTCAGAGAGTTGCCAGACTTAAGTGGCAGTGGGCGGGCCACATTGCTTGCAGAACCAATGGCCGATGGGGCAGAAAGGTTCTTGAGTGGTAACCGCGTACCGGAATACGCAGTGTGGGAAGCCCCAGACTAGGTGGACCGACGATCTGGTTTGAGTCGCGGGAAACAGCTGGTTAAGGACGGCGAATGACCGTTCGTTGTGGAGATCCTTGGGGAGGCTTTTATCCAGCATTGAATGTCTTTCAGCTGAAATGATGATGATGAGGCACAAGTACGAGTGCTTAAACCAGTAATACAAATACAAATATTCTTTTCAACACACCTGCTCGTAACGAGGTTCTTATTCCACCGCTTTTATGCTCATAATCCTAGATATTAAACACGCGTGCATTTCACAATAATTATCCAACTAGTGGAATAATTTAATAATCCGATCAAGTGACGTTTGTACTCTAGTACCAAGTTGTACGTACGCAGACGAATCGTTGTAATTTAGTCGGGTATTACCTTTACTTTTTTTTAACTCTTTATGAGTTTACATTCTAAAAAAGTAAAAAAAAAGTAAATATATTAAAAATATACACATTTACGATGGAATATAAATTATACAATCCTGATTGTGAATAATAATCATTTCAACTTATTATATTACTCGTAATACACAATAATTCGTGTTTAAAACACGAATTGTCTGTTTTAATATTGGCTGTTTGGCATTATACGTCCGCGCCTTTGCCTCAAGCTGCACGCACACCCAAAAAAGAAAATTGCGCGCCATTTATAAGTTAACCTCAAATCATTGTTTATTTGTTAATTTTTCTCGTCGTGTTTTATTAATTTAAACAAATTATATTTTCAATTAATAAGAAGACAACTTTAGCGTTAATTTAACCTCTGGATATATTTCAAAATTGTGATACATACAAGTAAAATGTCATCATAAAAATCTAGTGAGCAATACGTAAGAAAAAAATACTATAATTTATTGCACAATAAATGTGAAGTCTTTAATTTTATGAAATGATTTGAAAAAGAGTTCCAGATACTCAATAACATCACAAAAAAGGTTAGTTAAATTTAATTATCTTAGGTTCGTAAGTACCTCTATCCTGTAAACATCCTGACAATTAATGTATTTATCAAAAGTTATTAATTATTCTATTCCATTATTTCCTCGCAAGTGTGTTGAAAAACGTCGTATGAAACGCGTGTGCTTGATCATTACATAAGCTCAGCTTCCTTATGCGCACTCACATGCGTTCGTGCGCACAATATCGCTTCGTATGTAATGATCAACTTAGCACACTTGTATCATAATGTACTATTATTGCACACCTCAATAAAATAGAACAGTACAGTACACAGATTAAAAGTAGAGGCAGTCAACAGGCGGTCTTATCGCTAGAGAGCGATCTCTTCCAGACAACCTTGGGGTAGCAATAATAAGCTTTAAATTGGCCACTTTGTGAAAATTTGTATAATGCTAACGTATGTCATTTAAACAGAGTTGCCAATCGTGTTTGACTATCTGTTTGCGGTGAAAACCTTAAACTAAATATGTTATATACTCGTATTTAAGTTTGTACTTAAATGACGTTTGGAAAGCAAGAAGTAGTTAATAAATACCGTGATATAGACAAATTATTAGCGGATAGTGTAAATGCAAATACATAACAAGAGTTTAACTACGGACGATTCGTTATTTCCCATCATTGCAACAAGCATAGTTCATATTGAAGTGAAATGTTGGCTGGAAAGATATTTTATAATTAAGTAAGATTATATTTTCTGCGTAACTCAGAAAGGGCAGGTCATTGTGACAATCTGGTTTGACCTTGACACGTAATATTCAGAAATTAAATATGAATAGTATGTATACTGTTACTTGTCTCCATTTCCCACAACGCGAGTAGAAGAGGGAGAAGAGGTATTCGAAATATATATAATACAAAAATACCTATTGAAATTAAATCGTTAAAATAAAATAAAATCTAGTCTTGTGTTTGAACGTGTGACCGTAGGTTAAATTCTTTGAATAATAGAAAAACATTTGAAATCCACCTACTATATGCCAGGATGCATACCACCTTGTAACACCGTAAGGATGTTGGTTAATAAATGGTGATGACCGTAGTCCATAGAAAAGACGCTCAGACTATCAAAATATAAAAGGGTAGGTACGAAACTTATCGAAACTATCTATCCTAACAAAGATCATTCTAAGTTGGTGACGCGAGTAGTGATTTAGTCTGTCACTTCAAAATATTACTATTTTGAGTAACCGGTAATTAGAACGCCTCACAGTGTTTTATGGAAGCCAAAAAAGTGATATCCCCATTTTATTACAAATTACTGTAGTTTAGAGCATTACGAATGCGAGACTAAAACTCCCGCGTTTCTAATATGTGTAGTTTTTGAGAAATAAATTTTTGAAAATCTTGATTCTGACACCCGGATATTACGAAAAATAATTATGTATTGCAAATTAAGTAACAAACTTTTCTGTTGACTAAAGTGTTGGATAAACCTTTCAAAAAAGTACATTTAGAGGTAATTACAACCTTTCTAGGTACATTTGTTACAATGATATTAATTATTTTAATGATTTTGGTTTTTATTTTTTTTCTTCCATATTCCACCGTAGTAGATCGCGATATTTGTAAGACAGCTTCAATGTTATGCTTTCTATCTACCCTATTTTTTACAAGATCTAATTCCCTGGAAGATTTAATCTACAGTCGATTAAAATTTGCAGTCAGGGCTGTCACTACCAGTATCCGGATTTACCTGGATATAAAATAAACACAGTATACGTGATGTAACAAAAATACTGGTGATTCTTTTAAGGGCATAATTGGTATCGTATTCTAATTATGAAAAACTTAAAAAAAAATTTTTTTCGTGTGAAAAAAAAATCTTTTGTATGGAGGGTTGGCCGGCTGGGACTACGTGTCCCATACAAAAAAAACATTTTTGTTCGTGTAAAAAAAATTCTAAAATTTTTTCTTAGTCGTAATACGATACCATTATGCCCTTAAACGGATCACCAGTATTTTTGTTACATCCTGTATAGGGAATGCAATAACAGGTAAATTTTCAAAGCCGGGTATTCGATCGGTTATGGTCGAAAAGTAACCGGTTAAAGCCATATACTACAATTATGTGGTTTTTTTTTTGGAAGAAACGGCTACAATATCTATTATGCATCGCCAATGTAGCAAATATTTTTTCTAAAACATGAATTACTACAAAATTATCAACTTCCAGGCAACAATATTCTACTTCCAGGCTCTCTCCCCATCTTGCACCTCAGAATAGCTGTCGTCTGGACATAACTCTGATGATGGTGTTATGTTTTCATCCGATGGCGATATAAAAGCAACCTGTGGTGCTTTCAATAATGCTATTGCGGCAGATGGTAGGAGACGTTTTTTAATATTTTTTGTCGTTGCGACATCCGTTGTTCCTAAATTATTGGGTCTGATGAGACTAACGCTCTATGAAACAAATCAGACATGGTTTTCGTTCGATCTGATTTGCGGGTATGGTGTTCTCTATCGTGACGCCAATATTTATTATGAGATTCTGATGATTGCTCGGAGAGCATTCCAATTGGAACAGACGAGTTTCGTATTATCGCAGCTCCATGGACCAAAAGTTTATGTATAGTCACTGTCGAAATTTTTAACATATTTTTTGGCTAGTTCTTTGCATATGTACTCAAAACTATTATCAAAACCAAGAATTATAGATATCCCGGAAACAACGGCGTATAAAATAAAAAATACCGAAGTGTCAACCCTAGAGGCCAGGTAACCCGGATATAAAGTGTTTAGGTGATTACTTCAATGTTCCACGGAATTAGGTCTTGTAAAAAATAGAATAGATAGAAGACATAATAACGAAGCTCTCATACCAATATTGCGACCTACTACGGCGAGACATGGAAGAAAAAAAATTAAAACCAAAATTAATAAAACAATTAATATCTTTGTAACAAATGTATCTAGGAAGGTAGTGATTGCTCTTAAATGTATGTCTTTGAATGTTTTGTCGAACACCTTGGCGAAACAAACAGTCCATGCAATATCTTTTAAATTATTTCTATTTTTCGTAATTTCCGAGCGACAGAAACAAGATTTTCAAAAATTAATGTCTCAAAAACTACACATATTAGAAACATGGGAGTTTTAGTCTCGCATTCGTAATGCTCTAAACTATAGTAATTTATAATAAAATGGGGATGTCACTTTTTTGGCTTCCTTAAAACACCGTGCGCCTATAAAGTACATCTCATGTTCGAACGTTTTCCTTTCATTTTCATAACATCATAACGAACAGGGTTTTGGTATTTAGATAATCAATGATGATTCAAGGGAATGGCACGCACGAAAGGGATTAGTTCAATATACTTGGTGTTGAACTTAAAATGTGGTTTCGTGGGGGTAATAGATATATTATCCTGGCACTATGACCTCAAAGAATTTCACAAGATGTTCAAGCGCAATAACAGCACCCGTCTGAGAGGCCATCACTTGAAATTAGACAGCCAAAGGTCCCACAGTAACCCATAAAGACACTTCCTGAGCAACCGAGTGGTATGGGCCTGGAATAAAGTACCAGAGGATGTGGTATCAGCTCAAAATGTCAACCAATTCAAAAACAAATTAGATAAGCACTTATATATTACTCGCCATTGATCATTTGTCGTGTTAACTGGATACAGGCAAAATCAGTTGTACAACTGCCTGCCTGCTTATAAATAATAATAATCAGTCCGTCAAGCCTACTCAGTGGTAGATGTACTATATATCTCAGTTGCAAGCAACGTTTAATAAATAAAGATGATCATAAAGGTGTGATAGTCTGATAATGCAGGTAGCCGCGTGAAAATGTATGAATATAGGATAGGTACTTAAATACTATTAAAATCAATCATAAATTAATTCTTGAAAGTGTTTTTAGGAAAACACCGTGCGACTCTAAATACCCACGTATATTGATTGATTCTATAAAGGTACAATAATAAGTAGGTGTATGTACCAACATGCAAACGGATATTTACGGTATGTGTATGAAATTTAGTGTCGAGAAGTAGTTGATATTGGAAATAAATTGGACCACAGTTATAATAAAAACGCACACATAATAATGGTGTCACAAAATAAGTACCTACCAAAATAATTGAAAAACTACTTTGTTAGCGGTGGATAAGTTCTTGGCCATAAAAACGAATTCAAATATCATAGTCTCAGCTCACGCTTACGATATACGTACTTCAGTGTTTGACTACAAAAATGGTTTGAAAAAAATCACCTTTTTTCAACTGACGATATGGTTGCTAAATGATATGTAGGGTTTCGATCCCATACCTTGTTCAGCCCAGTCTAGTGGTATCCCACGGGTACTAGGTATGATCGTACTTCGCTTGTTGAGTTAAAAGAAGTCGTGAATTAGTTACTGAACTTTGAATACCTTCACATTGTATATGTAAACGGAGTACAGGCAGTAGGTATGTACAATGTAGAAGGATGATTCTCTACGGGGATGTAACTTGGTTAAACAAGCGAGTTTTTGATACCACGCTAGAAAAACAATCGAAATTAATTGTTTATAGTTCAGAGTTCAATAACACTTTGGTCTTGGTTATATCCAGGTTATGTACAACTATCAGAACCCTTCCCATTATCATTGTAAATTATTAGAGTATGACTTGAAATTTACGTAAACGGCCCTTTTTATTCGTTTATTGGGGAGGGCTGTCGAGCACATACCAGTAACAAACAGATGATCTCGACAGTATTATATATAGATAGCCATCCAGTTGTGAGAACCAGTACAATAAGAATAAAGTCGTAGTTAAAGTACAGACAATAGGTACATTTAAAAGAGGACATTGTACATTTTGGCATTAGCAAGTACATAAAACATTATGCCAGAAATTAAGACTGTGAAGTCAAAAGAGTTAAAGGATAATGCATTTAAAGTTTTAGACATTCCGCGTTTAATACCGAAGTACATTTGTTGTGGTACATTGAATCCTTGAAAGCTAAGCCTAGCTGTTATAGTAGTAATTAATAGAGTATTACTAATTCCTCTTAAAATTGTTCTTTGAAGAACTAGATATTCTGAACGGGTTGATATTTGATATAGCACTATGATTGATAGATGCTAATTTGGTTAACTTATAAAAGATTAAATTGAAGAATCATCACATTGCTTAGTCATATGAATGTTGACGTACAAGGGACAGGTTTTAACGTAAAGTATAGGTAAATCCTAACATTAGTAAATGGTTCATCCTAGAAATATACCGATTAGTTTACACGAATCCTAACACTCAGTCCACACAGGTTACTTCTAATTTACTAAACCGCGACGGTGATCCTGCTCAGCTCAGCTCAGACCTCAGTCAGTGTAACCTTAGTAAACGCTCAGAACAATTTAATCCTACTCAGCTCAGCCCAGACCTCAGTGAACGCTCAGAACAGTTTGATCCTACTCAGCTCAGCCCAGACCTCAGTAAACGCTCAGAATAGTTTGATCCTACTCAGCTCAGCCCAGACCTCAGTAAACGCTCAGAACAGTTTACGGGTCCTGCTTGTAATCAGCTCAACACAGGCACTGATGAACGCTCAGACCAGTCTAGGGATCCTACTTTGATCAGATCAGCACAGCCATCGGTAATCGCTAAGACCAGTCTCAGAGGGACGCAATAGCTTGTCTCAGTTTCACAAGGCCATCCCTACTCTCAGCGGAAAGGGCAAGAAAAAAGGTTCGAGAATGGACAGCTCAGCTACATTGTTATTCACACAGAGCACCAACCTCTTTAGTGCGTTAGTTGCTCTTAGGATAGAGGCGCGCTTGTCTATGGTTTGTATAGGAATCGACCGTGTCAGAATATTTGACAAATAATTATCTTAGCTGTCAGATATCTGTGCTAATAGCGTTGGGGCACAGGTCGATACTTTTATAGATATGTATTTCGATGAGATAATCTGAATAATCACGAATCTGATAATCATAATCAATCAGCAGTAATATTAATAACGAGTATTTGTGGAACTTTTGTCGTGATACTTTGAAACTGATAGACCACCCTCAGCCTAAACCGAAAATAGGACCTAGAAACATGACACGAGTTTCGTAGAATTCGCCTCTGAATCGTACATCTCATAGAGCTACATGGCGTCGCATCACCAGGGAAGTGGTGGCAAAGGACTCGACCGAGACATGACCACGACCACTCTGCCAAGAGTGCACGACTTAGAAGAAGATATGTTACCATCCCACATTTTCTTTAATTATTGCAACTATTCATGACACAAAATGGTGTTTCAAATCCATTTTATGATAATGTTAACTCCGCAAATCTCAAACTGTCACTGGAGCTAACCGGGCGCAAAGCGCAAGAGTGATACAATCTTCTAAGGTCAAACATCATACCTAGTCCTATGGCTCGCACATGCGCATTGCTTATCTGTGGCTATTCACAATAGAGTTCACATTACATATTTATTGATTCAATTGTTTACTGATACTGATTAAACTGATCTGATTTCAATGTTCCTATAATTTTATTTTTCTTAAGGGGCGGGAGTGTCGCGAACATCGCGAAGCAGTTCGTGCTTGCCGGTTTTTCGGATAAATGGCGGTAGCAGTCACGTTCGATCTCAATATCGCTTTTAGTATGGACGGATTTTTTGAGAGGGGTTGTAGGGTAGATACAGGGACGACGGGAGGAGAGAAGGTTGCGCGCGAACAAATCAATGGTGAGCGCTTTAATATTTATCTTTCTACTCGTATCAGTTCATGGACTTTCTTACTGTGTTATTATGATGATCATGTGTCTTGTGTTATTTACCAGCGTGTATCAGTGCTCAGCGAGATCTTTGATCCCAGTGAGTTGTCAATGGTTATGAACTCAGGGTAACCATAGTGTGAGGAACGGGGTCGCTGTAAGGGGAGGTGGAGGCGACTATTTAGCCCGAGATACCAGATGGATAATCACGGGAGGCTCATAGGCCGTAGGAGTAATCAAAGGAGATATCGTCAGCTCACACCATCAACGTCCAGGCCGTGTCTACGTATAGTATCTGCGTGTCCGTTAACATATTTACGTCATTCGTATTCTCTAGTCAGTAAACTCATCGGCTCAGTATACCAGAAAAACATGGTGAAGCTGACGACAACTCGCGCCCAATACAGCATGCGCGCAAGGAGGGTCGCTCATTCCTTCCGAAGCCAAGATTTAATTTTTCTATATCCATAATCACAATCACAGTCTATTGCTACGCTCGCACGACGCAACGCGCTGCCTAACGTCTGACTGATGTGACCCAGCACGGCGCAGCGTGCCGCCGCGTCCCGCCGCGCAGCGCTGCGCCCGCGCCGCGTGGACGCGACGGGCCGCGCGGCGCGGGGCGCGACAGAAGCGGGGCGCGACAGAAGCGAGGCGCGGCGCCGGCGGGACGCAGTCTGTTTGACGTTGCTAACCTGTTAACATGCGTAGCGGTCGCGCCGCGCGACCGCGGCGCGGCGCCACGCTAGCAGTTTGGCCGAGCCTTTAATATTATAAATAACACACTCAGCGCTCACACCCGCCCTGAATGGAAATACCTATCTACGCGGCTGCAAATGGACTGAAAACAGATAGAACCTTGGTTCGATTGGTAATGCCATGACAAACGTTGAAAATACCTGTTTTAAGTGACACGTATGTCTGCTAGTCAAATTATAGTAAATAATAACTTGACTAGGTTCAAAATACCTGTTTTAAGTGACATATATGTGTGCTAGTCAAATTATAGTAAATAATAACTTGACTAGTTCGGCGGTTCCTTCTCACGCTGCGTCATCATATATTTCCATGCATAACTTTGATACGTTGCTGCTACACACTTTCAATATTAGGTTTAA
The DNA here is from genome assembly GCA_947086415.1 of Pammene aurita. Classification (NCBI taxonomy): domain Eukaryota; kingdom Metazoa; phylum Arthropoda; class Insecta; order Lepidoptera; family Tortricidae; genus Pammene; species Pammene aurita. Next base: position 3,739,143 of record OX352298.1, read on the forward strand.
CTTTGGCGATGTTACATCGGCTTAGTATAAGTAGGCTTAGGTTTATATGTAGGTCTGAAATGCGTAATACCTAAGTCGTAATGGTATTAGAGCTCCTAGTAAGACAAGACTTACGTAGGGTCGGACGTCATTATTGTATTAAATGCTTATGCTTATGCGTCTCGAATACAAGGCGCTTTGTTTTTTCATACTCTTTTGATGCTGCTGCCACTGACAAGGCCACGCACAGGGGCTTGCAGCACCGCATTATCGTGTAGCCCTGCCCCTCCACTGCTTCGAAGAACAAAGGAAATCTAGGAGACTTATCGTACTAGAAACCGGCTTTTTTATTTAAAAAAAAAAATTAAAATACGCCACCACTTTTTTGCATTGCAGCATCGGCATTTCGTGTTCCCCCATTAAAGACGCGACTAATAGACCATAGTTATGCAGAATGAGACCAATAATTAATTTTCGATTTTGAGATACAGCCGTTTTAAGGTTCAATAATTTTTTAAGGGTTTTAATACCACTTTCTCGAATAAAAAAATATGCGATTTGGTAGAATATTATATATAGCAATGTATTAAGGACTGATTGTACATATTAATAGTTTTTTTCGTTTCTTTTTTTTAAACAAAATGGTTGGTCGTTTTCTGTAAAATCAATAGACCATAGTTATGCAGAATGAGACCAATAATTAATTTTCGATTTTGAGATACAGCCGTTTTAAGGTTCAATAATTTTTTAAGGGTTTTAATACCACTTTCTCGAATAAAAAAATATGCGATTTGGTAGAATATTATATAAAGCAATGTATTAAGGACTGATTGTACATATTAATAGTTTTTTTCGTTTCTTTTTTTTTAAACAAAATGGTTGGTCGTTTTCTGTAAAATCAATATTTCACATGCTGCTTGTTATTCTTATTTCTATGAAAACGACCAAACTATAGTCGAGTTATGCTGATTATGATATTCTGTAACAATAATTTTCTGAAAAAAGCTAAGATGATCTTCGTAACCAACATCACGCTAGTCTACTTATGCTGATTATAAAATTTATAAGTAAATCTTACTAGTTTAACAACGAGAGGAACAACGTTTTATGACTGCACTTTCGTCATGTATGTTGTTGGGACTAGGTGATTCGGAATATCTCACTGCGTTTAAAGTATCGCAATGCTTGATTAAATTTTTTGGCATTGAAATAATTATTCGCGAACAACTAGGACTGTCTGGTATAACATCTTCACTGGAGTCATCGTCATAACTTATAGCATCAAGTAACTCTCTCACCTTTTCCGGGTCACCTTCTATGCTTGGACACGGGCTTTCCACATTTTCGTCTATATTTTTTATCAGGCACTGGTAAAGAGGTTTTTAACGCTAAACTCACCAATTTACGCCCACGCTCCATTATTTATATTCTGTTGTCACACTAATCCACTTAAATTCACATGATAAACATACGTTCATATAGTTATGACATAACGCTAAACCCACCAATTTACGCCCACGCTCCATTATTTATATTCTGTTGTCACACTAATCCACTTAAATTCACATGATAAACGTACGTTCATATAGTTATGACATAAAACTTCCTTGCATTCGTCCAGCAAACTATGAAACAATGAAATTAGTACGGTAACTGCAAAAATATTACATTAAACGACCAAACTGGCGGGTCGGACTAAAAAACCTAATATTGTTGAAAGCGACCAAGTAAGTGCCTGGTCGCTTTAAGCAGATGAAAAAGTGCGTTAGCTGTTACCACTGTTTATTGTCAAATGCGACCAACTAACCAAATGTAGGTTGGCTGTTTTCTGCAGATTGAAAACATCTTCGGTCTTTAAACGGGCGAAATTAACTATGTTGGGTACTTTGGCTGGTTTCTACATTATAAAACGCTTCTTTTGTCATTGGTCGTTATATACATAAATACTGTAATTCAGTGGAATAACGTGCTAAAAATATGACGGTTTTAGCAGATTATAGTTTAAAAAATCTAGTTGTTGATGGCATTTTGTTAACTCATTTTTCGAAAAATTGGCATTGGTCTCATTCTGCATAACTATGGTCAATTATATATATCTCATCTAGGAGACTTATCGAACTAGGTGCAGTGTCATGGGCTCTATAACTATTAAGTTTATTGGTCATATAGGCCAATTTGCCCACCCTACTTTATTGAGTAACTTTTAAATAGTGTCCAAAAACTGTAACGCATAAATATACCATAAAAATATTTAAAACAAAACAGGAACAATAAAACAGGAAATAATATCTAGATTTTAGATATTTTTCTACAAATCGCAGAAACTCACTCAACCATTCAAACCATAAAGATAACAAGCCGCTTATCAAAACGTTTACGGAACGTCAATCGATTGAATATATTCCGATGATAATTCACAAGTTCTTTGAAGTCTGCTGGAATGGAAAGCAAACATAATTTTATTTATACAAAATGGCTTACACACGTGTAAAGGTTGATACAGATATGCCTTTCTAGTTCTGGGATGGTTTGACTTTAGGTTGCTATAGTAACCATGCAACATCCGAATCAAGGATTAGTATGGAGTGGGAAGTGTGATTGATTCCTTGTGGAATTGTATGTGATCTTCGAAAGTTTGGGAGTTCACAATTATAAGATTTATAATCACACTTAAACGGCCTCCTAGCCTAGTCGGTAGTGACCCTGCCTATGAAGCAGGAGGTCCCGGGTTCGAATCCTGGTCAGGGCATTTATTTGTGTGTTTATCACGGGTAGTTGTTTCTGAGTTATGGAAGTTTTCTATGTATTTAATCAAGTATTTATCTATATCTATCTATTATATGTGTCTATCGTGGCCTTGCATCCACAACACAAGCCTTATTAAGCTTACTGTGGGACTAGGTTGATTGGTGTAAGATTGTCCCATAATATTTATTTATTGACTTGTTTTTTTTTTAAGATCAGAAAAATTGTGCAATAAAATAGTCGTCGTGCGATTTCTGAAAAACGATTTTAATACTCGTCAATTTTTTTGTTATTTTTTTAAGCATATCTAAATAATAATCGAAATAAGTAGCTTCGTTTCGGAAAAAAAATATATACACCGGCTGAAACTACCGTCATCTTCTGATCCTAAAAAAGCGAAGTATATTGGTAGTTAAAATAGTCTGTAAATGTTTTTCTACTACTTGTATTTTTATAAATATTTCAGAAAATTATGATCAGTACGAAAAAATATATATTATACTAGCGCGATAGATAATCTAAAAATAGGTTAATCTAAATCCCCAGTGATAAATGCCATAATCTTCATCTACGTAACCATAACCATAGTAATACAACGCAATGCACCACAACAGTAGGCCACATCCCCCCCAACCCCCGAATAATAATCAAGTACCATATTAAAACAAATCACACGGCATCAAACAAACTTAATACGACTGCCATTAGGCATAAAGAGGGTGCAAATAAAATAAAATATTTAACGCTCCTTTGTCACAGGTAAACAGACGCCATTTTTAATTTAATTCCCATATAAAACTCATTTCTGGCGAATGCGCTTTACGGAAAACCAAACCTTGTGCGAATTTAAATAAGGATTATAATTATATCGCAGCTAGGAGTGAGATAGGAGTTTTTGAAGTTAAATAAGGACATTTGTTGCGGTAAGGATGCGCCATATTGAGGTGGAAGCGACGATTTTTTACAGGATTTTCGAATGGAAAAGTTGGGGGAATGGAAGTAAAATAAAATTGAATATATTTATAACTGTTAGACCAATTCGTTAGGGTGGATAAATTGATTAATATGTATATTTTAAATCTGGAGTTTGGATTTTATATTTATTTATTCGCATGTTTTATTTATACATTTATAAGTATTTTACAAAAATTTTATATTCTACGCTGCTATTAGATAACTTGCGGTTTTGGTACTTACATAATTAATGTAGATTCAGTAAAAATACGTTCGTTTTGACTTATGAGTTGGGTTTTTTTTTATACCACGACGGTGGCAAACAAGCATACGATCCGCATGAGGGTAAGCAGCTACCGATGCCTATGGATGCCCGCAACTCCAGAGGATTAATATGCGCGTTGCCGACCCTATAAGAGTTTCTACGTTCCGTAATGTTTATCTATCTAAATATATAAAAGAAGAAACTGACTGACTGATTGACTGACTGACTGACTGACTGACTGACTGACATATCAACGCACAGCCCAAACCGCTGGTTCTAGAGATTCCAAATTTGGCACGTAGGTTCCTTCTAAGGTCTAGGGATCCCAAGTAACACAGGAAGCATTATAACATATGAATAGTTAACTTATTTCGAACTTAAGGACCGTATAAACTCTTATATACGTTCACCGAGCAACTTGTCGCATTATATGATGCTTTGAGCTGTATAACGGTTGTATAATGGCATATCTAAATGCTTTTGTAAAGCCTTTAGCTTTAGTGCAGCAAACCACAACGCAACTGTACAGCTTTCGACTGTTTAAAAGCACTTAAGTGCTTTAGGTTCTATAATAGCATTATATAATGCTTTAAGCTGTATAACGGTTGTATAATGGCATGTATAAATGCTTTTTTAAAGCCTTTAGTTTTAGTACAGCGAACCAAAATGCAACTGTACAGCTGAATGCTGTACAGTTGCGTTTTGGTTTGCTACACTAATGCTTCGGTGTGGTTTAGTGCCTTAGGTTCTACAATAGCATAAATAAATGCTTAATGCTGTTTATGAGCATGAATATTAGCCATTATAATGCCACGTAAATCCGGTATACAGCTTTCAGCTGTTTTTAGTGCTTTAGGTTCTACAATAGCATTTTATGATGCTTTACGCTGTATAACGGTTGTATAATGGCATATGTAAATGCTTTTGTTTAGCCATTAGTTTTAGTGCAGCGAACAACATGCAACTGTACAGCTGAATGATGTACAGTTGCGTTTTGGTTTGCTACACTAATGCTTCGGTTTGGTTTAGTGCCTTAGGTTCTACAATAGCATAAATAAATGCTTAATACTGTTTAAGAGCATGAATATTAGCCATTATAATGCCACGTAAATTCGCTATACAGCTTTCAGCTATTTTTAATGCCTTAGGGTGTACAATAGCATTTATAAGTAGGCAATACGTTCCTAATGCAGTATAATAGCAATAATATAAACCATTATAAAGCCAAGTAATTCACTATAAGGGGCTGTTCATAAATTACGTCATTTCAAATGGGGGGGGGGGTCTGGACGTCGGATGATGGTAGCATGACGTAGGAGGGGGGGGGGGCGGTCATTCCGAAGATCACATCATCAATGTGTAAAAAAAGGAATGAAAGTCGTGTTTCTATAAACTTTTAATGCTATAAAATATTATCTACTAAATAGTTTTTTATTTTACAATTAAGCTTAAAACGCATTTTTTTTAATGACGTCTCTTTATTTGGCAGCTTTACTATCAAAAAATTGATGACGTAATTTATGAACAGCCCCTATACAGCTTTTAGCGGTTTTAGTGCCTTAGGTTCTACAATAGCATAAATAAATGCTTAATGCTGTTTAATAGCATAATTATTCACGTGTAATGCTGTAGGCATAAATAAGGCATTTTTTAAGGGTCACTGAGCTGCTATTGGACTAAGAGCTAGCCACGTCAGATATGACAAAATAATGAGAGCAACAAAACCCGTCTGGTTAGATTGCTATACTATTCTTATTGCTAGATCCTGGCATCTGGCAGCTTTTAATGGGTGGAGGTCACAGTGACAGACTAGCAAAATGTTTTAATTGGAAAATAGTAATACCAAACTAGGTAAAAATTGCCGAAGTTGTCTCAGTTATAAAGGACAGGGCCTATATTTTAAGGGCTCCCTGGCGCCAACGACCTTGGATCTGATTCCCTTAGTTTTCTAATTATTTATATAGCTTATCATATTATCAGTAACGGCTTTAAATAATATAGTATCCTATATTTACTCCAATATTCATTGTCCACGAGATATTTGACATCAAAGTCGAACCGGTTTAGGCTAAAAAAGTGGTTTTATGGTCATAAATTTTGTTTTAATTAGTTAAAAATTAAAATCTCTCTACAGTTTTTAGAGACATCAAAGAGGAACCCTAATATGTAGATTACGTACATGTAAGATTCTTTACACCATTCGAATATCGATAAAAGTGTTTTTAGACCATATTTTAAAAATATCATAAAAAAATAACGGCTCATTTATTTCAAGATCCGGCTCTACAGAATGGAGATAAAAGATTCAAAAACCGATAGTCGTTTGCCTTATAATTCTATCTATAGTTAATATGTTGGAATATCGACTGAAAACTGGTCAAAAATCGATAAAAAAAAACGTTAGACCAAAAAATTTTGTGTATTATTACCATACATCGGGGTTTTCAGTGCGGGAATGTTTGACATTAGCCAAAGAGTAGGCATTAACTTAAAAAACAGAATGTACTCTAGCACGTTTCTACCTAAAGAATAATTGATCGAAAAAATCATAGGTATATACAATTTATATATAATAGCTGACTATTATGTATATATATTGTAGGTACATATACCTATGATTTTTTCAAGTATTTTTTTATTAATTCATGTAATGACTGATCATTGTCAACCTCTTCAGTTAATCAAATAGTTCATAAATATCGGACGTCAAGATTAATATTTGACACTTACTATACCGTGTCTTTGTCTTAGGTAGATCTAGTTAATAAATTTCGGATATGCAATTGCATTTTTAAAATACTAAGTATATCAGTAGTAGTATAGTCAATACAAACATGCCTCTAAGAAAAAAAGCTCGTATCATAGTGTGTAAGCTATTCACAGAGAGGTAGTTATTCATTAAGCATAATATGATATTTTCTCAGACTAACTCTCAACCTATCTGTTTATCTCTACTCTTTCTCAAATCGTTCCCGCACCGAAAACCCCGATGTATGATTATTACGGAAACAAAAACAGTAGGCGAAAACTATGAACTATATTTTATTATACATCGTTTGGCACTACTTTCTCGCAACATAAACTTTTGTATAATTTCTCTTAATATTGTATAGTATTTGTATAGTTTCTCATAATATTGCATCAAACCCAGATCTCTAGGATTTATTTTCTTGAAATGGTTTGCATTCTTTGACCTCCACTACTTTAAAGCTGCCAGATGTCCAGATCTAGAAATAAGCATAATATACCAAACTGACTAGAGGGGTTTGGTTGCTCTCATTATTGTCATATCCGACGTGGACGGGGCTAGCTCTCCGTCTATATAGACCAACGCCATTTTGTAAATAATTAATAACCTAAAAATAAAATCATGCGGACCTATTTATACAAGGAAAATACCTATATAATAAAGAAATTACTTAATTTAAGACTGCTCAACCAACACTATTATGTTAATAATGCAAAACTCGTTCTATACGAGGATTACACAATTGTTTTGCTTATTTGACGCATATCTTTTTATAATATTTTATAGCAAAACCACAATAAATCAAAGGCGCGTGAAAATTTTCAATGAAACTTATATACACATTTACAGTAAACTACATTGCGCAGTAATATTTGAAGGATATAATAACGTAAAAGTGTCAAAAACTTTTATAAATTTTGTTAGGATGCAAACAAATATGACGTGTCACTCATTCAGTTTTTTGTACCGTCTTCGTCCATATTATATTGCGAGACAAAGTAGTTAAATCACAACGTTCATTGTATTATAACATTTGTTCCGTCGGTATTAGAGACGTTTTTGCATTGACGTAAGGTTTATTTTACTACACTCTTATGCTAGTATAATGCGTTTGTATTGCGATCGGCAAGTTAATCGAGAGTACTTATGCTTCTTTACTGCGATTAGCAAGTTTTTTGGCCGTATTAAGGCTTCTTTAATGCAGTCGGCAACTTAATAGAGCGTACTAATGCTTCTTTGAGGCGATTGGCACTTTCCATGACAACGATAATGCTAATAGCGTAGACATAATGCGCCTGCAATGCTATTAAATGACCTGTATAGGATCTCAAGCTGGGTAATTTGTGCCCATTTAAGACCTATATCAGCACTATAAACGTTTATAATGCTACTATAAAACGAACTCAAAATGCTAAAAGCATACAGATATGCTGTAAGACGGCCGTTATACTGCTTTGATGTGTTACTTGGGATGTACTAAGAAAGGATTTTACAAAATTCACCCCCTGAGGGGGTAAAATGGGGGTCCAAAGTTTGTATGGCGAATCAAGATTTTTTAGACTATTTTATTCGAAACTTCACAGGAGTATTCCTAACGATAAATGAGTACAAGTAAACACGTGTTTCAGGTTTTTAACGGCCTCCTAGCCTAGTTGGTAGTGACTCTGCCTATGAAGCAGGAGGTCCCGGGTTCGAATCGTGGTCAGGGCATTTATTTGTGTGTTTATCACAGATATTTGTTCCTGAGTTATGGATGTTTTCTATGTATTTAAGTATTTATCTATATCTATCTATTATATATATCGTCGTCTAGTACCCACAACACAAGCCTTATTGAGCTTGCTGTGGGAGTAGGTTGATTTGTGTAAGATTGTCCCATAATATATTTATATTTTATATATTTATATTTTGAAAATTCAACCCCTAAAAGGGGCAAATGTGGTCACAAAGTCTGAAAATCAACATGGGTATCGTATCCTTTTTGAGTACTTATAGTACGCAGAATATCTGCGAAAATTGAGAATAACCAGCCGGTAGAGCAAGCAGGTTTTCGTAGAGGCTACTCTGCCGTCGATCATATTCAAACTGTAGAAAGCATAATAGAGAAATACAAGGAATTCCGGAGGCCTCTCTACTTAGCTTTCGTAGACTATCAGAAAGCTTTCGACTCTATATCACACATTCCTATATGGGAGGCACTGAAAGCGAACAATATAGACGAGACTTACTGTAATATAATAAAAAAAAAACATTTACGACAACAGCACTAGCAGAGTCAGCCTTGAATCAAGTGGCCCGGAAATAAAAATTTAAAAGAGGCGTAAAACAAGGCGACCCGTTATCACCCAAGCTCTTTATTGCCGTAGTAGAGATGATATTTAAAAAAACTTGACTGGAAAACCTTTGGCATAAAAATAAACGAAAATTATCTCAGCCATTTACGCTTTGCAGACGATATAATACTATTCTCGGATACAAGCTTACAACTAGAACAAATGATACATCAGCTACAGGTCGAAAGCGCTAGTGTGGGATTGGAAATGAACCTGCAAAAAACGAAACTTATGACTAATTATTTAAAACCACCAATAAAGATAAGGGACGATAATCTTGAATATGTAGATACTTATATATACCTCGGAAAACAAGTGTCATTCCACCGGGACAACAATCTAGAAGAGATAACTAGAAGAATTAATATATCATGGCAAAAATACTGGGCCCACAGTGAAATATTGAAAGGTGATATGCCTCTTACTGTGAAAAAGAAAGTAACGGACAGTGGCATCCTACCCTGTTTAACGTACGGCTCACAAACATGGACTTATACAAAATAAGTCAGAATATGTCAAGCAAACATGGAACGATCTATCTTAAAAATTCGAAAGAAAGATAAGGTACGCCACACAAAGATAAGACAATTAACCAAACAAAACGATTTCTTAACCCACTCTATGAAGTTGAAATGGAAATGGGCAGGACATCTCGCCAGAACAGAAGATAACCGGTGGACGAGCCGTGCCGTTGCGTGGAAAGGACCCAAAGGAAAAAGAAAACGGGGAATACCATTAAGAAGGTGGTCGACGATATAAAGGACATAGCGGGAGACAAATGGCAAACAAAGGCAAAGGATAGGAAACAATGGTTAAAATTGGAGGAGGCCTTTACCCTACAGAGGGGTTCTCATTCGAAATAAATGTAAGAAAAAAAACTATGAATCAATTAATAAAAATAAATCTAAATGCTACTGTAATCACTACATAATACAAAAACATATTTGTCATAATTATTAATAATAAAATTAAATCATAATAATACTGTAATGACTACATAATATATAAACTTTTTTGTTATTAATTAATAATATTTATGCTTACTGTTGTAAAATGAAATGTATGTTTATTAATATTTTTTTTGTTGCACGTAAATGAAAAATGTTATGCTGCATGTAAAATGTGAGAAAAATAAAAGGCTTATTTATTTATTATAGTACGCGGGCGAAGCCGCGGGAAAAGGCTAGTGTACTATATTTTGGCTTGGTGTATTGTTAAAATTCAAAATAGCAGAAATACTATAATATTTTTAGAGCGTTTCATAAGATTACAACAACTACAATCATATTGTTTCCACCTAGGGTTGGAAAATACTATAAAAGCTGGCAACCCTATTTATAATAAACATTTCTATTAACTTTTACGAACACCATCAATGTTTATAGCCACAATCTTTCCAACGTTCTAAAACCATTGAATATCAAATTCCAAACAAGTTTTCAACCCCATTGCACCAAAATAGGGTCAGTCGTAAAACGATCAAATAGACGTTACTTATCTTGGCCTCTTATTACCGGAATCAGTAAGAAAACCCTGCAAAGTGTTCATGTAATTACGCCTTTACCACTCTAGGGAGGTTTTGAGAATTCACAAACTCGTTTAAGTACCCCAAACTTCGCCTGTTTACAATTACAACCTGTTTTTGTTTGGAAATTGTTTTAAATAACAGTATTTACATCCACCCCCTTAGAGGTTTGAGCCACAAATTGGGGGTAACATGGGGGGTTAATGGAAAATGGACATTTTCTCCCTGTGTGGTCGGGAGTTGGGGATTACCTGTGTTATCGACATGGGGTACGAATATATACTGATGTGCAATCCCTATATTCATAGGTGATGTAACCAACTCATGCATGTATAATTAAGGAAATAAACTGTTCCAAAAATGACAATTTTAAATTCACTTATTTAAGGCTGATCTAGTTAGAGATGGGCTTCGACGGTCCACGCAATCTCTTTCAATCGCCTTTTATATACCATACCTAAGTTGCATACGATTTTCATTTGTTTATTATTTATAAAATGTAATTAGCAAAGGCTTCGTAAAATATGAGATCTGAAGAAACTTAGTATTTGTTGCTAAGATATTTCATGACATGATCGCGTCTTACATTATCACGTAAGTAATAAAATATTTTTTCATGATTTTAAGGTTTTTTTTATAAGAAACTATTGGTATGATCTTTATTTATAAAACAAGAAAGAATTACATTGAAATACCTCAAAATTCCACTTATTAAATACTTATATTAAAACTAACTTACAACTAACAAACAAGGTCCCCCAGATCTGCCCCCTGCGGAAGGGTGCCCTAATGCTAGCTACATTTCCATGCTGAATCGCGATGCCGATTCTCTGCGCAAGAAATAAGCCAGTTCTAGGGTCCCTAGTGGAGTAGAGGAGCTTCTTTTGGAGTTCCATAAATAAACTATGGGCATCCTGACACCACGGTCCCAGGGTCTCAATAGCAAACGCCGCATATGGTTGCTTGATAGACCAGCATATTTGCGACACTTCGAGGCTTCAGCCGCTGCCCCCGCTCCGCCAGCCCTCAGCGAAGTAGATGCTAAATGGGACGCCGCCAGAGTATCCACACAAGTGGCTTCCCAGATGAGCGGCCGCCCCATAAGCCAGAGGATAAGGGTTATACCGTCAAGCCTCTTTCCGTCATGGCGCACAAGACCAGGTGGCTCTAAAACGGCTGGCACACCCATGCTGACAAGGGCCCGGCGGATGACGTCATTGAAGCTGGCGTGGCGGGACAGCCGACCAGCACTCATGCTTGCAATTTATTTAGATGTAATTTTGATGACAAAATGATATCATTTCGGTAACAAATCCGCAACGAAATAATCTTGATTTTAATGTTTGAATTGGCGCTCCAAAGATATTGGCATAAAATAGGTCAATTACCACCCTACAATCTTTTCTGTTTTGCTCTACAGTGGACTGGTACAGAACGCCTCATAGCATTGAATCCGATTTTTGTATATTAAGTTTGTTTTTAGTACAATGATGTTTAAATAAATAAATATTTAATACAAAACGGAACTAGAAAACATTGAATCGTGTCTTACGAATCAAACCATCCTAATTAGATACTGTGTTAACAAAGGGACGCAGACAGGTAACGGTCGAGCTCTAATCCTTAGTTATTTCCCAAACGCCCCGATTATCCGGAATTTCCGGAAGGGCCGGCCTGAAAGTTGTGGCCAGACAACGAGCGGACAGGGGAAATTAGACGGAGAGCTAGCCGCGTCAGATATGACATAATAATCAGAGCAACGAAACCCCTGTAGTCAGTTTGTTATACTATGCTGATTGCTAGTTCCGGACATCTGGCAGGGTTACAGTGATGGAGGTCAAAGAATGCAAATCACTTCAAGAATACAAATCCGAGAGTTCTGGGTTTGATACAATATTATGAGAAATTATATAAATAGTTACATTATATCATTGCCAAAAGTTTATGTTGGGCGAACGACGACGACGTGCCAAACGACGTACGAGTATAATGTAATTCATAGTTTGTCGTCTACTGTTTTTGTTTCCGTAATAATACGCAATTTTTTTTCTTCTTATATTTAAATATAGGCCCTGTCCTTTATAACTGAGACATTTTCGACAGTTTTTACCTATTTTGGTATCACTATTTTTAAATTCAAAAATATTGCTATTCTGTCACTCTGACCTCCACCCATTGAAACCTGCCAGATGCCCGGATCTAGCAATAAGGATATCAATCTAACCAGACGGGTTTTGTTGCTCTCATTATTGTGTTATATCTGACGTGGCCATCTCTTAGTCCAAATGTTTTCTCTCTTATGTATCTTCTTTCTCTGTTAGCTTCTTTCTTATGTATCTTATTTGAGTGTCCCACTGCTGGGCAAAGCCCTCTCCTGGTTCCTGGTCTTGCGCTTCTTCCGGCCAGTTGTTAAATAAGATGTCCAAGTCAGTCACTTTGCCTCTCCAGATGCTTTGGACGTGGCCGAACTGTCCCGCAATCCCGGGATCGGCGATACAAAAAATATCGGTATCGTATGCCCTTTTAGCAGTCTTTAATGCCTACGTCTGCAATGCGCGTTTTAGAAATGCTTTCTACCAAAACGAATGTTAAGTTTCTACAACTGAAGTTAAGTTTATAATTTTAATCAAAAGGTGACAGTGCTATGTGTTCAAACATCTCTTAATCATACAAACTTCCACATCTATAATATTAGTGGGAATAGTCATAGTACTATAAACAATTTATTAAAATCCGATGAACAGCATAACTTGGATTCGTTCTCATAACACAAATACGGAGGGCTCAAATACAGCCGCTGTATTTATAGCCTCAAATTATCCCCCATTTCGTCAGGGATCGGGCCGCTATTCCGTGTACCTGGCTACCGTTTATGCGAGCATGTGATTTATTTTCCCACTTCCATGTATGAAAACAACCGCTGATGTGTCAATTCTAGTAAATCCTACGGTAGTAGCAAAAGTTGCTAGGTGGGCGAGCTTTTCAAAATTATCTTGACAAGTTCATGTAGTCTTGACGATCTGCTACTGACTACGTAAGACTTATGCAGTTTTAGGACCCGGGTATGTCCTGAAAATACGCCCAAAAGAGAGGTATGAGCACTGCGAATGTCATCCTATTTATGTGGATGGGCACAGCTCAGCGAATGTTGTTTCGCTCAAATATGGTGCAGAACCCGATTGGGGGAGTACCTGCACCGTATAGAAAACCACAGCCATTTAATACAATTTATATTTATATTAAAGACATCTCCGAAGTAACAGGCGATAGACTACGGTAGCTACTTACCATCAGGCGGGCCGTACGCTTGTTTGCTATCGTAGTGGTTTAATGAATAGGTATACCGGCAACACTGTAATACAAACAAAAAAATAAAACGTAAATTCTACTCCTCAAACTAGACAACGTTTGTTCAGCGATTTTTAAAAATCACTTGTGGTTTCAGTACACTTTTAAGTTTATTCGAACACACAGTGTATTGCGAAATTGATTATGTCTGTAGGGCGAGAAGAGAAGACTGACAAGTAATGTCAACTAGACGGATTTTAACGTAGGGCAGGTGCCCCAGTTTTGGCCACTTTAAGGAAAATGTGTCCATTCAGATGTCCGTCATTTTGTGTCAATAAGGAATTATGACACTCTTTATGTACGGAATCATGAATCTCTGCTGTTAACATTCTGACATTAGATTTTCTTTTTTTCTTTAATTAAATGTCAAAACGAGCCCAGGAGCCAGTTTTGGCCACTTTTTCCATGGCTCTGACAAATGAATGACAACTGATACATAACAGATAACAGTGCAAAATTATGGCAGCACAGATGGCTGTGCTGCCATAATTTACTCTTATATTAACTACAAACCATATACCTGTAAATTAGTCTATATCTTAATAATGTTGAAAATGGCCAAAACCGGCACAGTGCCCACAACCGGGGCATCTGGATTGAAAATACTATTTAGTAGTTTGTATGAAAATGAGACAATCTAAAGACTACATATTGTTTTCGAGTTGTTGAACAAAAGTATTATTGTTTGAGGAGTAGACTCTATGTTTCAATGTTTTGCGCGTGTTACAGGAGAGACCCGGTATTGAAGGCAAGGGAAAGTTATTATATATTTTTTATCGCTTATTGTCCTTGTGTTTTCCAGAGTTTTTTCTCGTTATTTCGAAACGTAATCAAGTTTAGAAGTAAGTATAGAACTTCATTTTAGGAGCTTCAAAGGCTACTCTTATTTCAGTCTAGTCCAATCTCGCTGGCTACTAATAGACATTTGATAGGAAACCTTACTCTAATTGTTTGTAAGAAACCAAATAAAGTAACCAATCGCTACAACAATTCTACTCCACCTGCTACCTTTCCATAAATGTAGAAATACAATCATTTTCTCTTGGTCCAAACTTCACTTTCACATTAAGTTAGCATAAGCTCATTCAGGATGTCCCCAAACATTAATTCCATAGTGCAAACTTCTGTGCACGTACACCTAATACTAACAACACTCCAGTGGACCTTAATATCTATGCAATAGAGTCGAGAATCAGTCAGGTTAAAGTGTGGATGATGCACATATTTACCTATTCCCGTATCTGGGTAGTGTCCGGTTCGAAGGACCAAAATGTTATGTTCGGATAAACGGGAAATTAAGCTGCGCAGGAAATTACTAAGAGGGAGAAGTTGGAACCGAGTTGTGTGTAAAGGGGATAGTTATTAATGGTATATTGGTTGCTGAATATGGGGTAGCTAAACTGCGGGGGTGGTCATTGCAGGTCAAATAAAAAAAATAACAAGAAAAAAACGAGGTGACTGGAAGTGAGAGGAAATATGGAAAACAAACGTCTGCGTGGCGTTGTTGTTAAACCCAGTAGAACTATTAATTTAATACCTAAAGGGTCAAGAAATATAAATCTCGGTTTGTATTGGTAGGTACATGGGCCAGATGATGACCTAAAATGGGATCGAACCAACCGAGAAGGTATTTTTTAATATTTATCTTTTGGTTTACAAATGTATATTTCGTTAGCAGATTAAGCAAATCAATTGTCAATCTCTCAAGCTGTTTTGATATGTCATCTTATAGAACTACGCATTATTATGTATCTTTAAGATCTAATGCAGTAGGTACTGTTTTGAAAAAATAAGTCGCCGAGTTTCTTGCCGGTCATAATACTTCTCGGATCAGAGGTGTAGGTGTAGGGTTAGAACCGGTGGTAGTTTTTTCTCTCTAAGTTCATAAGTGCATTTTAATGTGCCTAAATTGAAGAAAAAATATATTTTGTCTTTTTTTTTTATGAGATGTTTGAAAATTGTAAAACAATACCCGAGGACAGTCAGGTTACAGGGCGTTTAAAACGTCGAAGTATATTTTTACTGGATATTTATAGGGTTTTGACATTTTCGACCCCAACCTAATGGTAATTTATTTGTCGTGTGGGGGTTTTTAAAATTAATCGCCATCGAGTTTTTGCGTCGTTAGGTACGTTTTAATGATCGAAGTTACCCAAATATGAATAACAGGAGTGCGATTTTTGAATCTCACCAAGTGACTAATTCTCACCGATGTGAGTGATTTCCGAAAGTAAATCACTCACATCGGTGAGAATTAGTCACTTGGTGAGATTCAAAAATCGCACTCCAGGGCTCGACTTTTCGAACTTATTTCGATGAAAAAAATCAAAATAAAAATTAGTTTCCTCTCAATAATTACAGTGTTAGGGAAGATGAAATGGCGTTACGAGTATAAGAGTAAAATTGTTTGTTGTAAAAAGAATTTTGCCGAATGTAAGAAAACTATTGTTTCAATTAGAGATGTAAGTAAGATTTCAGACGAAATACATATTGATAAATGAATCATTTCAAAGAAACGTTTAACGTTTATAAATAATTTTAATAGTTCAAATTAAATTTAGTACACATACACATTCGAGAAAGTAAACTAAATTAAATATATTACTTTTTGCGGAACATTTACTAAAGTAGTGCTTTGGAAGGAACTTTCTACTTAACGACGCAAAAAGGAAACGGGGCTAGTTCCGAGTCGAATGTCTCATTTTGCGAGATTCGTGGATAAAGCCAAGTTTGGTTATTCGGAGCACCTGCTTTTGAAAGCAGGTGAATTTAGGAACGCCTTAGACCAGTTCAGGAGTTTCTGATCATTGAGGCATAGAGGACTTGTCCCAAAAAGCGCTAGTGGTCTGGCGGTAAGACGTCAGACTTTCAATCCGAAGGTCGCGGGTTCAAATCCCGGCTCGTACGAGTACCACTGAGTTTTTCCGAACTTATGTACGAAATATCATTTGATATTTACCAGACGCTTTTCGGTGAAGGAAAATATCGTGAGGTAACCGGATCTAATCCCAACAAGGCTTAGTTTCCGCTCTGGGTTGGAAGGTCAGATAGCAGTCGCTTTCGTAAAAACTAGTGCCTATTCCTGGGATTAGGTTGCCGAGCGGACACTAGGCTCAATAGAGAAAAAAGCTGGGAGAAACGCTAGGAGAAAGTTTTAGGACACGTCCCAAAGAAATAATGGTAACTGTTGGTCCTCGGCCACAGGCTCGTCAGACCATACGAGACAAAACGAGTATGATACATTACATTACCTTGTTCTCTTCCAAACATGCATAATTCGATTAAAAATCGCCAAGTAAAAAAGGAGGTTTTTATAACTGATTTATCTTTTAAGCCTTTGACTAACCAAGTAAGCTCGTTCTGGAAAAGCAACTTTTTAATTCTGTTATTTCTTGAAATTAAATGTAAAGAAACAGTGAACATTATTTAGCTGTATTTACACTACCTATTTAATTTACTCGGTCTCTTATTTTTACTGCTGCGTCGCTGAAATAGGAAATACATTTTTACGGCGCAAAGCAAGTATTTCTCGACTTTCCGTTCAAGAGTCCTAAGAAGCCGATGGGCAACAAAAAGTATCTCGTAAAAATAAATTATAAAGTGACGTAACATTAAAACATTCAGGATCTGCTCTGTCGCTTTAACTGAGTTTTACGGTCCTTCTGTCGCCGTTGTTCGATGGCTCATAGAATTGGATATACTCGTACAATACAATACAAATACTCTTTTTAATACAATTGCTCAAAAAGTTTAGTTTATGTAGCTGCAAATCGTGCGTAAAGTTTGATTTTATGCACTAGTGCTAAAAAGTAATCTGATCTGCAAATCGTGCGTAAAGTTTGATTTTATGCATTCGTGCTAAAATGTAATCTGATTGATACTTTTTAAATAAATGAGTATTATGCGAGACCCGCTTCTAAATGACCCACCTGAACTACGCGCGATTGAATTAAGTCTTTCGTACACTGACAGAATATAAGTATAATTTTATTTCATTGTAGTTTTTTCGCAATTGTATTAAAAATGTTGTTCGACACACGTGCGGAAGTGTCATTTTCACTCGTCCCGAGTCTTGACCCTCGCCTCTCGGCTCGGGCCAAGTAACCTCGATACTCGTGCAAAATGACATACTTCTCGCACTTGTATCGAAAACTACTATTATTGCACACCTCAATAAAATAGACAGTACAGTACACAGATTAACAGTAGAGGTAGTCAACAGGCGGATATTATAGTCAAATCAAAGATTTCATGATCATACATTAAAACGAAACGAATGAATGATGTTTTCATGATTCATTTTTTGCTATGAAGTTTCTATGGAATACTTGCCGTATGTTGATGACGATGTATTAAATTGATGAATTCATCTTTATATGAGCTTTAGACGCTTTTAAAATAATTAAAAGCGCAAAACTTTATTTTTTCTAGTGTATATTTTCAGTGTAAAAGTTGTTTTCATTGTTTCAATGTTGTATGGTTTCAATGTTGCTATTATTAATAGAAAAGAAGCCTATTGGTTCAGAATATTGCCAATTCCACGTAAATGTAATTTAATATATTCTATGAATTCAATATTTAACGATTATAATATTTTTCTGTTCTACCACTTCATGGCAAAATAAGTAGGGCATTTTCACTTAACTGTGTATCATTAACGGCCGGTTAGTAGTCGTCACAAACTGATGGTCAATGTCAAAAGCATTCATTTTGTCAGGAATGTGACGATTAGACGTTACTGAAACACGACTTAAGTCGTGCTATAACGTACAATTTAAAAAAAATGCCCAGTTATGCAGTTATCAACCCAGACATATTTGTATGGCGACCGGTGTCGACTCGACGGCATTAATTTAGACTAGGTAGTGGACGCGTAAATAAGTTTTGCATTGCTAATCTCGCCGGGCGTGTCGGGCTCCGAGTTATGGAAGGGCTCGCAGAAAAAACGATTGTTTTACGGAACGACATCAAAGACAAATTAGGGTAAACTGAAGCTACAGATTTAACTTTGTTTTTCTAAAATACAGTTAAAGTTAAATTAAGTATGAAGAGGAATGAAGATATTATAGAGTGTGTGGTGGATGATAATAAAGATAGAAGAGCGTAAGAAGTTTATGGCACTTACAGGGTTGATGTGAAACGATTGTTTTACGGAACGACATCAAAGACAAATTAGGGTAAACTGAAGCTACAGATTTAACTTTGTTTTTCTAAAATACAGTTAAAGTTAAATTAAGTATAAAGAGGAATGAAGATATTATAGAGTGTGTGGTGGATGATAATAAAGATAGAAGAGCGTAAGAAGTTTATGACACTTACAGGGTTGATGTGAAACTTAAATATGCATGCCTATCAGATTATGTACTGCCTGACACTGACTGAGTACCTGTAAAAGCAGGAAGGAGGAAATAGGATTTCATGCATTTTAATAAATAATTCTAAAAGTATGGATATTATTGGTATAACGGCCTCCTTGCCCAGTCGGTAGTGACCCCGCCTACGAAGCAGGAGGTCCCGGGTTCGAATCCTGGTCAGGGCATTTATTTGTGTGTTTATCACAGATATTTGTTCCTGAGTTATAGATGTTTTCTATTGTATTTAAGTACTTATCCATATTTATCTATTATATATATCGTCGTCTAGTACCCATAACACAAGCCTTATTGAGCTTACTGTGGGCCTAGGTCGATTTGTGTAAGATTGTCCTATAATATTTATTTATTTATTGGTGTCTAGTTAAAACTTTTACATTTCTTAATTAAATAGTTTATCCTTATATTATGCTTTACTGTAGTAAATATAATATCTCTAATTTCTTTATTATTTCGGTATTTCTTTCTATTTCAAAATTCATATTAGTTATTAATTATTTGTTTTATGTCACTCTTCAAATTATATATATATATATATTTGACAAAAGTTTTAAGTCCGTGTTTTAAATTGTCTCTTAATAATCAGTCATTTCATTTCGATTTCCTACATTAATATGAGAACATTTCAATATTATACCTATTACTAGCTTTTGCCCGCGGCTTCGCTCGCGTTAAATTCGGGGTAACACGGTTCCCCTTTCCTGATTGCCCCCGTAATGCTCCATACAAACTTCCACCCCCCATTTTAGGGGGGTTAGAAAGAGACAAAAAGTAGCCTATGTCACTCTCCATCCCTTCAACTATCTCCACTTAAAAAATCACGTCAATTCGTCGCCTCGTTTTGCCGTGAAAGACGGACAAACAAAGAAACAAACAAACACATACACTTTCCCATTTATAATATTAGTATGGATGAGCACCTGTTGCTAAAATGCTAGTTTTCTTGCCTACTACTTTAAGAGAATTCACAAGTTGAGCTGTTAGTTTCATAATATCCAACTAAAATAGCTGGTACCGCTACTTTGTTATCATATTTAACTTTGTCATTTGTGCACTTCATTATTCTAGTTTTAACGATGAACTTTAAAATAACAAATTCTTGGTTGTGAGTTTTACAAAGTACTACAAACGTTTATTTTAGTAAAATATTATGATAATTTTTAAAAACTTATCCCATCTGAAACCTGTTCACTATGAGTAAAAACATTTGTTTGATACCATTCAAGAAATGGGCCCCAGTTAATTATTATCTCATCAAAAACATAAATGAGAAAGGCTGCCAAGTTCGATACTATGGGAATGCTTCGCCTATAAAAGAAGTGAGATCTGAATAAGTACCAAGTTCCATAAAAATACCTCAAATCATAAATAGTTATAGGAATGCACACTTGATTTCCAGCAGTTTTTAAGGTACATTTTGAATAAGTATCACGTTACATAGAAATACCTAAAATTATAATAGTCAGAGAAACGCACACCGGTTTTTTTAGCAGTTTCCTGATAACATTTATTATTTTCAGTACTTTTTAATGATGTTACTTGGCAAGTTTTCACACACCACACACCTTTTCAATGCAATGAATCGACACCTTTGGACTGCAATGTGTCAAGTATATAATTTTCTATTAAAACTTGCCAAGTTACATCATTAAAAAGTACTGAAAATAATAAATGTTATCAGGAAACTGCTAAAAAAACCGGTGTGCGTTTCTCTGACTATTATAATTTTAGGTATTTCTATGTAACGTGATACTTATTCAAAATGTACCTTAAAAACTGCTGGAAATCAAGTGTGCATTCCTATAACTATTTATGATTTGAGGTATTTTTATGGAACTTGGTACTTATTCAGATCTCACTTCTTTTATAGGCGAAGCATTCCCATAGTATCGAACTTAGCAGCCTTTCACATTTATGTTTTTGATGGGATTTCATTTATTTTTGTTAGGTGTAGGTTCTTTATTATTTTTTTATCACTTTTGCTTTAGGAAATGTCTCATTCCACTTAGGTATGTACTTTATACTATACCCTTTATACTAAGCGTCTAATTCTATTTTACTATTTATTTATAGGTGATTTTTACAAATAAACTGGTTCCCTACACCTATAAAATGTACCTACTTACATATAATTACACACATCAATAACGTACTTTATTCCGTTTGTAAGTACGCTACCTACATAGATAATTAATAACTTGGTAATACCTACCTACCAGTAGGTATTATAATTGGTGGCCTATTATGTAGCCCTAGAAGTGCACCATCCCATCTCATCCCGTGGCGTATCGGAGGGTGAGATGGGCAGTAGTATATATAATTCCATCTTAGAGTATATATGATTTCCATGTTCTTGAATCTGCGATTTTATTAGTTGTAAAATTAGAAATTATTTAGACTATGCGAGAAAAAATAGTCTTTTCATTTTTGTTTGACTGATTTAGCGCACCTAGTGTACCTAGTGACCTGCTTTGTACTTCGTAAATCGTGGGTTCGGTTCCCGCAACAGACACATACAGAGTGGTGAACAATTTTATTGTTTTTGTCTTTAAGACAAACATGTATTGTCTTAAATTGGTATGTATCTAAATTTAAATAAGTCTTATCTCATTTCCACTCCATACCTACTTATAGTAGAACAAAATTACACATTCGTTGTTTTCGAAACTGACTCACAC
Organism: Pammene aurita; assembly: GCA_947086415.1. Classification (NCBI taxonomy): domain Eukaryota; kingdom Metazoa; phylum Arthropoda; class Insecta; order Lepidoptera; family Tortricidae; genus Pammene; species Pammene aurita. The sequence goes on from OX352298.1 coordinate 3,761,091, forward strand.
TTGGCCGTTTTCAGATTTTTACTTTATTTCGACCTAAAGACAAACCTTCGAGCCAAATTTCAGGTCGGTACGACCATTGGAAGATAGACCCACTTAGTTCATTATGACTTCATAGTAGAACAAAGTTACACCTTCGCTACTTTTAAAACTGACTCACACTTGGCCGTTTTCAGATTTTTCCCTTTACTTTGACCTTAAGACCTATCTCCATGCCAAATTTCAAGTCAGTACGACCATTGGAAGTGGTCTAGGTTTTTGATGAGTCAGTGAGTGAGTGTATAGTAAAAATAGCGATTTTCTGACGTCAATATCTCAAGAACTGCTATAGGTAGAATAATGAAATTTTGTATTCTAGACAATTAAGGGGATGACAACAGACACTCAAAATTTCATATGCGTAGATAAAATATGTTTGGAGTTATAGGGTGGTCGAAATTGGCCCGAAATGGTTCGTGTAATATAACCCACGGCCGGTGTGTCGCTTTTTTTTGCTCGAACTTGGCGGACACACTGCCGTGTGTCTAGATTTTTCTACTCGTCGACTATAATGATAGAATTGACACTTAGTAGACCGAACTACTAGCGCATACTCTTTGATGGAGCTTTTATCGTCGACTATGCTAAAACGGATTTTCATACAATTATAGCACGGTCGGGGAAGAGGACAACGTTCTCCGTCGACGTTGTCCTGACCGCTGCCACAATCCACCGGGTGATTAATGTTACTAAATTGTATAGAGCGAGCAGGTTGTAAGGCATTCGTCAAACTTAATTCTTACCGTCTTGCCTATTTTGAGCACTCGTAGAAAAAAATATTGTATACAATAGTGACTCATCAAGCTTCGTGGCCTAAACGCGGTTCCCCACTGAAAAGCTATTTATTATGTCACGATTTTATAAAATACTATACACACTCTTCGGATCGACTTAAAAATATTGTTTTGTATTACGAAGTAAAAGCAATGCAAACAATTTTCTCAAAGTCTTAATATAAAGCACAAACGGACAAGAAAATTAACGTGTTTTTTTACAAATCCTAAGGAGAAATACAAAAAACTAGAAGCAAATATAAAATAAATAAGTGTCCCGAAGCAATCCTAGTTCTGTTTGTGCCCGTTCGAGTTGTTTAACGTTCCCGTATTGAATCTAGTCTAACTTTTGCAACTTATTTGCCGGTGAATTGATTTTCCTTTTCTTTTTTAACCGACTTTTAAGAGTAGAGAAGAATCGTTGCGTTGGCCTAGTATTTTTGCGAGCATGTTACCCAATCGGCCATTTAGAAACCGATTTTAATTTACATTTTACATTTTTATCGCTTAAGTTTCACCACACGAATGAATAAGTGGTTTCATATGAAACGGATTGCAATAAGTCAATGAAATTATGACCGTTTTACAACAACGTTATCAACATTATTTACATTTGCATAATAAAAAAAGTTATTAATATCTGTCCTTATATTATACCCCGATCCGTCTCTTGTTTGAGAGGATACCTGTGCCCAGCTGTGGGACGTATATAGATTCATACATTTAAACATGGATATCTACTTTGTTTGTATATTATTTGCCTCCTTTGGTATATGACCCACGACGAAAAAGCAGGTGCTATTAAAACGTTATGTAGTCAGATTCTCTAGATACATAGAGAATCTGACTACGTATTTTTGTATCAGTGTGTCTTCCGGGTGAGCCGATTTGTGTGCTAATTTTAATCAAAATTTGTCTTGAGATAATTAGAAGATAGGTGTAGATATTTCGACATAGTTGTGGTTGTGGATATTCGTTCATACATGTATCTAATCTTATTCCCATTTTAATAAATAATTATCTTTCCGATATTATTTAATCGTCTCCGCCATTCGCAAATATTGAATCTTGGAATAAATCCAGACAATCGGACTGTCTATTTGCCTCTATCATTTCGTTGGCTACTGTTCCTTTTACAATCCCACAGTTACCCTTTATAAAGTCATATAACATCTTATATTCATTACAAATTCAAGCTTTGTCGTCTAAAAAATATGATCGTTTTTGCAATGTCGTGAATAAGTGAGTTGTCTGGGGTAGTGACCGGTAATTTGTTTGTCTCGCCTCGCAATCCTCATTTCTGTTTATCTAAGTTTGGTTTACTTTTACGAGGTGAGACAAAATTGAGTATTTTGTTCGAGGTATGTGATTTTAATTTTCTTTGTTTAGTATAAATGTAACAGAAACAATTCTGTGGAGTCTTAAGTGCGCTTACCGTTGATATTTTAGTGACATTTTTTTACAGACGTACCACACATAACGTACACTCAGTCAAACACTCACTGGGCTTTGTGGCGGAACGAGACCGCAATATTGCTTACTCCCCCTAACACATAAATGCGTCTTTTAGATTTACCTACGTTGACGTAATGTGTCGATAAAATTACTGATTCAGTTCAGACATAGCCAGTTCCCTCTCTTCAGAATTCGAACTCCCTATTTCTATCCCTAAGATCTTATCTTATTACGGATTTATAGGTATTTGTTAAGCAAAACTTGCTATTTACATTTCCTTCTCTACACATCTAACCCCAATAAGTCATCTCCGTCCCTCGAGAACAAATATTATCTAGACGAAATTAGGCACTTCATAACAAACTAGGAACATCCAATATATATTAAGATTAGAACTTGCAAACTGTAGTTAGCTAACCTCAATATAACGGCACTATCCTCCGCTCCGAGGTAAAGGGATGTAATAGGGGAAAGCGGGTAGGATTTGTTTGTACACAAGGAGCATTAGGAGGACTATTCAATGGAAGTGTTCATATTTGTATAACTCATATGCTTGGGCACCCTCACAAGTGATGGCAGTGTGGCAGCACGTTTCGCCATAAAGGTGTTTGCGCTATCCGAAAATAATTTTTGTTTCACCTTTGCTTAAAAAAAACTAGGCAATCATTTAAAATATTGGGATCGAATTTCTATCTGCTTTCCCCAAATAGACGAGAATTTCGGGCTATATCTGTTTGTCCGTTAATGTTATCGTACCTTTAGTCTCCTTTGACGGGAAACTCCGAACTCGAAATTGTATCCTACAAAGCGTCACGCTTTGACCAAGCACAAATAAATTACAAGGACTTGTAAAGCGTTTTGAATCAAGAAACTAAAGATTTCTATTGATATTATAGAGGTGTAACTACTACAGCTACAGTCTTAGTAAAAAGATTGGCGCTGTTCTGTCAAAAGTCAGCAGTTGATAATTCAGTTACCACAAAAGATATGGTACCTTTTATGCGGCATCTACTCGTAGTAGAGCTATCAAACTCGGAGAATTATTTCTTAGAATGTACGCCTCTATTGGTAGGTATTCTTTTCTTTCTACTTCATAGCAACATGAAACGTCTATTTTCTTCAAATATTGGCTGTTGGATTATTAAATATTGAGTCTTCTTTCGCTGTAATGATGGTGTAGACAAGATCATGGCGACACAAACACACGTTTACACGCGCGTTTGCATTGGAAAATCCGCGACACGTGATGAAATATTACGTGTGAAGTGACATGTCTCACTTCGGTATAGCCCGAAAGACATTATAATAGAGGATATATGTAAGTGTAGTGTAGCAAGTGTACGTGTAGTAGTAACAGGAGTCGTGTCCAGTGCGCCAAGCGACCTAGACGCATTGATGAGTAATTAAATAAATATTAATTGCGAAGTTAGCGCGGCCCGGCCGCTACTAGCGACTCGACACGATGAGTGCCCTCAATCAGAGTCAACCCGTCGTGAACGATTTCCTCGCCTTTCTGCAGCAGAAGGAGAAGATGCTGCAGGAAGGAAAGATGAATGCGGCAACTGCTGTCCAGTTCAGTTCGTGGGCATCGAGTTTCACCGTCGAAGACATCTGTGAAGCGAAGCAGGTGTTGTGCCAGACCCTTGGGATCGTCGGCACATATGTACCTCACCGGAAAGGGGATGAAACCGGGAAGAAGACCCTTGCGGAAATTATGAAAATCCTGAAGGAGTATCAAGAGCGGATTCCGGAGTTTGTGGCGACGGATGCCTCTATCCTGCCGACCCATGTTCCGGATAATATCGACGTTCGCTGCTTGTTTAAGGACATCGTGGCCCTTAAAACGAGTTTAGCAGAAATTATTTTGAAATTTGAAGCGGCCCAAGTCACTATTGCTGAGTTACGCAACGAAGTCAATAGTTTGCGAAATGCTCCAACTCGGTCGGCGGAATCAAATTTCAAGAGCGATGACCGATCCGCTACTATAAACGCGGAGTCTGTCAGTTTGCGTGTTGCTGACGCTGTAAAATGTGCCGCACCCGCCGCTGCACCGCCCGCGCGCCCCTCGCGTGTGCGGCCGCCTACTGTTTCTAAATCACGTCTGCGTGCTTATGCTGACGTTGCCGGTCAGCCAGTCGCAGCTTACCGGGCCTCCTCGCCTTCTAAGGCGTGGGTAGTACGGGTTCCCGATAAGGAAAACTCCTCCCGCACCAATGTAGATAAGGAGGGATTCACACTGGTGGAACGGAAACGCAAGGCGTGCAGGGCGCCCCGCAAGACTCTGTGTGGCACTGCCGAGCCGGCTAATTCTGGACTTCGGATTGCGACACCGAGTAAGGCGCTCTACGTGTCGCGCTTGAATTACTCCGCCGTGGCCGACGATGTGGTGGAGTACGTCCGCCGGAAGACTGGCTTCTCGTTGAGGGTGCACCAGCTGCGGTCCCGCCATTACGTGCACTTCAGCTCGTTTGTGGTGCGCGTGCCGCGACCGTTGCAGGACACGATAGCGAATGCTGACTTCTGGCCGAAGGGTGTCGTGTTTCGGCAGTTCCGGGGCACTCTACCGAATCCTACACCAGATCAGACGGCGCAACGGAGCCACGCAGTTACGTCGCCTAAATAAACTAGTTATAAATATTTTTCTGTATATTTCTGTAGTTCGCAGTGCATTGGTTTTATTACTGTAATACTGTGTAACTTATTTGAATAAATAAAATAAATAAATAAATAAAATAAACATAGTAAGGTGGATGTGTGGAGTGACGAGAATGGATCGAATAAGGAATGAATATATAAGCCTGAAAGTCGCACCCATTATGACAAATTAAGTTCTAATCGCCTAACGTGGTACGGGCATGTTATGCGGAGGGATAAAAGTCATGTTACGAGAAAGGTATTAAGAATTAATGTGGAGGGATGTAGCAGAAGAGGCAAACCTAGAAAAAGGTTGATGGACTGTGTTAGAGATGATATTAAATTAAATAATGTAAGTGATGAGATGACGGGTGACAGAGATGTGTGGAAGAAAAAGACATGCTGCGCCGACCCCAAGTAATGGGACAAGGGCAAGAGGATGATGATATATAAGTAAATGGCTACTTTTACTTATTTTTAACCGACTTCAAAAAAGGAGGAGGTTCTCAATTCGACTGTATTTTTATTTTTATGTTTGTTACCTCAGAACTTTCGACTGGGTGAACCGATATTGATGATTCTTTTTTCATTTGAAAGCTGGTGCATCCCGTGTGGTCCCATTTCAATTTGGTCCAGTTCTGATAATTGCGTCCATGAGAAAGATGATGCTGATAATGATGATGATGAGTGAAGTCGGTTCTTTTTTGTTTAACATTATGTTTTATAGAACGTAACCTACTCTAACTATAGCCACAAATCAATACTTCCTTCCATCCATAGCAAATCTAAACCTAGCAATCATTGTGTTTCGTTTACAGTATCAGGTACAGATGTTACTCATTACATAATTTCTTGCCATTCTGGTCTATTGGAGGTCATTCTAACACGACGATTGCAACTACGGTTTTTAACCAATCAGGTAGTGTTGCTACGAGCTCCACGTTTCAATTTTCTAGTTTTTAATGCACCCTGATCCTTTCACAGCTAGTTTCTAGGTGCGAAAATAGTTATAAACAACACGTTCTCTGAAATTGAAAAGCTTAACAGTTGCGGCCACGTTGCGAGCTTTAAACTTATACGTGGGCTAATGACTGGTGAAATCATGAACCAAAATGTGAGTTTTGTTCTAATTAGGAGTTTTAAAAGGATGATGGAAAACATAAGACATTTAGACAATACCAAATTAATAATTAAAAACCCTGTCAAAATTATAACTGAGCTATCTATCGAATCAAAAGATATCTAAAGGCCCATTTACACATTGATTAGTGTTTAGTGCAAGTCCATACATTTTCTACTTGTGTTTAGTAACAAATGTACTTTACACATTGATTAGTGTTAACTTGTCGCACTTAACAAGTTAACACTAATCAATGTGTAAATGATTAGTGTTAACTTGTCGCACTTAACAAGTTAACACTAATCAATGTGTAAATGGGCCTTAAGAACCATCGCTACTATCATCTGGTCTTTGCCGAAAACTAAAACTAAATCATATAAGCCGTTTTAGAGACATGTAACTGGAAACGTGATTTAAATAAAACTGGGATCTAATATACCACACTTTGTTTCTTACTTTTTATGGTTTTGTAACAGCGATGGTTTGTTTCTGCCTCAAAATAAACAAAGGCGCTTTTAAAATCCGGAAAATCGTCGATTGGAAACAACAGTTTCTCCAATAGAAAACACATTTCCTTCTGCACTCCGCTCTGGCTTTGCATACGAATCATTTATTGAACTGGTATAGAACTATCTAGAACTATCCTGTTGCCAGCGACTTCGTACGGACCTAAAATGTAATAGCAAATATTTAATTCGAACACATACAATTTCTTTACCTTGTCACCCACCCTTTAATGAATAATATCCGTGTTTCTCTGTCATTTTCAGGGGCTCAAATTATCTCCATACCAAATTTCATCTAAATCGGTTCAGTCGGTTAAGCGTAAAGACGTAATAGACACACCGAAACACTTCACATTTATCGAACGAGCGGAGCGTAAGCGAAGTGAAGTTCTTACAGACAACTTCGGACACAACGGAACTGTCAGCTGGCTACCTAGACGTCTCCTAGACGTCTGTGCATTTCGATGGCTTTTTGATTTTGAATAGTTGTTCCGCGATAACATTAATAGTAATTTCTGACCTCTACGTTTGATGGGGTTGTAGCAAAGACCAATATAATATCCACCAATATTCCTGTTTAAATATAATCGTTTCAAACATAAACCTACTCAATTCCTAGAAAGCAGTAGAATGTGTTATAATATGCATACGAAATTAGCCGTGTCTGCAAACAGGGCTTATAAATTATAGGAAGCTTGTATAAATCTTAGACTTAGACACTGTGCAGCCCGTCAAGATAAATGATTCAATTCAGTTAAATCTAGAATAGGTTGAGTAAGTTCTACTATACACGATTACACGTATTGGCCAGACAATAGTCGCTTCTTTATTATTCCGAGGACGTCCACGGCACAATAAAACTCTATGGTTTCATTCATCAATAGTGTAAAGTTTATAGTCTATGATCTATTTATGACTGAAACCATAGAGTTTTACCGTGACGTGCTGGCATGGTACGATAAAGTAGAAAAGTGACCAATAACATTAAAATGATTAAATGAAAAGTTGTAAGTGATATATGTTTGTTTTAACAAGGAAATGCAAGAATCCGTGGTATAGTTTAAATTTAAAATCGAAACTTTAGAAGATAGATATAAGGAATTTGTACATAACAAAATAACCACTGAATACTGTAACTACCTACCTATTTATTACCATTGTTAATTATGATAAAGTGAGTTCGGCAAAAATCGAACACCTGGTAAAACCGTATGTATGATTCACATTTACGCACACGACTTGTCAGGAGAAACAAGTGCGGTCTGAAGAGAGGTGCAATATAAAATAACGCATCTTTTGATCTCGCCACAACTAAAAAAGTCCCCGCAATGGGCGTAAATTTGAATCAGACGTTTTTACCCGGTGTCCTATTTTGGTCGAATTCACCTTAACAGATATGAAAAAGGAACAGGCAAACAAACAGAACTTAACTCAAAAAATCTTTTTTTTTTTGTGAAATAATTAAGTAGGCTTGTTTTATTAAACAATTATTGTGTTGTAAACTGTTTCTATAAACCTAGATAGTTATTCATGGCGGTGAAAAAATAAATAAAGGCATTGATATTAACAAGATTATTTTAAATGGAAATTCGATACAGTTATATTTTATTTTTCGTTATTCTCCTTTTTCTTCTGTCCATACTACATCTTCGTATTGATATTTTTTTTGTATTCTGCTATTGACTTTGATTAAGTCAAATTCCATTACACCTGCAACACCAGTATTTAAATATTTTAAGGACAGCCACTGCCGGTGAATTGTGTTTTAGCAGAATGGTAAGTTGTGCTAAAAATGTCAATTCACCAACAAAATATAAACCTCGAGGGGCATTATTCAGGCCTCGTCCACCTTTCGTGCACAAGAAACGTCAGGTACCTTCGTCAACGCGTTTGTCTCCCTTTATATTATCATGTTAAATGTCCGCTGCCTTTTCCTCACCAACTTTACTTCGCTTTGTAATGTTTGAGTTCGAATTTGTGTTTGAAACTGTTTGAGAGACCTTTAAATAAATAATTACTTTAATAATTTTACTATCTAACTTAGCTTAAATTGTCCAAAAAAAACGCAATGCCGCCTTTAAGTCCAATAACTTGTGCAAAATGCTCTAACAATATCTTAGATAGAGCATACCTGAAATGCTCCGTTTGTCTGAAGATATATGACATAAAATGCGTGAATGTTTCTGATAAGCGGTTTGATAATCTGATGGATCCGGATCATAAAAAGGTATGGAAATGTCCTGATTGCAATGGGCCTAAAGGTAACACAGGCTCGGCCGCTAAACAAATCAGGGCCCCAGCGCAGACGGCGATCGGTAAACCAAGCCTCCGTAACCATCGCCAGCCCTCGCCTCTCCGGCCTGAATCGCCGGCCACTTCATCCTCTGAAATTATCGCCGAGCTTCGGATGTGTCGCGAAGAGATGGAAAAGATGCGAATTGAAATGCAACAGTTCAATCAAACTGTCTCAGGGCTTGTCAAAGATGTTGAGAAGTGTAAAAAAAAACATAACTGAATGTAAGGACAGCATTAAAGAGTGCAATGAACGCATTGACCATTTGTCGGCCAGAATGGATGCAGTGGAAAAACAACACAATATGAAGCTGACTTGCGAAACCACTGACTTAGATCGGAAAATCGCCGATCTTCAACTCGAACTTAACAACCGCGATCAAGAACTGCTCTGCAACGACCTAGAAATCGCCGGTATTCCGGAAGCAAAGAACGAGCAATGTATTCATATCGCACCCAATAAGTTAGGTGTCACAATCGAGGTAGGCGATCTTGTTAGTGCGGAGCGTGTGGGTCCCGTGCGACGTGAGGAAGAGGGTGCGACGGGTGGGCGGCCGCGGCCACTAGTAGTACGGCTTACACGTCGCGCGCGGCGCGCGACCAGCTGCTGGCCGCCGCGCGCTTGCGCCGTGGTGTCACTACGGATGGCATGGGACTCGCCGAGCCCGCACGTCGGTTCTACGTGAACGAACGCCTTACGCGTTATAATCGCCAGCTGTTCTTTAAAGCACGCGAGGAAGCTCCCCGCGCCCAATGGAAGTATGTATGGACGCGTGACGGTGCTATATTCATGCGCAAAGAACAAGGAGCGGTCCGCTTTCGCCTGCGTACAGAATCCGACTTTTCTAAACTTTTTGTGCGTTGATATTGTTAGTTCCTCTTAGAAATAGTTTTAATTATTTTTATGAATTATTATTTCAGGACAAAACATCTACATGCAACATGCTAAAATGCAACTTATACTCGTCGTTAAGATTCAGACTTAGTTTACACTACTCATTATATTTCAAACTCCCATTTCACTTCATAAATATTAGCCGACGTCATGCCACAAAATTACATCACTTCTTGTTACACTGTAAGTACATCCATAACATTCACTGTTTCGTAATTCAATTTAAATCAAAACATCTGTCTTTTGGATTCCTGAACCCTGGTTCTTTAGGAACTAGACACGATGAATTTGTTACTGCCTTGACTCGGTTCGAATTGGACATCTTGGCCATCAACGAGACTTGGCTGCAGACTAACCAGGAGGCACGGGCACCCGCACCTGCCGGCTACCGGTTACGTCACGTGCCGCGCGCCCCCAGCAGCGCCCGTACTCGTGGCGGAGGGGTCGGATTCTATATCAAAGAGGGTATAAAAGTGCGAATTATTTCTCATCCGCAGACGCCCCTTGTAGAACAGATGTGGCTTAGTTTGGTTGTGAATGGAGTTAGTATAGCCTTTGGAACAGCTTATCGCCCGCCGTGGCTAAATGTAGACACTTTCATTGACGGATTAAGTGAAACGCTCTTATCTCTTGCAAAGTACGACAAGCTAATTTTAGTAGGGGACTTTAACGTTAACCTTTTAAAAGCACTAGATAATGATACGAAAAAACTTGTAGATTTTTTCAAATGTATGAATCTCATTCAATACACTGACCAACCTACTCATTTTACCGATCATAGCGCAACACTAATTGATTTAGTCTGTTCCGACACATGTATCACAAATCTATGCGTGAATCATATTCCTGATTTAAGCAGTCACGCATTTCTTACGTTTGAATTAAATATTAAAAAAGAAAAATTTCAACCTCGATATATTACATACAGACCAATCAAAGACATCGATGTAACAATATTTAACCAACGCTTAGAGTCTATACCTTGGCACGAAATAGCTAACAATAACGTAAATTACATGGTGAATATGTTTAATATCTGTATACTACAACTATTTGATGAGTTTGCACCGATAAAATCAGTTAAAATTCTCAATAAATCACATCCATGGATTACATATACCATAAAAAATATGATGAAGCTTCGCGATGATGCGCATACTCGTAGTAAATTAACAAATACAGAGTCGCACACAAAATATTACAAAGATTTAAAACATATCGTAAATTCAGCAATTTACACTGAAAAGGTGGCTTATTTTAACCACCATATAAATAATAATTTAAAAAACCCGCGTAGTTTATGGAATAATATTAAAAAAGATGTTGCGAATTTCAAAATTAAAGATCATGAAATAGCTGTACACTTAAGAAACCCCGATAAATTAAATGAAAATTTTCTTAATTTACCAGGAGATAACAATGTTAACATTTCTTTCCTGACAAAATACGAATTCAACAGATTTGGCAATTCAATTTTTAGTCTTCGACCAGTAACAGAAACCACATATTTAACATAATTAAATCGATTTCTACCAATGCGCAGGGCGCGGATGGAATTACCCTGAATATGGTTTTATTAACACTTCCCCATACGCTTCCAATAATCACTAATATAGTAAACGCCTCAATTTTAACAGGTGCCTTCCCCGAATTATGGAAACCTGCTATAATCAAACCCATCCCAAAAATACCAAACCCGACAAACTTTAAAGACTTTCGCCCTATAAGTATTCTCCCATTCCTATCAAAAATATTAGAGAAGGTTGTGTGCTCACAGGCCACTGACTTTTTAGAAACTAATAACATCTTACCTAGAAAACAGTCCGGTTTCAGGAAGTCACGAAGCACGACAACTGCTTTAGTAGACGTAATTGATGATATATTGGCTTTTCGAGATCAAGGATACAATACTATGCTAGTATTACTAGATTTTTCCCGAGCATTTGATACAATAAATACTACACTTTTACTTTCAAAACTCTCTTTCTATGGATTTGATACACTTTGTCTGAAATGGTTTGCAAGTTACCTTGCTGGACGTACCCAATCTGTTGAAGTACGTGGTGACAATGGAGTCATAATAGCCTCTAAACCCTTACCCGTTACACGCGGCGTGCCACAAGGTTCCATTTTAGGGCCGTTACTTTTTATTGTATACAGTGCGGACATCATAAACAAATTAAGTTATTGCAATTACCATATCTACGCCGATGATTTACAACTATACCTATCCTATAAACCTAATGAAATTGATATGGCAGTCAACAAATTAAATTCTGATTTAGACCAAATTGTTTACTGGTGTAAAGCAAATGGACTGGTTTTAAATTCAAGCAAGTCAAAATTAATGATTTTCGGTTCAGATAAGCAGTTACGTAGTCTCCGGTGTTTTTGAACCACAAGTTACTGTCATGGGCAATCGCCTGGTGCGTGTTCTCTTGGCTCGTAACTTGGGCCTAATGATAAATAAATATAAATAATAAATATTATACGACAATCTTACACAAACCGACCTAGTCCCACAGTAAGCTCAATAAGGCTTGTGTTGTAGGTACTAGACGACGATATATCTATATAATAGATAGATATAGATAAATACTTAAATACATAGAAAACATCCATAACTCAGGTACAAATATCTGTGATAACCACACAAATAATTGCCCTGACCAGGATTCGAACCCGGGACCTCGTGCTTCGTAAGCAGTGTCACTACCGACTGGGCTAGGAGGCCGTTAAATGATGGATGAATATAAATGATGGATGGCAGGCTGCGCTTTGAGGAGCACATTATGGAGTTAGTGAAGAATTGTTTCTACAGGCTAAAAGTTCTATACCGTGTCCGCAATTTCATTAACATTGACTTAAGCATTAATCTATGTGACGCCCTCATTCTTTCTAAGCTGAGCTACGCCGATGCTGCTTTTGGAGGATGCCTCCTTGCGCGCACTACTTTACTTATACAGCGTGTTCAAAATGCTTGCGCACGTTTTTGTTTTTCCATCCCCCCCCCCGTTCCCATGTCACTCCTTTTTTAAATAAGTATAAGCTTTTAAATATGGCCGCTAGACGCACCTTACACTTCGCCTCATTGCTTTTTGGAATTGCGTATAACAAACAACCATCATATTTATTTGACAAACTCAAATTCTCCAACAGTGCAGTGCGTGGTGCTCTCAGATTTATTTCGACACAACATAGCACGTCTGCTTTTCGTGGCAGCTTCCGATATGCCGCTACAAAGTGCTGGAATAATCTACCACCCCATTAGAAATAGTAAATCGGTAGTCACCTTCAAAGTAAACCTTAAAAAATTTCTTTTCGGACAACAAATTATATAATGTGTCTATACTGTCTATAATGTGGCTCTAATTTTAAAAATGACTTGACTTGTACGTCTTATAAGTAATGTTTTATTTATGAGTATTGTCCATGCACTACTGTCTGGGAAAAGCCTCCTCCATAGTTTTGGTTATAAATAAATTTGTAGTTTTACATTGCTTGATGCATAGAGCTAAGTTCCGACTAAGATCTCAGTCTTGGCATTGTCGACCAAAAATCAGCGCATGATTTGGCGTTTTAAACCTAATTTAAATTGTTTTGTTTTGTTTTTACATGGTTGCCCTGAAAACCAGCGCCATGACAAATGTCATGGCAAATGCTGAGTGGTACCCATTTTGGTGTATTATAACTTGTGTTATTTAATTGTGTATTATTACTTATGTAAAATATGCCAAATAAAATTTTCTTTATCTTTATCTTTATCTTTAATCACGTATATGCAGTAACAGTTACAGGGAATTTTACTCATTCAATGGTCTATCTTGTATTCTAGCTAGTGCATAAATTGTATATTTGAACTGTATTTACTGCTCTTATGTATGTTGGTGTAATTATTGTAGCAGTCTTGTGTTTTTACTTGACAGCTGAATATTTAAGGGTACCTAATGTTAACACCCCTATGTCGATCTTCATTCAAAGCACGTGCTACTGGGTTTAATGGATTTTGGAAAAAATCGACAAATTCGTATTCTATCTTTTCTAATAGCATATTAGTAGACAGTGGATAGGTTTAGAAGCAAAGTTTGCACTTTATAATTGTTGTCTCCTAGTAAATTTCTTTCTAAGGGAATGTTTTATATCATTTTAAGTAAAATAGTATCATGGATTCTGATTAAAAATATTAACTAATTTTTTTTTGTATTGTCAACAGGTAAGCAGCACTTTCTTGGTGGACGAAATAAAACAAACAACCTAAATTAGGAGTAAGTGATATAGTTTGAACCGAACTAATTGGCATTAAATCACCAGTACTAGCTAATACTTTCTACCTATACAATTAACTCACTCTAACACTTGTGTATACCACAGCACGGGGTTCCAAGAAGACATATATTATGTATACCTAACTATTCAGCCCGGATTTACTGATTAACTGTAGAGCTCATCTTTGTTAAGCCATTCTCGTACCTAAGCCAATCTCATCCAAAGCATATTGCCGTTCTGCAGACATCATATGACCGATTAACCGTAGACTATCAAAAGAGCTATGAGATCATATGGCCTTAGGCTACGTTAACCGTTTACTGTCAGAGGACCTGTAGGATTGTTTCGCTCCGGCGCGATATAAAAAGCAATAATTTTTCAGAACCCCTCATAAACCTAACAGGCTTATAAATACATCTTGAGATCTTAGCCGGGGCTTAGGCGTGTTTAATGAACCAATAAAAATGGCGCCAGTATTAAAGACGGTCCAACTTCGCCAATAAATCACTGCAACTTTTACGAAGTCCGATACTAGCTTTGATACGGAAAAATAAACTAGGTAAATAGAAATATGTATACCGTCGCATGGGTAGCCGAGGCAACGTTTTTTCGTTTTGTCTTCGACTCGAACGGATTGTTTTGTATCTTTTACTCATAAAACCTGAAAGACCTTATATTTTTATAGGTAATTACTACCTATGATAAAATATATAATAACTGCACAAAAACACTACTTACTCCGTTATGTATGTTGGCAAAAAAACTCAAGACGAGATTTTTTTTATCCTGGTAATCTTTACTGCTGTTTTATTTACTACTGAATAGTTATCCCCAGACTTACTCTGCAAGTAAATGACGCCTGTATATATTGCAAGTGTCTTGCCGGATTGCATTTTGTATAAATACCACAGACAAACCAGCTTCAGGCACGAAGTGCAACATACATCATTTTAATATGACTGTTATACACACAGGGTGACGACGGTTCTAGAAAAAGTCTTTTTATCACTAAGTTCTTGAGCCTATCAACGATAAACTGTTCTGTGTTGTGTTTCGCCTTAAGGTTGACTGGTAGAGAATGCCTTATGGCATTAAGTCCGCCTTTTGTACGATAAGGTTTCTTTTGTGCAATAAAGTTTAAATAAATAAACTGGACAAATGTTTAAAAATATGTTATGCTTATGTGCGTTACCTTTTTTGGTCTTTTCACTTTTGATTTGTTCTACAAAGTTAACAGTATTTTTTTCGTCTAATATATTTGACATATCTAAAAAAAATATCCGAAGAGCCGGGAAGGCTAAAATCGCTATGGCGAATCTGGATACGGTATGGAAAAACCACAGTTTTTACCGTAGAACAAAAATGCGATTAGTCCGCGCTCTTGTGCTCTCCATCTTTTTGTACTTCGCTGATACTTCATCAAGAGCCAAGAACACATTAGAATAAACGCCTCCGAGATGTGGTGCTGGAGGAGACTAAATAAAGGGATCCCATGGACGGTCAGAAGGACAAATAAATCCATATTGGAGAAACTCGGCATCACAAAGCGACTTGTGGATATCTGTCAAGAGAGGACTCTTTGTTTCTACGGACACATTATGCGATCAACTAGAAAATGTCTGGAGGAACAAATTATTCTTGGATACGTGGAGGGTGAGCGTACCAAAGGTCCCATTCCAGTGCGCTGGAGCGACGCTGTAAAGAGAACTCCTAATGGAAGCCTCTACAAGGTAGTACAATTAACCAAAAACCGGACTGCATGAAGGACAATTGCATATGGTCACGATCCTCAGTCATGACATGAGAGAACGACTATGAAGAGATTTTTTTTATTGATTTCAGCGCCAACTGCGTTCAATCCTTTGACGGTTGATATCTTTGGCCATTTTAATTCGTGCTGACCATAGCACGAGTCCAGTCCAGTGTATTTTTATTACAAATCCGCCATTAAAGTACTCATGAAATATTAAAGCAAACCCTTCGCGATAAAAAGGGATTCTGACGGGATTTTTGGGGATTGTTACCCGAATGGCGATTTTTTATTGATTGCACGTTAGAAGAGCTTTGAAGCTTTAATGTGTTTCTGACAGTAGTGATATACAGAGTGGTAGTGTAGAAGGTCAGGAACGTGATTTAATTTTAATAATTATGAATACCCTACAGTCTGAAGAAAATTAAACAGAGCAAATATACAACACAAACAAAAAATTTGAAAATTTCTTATGTTACATAGATGGCGATAGATTTAATTTCTTAGTAGTTATTCACAATAATTATTCGTTCTTTAGTATTGGTATTTTATTAACTAGTCATTGGACACTTGCACAGATTTTTTTGGATTTGTAAATATATAGTTTTCTGCAGTTGCTTTATAATACTATATGGTTGACTGTAGAAAAGAATGTTCCTAAGGCTAAAGCTCGAAATGCCCGGTACCCGGATTGGTTTACCAGGGATCTGGTGAGATTATTTAAAGAAAAAGATAAGTTACATCGTAAATACAATAAATTTAAAAACCCCAGACTATGACGCATTTTCTGTGCTGAGACAGAGAACTAAGGAACTAGCCACTATCTGTTTTGATTCCTACATATCACGTATAGAAAATGATTTGAATACTAATATAAAAGCATTTTGGCGCTATACAAAATCAAAGAGGGCTACTAATCAGATACCTCAACGTGTTTTGTATAATGAAAGAGTGGCAGAGAATGGTGAAGACGTTGCCAACTTATTCGCTGAATACTTCTCTTCTGTTTTTATAACTTCTGACGATCCTAAGTATGAACCTGATTTTCCGGAGAGTAATTACTGTATGAACACAATTGCATTTACCGAGGGGGACGTTCTAAACAGCCTTAAATCTTTGAATATTGATAAAGGTTCAGGACCAGATGGATTGCCTGCTATATTTATTAGATCATGTGCCGAAGCCTTAGCAAAACCCCTATGGCTTGTTTTCCGTAAATCTCTCGAAGAGGGTTCGTTCCCCGATCTTTGGAAATTGACGAGAATTACTCCTATTCATAAGGGTGGGGATAAAAGCAAGGTGTCGAATTATCGCCCCATTAGCATATTGAACTGCTTCGCAAAGGTATTTGAAAGTCTTGTATTCGCTCGGGTTTACGATCACTTTAGCCATTTGCTTAGCCCCTGCCAACACGGGTTTGTGAAGAAGCGTTCAACGTCAACTAACCTTCTTTCCTATTTGCAGGAGTTGGGTTTGTCTTTTCAAGCTAAGAAACAAGTCGATTCCATTTATACAGACTTTGCTAAGGCTTTCGACCGAGTGAACCATACCATATTGTTAAAAAAACTGAATCATCTTGGTATCCATGGAAATTTGCTGCGTTGGTTTGAGTCATACCTCTATCGACGTTCCCAAATAGTTAGCATCTACGGCTATGATTCCATTCCGTTTATGGCTGATTCTGGCGTGCCGCAGGGCTCTAATCTGGGCCCATTATTATTTATTTTTTTCGTGAATGATCTACTAAATCGGATTAAATCACAATGTCTCGCGTACGCAGATGACATAAAGATCTTTAAAGTTATCAACACGGAAAACGATTGTCTTACTCTCCAGGTTGATATTGACTTGATTTTTGATTGGTGTAATACTAATCTCATGTCCTTAAATATCGATAAATGTCAGTCAATTTCGTTTACTAAAAAAACCAACTGGATTAATCACGCGTATAATATTAATGGCATACAGTTAATTAGGGTTTCTTCTATTAGAGATCTCGGTGTGTTTTTTGATAGTGCATATGGTGTCAAAGTGTAATCGCATGCTTGGTTTTGTTAAGCGAACCACAAAACCTTTCAAATTAACAAATAGCCTCATTGTTCTGTATTGTGCGTTGGTACGGACTACGCTTGAGTACTGTTCTTCGGTTTGGCAACCAATTTATAAGACACACTCTGATAGGCTGGAATCAGTTCAGGCAAAGTTTTTACGATATCTCTCTACTATAAATAAGACTCGCCGAGCGCTACCCGAGTATCGAGATAGACTATTTGCTTATAATCTACAATCGCTATCGTCCAGACGCGAAGTCGTTGATCTGGTTACACTCCATAAAGTTGTGCATGGTGGACTCGACAGTAACCTCATGGATTATGTGTTTATTAGAGCCCACAGGAAGAGAACTCGAAATCTGGAATTGTTTGCCTTGCCTATGGTCCCTAATAACAATGTTTTTAGCAACGCACCTATAGTTAGAATGTGTCGTTTATATAATAACTTAGATATTGATGTGGATATACTGAATACTTCTTTACCTAAGTTCAAAAATATTTTGATGTCCCAATATTATTCATTGTTAATTAAAACTTAAATATTATATTATTATATTAATACTTCATATATTTTTTTACTATGTTTACTATCTTTAAAAAGAAAAAGAAGATTTTATAGTCAAAATTGCATTTAGCTTAATAATTGTTTCCATGGGAATGTTGTGTACAATTGTAATAGTAATGTAAGTTATGTACAAGTTGCTTATATAAGAAACATTTTACGATGTTGTTTGCCTACATTATGTTATTGTAACTAATAAAATAAAATAAAATAAAATAAAATAAAAATAAAATAGGTATGTGAAGTCTTATTGTGACCTAATGATTAAATAATAGATATGTTGTAAATTTTAAGTTACATAAATAGCAGTGAATTTTTCTTATGTTAGACAGATGGCGATAGATTTAATTTCTTAGTAGTTATTCACAATAATTATTCGTTCTTTAGTATTGGTATTTTATTAACTAGTCATTCGCCACTTACACAGATTTTTTTTGAATTTGTAAATATATATGAAGTCTTATTGTGACATTTACTAGTTTCAATTTAATTGAATAGTGGGACATTAAAAATTACATAAAAATTATTTTAAAGTCTGCAAGAGAATCAACTTTGGTCTCCCTATTTGTCATCGGAAACAGTACCTTACACGCTCTTCTTTAAAATCCAAATTCCCACGTACCAGTGTGTTTGAAACAGCCATCTATCTACATTTCCGTGCCAAATTGTGCCTCACCTTAACAGGGATCTCTACAGAAGCCATAAATTCAATTACCTCATATAAAGGGTAGGAGTAACCATTATTCACATTTTCTGTATATCAAGTAAACCGTACAGAAAGAATAATGCAGAAACGTGACTTGTTTTTTTATAGCATTATTAAGATACCTGTGACGTATTGGAATGATATTTATTTTGTCCCGGTCTTTATTTGCTTTATTACATATTTTATTTAATTACAAAAAGCTCAGTAACAGGTTACGAACTTAAACGTCGGTTATTGTTGATATACTGCAATTATAACTATAAACGCAACTAAGTCGCAGGAAAAAATCTAAATAGAAATAGAAATCATACAACATACAAATACATATTAATGCAATTTTATGAAGCGTTAACCTGTACAAAGTGCAGCGGCGCATGCGACCTGGCTAGGGGTTGAATGCGCGACATATCGCGTTATGCGGTCACTGCGCGGCGAGGGCACACAGAACACAGAGCCTGGAACGAAAACATTACTTTGTATTACGAACGAGCGAGCGAGGCTTTATAAGAACACAAGGCCGGCAATCTCTAATCCGAGGAATGGAATTACATTGCCTAAAGGTAAGTATTATATGTGAGGCGTGACAATTGACGTGCAGCTCAAGAAAAAACTAATTTAATGCTACATCAATTATTAACTTCGGTTCAGGAAATATTCGTTTAACAGACGACATCGACAGTCGAAACTTAAAGTAATATATGAAATATGTATGTATGTATCACTTTATTGCACATACACAAGTAAGTAGGTATAACATAAAAACAACAGTAACATATATAAAAGATATGCACAAAGGCGAGCTTATCCCTGATAGGGATCTCTTCCAGCCAACCCATGAGAAAATTAGAAAGGATTAAATACAAATGGTGAAAGACAAAGTTATGCACAAAAGATACCAATAAAAAGTTCCAAATCACAGAAATCTGCAGGTCAACACTAATAAATATATAGGGTGCATTCATGTACCACACACATACTTAAAATACGCTTAAACTACATACATAATAAAATAATATACATGAATACGAGTACGATGACGCGGTTTTTCGCATTCCAATATATTTTTGAAAGCGTTTATTTAACTCGCAAAGTTTGTCAATTAGTTAGTTGTTTAGTTAGAATCGTGCAAGCCAGATTTGAACCTGTTCCTGGCGTAACTTGGATATCAATATTTTAGTAAAGTCACGTCTGAAAATATGGATATTGGACGCAATTAATGTGACAAAAATGATATAGCCACGACTACGACTCTATTACCAAGGCGTAAAGTCTTAGATTCATGTTTTTGTCACATTAAATGTATCCATATTTTCAGACGTGACCGTACCATCAAGCTGATCTGATGATGGAGACCGGAGGTTATAAGAACTCTGTGATGAAACGGTCTGCGCTAATAGTAGTTTATGTAACTGTTACGTAATAAGGCCTAATTACGTACAGTTGCATACACTGCTTTATCTACACTCATATTATATATCCAAAATAAAGTGTTCGTAAACCATAGAATGACCGCCATTGCACCGCCATGGCCAACTCGATTGTGCCGGCGGTCGCGCGGGCGCGTGCCCAACCCGGGAGCACAGGATTTACATTATGTTATCAAATTCGATGTTCGGAATTTGAAACTCATAGCGTATCAATATATGAGCATGTGAAGTTAAAATTACGTTACTGCCACAGATAAAAAGCTTATCATAGTAACATCGGTTGTGGTAATGATAGCCATTGCCTACCGTTTTTGAACACGTTTTAGAAGACTTACAATGTGAGTGTAGATAAAAGCTTTTATCTACTCATACTGTAAGTACTCTAAAATGCGTTCAAAAACCGTAGACAATGACAAGCATTACAACAAACGATTTAACTATGATAAGTTTCTTATCTGCGGCAGTAACGTAACTTTGCATGCTCAAATATTGTTAAGCAATGAGTTTCAAATTTGGAACATCGAATTTGATAACATAATGTTGGTCAGGAAGAAGCACAGGATTGCTCCTTCCTGACCAACGGCACGCGCCCGCGCGAGCGCCGGCACAATCAAGTTGGCCATGGCGGTACAATGGCGGTCATTCTATGGTTTCCGAACACTTAATTTAATATATATAATATGAGTGTAGATAAAGCAGTGTATGCAACTGTACGTAATTACTGTAATTAGGCCTTATTACGTAACAGTTACATAAACTACTAATATAAGGTGTAACAAAAATGCTGGTGATACTTTTAAGGGCCTAATTGGTATCGTTGTCTAATTATGAAAAACCAAGAAAAAAAAAATTCGCGTGAAAAAAAATGGTTTTTCACGCTACTGTTCGGAAATGTGACAAAAGATGGTCAAAATCCAAGCTGGAAAGTAAGCATTTGCTGTAGCACCTGAACCACCACTACAGCAATGTTATTGTAGCGATGAAATGTCATTAGTTGGAAAGTAAATTGTCCAGTTATGTCATTGCATGCATTAAAAACATTAAAAGGTCTTTTTTGGCACAACTTTATGTTTCAAAAATAAAATAAGGTTGTTTATCGGGCCAACTACCTGTTTAAAAAGAAAAGAAACGTCAAAACCATTTATTCACCCTTAAGGCGTTTTTACTTTTTTAGCCGTTTGTGGGTTTCTGTCAAAAACGCCTCTAAGTAATGAGTCGGTTTGAAGCAAACAACAGAAAAACGCTTCTTGAAAGTGAAAAAAAAAAAAGTAAAATGGCGGGAATGGAATACTGAATTGGATATTCTACAAGAGCATTTATATTATTATGATGACAAATATTTTTTTTATTTCCTCACAGTAGTCGTGAAAAGCACTATGTAATATCTCGGCCGAAAGCGCTATAGGTGGACTCGTATCTTCGAGGGCCTCCCCTGGCGGGTCGGCCCTCGAACTAACTCGATCCACCTATAGCTTACTTTCAAGCCTCTACAACAATGTACTATTGTTACAACTTGTATTAAAAACAGATTTTTTTGACAACCTTTTACCTCTCCATTGTCATTATCATTTAACGATTGCCTTAACAGATCCCGCAGCTTGTATACTAGCAACTTTATTCGATAACGCAGTTTCCCGTGTTATTAATTAGTCCGTATTCCAATGATGGCTTCCTCGATAAGCCGATAAACGTCCAATTTGCTAAATTGACTGGTAAACTGAAATGGGCGATTTATTTCATGCAAAAAAAACGGTGAATCTCAAGTGAATGATTATTCATTATGGCATTTCATTTGTTCATTCGGGATTTTGAAAACTATACAAATATTTGTGTAATAAAAGTAATTTATATTGTAGTTTATGTTTAAGCAACGTATGAAAAACATTAGGTAGTTTTAGACACGAAGTCTTTAAAGCGGGAAAATGAGTAATGGCCGGGCGACGAGTGTGATAAAAATCAGTGAGCGAAGCGAGGATTACTATGCAATCCAAGGCTGGAAATCCGTATTTCGAATTTTCGAAAAAATCATTTTGTAATTTACTCACGTAATTTAAGTCGATTTTTGCTCGACATGTTTCGATCAATTTACGATGATCATTTTCACGAGCGGCCTTCCGCGCCGGCTACTAGGCGCCTCGGCGGACGTGAATCGACTTAAATTACGTGAGTAACCCGTTATATGTTAGAAAGAGTCTCACGAAAGTTTCATAGTTAAAACTCATTCTACATTACTGATAAGAACTGACATGGCAACTTAGTACTAAATCAACTATTCTAATTATTTCTGTAATCTAGTTAAAGCATTGATACCTCATTCATAAAAATTGGTTCAGTATCTCTTTAACCCCACAGCCTGTATACTAGTATTTTTATTTGAAAACGCAGTTTATTAATTAGTCCATGTTCAGATGATGGCTTCCTCGATAAGCCGCTAAACGACCAATTAGCCAATTTGACTGACAAACTTGCACGGCGATATTTTATTTAAAAATATTCCAGGTAAAACGGGGTTATTGATATTCTCAAGTGAATGATATTCTTTTTATACGTTCATACGGGATGTTCGTTCATTTATACTTTTCAATGGAACGTAGATGAATGAACCATTTCATCGGGAAAAATAATATTTTATTGAAATAAGAAAAAGTCTGTATAAAGAAAAAATAATTATTTTGTTGTCTTCATTATTATTGGTAAGAAAATATTTGAAACAGTTACAACATAGCTGTTCAAAAAAAAGAAAGAAATAATTTAATAGAAAATATGTTGTTAGATCTTTAAAATGCATGTGTCATTGCGTTGACAGGTGTCTGGGTTTGGCAATATGCAGGTAGAGAGTATTTATTTTATAGAAACGTGCAGTTTAGAAACTTTTTCAGGCTCCAAGACTGAAGCGCCATCTGAACGAGAGCAACCTAAAATGTAGTAGAAACCGTAGTAACGCTACTCGTTACTAGATGCAGTGCAGCAGGCCTATGATGGCAGATTTTATCAGCGGATAAGTTGATATAAACCTGATAAAATGACAAACAATGGCGGCAACTGTCTTTTTATCAGGTTTATATCAACTTATCCGCTGATAAAATCTGCCATCATAGGCCTACAGATGTCGTTTCCTCCTACATTTTCGATAACTCCGGGTTGCTCTCGTCCAGATGGTGCTTCAGACTTGGAGCTACAAAAAGTTCTTAGACTTTGTGTCTCTGTAAAATAGATACTCTCTGATATAGGCCTCTTGCCGTCACAGTGGTACCCTGGGGAGTTAAAGCAACCATATTTTTTCCATGAACGCCAAGATTTCGGTATTAAAAACGAGCAAGCTAAGCGAGGCCTTATAGGAACACGAGGTTGGCAATTCCAAATAACCTCGGGGGAAAATGTAGTGATTCATTTAAAAAAACGCATATAAACTGCTAGCCAGAATTTGGAACATCGCTGAGATGACAGCTTACCTGTCGTCGGACCAAACTGTCAAGAAAGATTCCCGCGCCATATTTAGCGTCGCTCTAAGCATTGTCGTGTACTTAACTCAGAAATAAATCGAATATCCAAGACTCGGTGCTTTTACTGCTAATAATGCGACCGTAATATCCCCGTTAAAAACATTCCGTTCGGTAAAAGAAACATCTAAAATTCTGGTTTAGCTTTCTTACGCGCCACAAGCCCCCTTTAATTACGCTAATTAACCCATTAGCCAGCTTTGAGCTAACTTTAGGTCAAACGTTTGCACTAGACTATGCCCTGGCCTAGATAAAACCATATGAGCTTAGGGATCTGATGTAGCTCACACGTAAAAGAGCTTATTTTCTTTTCGTAGGTATAGTTGAATTTAAGTACAATGAAAACGGAATACTTGGAATGGCGAATTAATATAAAATTATATAATATAAAAAAAGCATAAAAGGTATTTTGATACATTATAAATTCATGGTATAGTAACTTTAAAAGTAGTTTAGAAGAGATCACTCGTTAGTGATAAGATCGCTTATTTTGTGAAGGTTCTGTTGGTGTGAATATTCAATTATAAAATAAAGTATCATGTAGGCAAAACTGAAATCTGGCCCGTTATTAACATAATTGTCAATCAAACTAATGTACTATGTTCCTATAGGGTAATGGTCCAATTACTACATAAACTTAGTGTATTCATTGTCGAAATTGCCCAGTAATTATCCTCTATTGTTAATCGTTTGATTACCATTTCGATACAGACCGGACAGACAATTAAAACAAGCTATTAAAGCGATATCAAACTACAAAACTTGCATTCGATGTCGATGCAACTATGTATATTGCTGTTTCAGCGCAATGGTAATAGTTTTGCTGAGAATTAGTTTAGTTTAGTTTTGTTATATTGAATTCAACTGTTTTATTTACCGTTGACCATCTATCTATTTAAATCCTTATTAATATCTGATCGAATACGATAGATAAGAAAGGGGTAGGTATACCTAAGTATATCAACTAAGTATGTGCAAATTTTCGAGCGTTTTTGCAAGGCGCAACTTAGATCAATCTCTTCTGACAATATAGTTAATAATAATAATAATAAATACTCTTTATTGCACACCTCATACAGTTACAAGCACAAATTTTACAATTAGATAAATTTAAGTAGAGGTAACAACAGGCGGTCTTATCGCTAATGAGCGAAAGTTAAGTTAAATGGTGCAAAAAAAAAACGTTACAAAAACGCGTCAAGTGAAAATTACTATGTCGTACGATAAGTATCTAATGAAAAAATACCTATCTAAGATCAGTGTCGGCAGACAAGCTTTTCGAGTTAAAAAAATACTCAAATCCTCTTTAGAGCTACCATGCCACACATACACATACACAAATATGCACAGGGATATTATAAGGATAACATGGGGCCGAATTCTAAATTTAAAACACGTTAAGACACGAACCAACTCCAATACAAAAACAATGCATTAACTAAGCAATACAGCCAGCGCCTAAACGTCTGAATCAGATATATTAGAATTTACTCGAAAAATATTCCCGATGCAACTCCAATAAATCTACAATATTGGTTGATTATTTGTTGTGTTTTGGATTTGTGTTACAGAATTGTTTATGTATTTTAAAGTTAGAATACGACACAAGCGCGTTAACCTTATAAGTATAACATCCCTCTTTTTCTATGTGTTAAAAATAACGTTTTTATAACTCTCTTCCCGCTGGCGGTGAGACAACTGCCCAGCTGAAACAGCCCCAGTAAAACTACTTGTTTCCAAGCGTATGCTTTAATTTCCACCGGGTCTTACTTATTTATTCGGCTCCAGTGGATTCCCGTGTCCTCGCAGTTTGCACGAAGTTAATATTATTACAAGGAATGCGGGGTTGGGTCGCAACACCAGATATTCAGACACTAGATCGTTGGTTCCTAATCTTTATAGTTTTTTACCCCTAAATATGGGCAATCAATATTACCACTAATAAAATGATTTAAGAGTGACGACTACAATTCCGTCTTACATGGTTACTATTTTACCCCCACAAAAAAGCTTTACCCCCGGGGTAAGAAACCGGTGTACTAGATACCGGATACTAGGTACAAAAGCATGCGCCAGTTGTCGACATTGAATTGAACTTCATGACCGTTTGGGCAACCCAGAGCTAATTTGACTTATTTTGTCTTCGAGACCTGATGATGTACAATCGCCATCAGATATATCGGAGCGGCCAAGGTGGTCACAAATATCTTAACAACGCCTCTATTCAGATATATATGAGTACTTTGGCCGCTCCGATATATTTGATGGCGACCTTATGTATTAACTACTGTTTATGTTTATACATCATGGTTATATTAAGTATCTATAGTTTTTGTAATGGTTTGCCAACACTCGAGTTGTAGACCCAAGTCATCTGTCTCATTACCCTGCTTTGTTGCGGTTACGTCCTATAATAGAAAAGTTAATAAATAGACTGGCTTCAAAATGCGGAATGTAGAGGAGGTAATCTATTCTCGAAACACTAGACATTTGGTCAGATTCCTTGTCCAAAGACTCAGTCGAAGAGTCAAATCCTACAGGAATGTTTGCATATTAGATATGGGGTCTGACTATCAAGGGTTTGATAACTGTTGAAGATGTTCACTAAACGATACACACTATCAACGAGGTGAATGGAGTGGACATATACAATGGACTACGATCAATTACTGAGTAAATATAATTTATCTTAATGCCTCATTAGCATGATGATTTACAGAACATAAAATGTGAGGTTTTGAGACAAAGGGTATCACAAAACGTTTTCACATAAAGAGACCTAAAAAAATCCTTATTGACAATCGAAAATCTATAAGGTACATTTTCAGTTACAACTTCACAAACGTCTACATGTAGTTACGTAGATGCGGTATAAAGTTGAATTAAATTTAATGACCACATCAAGCTTCCAACTTGTCAAGGGACCAACCAAAAGGGACTCGTAAGTCAAGCAATAGTACAATTTTAGTGAGCGTCATAAAGTTTTTGACGTTCGCCATGTTTCCTGAACGCCTTCTGGTTATTATTTACTAACGCGTAATACTGGCTACTTGACGCTATATACTGTAGTAAAGTTACGAGTTACTAAATTTACACCAACTTGTCTGAAGAACCATTTTTTTTACTACATTTCCGCTTAAAGTTGTCTGGAAGAGATCGCTTTCTAGCGATAAGACCGCCTGTTCTCTGCCTCTACTTTTAATCTGTGTACTGTGTACTGTTCTCGTTTATTGAGATACACATTTAAAAAAAATTGTGTTGTACGAGTATTGTAACCATTGCAAGCGTAACACGTATTAATTCTTTTCCGAATACCGCCGCTAATTCGGCCTAGCTATTTTAGAAATAAATAGGAACATCATGGGGGCATTTCTGCATACAGTTGAATGTTCAAATACACGAAACGAAAAACTCGATTTTACCCTGAATACATACAGCCTTGGCCAGAAGTGTTGAGCACCCTTGCGATTTTCATACAAAACTCGAAAGTTTAGACCGGCGTTTCTATCTCTTTTGAAGTTATTTTATCAATTAATACAAACTGAACAGGCATGTTTTGTTGAAGTGAGT
Organism: Pammene aurita; assembly: GCA_947086415.1. Classification (NCBI taxonomy): domain Eukaryota; kingdom Metazoa; phylum Arthropoda; class Insecta; order Lepidoptera; family Tortricidae; genus Pammene; species Pammene aurita. The sequence goes on from OX352298.1 coordinate 3,788,634, forward strand.
AGTAACTGCATAGAATATTTGCAATTTTTCGCACCGACCTAAATTCGCATTTTTGGGACCTCCACTTTTCATATTTTATAGGTACCTCGAAAGTGTTATTAATTGAAATTTTCTAGATATATCAATAAAATATAACATTTTACGTCATCGTACATTGTTATGATAGGGAACTATTACTTAACATCAAAATTGTAAACAAATAAGAACTATGCTCAACACTTCTGGCCAAGGCTGTATATCATCTCCGTTACGTTCCGAGACGCTTTATTTAAAGTAGGGATCGTTACCTGTAGGCCTAGCACATGAGTGTAGCGTCAGTATCTCGCGGTCGAGATAGACATCTGTCACTTTCTCATGAATACAGTTAGACAGTGATCGACCGCGAGATACTGTCGCTACACTCATGTGCTAGGCCTACATTATTACTAAAAATTAAAATAGCGCCCGACTCTCGCAATGTTTACGTGATATTCTGAAATGTAATTTAGGTAAACGTAATAAATTATGAGATTATCAGAAAGATATTCAAAAATATTAATTAATAACCGAGATACCGAAATTGAATACCGGTTAATTTGTATGAAAATAATACGGTATTCGATCCCTGTTAAAGAAAACGTACAGTCTAACTGTAATTAAGTAACATCACTGTTAGATTCGAAGTAACCTATTTTTAGTGTTTCGTACCAATACTTGGTTTACGAAACACTTATGAAATCACTTCGTTCGCCGAATTCGGTACAATGCGTCTTTTTTTTGGGGTAGAAATAGCAGTTTCTAAATTTATCAGTCAACACATTATTTACCGGAAGATCTTAGTATTCAAAGTATGTTTTGATGGTAATAATCTTTGACTGGACATTTATAGCCCCTGAAAGGAGAAGTTTAGGGAGATGTAGGTGTTTCTCTCGCTACAATAAAGTCGCTAAATTATAGTGCAATTCTCAATATCTATAAAAAGTTATCGCTTTAAAAGTGACAAGCCACTGTGGTACGAAAAAGATTTAAAAATAATTTATATGTTTTTAAAAAACAAGAAACTAACAAATGTTCTGAAACTATATGATGTACTCTTTCTTCGGGACCACGGGGACAATGTCGTCCTCGAAACGCCGAAGGTTATTTTTAAAATTATATACGCGGTTAACTCTCGTTATCACAAATAGATATGTGTAAAAACCGTGAAAGTTTAAATCAGTATACGATATACATTCGTTGTCACTAAAACTCTATTTAAGATTTAAACACAATATTTCAACTTAAGGAATACTATTTATCTCTTCCTTAGGTTTTTAAGTTGACACTGTTGTTTCTTATTGTGTGTATTATATATGTATATATGTACGTATATGTATGTTTATTTTGTATTTATTTAAGTATGTATATTCATATGAATGTGCTGTGTTATCTATTTCGTCTCTTTTGTTTCTATGCACCACCTACTGCTTATTGTTTTTCTCTAGTCTCCACTACCCAAAGGTTGTCTGGAAGAAATCGCTCATTAGCGATAAGACCGCCTGTTGTTACCTCTACCTAAATTTATCTAATTGTAAAATTTGTGCTTGTATGAGGTGTGCAATAAAGAGTATTTATTATTATTATTATTATTATTATTATTTCGGAAAGAAATTGCACAAATTCCTTGTTTGTTGTAAGAAATTGCACAAATTCCTTGTTGTTGTTGTTTCGTAAACACCATGAAATTTATTAGTTAACAGTCTTAAATTAATTATTATAATTCTAGGTATAACAATGCCCCAAGGCAAACTATTAAGTAAACTTGATAGTGCTTGCTATTAGGGTTTGCTACCGGTACTCGTTTTCTATACAAATCCAGTACCGGAACCGGGAATTCCCGGTTCTCGCCATACAAAATCAGAACCGGGAGCATTCCCTATCCACCTAATTAACTAAGTAATGAACTCAAAGTAACTTCTCACTTATCCTTAGCTTAAGATAAGCCCAACTATACAACTTCACGCAATAATACCCAAACTTTATAATAAATGTTTAATCAATGTCTAAAGGTGCACTCTAATCTGCTGTATCAGCAATAATCTCCGAAGTTAGTCTGTCCGTATCGGGCTCATCTATTATATTAATTAATCTGTACTTCCATATTGGCCGAAGTTGGGGGATTAATCTATGTTTAGCTGTACAATAGATGAAAGATCACTTTAGTCTGGAGGACGGATCGGACTGATACTAACTTGAAACACGTTCAGAGTTAGTATCAGGGATTATGTCTAAAACTATTTGTGCGTGAATCTTTCAGAATATCTTGAAAATCATATATGGCTACAAATCCTTCTGAACAACTAATACCCCCTTCATGGCCTTCATTCATAAAACTTAGCAAAATCTGTTAAATCTCGTATCCTTCTCCAATGAAGAGCTGCTAGATGCCCGAATCTAGTAATAAGAATAGTATAGCAAACTAACTACGAGGTTTCTTTATCCTTAAAGTTGTATAAGTTCAATTTTTCAGGCCTAGCTCAGTGTACTAGTTAACCTAACGTATTGTATTCTGTCTGCGTCAGAACTTATAAAATGTTAAGTTTTACGATTCCTACCTGTTTAAACCTCAATTTTTATCAGACATCGCTTTTTCCTCTTCCAGCCATATAGCGCTCCATTTGGTATTGCAAATGCCTCCATTGTCATAGCCAGAGGGCGTATGGTGGTCAGAGTTATCCACGTGATACAGCTTACGTCTCTCTTTAACACAGTGCGATTGAAAGAGACACTACACTGTTATTATCACGCTATAAAGTAAAAGGGCTACCATCTTATTTATACAGGAAGCATCGAGCCATATTGGGATCTGGTAACTTGGGTCATTGCCATGTGAATAATTTTAGATTACGTCATTTTACTGAAGGTGAATGCTTGGTGCTATTGTCTGTCGTACTGTCACGTACTTAAGGGGCTGACAACAGATAAATTCCCTCCCTATCTTTTTTAACGCGAGTGAAAGAGAAATACTGTTACGATTAGTATGGGAGCTCATTGCAAATTTTGCAAAATGATGAATTAAAAAAAAACTACAAAGTTTTTAGGGGAATTTAGTCCTTAATTACAGGCGTATAAGTCAAGAAACTAAAGACATATTAAAGCTAATTTTTAGATGTAAGTAACTTTGGAATTATTATTTTTTGAGCCGATTTCGTAAGTTCTTCCAAATAATAACATATTTTTTTTACTTTCTCAAAACGAGTAGTTATAGCTAAAAAACTGTTTGAGTAAAGTCAATTTGAAGGTCATCGAGTGTTGTCAGCCTCTTAAATTGTTAAGCTATTTAGGGCTCACTTTATATTGGATATTTCATAGAGTAAGTACTAAATAAAAGGAAATAGCTTGAACCGTAAATGCATCAACAATTAAAGTCCGAGACTATACAACAAAGGCAGAAGAGTAGGTAGATTTGCAAATGAAGGCAGAAGAGTATTTTATATTTTTTAAAGTCAACTTTAGTTTTATTTCATAGTTAATATATTGTTATCTCTCAATACGTATGCATATTTTTTTAAACTCTGTCCAGCGTTTAATAATATCCATAATTGTATTTTTGGTGCAGTTTCATTCATATTCTTTTTTTATTTTAAAGGAAACGGTAAATAAAATTGTACCATTATAATTTCGCCAAACTATAACAGCAATTTGTTTTTGAATGCAAACAAATAAATATCTAGTTATCTGCACTGTATTTTTTTAATTAAGTATATATATTTTTATTAAATATTCAATTACTGACAAAAAAGCGGAACATACAGTATTAATTATAGATGGCATTAAATATTGTAAATATGCCCATTTACATGTTGTTTCGGGTTATTGAATTTGAAAAGTTTATCAACTCAATATCTTGAAAATAAGTCTACACATTTATGACGATACGAAATCTGTATATGTTCTAACTGAAAATGAAGAGGGCCAAGAAGTGCGCTCTTCTGTAAAGTCTGTAAATAGAGGAACGCCACAGGGATCTATTCTTAGCCCAATCCTTTCTCAGTAATAAGCTAAAACATTGTACTATCCACCTGTATGCAGACGACACGCAAGTATACTTGTCGTTTGATCCTCAAGAGACAACTCAAGCAGTAGAACGAATCAATGAGGATTTAGAAATCATATTCCAATGGGCTAGTAATAATAATCTGGTTCTAAACCCTACAAAATCCAAATTTTTGGTCCTAGGAACTAAACATCAGTGCGATCTTGTAACGCGTCATATGCCTAATGTAATCATAAACCGACAGGAGGTAGAAAAAGTACAGTCAGCTAAAAATTTGGGTCTTATAATAGACGAAAAAATGCGTTATATCGAACACGTCAATTTAAAAATTAGGAATGCGTTTTACAGTCTCAAAATCCTATATAGCATAAGGAACCATCTAACAGAGGCAGTCAGACTGATGCTGGTGGAGTCACTTGTCCTGTCACTCTTCAACTACTGCGATGCGGTCTATGGCCCAAGAATATTTGCCAAAACTGCCCAAGCTATACAGAGAGTACAGAATGCGTGTGCAAGGTTTTGCTATTTGGTGCCTAAAAGAGCACACATTACACCATATCTTAATGAAAAGTGTATTCTTAAAATGGCTGGTCGCAGAGAATTACACTTAGCGTGTCTTGTTCAAAAAACTATAGCCACTAAGAGACCAGGATATCTTTTTGAGAAGTTTATTTGGATGCAAGATGTGCATAATCGAAACACTCGCAGTAAAATGCAAAATAAATTATCCTTACCTCATCACCAAAAGGCTGGGTTTAGAAGGAGTTTTAAATTTGCAGCGGCCAAGATTTGGAACGACCTGCCCCCGCCGCTAAGAAATAATATGTCCCAAAATACTTTTAAAACGAAATTGAAGAGAATATTATTAAATAAACAAAAGAATATTGAAGCGCCCTCTAAATCAAAAACTGTAGTTTTTCATGTTTTGCCCTAGCTAACAAACTGTAGTAGTTCTTTTTTATGTTTAGGTAGGTAATATAAGCTTAAGTTATAAGGACTCTCTGTATGCCCATTAAGTGCTTTATTTTATTTTTTAATACATCTATGCCTATATATAATATTGTAAGCTGAACGCCTGCAAGTATAATGTTAAATATAAATTGTTGTTTGGGGTGAACTGAAAACCAGCGCTGTAGTTGCTAGTCTGCGCCACAGCAAACGCTGAGTACATCCCTTTTGTCACACTGTCTGTTTCTTTAAATTTTGTATAGATTAAGAAAATATCCTATTTTTATTTTATTTTGTTGTTTCTTGTATGCTATGTTTTAAGTGACAATAAACCTTTATTCTATTCTATTCTGTTCTAAATCACAATAAAATCTTTTGCTAAATCATAAGGAAAAGTTCCGTGAGACGTTTTAAATATTTATCTTCAAAATTGTTTAGAATATTCATTAATCCTAAATAATTCGCAGTCAGAAGAAATATCTATTTAAAAACTCAACAAACAGAAACTTCCCCTAAATTACGAAGGCTCAATAGCACAATATCTTAAAATCCGGAAAGCGGCATTCATATATTTCCATAATTTGATATTGATATGATATCAGCTTAATGCATCGCGCTTTCGCACTAATAAAATAAACCCCGGCGAGTTACTCTACGGGTTCTGAAATGACATAACATAAACATAAATACTCTTTATTGAACACCTTAAAATAAAGAAACACATAAAATACAAGTTACAAACAGAATAAGCAGAGGTAAAATAATTGGCGGTGAAATGAATATTGTAATGGATTTATTTCCAATAATTTCAAAAAATATGTAGCACATACATTTCATATATTTACATTAAGAAAAATACACCGAAAAAAGATGATCCAACCGGATTTAGCCTTTTATTTGTAAGTCTTAAAATCAATGATTAGAAATAAAGGAAAATTAGAAAAATCCACTGCCTCCGGCGAGACTCGATTATGAACATTGAACATTGTAGTACCTTAGCAGACGTTCTGCTTAATCCAAATAAATTCATCATAAAATCATTCATTGTTACGTCACAGAAAGCGTTTCTCAAAATTTATTCGTAGTAACTAATTCGTCAGATGTCAATTTTTGTTGATGATGTTGACGACCAGGATAATCTGTTAAGTACGTACAGGTTCGGTCACTGACTTTAATTATTGAGCTACTTAGGGCTCACTTTAAATTGGGAATTCCATAAAATAAGGTTTAAAAAAAAAGAAAATATTTAACTTAAAATATTTATTAAATTGAACCGTAAATAGCTCAATGGCTCCGTGACTGAAAATTCATTATAATTATAACCTACATTTAAAGCTTTGGAGAATATACCTGTAACTATATATTGTTATATATTTAAGAGTAATAAGTATAAAATATAACGGTTACACTTACACTCACGTCACTTTAGTCACTTCGCGCGACATGTTTCGGAGAGCCTAGGTCTCCGTCTTCAAGCACTAAAATTGCTATTTGATTTGAGTGCGTTGCCGACTGCCGGCCTGGGGGCCGATTTTTGACAATCGAGCGCTCGAATTCAAAGAATTTAACCTCGAATATAATCGCACACAAAAGTTTGTCGCCATTATTTACGCATGAAATTAATAGTATAAATAATCATGATTTTAAATTACTATCGCAGTTATTTTTAAAACATCATTTCTTCGTTTTATTCAGAGTTTTAAATGTCATATTCGAGCGCTCGAATCTCAACACACTCTTAGTGGAGCAGGCCCCGAAACATGTCGCGTGAAGTGACTAAAGTGACGTGAGTGTAACCGTTATATTTTATAGTGTTGGTATGTCTCACGGAAGTTTAAATTTAGTAATAAGTATGTTTTAATGTAAGTTTGTTTCGTATATGTACGTATACAATAAAATTATACATACATGCAATAATTTTATTATGTAATAAGGATAGGGGCCGCGATTCGAAAAATAAACACACACTGGACAGACACAGCTCCAACCCAACTCAACTCAACGCTATAACGACATTGACATTTGCTATTCAAACAGATTTTCATTCAACATTGGTCTCACATTGGAACAACATTGGTACATTGTGTGACCAATGTATGACCAATGTGAGACCAATGTTGAATTAAAATCTGTTCGAATAGCAAATGTCAATGTCGTTATAGCGTTGAGTTGAGTTGGGTTGGAGCTGTGTCTGTCCAGTGTGTGTGTTTATTTTTCGAATCGCGGCCAGGGCCATCGCCAGCACTGTTAACCGGCCATTTGTAATCCCTATTACAACGGCAAAAGGTCTACCGATGACCGGTTAAGGGTGTTGCTGTTTGTGTTTGTAGATCGTTTTAGCGTTTAATAATAAAGATCTGAAATCATTAAAAAAAAATGCTGTTTAAATGCCCCTACACCCGACAGAAGTTGATTTGTATTATTTGAAATCCCAGTTAGGAAACAGAAGTTGTTGTTTGAACAAGCTCTGCTAACAGACTTTTTCAATTAATTCCGCCGGCAGGAACAAACCGCGCTAATTTTAAACATGGCGGCTACGTGAAGCGCATTCGAATACGCCAATAACCATTGTCCGAGGAAGGCTTTAGATGTGAAGGATACGGGACGGATACGACGCGACAATACACAAACGTGAGCGAAGCCTTCAATTGTTACCGTCCTGGTCTCTTAAATTAGAAGTTACTGTACTGATGCAAGGTGCTGAAGTGGTCCAAAAATGACACTCTTTGACACAAAATATATTGAGCTGGCAGTCTTCACACCTTGCTTAAGTGTGAGGCATATGGTCTGGACTTGTCTCGTATGGCCGAACGGTAAGAAGACTTATGTACCATTTACGAGTAAGTACCTAGTCTAGACATATGATAACATTCATTCTAGGTTTACTTCGAAATGTTACGAAGTTTAGGTCAATTACTTGTCATCCACAAGTTTGGACTAAAACTTGTGGTTCACTTCATTTAATGACTGATTGGCACTTCAAACAGGTTTGGACCAATCCCATTTAAAGTCCCAGTCGTCAAACCTAAACGTCCTTAAAGTAGCAGACGCTGACGGCGCGGTTTTCGATTCAATTTGGATTTGCCTAAACACCCGGATGATTTCATTAGCAGACTTCTTTGGCAAGCGTTTACTTGGAGACGGGGCTTCTTGAAGTGTCGTTTGGAAGTAATTTGATTTTGTTAGTTTGGCGGTGATTTGGGATTGCGTTGAATTATTAAGCTCAGGAATTTACTGCATTTATATGTCTACTCTGTTGATTGGCTGCTTCGATAGCGACTGCTCAGAGCCTGTTAAAAAATCACGCCTTAGCAGTGGATATCAACAATATCAACATCCTCCTAGCATTTATTCCGGTTTTCTGCCACGACTCAATCGAGCCTGGAGTCAACTCGGCAACCTAATGCCAAGAATTGGCGTAGGCGCTTGTTTTTACGAATGCAATTGCTATCCCTCCTTGACCAAAGGGAAAGGGCTTGTTGGGATTAGGTCCGGTTTCTTCAAGACAATGGCCAGACTGATAATCATGGCGCGTTGAGACATTTATGCAGTGGCTGTCTGTGCAATATAACATCACCAGTAACGCAATGCTATCGGAGTAAGTTACTCGTATTAAAGATATAAAAACTACACTCACCAACTAAAATTGCCGGCAGATAGAAGTGCTCATAAACTGCCGCCCTGAGGAAAATCGCGTTACGGCTATCATAAAAAGTTATGATGTTATTCTCCTACCCTATTGTAATAAATAACTTCCCGTTCTAGTGATATAAATAATATATTGATACAAATATAGTGAATATGCATTTCGGTATCAAGAGTGACATTTTCGACTTGAGTTTCATCCAACATAAGTTTTTCTAAATCCTAGTTCCGATTTTGTTAGTCGCTCATCAAATAAAATTTGCAAGACTAAGTGGCTACGCCAAATGTTGGAATAAGATTGCCAAGCAGACCCCAGGTTCAATTAAAGTGTGGCAAAAAACTGGGACAAAAGCTATGCTTACCTTCCTATTTTCGGCTATTAGGTTACCAGACCGGGTGGTTGGTTTCCTAGTTAGCTTATCCGAAGTTGTGCAAAACAGTGATTTACGGGCCAACTTTCAACATGTGCCAATGATTTACCGCCGCTGTATGCGGTTAGCGGAATACGGCGAAGGGAGGTTATGTTATAAAACTAAAATGTCATATTTTCAGGGTCGTAGAAAGTAATTAGGTATTATTAGCTTATGTACGGTAGCTAAACTTAAATAGTATTTTATACAATCGTGAGATAATGAAGAGCTTTTGAGTCGAGTACCGTGTTTATAGCATTATAGTCGACGAGTAGTAAATACACCCCGACCCTCGGTACGATCCGACGGGAGATCGAAGTTACTAAATTATATAGAAAGAGCAGGTTGTAAGGCATTCGTCGAACTTAATTCTTGCCGGCTTGCCTATTTTGAGCACTCGTAGAAAAAGTATTGTATTTGTATACAATAGTGACATAATTAAGCTTTTCGATCTCGTACCTTACTTAGGCCACTCAGCATACTCGACTGAAATGCTCTTTATTATTTATTTAAATTTTATTGCACAAAATACAATGTTAATTATGTAAAAATGGCGGACTTAATGCCGAAAGGCATTCTCTACCAGTCAACCACAATAAATAAATATATATATATATATGTATTATGGCACGATTGTATAAAATACTATTTTATGCAATGACGAAAACAAGCATATTGCCTGTCTGATGGTAAGCAGCTACTGTAGCCTGCCGCGTTGCCAACCCTTTAGTATAAAGAAGAACTCTTTATGTTGACGACCAAAGGGACAAGAGGATCCCTCGTCGTCAACACACTGCGTACTCCTTGAGTTCTCTGGCGACTTTACTCACCAGCAGGAACACAACACTATGAGTAGGGTCTAGTGCTATTTGGCTGTGGGTTTCTGTGTAGTTGGAGGAGTGAGGAAGAAAGGCATTTCATGTTGTCACTCTGAAAAAGTACGAAGTGAACCAGGAAGTGACATTACTCAACTGACTAACTTAGTTTAATTATCCTTGTTTATTTCATAACAAGGGAAATTTCATATAGCCCGATACCAGTACGTATACAGTCGCCATCAAATATATCGGAGCAACCGCGGTACTCAAAAATATCTGAACGTGCACTTTATCGCCTTGACAATAGAGGCGTTGTTCAGATATCTGTGACCACCTTGGTCACTCCGATATATCTGATGGCGGCGATTTTTCATAACACGGGAAACATATTGATATAAATTTAACCAGTGCATAATATAGTTACCAAATGGTACCTACAATATTTTACCAAAAAAGGTTAGGTTTATCAGAATAGGTATTAATAAAATATACGATTTTAAAATTGTGTTACCAATCATTCTTATATGAAACTGAAGTAGTAAATGGCAATTAAAAGTTTCGATTAATAACTCAAACTAGCGACACCGGACTGGTTCTAGGGCTGATATTATAGTCGCTTGACGAGCATTTGCCGAAAATTAAATGTCTACTTAGACTCACAACAACAAATTGTAATTAAAATTGACAAGATTTATAAAACTACAAAATTATTTTAGGCTGTTATAGTAGCGGGAACCAATAAAATAATAAATAAATACTGTAGGACAAACAGATTCAGATTATTTATTTCATTAAGACGTTTCTTTAAAAAAAAACCGGCCAAGTGCGAGTCGGACTCGCGCACCGACTAGGGTTCCGTACAAACCTGTAGCCCCTGTAAGTATATAGGGGTAGTAACTTTAAAATTATTAAAAATATTTTTATTATATGATGTAACTAAAAATTTACGGTTTTCGCAATTTTTCCTTTATCTGTGCTATAAGACGTTGCTTCGTACCAAATTTCAAGATTCTGATTTCACGAGAAGTACCCTGTAGGTTTTGATTCCCTTGCGAGTTTCGAAAATTTCCGCAAATTTGCGGCATAAACGGCTGTATCTTTTGATTGCGTTGGCTTAGAAGTCTGATTTTTTCACAGCTCCAAGGGACAGTAGACCTGAGTATTTGATATAAATTCCACGCGTTCCTGAGAAAAAGGGTCTTGACAGACGGACGGACAACAAAGTGATCCTATAAGGATTCCGTTTTTTCCTTTCGAGGTACGGAACCCTAAAAACGACTTGAGAAAGGACATAATACATTTATTATTATTATAACATATTACGTATTACCAGTACTAACCAATATATTTGAAGTCGGTGTCATTGCCAACTACCATGCAATGCAAGTAAGCCTTTGACATTTAAGAAGTTCCCTCGAGTCCTCATGGATCCCAATAATCAGATCAATATCAATAATCTCTTTTTTAAACTTAAATAGATGTCATATATTCATATTCATATTCTTTATTTGTATTGATCATACATTGTCACAGGTACAGGTAATATAAAGGAAAAAGTGACCAAAGCCTCCGGTGCCAGGATCGAACCAGCGTCTTCTGCATTGGCGGCAAACGCCCTAACGCGGCTACCCGAGTCTCAGCGGCATCGGTCGAATTTTCCCGTGTGTTTTCAGAATAAACCTTACATTTTATTAGATTCCAGGCCTTTGCAATGGTGCAGAATATCGGAAACTCTCTAAATTTAAAATATGTATCTACCCCGTGTATAATAAAATTGTTATTATGTGGCCATGTCACGTTAGCTTAAATACGTCTTACATATATATCTGAGGTCACATTTTACATTAGATACTTTAAATGGGTAAGTTATGAGAACACAGAGCCAGACTTAACAGTTTATATAAAACATTCCTTTAATTATTATTTTTTTTTTTTTTTGACATTTTATTTTTTTGACATTGATAATTAATTTATTATTTTTGCTAGATAACTAGCAACATCAAAATACTTAATGTACTAATTATAATAAAGTTTCTGACGATCACTATACGATAAGTAATGCCTGTGTAATCTTACATTATGTATGAAAATTGTATTGAAGAGATAATAAAACTAAACTAAACTAAACATAAATCCCTGGAATGGAGAGCGATTCATCGAAACTGTATTAAAAAAGTTTTTTTCCGGCTGCTCCACAAAGTTCTAAAAAATATCTACAATAGAATCTTTTGGCATTCCGAAAATCAATATTGTTAAATATTAACAGCGGGCGGGATAAAATGTACACGTGTAGGAAATACACTATTTGAGGAAAATCTTGATTCTTTGAAGTAGAAAAATAAACATTCTCTTGTTTAGAGACATAAAATAACAAAGATTATGATATCACTTTTTTTTTATCAGTGACAAAGTCATATACCATATGCTGGTAAGTTAAAAACTGTCTTAGAATCATCTCGAGAGTCAAGTCTCTGAATATAATAAAGCTTTTTTTTATATGGCTTTTACTCCTTACCGGTTTTAGCGAGTTGAATTCTGCCAATGTCGAGGTGTATACTTTTGATTTTATTAGTTTTTAGTAATATAAATAAAAGCAAATTTGTTCAGCTGAGGCCTTGCTGGTTGTAAGGTGAAAGGCTCCCTACCAACACGTGGGTGGCCGAGACCCCGGATAACTGTTTGTTCAACTAAACGGTAGTTACGCGCGTTTTGAGACAAATTTTTCTTTAACTGTTCACCGTACTGTAGTACCGTAGGTCACCGCACATTAAGCTATCAATATTACACACTGAACTACGTAAATCAGCAAAACACAAAAACTATTCTAAAGACGCCGCAGCCATCTTGAGCTCAAACGATTAAGCCAATAAAGCTTATTAATCTTAATTCATCTATCTGACAGTTATGATGTCATAAAATTTAAATATTCACGCACTGATACACACGTTTTACTTATTGTTATAAAATCTTCATTCGGGAGTCAAAATACTGAATATACTGATCCATATTGTTTCAGTCACAGCGCCTCACTATCATTTTTGAGATCTAATATTTTTTTTATAATTGCATTGCAAAAGATTTGATTCGATAATAAATCCAAAACTATATTTTTATACTGTAAATTACTATTATAAGCAATGTCATGTCAGAATGTTTTTCCAATTTAGTAATGACCAAATTATCACTCATCTTCCAGTTTCCATCATAAATGTTATCGTGGAAATTTTCACCCATGTGTAAAAGTTTTGGACACCCTCGTTCTAAATTTAAGCCCATAATCCCTGACGATCAAACGGAATTGAGGTCATGCCCCTTTCGTAAAAAGGCTTCAGAGGATGATAAATCTAACCTTCAGCTAGGGTCCGACAACGTTGAGTTATTTATAAAAACAACACAGTAGGTAGGTAGCATAAACTCTTTTCGATTCGACCCCTTTCACATGTATTACCTACTAAAATCCAATATCAATTGTTAATTGCTAAAATAAATTAGGGCTTATAGTTAAGTACACCGTATACATTTCTCGCCATGTTTTAACCGACTTAAAAGAGGAGGTTCTCAGTTTGACCCCTATTGTATGTATGTATGTTTGTTTGCGATTATCTCGCGATTGACTAAACCGATTTTGATGCAGTTTTCAGAAAAGTAATTGTTACAATCTGGAGAAGGTTTTAATATAATGGGGTCGTTATTTATTTAAAGTTTGTAGACGACAGTTGAAAACAAATTAGGGCTGTGTCACTAGCACGAAATGTCCAAAACAATCCTGAAACATCAGTAAGTAAAATATTCTTTCTTAGAAACAATTAAAATTAAAATTTTATATTTTACGTAGAACTGTTGTGTGATTTTTGTTTATAAATCACATTTGCGCCGAAGCTTTCATCCTTGCCATCCTTGCCTTCATGTTAATTTACTGGCTGTCCCAAACACAACATATGAAATCAGAAATTAGCAATAGTTACTAACAGCACACTTAACTGACCGCAGGTAGACCTTAAGTAGTTGTAATAAGGTTCACGAATAGAAAGTTAACTGTCCTTCAGGTTGCCAACTATATTCATAAAGTTTGTATGTACTAGCGGAACTGAGCGAGCTCCAATCTGGCTTAACTTTTGATCCGCGAATATGAAGGATTTAGAGGCCCAGACCGGTTTATTGCTAAAATCAAACCTGCGGGAATCTCTATAAATAAACTTTTATGCTATATGAATGTTGTTGAGTAAGTTTGTTTATAGACGGAGACCTGGCCACGTCAGATATGACACAATAATGAGGGCAACGAAACCTCTCTAGTCAATTTGCTATACTAGGCTAGATCTGGACATCTGGCAGCTGTAAAGTGGTGGAGGTCAAATAATGCAAACCACTTCAAGAAAATCCTAGAGTTCTAGGTTTGATGCAATATTATGAGAAATTATGTAATTCATTAGATTATATTATTTCCAAAAGTTTCTGTTGGGGGACAGTATAGTGCCGAACAACGTATAATGTAATTCATAGATTGGCGCCTACTGTTTTTGTTCCCGTAGTATTACATTAAGTTTTTAGTTCTAATGTTAAAATATAGGCCCTGTCCTTTAGAACTGAGACAACTTCGGCAGATTTCATCTGTATCAACAAACCTCTAGTAAATGTCGTAAGTTATTTAAAGAAACCGTATAAATTAAAAAATGAAACGAATTATATTATAATAAATAATAATAAATACTCTTTATTGCACACCTCATACAGTTACAAGCACAAATTTTACAATTAGATAAATTTAGGTAGAGGTAACAACAGGCGGTCTTATCGCTAATGAGCGATTTCTTCCAGACAACCTTTGGGTAGTGGAGACTAGAGAAAAACAATAAGCAGTAGGTGGTGCATAGAAACAAAAGAGACGAAATAGATAACACAGCACATTCATATGAATATACATACTATATTGTATACCATACCATATTATATTGTATATTTTTTATGAATAATTGTATCAAAACAAATATAAACGCAGTCATTTATTTATGCCCCCTTTCGCCCCTCGATCGCGACAAATCAGAATGGATCCAATAAACAAACGACAAACATTCCTACAATCGAACACGAACGTGACATATTGAGAAGCAGTTATCTGCTTATTGTACCTCATTTGTCGCTGTCATTGTAAATGCTACCTTGATTCAAGAGCAAAAGGTTCAGAATGATAAACGTTATGATGAAGCCTAGGTTTCTTCAAATTCATACAATGTCGCGGCACAGGTTGCGTTTAATTATAAAAGTAATTAAAAAGTCGACGCTACGTCAGCTGCAAAACGAATTTGTTGTTTCTCTTACTCGTACCACTTGAATGTGAAAAAGACACTGAATTCCGCAATGCACTCTAGAATGCACATGTTATTTTGTCTGTGGTCACTTGTGACGTCGTTGTGACGGGCACGAACATTAATGGTCAGACTTTTTCGCCGTTGTGTTTTCATTTCATTCTATATCTCGCTTTGCGGAGCTTTGTAACGCTTTCACCTGTTCCTATTTGATTCCTTAAATTCAACATTGATATTTGCTTTACGATCTAACGGACTGCGTTTGTTAGCGTTTTTGTATTCTATGACAAATATAAACATATAATTATAACAGCTAATAGTGTATCTCAAGGTAGGTCTAATTAATTAATAAAATACTACGGGTCACACAGTGTACCAACATAAAATAATTGCAACAGTGACAATAGTTGTAACCCGCCAAAAGAGTACTTTTGGCGCGCAATATTGATATATATTATCTGTTACAACTGTCAAGTGTCAAGCGACGCTAGAGCTAGAGAGGACACAGTTTTGTAAAAGCTAATTGTTAATTAAACCTTTGAAGAAGACCTACGTTTTATCATTGAAAAGCAACTAAAGGAACCCCAAGAACGGCCTATTTTGGTGCGCCACCGTGCGCCAACATATCAGAACCGGGATGTGTCGGGGCAGCTTAGCCCTTAAACCGACGCCCGCGTACGAGATGCTCGCCGAAAAGACAAGATTTGTAAGAATTGGAAACTAAGGGTCAGGGAATTCCATTTATTTTCGTCTGTATTCGTCGTGTTGCGGCATTCAGGGAAGTGATTGCTTACTAACAGATCTGGGAGTTAAAGAAAGTTATATCTGTACTAACCTATTTGAACAAACCTTACGACGTCGAACTAACCTTCAATTTTAAGAAAATACCTAGGAGTTTTCTGCGTGTTGCGTCCCGTGAACGTACCTACTAACAAGAGCATGTTGGATGTGTTTGGCGGTTGTGTGTGTGTGTGTGCATTTCGTTTGGTGTTTAGGACTCTTAAATTAATCCAATTGCTAACATTATAGTATGAACTGATTAATATTATATGTTTGGCTTCTTGTGAACATTTCATGGTGAACAGGAATAAGTGCTACCGGAATTCTGAAAATAATGGACTATAAGAAGGAGTGAAAATATTATTTTATTTGTCAGGTGTAAGCAACAGTTTTTATTTATTCTAGACATTCAAGAGTTGTAAATTTGAGCAACAATCATTCACTTTTAAATTTCACTCTGAATTACTGGTGTTAACTTTTTTTTGATTAATACGTTTGATTCTTATTGTATATTTGAGCGATAAAGGTGAAAATGGGAAGGTCTCATCATCGTAGTAGGAAGCATGATCGGAAAAGTAGGAGAAAGTCTACTACAAGTACTGATACTTCACTGACAAGTAAATCCTGCGATAGGGTGCACAAACATACGCGGAAATGTAGAGAGTGTTCAAATAATTCTTCATCTCGTTCACATAGTTGTTGCCATAAGTCTAAAGATAGAACAAGCTCACAGTCACACCGTGGTCAAACTCGAACACCACCGATACCATTTTCTTTAGGATCTAATAACTTTCCAGTCTCGCATAGTGTAGTGCCAGAATTTGATCCCAATGATAATAGTCAAACTATACTTACTTGGCTAACCAAAGTGAATGAATGTGCTCAGATATACCAATGGGATGACCGACAAATTTGTCACTATGCCTTACCAAAATTAAGCGGCTTAGCAAGTAAATGGTACAAAGGATTGCCATCAGTTCTGTTTACTTGGGCTGAATGGACTGAGAAATTAAAAGCAGCCTTTCTTACTAATGAAAATCATGGTGATCTTTTGACAACTATGTTGAAATTTCGTTTCCGAGTTGGACAACCTTTAGAAAATTATTACTATGACAAAATGTCGTTACTAAATAAGTGTGAGATATCTGGACAAAAGGGTATAGGATGCATAATCCATGGCATTGATGACAAATTTATTCGGATGAGTGCCGGTGCATGTAGGTTTGACAACCCAGAACAACTTCTAAATTATTTGCGTACTGTTTCTCAAAGTGATGTATACAATCTCATGGGCAATAGGAATATGCCATTAAATAAGGTCATCGATGGTCAAAATAAAAGTAATGATTCAAACACGCAGCCACGTAGATGCTTTAATTGTAATGAGACAGATCATATCAGCATTCACTGTAGTAAATCTCTAAAAAAATGTAACTTTTGTTTCAAGTTAGGCCATGAGACTAAAGATTGTCGTAGAAAAACTGATTCAGGGAGTAACAATGGTAGGCAGCAGCAAACTCCAAAAGAGTAATAAAATAATAAATCAATACCTCTCACTTATACTGATAGCCCTACAAGTACCAATGACAAATATCAATCAATGCAAGGCTATAGTGGCTTTGTTGCCTGATGCATTCTGATGAAGGAAATTAAGGCTAGAAATTTAGTTGTGGACTGGGAAATAAGTTATTTACCATTACTAAAGGGTTTTGGGAATCCATAAGTTAAACGTTTAGGTATGAAACTAGTGACTTTAGAAGTAGATAATTGCAGAGCGGAGGTCAAAATCCTATTTGTACCTGGCAAGCATTGTCAAACACCCAGTATAATGATAACTATAACTTATCAAATGCTATCCGAAATCTTCTGTAAAAATTATCAGAATAAGGGCTATCATTATCCTAAATCTTAAAGTTAATGAGTTCTTTACCTGATTTAATATAAAGTAATTGTAATTAATACATATGCATATGTACTGTTAATGTCAAGGCACAGAGTACCGACCAGT
Organism: Pammene aurita; assembly: GCA_947086415.1. Taxonomy (NCBI): domain Eukaryota; kingdom Metazoa; phylum Arthropoda; class Insecta; order Lepidoptera; family Tortricidae; genus Pammene; species Pammene aurita. The sequence continues at coordinate 3,806,564 of OX352298.1, forward strand.
ACCAATTAGGGATCAAAATAAATGACACTGATGAGGATGTCTTTTTGGTGATTTATTAGAAAGGTATAGGGATTGTTTTGCAAAGAGAAAACCAAAATGTGTTGGCCCTTATAGGATCACTAAAGAGTTAGGTAATGAGCGGTACAAAGTGGAAGATAACTGGTATAAAGCTTACAATGGAACTTATGGGGCTGACAGTTTGCATTTTTTTGGCTAGTTATCAGTAACAATGTAATTTCTAGTGAGTCAGAGTGAAAATAAAAGGTAATGCATTTCCTCAGTTACTATTGAAGTAATTAATTTATATATATAAAAAAAAAACTAAATAGAAAATAATAATAATATTTATTATACTAATTTGATCTCAAGAGACAGAGTGAATTTGAGAATTATTGTCAGAGTAAAATATAAATAGTATGAATCTAATTTACTGAAAGATGTTCATGTTCATCTTATTTTGTTGAGGAGTGTCCCAAAGAATCTTAATATGTAATTTAACTGTGAAAATGAGATTACAAAACTTGTTAAAGGGTGTAATAGTAATGTTATAAAGTGACATAATATACTTATTTTTAATAATGTCTATAAAGTGAGTCAGAGAATATAGTGCCTAACTAAATAAATAAAAATAGGATAATGTATATTTTATGATAATTTGTAATAAGTGATAATTTGCAAAAGAGAATGATAATTTGTAATAGAAAGCGATAATTTGTAAAAGATTTTACGATAATTCGTAATAAAGAAGGAAAATTTGTAATAATGAGTGATAATCTGTGATAGAAAGTCATAATTAAAATGGTTTTACGATAATTAGTAACAGAGAATTATAATTTGAAGTAATGCGATAATTTGTAATAGAAAGCGATAATTTGTAAAAGATTTTACGATAATTAGTACTATAGAGCGTTAATGGGTAACTGAAAGTGATAATTTGTAATATAAAGCGATAATTTGTAAATGATTTTACGATAATTAGTACTAAAGAGTGATAATTGGTGATAGAGAATGATAATTTTTACTAAAGAACGATAATTCATACTCATACTAGAGAGCGATAATTTGTAAAAGAGAGAGTAATTACCTGAAAAAAAAATATACAGAAGGGAACATAAGAAATGTTTATCATAATCAGTGATATAAAAGTGAGTCAATGACATGTGAATGCGTGCATTGATGTAGTTTATAAGTAACAGTGAGTCAATGACATGTGAATGCATTCATTGATGTAGTTTATAAGTAACAGTGAGTCAATGACATGTGAATGCATGCATTGATGTAGTTTATAAGTAACAGTGAGTCAATGACATGTGAACGCATGCATTGATGTAGTTTATAAGTGACAGCGAGTCAATAACATGTGAACGCATGTATTGATGTAGTTATGACAGTGAATCGTTACAGGTATTGAAAGAATATCCGTAATGATGTAGTAACGTAGTAAGCTCATAACTTTTTATTATGTTGTTCTGTTTTTTTATGGAATAATTAACCTTTTGTTTGTTACCCTTTTGAAACCGCAGAGGCGCGTTTTAGTCAGGATTAGCCGACTGTTAGCGTTTTTGTATTCTATGACAAATATAAACATATAATTATAACAGCTAATAGTGTATCTCAAGGTAGGTCTAATTAATTAATAAAATACTACGGGTCACACAGTGTACCAACATAAAATAATTGCAACAGTGACAGTAGTTGTAACCCGCCAAATGAGTACTTTTGGCGCGCAATATTGATATATATTATCTGTTACAAGTGTCAAGTGTCAAGCGACGCTAGAGCTAGAGAGGACACAGTTTTGTAAAAGCTAATTGTTAATTAAACCTTTGAAGAAGACCTACGTTTTATCATTGAAAAGCAACTAAAGGAACCCCAAGAACGGCCTATTTTGGTGCGCCACCGTGCGCCAACCAGGGACCGGAACCGGTAACCAATAAAGGGGTATTAGATTGGGTATTTGATAGAGTTGTTTTTAAAAACCTTATCAATTCGGTAAGCGTATCGTTTGACTTACCCGAACGAAAGGCTAACCATATCAATACAGTTAATTCGGGTAAGTGGTTACAACCCAGCATATGGTTTCCCTATCAGATAGGGTTTTTCAAATGCGATTAAGCTATTTTAAACTCTGTGACCAACACATTTGGCTTATTTATTATTCGAGCAACCTGCGAGCTAAGCGCTGCCGGTATGGCGGCACGAGCGAGCCTACAAACAAACAAGAATCTTTTTGCATATGTTTTCGTACTTACGCCTTTGATTTAGACGATATTATTGCTTGTTAGTGGGCTAAAAGATCGTTGTGTGATGCCGGTGTTTTTGTTTTTGCCATTCGAATGTGACGGCTCGTGTCGATTGAATCTTAGACCCAGGCTTATAGGAACCAAAATCAAATGCATATTGTGAAGTGTTAAAATATATAATTTTGTGTTATTCTAGTTATAGGTAGTACCTTGTTTCAATGGCTCCAGCAAAATGTGAGGCCGTTCACCGATACTACTAGTATAATGAAACGATCAATATCAGTCAGTGTTGGACACTCAAGAATAAAATCATTATTTTAAAAAAATATCGTAAGAATAAACTTATGTTGATTTTATTCCCGTTAAAATGATTCAAAATAATTTCGTCGGGACTAATTCATATGCGATAAAATGTAATCAAAATAATTGGTTCTTAACAGAATTTTTTAATTATGCTTTTTATTTTAAATAATGTTCCGCGTATAAGAATGTAATCTGGGTTTTTCGGTGTAAGAAAACATCGTGTGGAAACTGGACCTAATCCCAATAGGGCGTAGTTTCCCTTATGCCCAGCAAAAGTTATGTCTGTTTTAAAATCCAAGGTAGGCAGATATACTCTTTTCACTTCTCATGCTCGTAAAGTTCGACTTTAAATCGTGCGTGGACGACATAAAATCGCATTTTAAGCTCTAGGGCATAAAGTAAAATTTTCTTCTAAGACTAAGAATGTGGCTCAACAGCCAAACAGAGTCAAAATATATTGCACAATTTAATTGAGCAGTAAAATTTCGTAGAATACTGAAACTTGTTCTTTTATTATATTCTTGCTATAATTATTTGAATTGCGTGTTTTCTATAATTAAATAAATGAAATCAAATAAAATAGGAGTTGATAATAGTTTAGAAATGCCCCGAAATGTTTTAATGACTTGGCAGATAATTTCTAAATACACATGTTGAAAATAAAAATAAAAAAATTAAAAAATTAATTGGTGGGAACCACATTTGTTTTCATTGTAATATTTTTGTTATAACTTGAAATTGTTTTACGATTACCGATGAATAATTTCCTCGCAATTGAAGTGAAAATTAGAGTGTAACCCTCGTCCATAAAACCCATTTTACACTCGACTTTATATCAAAACGCCTCGCGTAAAACCGTACGTTTTATGCACTTGTTGTACAATCTACTATTATAATATAATAAAAATAAAATAAAATAATAATGAAATGAAAATGAAATAAAAATAAAATGAAATAAAAATGAAATAAAAATGAAATAAAAATGAAATAAAAATGAAATGAAAATGAAATAAAAATGAAATAAATATGAAATAAAAGTGAAATAAAAGTGAAATAAAAGTGAAATAAAAGTGAAATAAAAGTGAAATAAAAGTGAAATAAAAGTGAAATAAAAGTGAAATAAAAGTGAAATAAAAGTGAAATAAAAGTGAAATAAAAGTGAAATAAAAGTGAAATAAAAGTGAAATAAAAGTGAAATAAAAGTGAAATAAAAGTGAAATAAAAGTGAAATAAAAATGAAATAAGAATGAAATAAGAATGAAATAAAAATGAAATAAAAATGAAATAAAACTGAAATAAAACTGAAATAAAACTGAAATAAAAGTGAAATAAAAGTGAAATAAAAGTGAAATAAAAGTGAAATAAAAGTGAAATAAAAGTGAAATAAAAGTGAAATAAAAGTGAAATAAAAGTGAAATAAAAGTGAAATAAAAGTGAAATAAAAGTGAAATAAATGTGAAATAAAAGTGAAATAAAAGTGAAATAAAAGTGAAATAAAAGTGAAATAAAAGTGAAATAAAAGTGAAATAAAAGGGAAATAAAAGTGAAATAAAAGGGAAATAAAAGTGAAATTAAAATGAAATTAAAATGAAATAAATTATAGGAAAGTAACCAAATATTGGTTACTTTCCTATAATGAAGGTGACATTATTACCTTTATTTGGTTAGCGGAGCGTCTCGACGCCAAATGGTGAGAAGCATACGTCGTTATCACGGGAGCAAAACGATTTGACAGTAGTCAAAGATTATAACTAATAAGATAAAACAGAAGTGACAGTAGTATCAAGACGTTTGTACCTACAAGTTCAAAATTTATCGATGTTTTTTTTAATATCTAACCTTCGTATTCGATTTGATTATAGTACATACTAAAAAGATTAGCCACGCAATCCTAACGATAACCTCTTCATTCACCTGTTATTCAAAACATTTTTCATTCATGATCGATTTGTCTGGACTTGTAGATAAAGGATTAATTTACACACACGAAGAGTTTTATTTTCTCAAAAATCAACGCTAGGTACTCGTAATTTTCATAAAAAATAAACCTTCTGTTAAACGAAATTTCTACTCAAAAAGACGCACTTTAACGAACGTTGAAAAGGAGCAAAACGAGTTTGATTAATCATTTCTAGCAAAAACATTGTGCTAGATATAAAGAACATCTTAGAGGCTAAGACGTGTAGGCATAATATTCTGTTTATATTAAACGGACATTCTGTTATATATATTCTTCAACACATTTGTTTTTGCTCCCGCGATAACGATGTATGGTGAGAAGTCGTACTGGACGCCGAGACAACTATACTTAGTGACCTTGAGGCGCTCCCGGGCGTCCGCCGCCGCTCCCGCTCGCTTACTGTAGGACGCCGCCAGCGTATCAGTGCAAAAAAAAAGAATGTAAATGAAATATATATGTATATATATTTATATATACACGGTGAATCTGAGTAACCCCACAGACATTTTAACCATAAATTCCTGATAATTGACTGATAAATAACTGACTGAGACTAAAATGTCATATAAACTTTTCTGGAATTAGCCTAGTTTCAGAGTTCTTCTTTGTCGTTACACTCTTTACAGAGTGGTCGTGGCCAAAATGTACTAATTTATTTTAATCGACAGTTTTACCAATAACATTTATGTTTTTATGTTCAAAAGTATTAAAAAAAATCTAAAAAAGAAAAAAAACTTTTTTTGGCGAAATCGACATAAATTCATATAACATTTATTACTCCTTAGGATCTCAGGAATTTATGGTTGAAATCTGTCGGGTTACTCAGATTCAACGTGTATAATAATAATAATAAAAAACCAGTTCATCTTGTATTGAATTAAAAGGTATAATTTATACTCCCCGAATAATTAACCGAAAATAACTACTATGACGATTTTTCAGTAAAAAGTATATAACCGTCATCTTGGATTATAAAACAGAAATAATTTTCGAAATCTACATCCCCTAATTACAAATATTATTTGAAACGGGGTATTTACCTCGCACCCGAAATATCAAATAATATTTATAATGTGAATGACCATGTGAGCTTAACATTGTATATCCCACAATTAGCTGAAAACGACTACCAATCCCTACGCCAATTCATGGGATTAGGTTGCCAAGCGGACCACAGGCTCAACTGAGCCGTGGCAAAAGCCGGGACAAACGCTTGGAGGATGAATGTATTGGTTTGTGTCAAATCGATTTGAATATGAATAAAAATTGTGTTTTTATTCTTATTCAAAATAACTAATGCCCAACTCATCAGTACGTGCGAACTATGCAAAAATAAACTGAAGGTAAGACACATTTCTTTAACAGAAATTATTTAATTTAAAGTTGTGTACGCGAGCAGAGGACTGGACTGTGAATGTGACTTTTCCAAAATGAATAAACGACAGCAAATCTTATATTCACTCAATTTGTTCCGCCGCCACCTCTCCTGTTCCATTTCAAATGAGAAAGATAGAACCGCCTGCCTGTATGGAAAAGAGACAAAAAAAGGGTAGCCCTATGATAGGGTAAGCGGTAAATATTAAAGCTATCTTTACCCCATTCGACTCGGAAACCACATTGAAAAGGGTTAAGCCTATTCAAAATGATTTCCATATCGATAGGGTAACCCAATGATAGTGTAACCCTATCATTAGGGTAAGACTTTAAAGGCTTGGTCAAACACACGCGTTTTGTTAGCGTGGCGGTAGCGGAGCGTGATGGGAGCGCGATGAGAGCGCGACGAAAGCGCGATGAAAGCGTGATGCGAGCGCGATGGACGCACGATCTGCGCTTGGACGCAGCGCCCCGCCAGCGCGCCGCGCGCTTCCACCCGCTTTGATCGCGCCCGCGCAGTCAGACACAACACAGCGCGGCTAGCGAGCGGACACGATGGAGCGTATGGACATTGAAAAGCTAATCAGTTTAGTTAAAAGTAACGCGTGTATATAATATTTAAAAAATATAAATTACAAAAATATATTGGTAAAAAATCTAGCATGGGAGAAGATAGGCCGGGAATTAAACTCGGATGTTGCGTATAGATATTCTCTTTTTAATTTGTTTATTTTTTAAACTTTTCATTTCACAAAGATGATGGAGGACAGAGGACATTGCTGTAGTCCTCAGCCAGGCCTATGAATCATGCCCGCGCGAGCGAGTTATATACCTACGTTTTGCGCCTCCCTCGAGGGAGCTAAACTCAGTGGGCTACCAATGCGCTCACTGAACGCACGTCGTACCGCGCGCGACGCTACTCGGAACTCGGAACAATGTCATCACGAAAAAAAAATTTATTGCGATGTGGTTGGATGTAAAAATAGCAAAGCTAATAAAAACTTATCGTTTTTCGCTTTGCCGACGGATGGGGAATGGTACAAACTTTTTTTTATACCACGTTGGTGGCAAACAAGCATGGGCCGTATGCCTGATGGTAAGCAGCTACCGTAACCTATGGTCGCCTGCAACTCCAAAAGAGTCACATGCGCGTTGCCGACGCTTTACAAAAAAGGAGGATTCACTTATGTTATAATAATAATAGACATGTTATCTTTATTAATCTCTCAAATAACTATGATGATATTGCTAAAAGGCGATTAGAATAAGATTGATATAGCTGTCAATCCATATTAATTTTGACAGTGTGTGGCAAATCTGTCAAGATTAATCATACTCTCATCGCGGCAACAAAATATCAATCAATATTACTCATGTAACTATAATTGTTATGCACCATGCGAACCACTTTTAAACACTGAATCAATGCAAAATACCTATTTCCTTAACTATAAAACATTTTCAAACATAGGCTAGGCGACTCTAGCAATTGTGCGGGTGCGCGGGAGGTGCGGGGTGCCGCGCGTTGAAGGTCGCTCCATTGTATTATTGCGTAGGTACGTAAACCGTAGGTATTTGCTTTTTCTATGAGTGATTCATATCTGTTCGTAAGAACTATTATATAATCTGTGCCTCAGCCAAATAGTGATACCTAATCAAAAGCATCATAAGCGCGTGTAGGTATAGCCGGTATAGGATAGGTACTATCGTATGTATATTTATGTAAGTGTTTTATTCCCTGTGGTGAACAATACGTAATTGTTAAACAATAATAAATATTGTCGCGCCACGAGTCAAGCTCAAGCATCTCGGGAAGCCTTCATGATACGCGAAAAGTTCGTGACTTATTTTAATAATAATTGAAAATTATTTTAAAAAATGTCTCATTGATTCTGCCACTATCCTCACCCAAATAATTTACATAAACATTTTGATGTCCTATATATTACTTGAAAATTATATTGAATCTGACTACGGAACCCTCAAAATCAATTAAACTGGACCAGTGTCAGGTATGATACATTATACAATAAACCATTTGATATATCTTTAGAAATAACTGAAGAGTTTCAATGAAAGCTGATTGATCAAGTGAGCGGGCTGTGAGCGCGGTGCTGGCGGGCCGCGAGCGTGATACTGGCGCGACGCTAGCGTGATGCCGGCGCGATGCGAGCGTGATGCGGGCGCGACGAAAGCGTTTTTCTGGCGCGACGCGAGCTTCCGGCTAGCGTTCGCCGGCGCCGCTCGCATCGCGCTTCGATCGCGCTCCGCTGCCGCCACGCTAACAAAACGCGTGTGTCTGGCCAAGCCTTAATAGGGTTACCCTATCGAAACGATTAATCAAATGAAGGGGTTTTCCGGTCCCTGGCGCCAACACGTTATAACTACAAGCTAGTTGTAGTCCAAAGTTGTGCATTCACTCAAGTGCAAAGTACCTACTGTCAGTACAGGAGTTGAAATGATCTTGAAATTCTTTTATTGTAGACAATAAGGTCTCTCCAAGATAATTTTGAATACTGTACCCGTTTATCCACTTTTGCTGCTCACTGTATACGGAATATTATCAATCATCATCATCAGCACCAGTGTGCACATTTCTGTTGGACAGGATGTGTGGACTGTATGGATAGGATGGTTGATATTTTAGAGTCTATCTTGTCATTGGTCACTCTCGCACTTGTTAAAACTTGGCAGCTACGGTGATAAGCGATAAAAGTGCAACCCTCTTAGCTCTTAGGCCAGTAGAGGCAGGTCATTTATGTTATGAGTGAGATAATAAACCGGTGATAGGGACCTGTCCAATTTTGCTATTAATTCAACACGAAGGTATTTAATCTTTCCAAATAAGCCTAAAAACCGGCCAAGTGCGTGTCGGACCACGCAAAATGGGTGATGTACCTTCAATGGAATAAGAACCAAACTAATTCCAAAAGGTGATTCTGATGACTATGAAAGAAGGTTTTTGGGGATAACTCAAGAATGGCTAAATCGATAATGTTCAAAACAATTTTCGTATAAAGTATGTCTGAAGTATGTTTCCTATAAGACGCATTTTCTTAATTTTTTTCATAGTTTTTGGACTTACGGTTCAAAAGTTACACAATTTTTCTTACTTTTGAAGCGATTATTTCTGAAAATATTCATTTAATCACAAAATGTTCAAAGAAACCTCTATGTTATTTTTCAAGTTTTTGCACATCAATCGATCGGTCTTTAAAAATTTGAAATTTTGATACATGTATGGAGCGCCCTTCCCCCTAAAAATATTTATTTCTGCAATTTAACTACATATCTAAATAGCGGCATACAAAATACATCTTATGTCTAAATTTTATTAAGATATACGTCTTATAGTTTCGAGTAAAATTGCTGTGACATACGGACGGACGAACGGTCGGACAGACGGACATGACGAAACTATAAGGGTTCCGTTTCTATGGTTATGATCAGACCACGCCAAGTGCTGCGCTAAGTATGGCGCCTCCACATACTGCCGAGTCGGTGCAAACTTACTGTAGATGGATTCGCTCAGTCTAGGTAAGATTAAAGCTTCTCGAAATTAGTCCTTTAAATAATAAATTTACCAATAAGCATCGTATTACCACCGATATGTAATAACTAATAAAGAATGGTATACACCTTAGAGAATTCAACCCGGATGGAGTAGCCATCTGTCATTTCCGATACGTCAAATGTATGGCTAATCGTAAGTAACGTACAAATAGCTACGTCAGATAAACGTCAGTCCATACATGTGTATGACCACTGGTCATATGTTTTCGGCAGAGGGGAACGCCTGTCAATGGCGACTCCGATTGGTTGAATCCTCAAAGGTATACACAATCAGCCCAAAAAAATGGCCCAACAATTGTGCTGTAAGAACGACTCGTTACAGCAGCTTCTCGGTCACCTTTATTAGACTTTAGTCGGTGATAAGACCGGCCTGTTACAAATTTTCACAAACCATACTCTCGGTAAATCTTATTTGAGACTGTACCTCTATACTATAGTAATTTAACTCAATGCGTATTACCTTCATATGTTTCCTATAAAATACAAATATAAAACCAGACTGTTAAGTCGCCTATACTCATGCTAGACACGCCATGCCTCCAACTTCTGTCCTATATGGATCCAACTTAGATCCTAAATCATGTAGACATCCTGTCAAACGTTACTCGCTACGTTACCAGTAAAAGCACTTTGTCTGTCCAAAACTTTTAGTGAATTTTCTTTTGGGTCTCTTGAAGTTATTTATTATTTAGGCAATTGTCTGACCCTCGGAGATCAGCTAGGAGCAAGCAGCCACAGCCATTAGTGAGAATAGTAAGTTTCGTTTTCTCGGGCGACTGTTTTATTTTAGAAAATGTCAATGATTAGCGACTAAGTAATTATTTACATCTCTTTTATTTACACGGGACGTTCCTTTTGTTAGACGAGTCGATAGCTAGTCGGCACAACGATGTTATATGGACAAAACACTTTTCTTTAAACTTGCTGTGGGACTTAGTTGGTTTTGAAACGCGTGCCTCTCCACAAGTAAGGCGTAAAGTATACAATAATATAATAAAAAACTCCGCGTGTTTAATATCTAGGATTATGAGCCTAAAGAGCGATGTAATAAGAACCTTGTTACGAAGTGTGTTGAATAGATTTTTAAAAAATCTATTACTTTCGTTGTTTTTGTACCATTTTTGTGTTTTATTTTTGTGCACAAACACTTTTTGGACCGATCTATCCGATGGACCGATTAATCTGATTATTTTTGTTTTTTTTTGCCGACATTTATTACAAAACCACTAACTAATATTTGCTCTCCACTCGACGAATCAATAACGAAATTTCTACGAATTCAGGCTACCGCTTTATCTCACTAATTTGGGAACGAATTAGACGATATTGGATTTTCATCGTACCTAATGAAATGAAAATGATCTGTTTTTCACGCGAAGTAAGCCTGACTGAGCTAGGATTGTACTTTAATGTTCAATCTCTAGGAGGCATAGGAGTAGAATATAATTTGTCATTAATATTATTTAAATTTGATATTGATCAGAAGGGAACTTGTCAGAAATGACGTTTGGCGAATTCGAATCATTAATATATTTCCTCGTCGTCAAGTCTAATTGATATCAAAATACGGTTATTCAAAATTTATTATAATACGTCAAACGTTTTGGTGAGAATGATTGTCAGAATCACAATTTTATTAGATGTCATTTGGATGACAAAAGAACATCACATTGTTAACAAATCTGTCACAAATAAAGATTAAAATACAGAGAGATTACCTCATTTGTTGGCATCCTCTAGGTTGCTTAATAGAAAAAAAAACCACAGTCGATATGAACAAGCTTTTCATCAAAAAAAAATCTTGGTCAATGAACATGATATATGCGTTATTCGTTGTTTTTATGAATCTGTCGTTAATAATCATCTGTGTCTTAATTCGTCATATACGTTAAGTCTCTTAATTAGTCTTCTTATTGTGATTGGTGACATTCGTGACTTAATCCTCATAAGAGTCGATATAAAAATAAAATAATGTAAACAAACCTATTTTTCTCAAACATGCAATGAAATATTGATGTTGTGTTCCTTATAATAGGCTGCGAAGTAACACGTTTCAGGTGCGGCTACACGAGAGGTCGATAATGGAATTTCATACAGATTTGGAGGCCTAGGCCGGCAAGTGCCTCTTTTTTAATTTCCATTGCACATATATTTGTAGCACAGGATCATGGCATTCAGCCATTTAAGGCTATAAGCGATATTTACTTTTTGGTTCGTTTGACATTCTGCCACTACTTACGCCTATTAAAAAAAACAATAAACAATATGATATATTTACAAATAACACATTATTAACAAATTCCTATAATTTTAAATTGTAAAGATGGAGGCAGATTAAAAATGGGTATTAGACGTTGCAATTTGTAGGGCCCAATCTGTTGTGTACCCCGCCTCTCCCTAACCCTACAAATTGTAATGTCTAATACCGGTTATAGGAACAGCTGATTTTGTTTTTTTTTCGTGAAAGGTTGGTTATCAAGCTAAAATATTAGCAGCAAGGGATATTACACACGAGCTGAAATTAAGAATTAGAATCTATAGTTACGAAATATATTCGGAGGGTTCTGATTCTTATGAATATTTTCTATAGTAATGCATAAACAGAGACCATAGACAATATTTGTAACGTTCTGAATTTATGCAGTCAGCATGTACTTTTTTCTTCTTAATTTTAACTCGTGTAGAATGGCCTTAAGTGCAACCTCTCGAACAGCACAGATACTGTGAAAAAAAAGTATTTTAGTGGGAAAATTTTAAAAACATTCTCAATATTTTATTAGGTTGCGTATATTATTGTGAATTATAATGTCGATTTGTTTTATTCTATAACTATTTTATTTTTTAGGTACATAAAAGTGAATTAGGTCTAGATGTTGTCCAAATGCAAGTGAAAATTATACTTAAATGGCCGACGTACGTAATAGTTATACATTTTTAAAAGCCGTTCAGTGACAATGAAATGCAGACAGAATTTAGCAATCCAGACTTCATAACGTAATGTTTTTACGCATATTTTTGATTACGTGGTAAGTCTAATTAATGTTTTTGTTGTAGTTTGTTGATAGGATAATTCATTAATAACAAGATGAATATATACTTAGTCGTAATAGTGGGAACGTTGGTTGTTTTTTAGAAATTAATGCAAATTTTGGTTGTACGTTTGTGGCTTATTGAACGTATTATCTCATTTTAGATAAAAACCTAAGTACGAAGGTGTTTGAAGTACATACAACACACATTATATTATTAATACAAGTTTACGAGTACAGTATTGCCTCACCTATATCCGAAAAAAAATTGATAAGTTTCTTATTTATTTCATTGCATGATTGAGAAAAGCACTATACATACCTCGGCGTGAAAAGGGGTTGCCAGCCTCGTGACTATCCGGCCTCGCTACTCTCGGCCGTCTATATGTGCCTACTCGGCCGGCAACCCCCTACTTCCCGGCCTCTGTAGTAATGTACTATACCTTGCTTGCTTCGTTATCACGGGCTCTTAAAGAACAGCGATGGTATCATCGTCAATTTATAAACATAAACTTGTTATTTATTACATTTTAGTAAAATATCCGTTAATTACTTATATTTAAGTGAAAATTAATTTCTTTAATAATATATTGTTCATGTATCCAATGCTTTTTTTGCATAGAAATGTAGTTGTCAGTCAGCCATATTTTTTACCTTATTTTACTTTTCTATTAACCCGGAATTTATGTAATTTGTAAGAAAGGTACACAATTTAACATAGGCAATAAGGGGAATAGGGGGATTTTTTTTTTTCTTCTTTATTTTCACAAAAAGAGATACATTTAATCAATTTCACCTATCTGCCAAACTGCACAGCATTTATAATCGTATGATAAATAACTTTTATTTAATACTTTAAGATGAAGCAAAAACATCAAATTAAACTGCACAGCATTATGATAAATAACTTTTCTTTAATACTTTAAGATGAAGCAATAACATTAAATTATAACTTAAGCTAAGCTGCGCCTAAAGCATTGTCATACTTATGTTCATTAAGCTTTAACTCTCTTCATGTGGCAGACTTTGTAAGTCGCAAAGCTCTGAAGTACAAAGTAGCATTAACTCGTTTGACAATTTCGTTTGTCAGTGCACTTGTGCGATAAGGTGCTTAGGAGTTGAGTTTTGGACTTGTCTGTAGCGAGTTGGATACACCGATGAAACTGACGTCTTGTAGACGCGTAGTTTCAGTGGCGGTACTTCCATACAAGCCCAAAAGCCGGGCTTGCCCTAGTTGCCTCACCGAAATTACGTATTTTAATCGTGGCGCTAAATAACCCGTATTAATTATTTCGAGTGAGCTGTTTATAAATTTTGCCACACGCAACAAAGTGTCGCCACTGCCGCGCAAACGACTGAGGCAAACGAAACTAAACGTAGCACATGCTGCTGTCCCGCTCGCACTCACCACCGCCGCCGCCTTGCAAGCGGCATACAAGCGGGCATTCATTTCGCCTATACAAATCGCCCTATTGGTGTCTGTACAACGAGCAACAATTTTTGCCTGGTGTACCTATAGCAAAATACGGCGATTTAAAACCAGCTTTTTGGTGTGAAGTTGGCCGCATGCCGTAAGATCGCGCGACGCAAGTGAGCGTTAACGGACAACTTCAAGTGTATTATATTACAAAAGTCGAATTTGATATGCAAATTAATTGTTTGAGCAAGTCAATGTGAATTGAATGGTATTGTGGTAAGGTGAGGTTACGACTTAGTAAAAGTGCTTAATTTTTTTGTAAAACTTGTAAAAGTGTTAAAATTACTTATTAATAATGGATGAAGCCGTTCCTTGTGACTGTTTGAGGTACGTCCAAGTGTTGATCATGATCAACAAAGGCAAGGTAAAATCCTGAAGTTTGTTAAAAATCAATGTGTCATTAAACCTAATACCCGGCTTGTGTTATTTGTAGGCATGTCTCAGATAAACCAGTTGCATAAGCGAAAATTTAGTAGGGCTGCTTACAAAATACACTAGGCTAGATTGTTATTTGTTTTCATTCTAAATAACTTATATTGCTGTTGTAGCATATTTTTTTCGAAAGATGATGACATTTTGAGTATATAAAGATTGAATAGTTAGTACGAAATGATGTCTTTAGGCTTGCCCTACTCCAAACCTCTGGGCACGCTACTGCGTAGTTTAGTGTGTAATATATGTATGTGTGTAATATACAGCTTTATTTTGGTTTGGTTATTGCCGGCCGGCGCTTACGTCGTAGTCGTCATCAAATATATCGGAGCGGCAAAGGTACTCAAAAATATCTAAACATGCACTTTATCACCTTGATAATAGAGGCGTTGTTAAAATATTTATGACTACCTTGGCTGCTCCGATATATCTGATGGCGACTGTACGTTTTATATACAATATCGTATACAAGCAATCAAAGCGATAACACCGGCGCAAAAAATCATACATTTACCAAAATAATTACACATATTCCTAGTAAGTTCAAATTTTAAGAAAGAAAGAAAGAAAACGTTCATTCGTGACGTAATACTTAAGCTTAATAAATGGTACACATGTACTTAATAAAAATGGTAAGACTAAAAATGATACATTTGTCACGAAATGGTCTCGACTCAGCGTGGTGCTAACCTGGAGGGCTAGCGCTGGCCTTCCGTCGGGGTCACATGTGGGTGAGGTCACGTAGATAATACAATAAAATTAAATTAACAAATAGTAATACCATTAAAACTAAAAAAATGGCGTCTGTCTTATTAAAAAAACTGCGTATTCCAATAGAGTATAAAGTAATGATACATAAACATATTTTTTTTGGCGCCAAAACAGTAATGATACTTAAACATTTCTTTAGGCGCCAAAACAGTAATTATACTTAAACATTTTTTTAGGCGCCAAAACAGTAATGATACTTAAACATTTCTTTAAGCGCCAAAAAAGTAATGATACTTAAACATTTCTTTAGGCGCCAAAACAGTAATGATACTTAAACATTTATTATGCAGCATGTTTTATTTTTTAAGATTTCTAAATACGATGTTTAATCGTACTGTCGAGGCGAGTAATTATAGGTATATATGCACTACAAGCACCGTATTTCTTGTTCCAGTAAATCAAAATCTGTTTAATGAGTATTTTCGGAAATGATTACTTTGTATTGGATATCAATGATTAAAATTGCCATGGCGTATCTTGACAGTTTTGCCTTCAATCTCAGTGTCAGCTCTCGGTATTCAGTCTATGAATTGAGCACTCTTAAGCTTACTTATTTCTCGATGGTAATTTCTGTGTTGTACTAAAATCCAGAACATTTAACTATTTATAACAACATGAACATTTCCGCTCGGTTTCCACTCATCCTTTAATTTCAACGTTTTTGAATAATAAAAGAACTCCTTTTACAGCACCTCGGGGCAAACTGACGTAACTAAATAATTCAACAGCACGTGAAACAGGGATATGTAAATGATACAAACTGTCAATCTCCACACAAAGAGTTCCCTTATTTTACTTGGCGCTCCAATATATGAAGATGCCACAGCCGCGACAATAAACTCTAAATTAATTAATTTTCAAAATTGTTCGGACCTGCTTTTTAAAATTGATGCCCATATTGCAATTTACATATTAAGGTTGTGC
Organism: Pammene aurita; assembly: GCA_947086415.1. Classification (NCBI taxonomy): domain Eukaryota; kingdom Metazoa; phylum Arthropoda; class Insecta; order Lepidoptera; family Tortricidae; genus Pammene; species Pammene aurita. The sequence continues at coordinate 3,822,650 of OX352298.1, forward strand.
CTTTTTTCCCCAAAATTTTTATACATCTTAAGATGCAGTCCCATCTGGAAATTCCCTAACCTGACATCATCTATAGATACCGTGTTAAAAGATTCCATAGAAAAAATTTTGAACATTTCTCTAAACTGTCAATCATGGTCCCAAGTTACTCTACCCATCAAATATGGCGGGCTGGGCATACGCTCCGCTGGCGACCTGGCTCTCCCTGCTTTTCTCTCATCTGTCCACAGCACCATCGCCCTCATCAGTGGTATCCTTCACGTTACCAATCCCACTGACGTGGTAGTGGCGGGCTTTATAGATGCAGAATCAACATGGAGAGCCGGTTTCCCCAGCGAAGATTTACCCACGGAAAAAACCAGCCAAGCTGCTTGGGACCTAGTAAAAATAAAATCAACGTACAATTCACTTTTGGCAAACTGTCTAAATTCTAGTGAGCGCGCTCGACTGCTGACAATTTCCGAACCTGAGTCGGGGCATTGGCTGCACGCTTTGCCGTCGAGAAACATTGGGTCCCTTTTGGACCCGGCTTCCCTTCGTGTAGCTATTTGTCTCAGGCTCGGGCTCAAAGTCTGCGAACCACATCCATGCTGCCGCTGCGGCAACCCAGTAGACGACCTTGGGCGCCATGGACTTTATTGCCAGTCGAGCGCCGGTCGATATTACAGACACACATCACTCAACGACCTTATCCGCAGAGCCCTTGGGACGGCAAACATACCGTCAACCCTGGAGCCGGTCGGCTTGTCTGCGGCGGACGGGAAAAGACCCGATGGTTGCACGCTTGTGCCCTGGTCTTTGGGGCGACCTCTGGCATGGGACGTGACCTGCGTGGACACGTTGGCCCCGTCCCACGTCCGACGTTCGGCCCAGAAGCCGGGGACCTCCGCAGACGACGCCCAACTGGTCAAGTGCCGCAAATATGCTTTTTTAAAAAACAATTACATATTTGCGGCACTTGCGGTAGAAACTTTGGGCCCGTGGTCGTCAGACACTAAAACCATTAAAGACATATCTAAAAAACTAGTCAATGTGTCTGGCGACCTACGGGCAGGTTCCTACTTCGCCCAGAGGCTGAGTTTAGCCATCCAGCGGGGAAATGCGGCTGGCGTGCTGGGAACGATGCCCCGGGCCAGCTTAGATTTTGTCTATTATAACTGAATTCTGCTCAAATATGTATATTATGTCCAGTAATTTCAATAAATACCCTAGCTATAACTAATTGTTCTGGCAAAGAGACTACATCCAGATTTCTTTCGGATGTCCTGATATTCTCTTCTACTACAGGTACTTCTTCTTCTCAACCATTTCTCGTAAAAATATTGTGAGCAGGTTCGATAATAAAATGGATTATTGTGTCAATTTAGTTTTTCAACCGACTTCAAGATTTCGAAGGAGGAGTTTCACTATTCGTCGGGATTTTTGTTTTTACTTTTTTAATGTATTTTCACTGATTATTCAAATACGGCTGGACCGATTTAGAAAATTCTTTTTTTATTTGAAAGAGTATACTTGACAGTTAGTCCCATTGTAACTAGATCAGGATCTGATGACCCTGGAGAAAGCGAGGGAACTCTTCAAATATTAAAAGGCGGAAACGCGGTTCTTTTTTGTTTAAAATTATTTAATAATCGAAATAGGCACGTAGGACCTTATCGCTATTGCGGTCTTTATAGATATATGTTGCTTTGGATCATTGCGAGTTGACTACGATAATTTAATAACAAGGCAAGTAATATTTTTATTTTTCCATCTTTTAATTTTTAATACAATACGAGCTATAACTCGAGCAGGTTTAATAATAATTCTAAGAGTTTTCTTACCATGGATCAGTTCAATGTGGCTCACTTTATCCCCTGATGGCGTTAAAAGGAATTGAAATGATTTATAAAGAGATTGACTTCATTATAAGGTTACCAATTGCACTTTGGAAACAAGTCAATATTTTTTAAGCCCACTTCGGCGACAAACACACATACAGGCCATACAGCCTGCCTGATGGTCAGCAGACATCATAGCCTGTGGACGCCTGCAATTCGAGACATGTTGTAAACACAATGCTGTCCCTACAAAAACCAGTACATTTTGTACAGAGGCTGGCACTCTATTATTGACATATCTTTGGCGGTATAGAAGGATGAGCTCACGTCAGACTTCAAAGCTTATCACGGCAAAGAACGCCATTGTGGGCGACTTGTGGCTGAACAAAGTTTTGGCCAAGTTGGGGTTGAATTTACCGGTGTGCACCGGGATGGAAGCGAGAGAGGTACACGAAGTTGTGTTTTAATGGCCACCATACGGAAATCAAAACCGGTGGTCCGTTTTAAGTTTAAGCTTTTATTTAAGTTTGGTTTTTGATGGCTTTTTAGTGAAAGCGGCTCTCAATTAGGGATATTGAATGTACATGTGCTGTTGGTATAATTTAATACTAAAAGCAAACATTTTGGTTTGCTATATATGATTTTTTTCGTTATTTCGGGTTTACATATCTTACTTTTCACCTTTATAAACAAATCTTTAAAAAATAGTACAGTAAAATTGGTGTACCGTCCATTAAATCAAACTTACACAAATCTCTACCATTGTTGTGCAGTTAATTATACAAAACACAAATCAAATATAATACACAATAGGAAAACGCAAGTAGGTACAAAGGTAAAATTATCCCTTTGAGGAAACTCATTTATTGTGGTTATGATTATCTCTGTCTATGCTCTCATTGAGACAGTCCCTGGCCAAACTATGTTTATATAACATCTCTTCATTTTGACGACCGAAGGGCCAAGTGTTTTAACCGTTTCAATTGTAAATTGGGCAGTACCCTGTATCAACCTTTTCAACAAGTCCGGTACCATTAGTCTGAAGATTGACGTTACAGCAACAATTATAAAACGCGATAACGATATTATCTCTTCTTTTTTAGATATTTGTTTCCGTAAGTACACTAAGTCATAGTGCATGTTTGTCTATCTTATACTTTTCTCTCAATTGCTCAAAGGTTAACTGGAAGAGATCCCTTAAAGTTCGCCTTTGTACTTTGTTTATTTTTCTTTTATCATGTTTGTTTTGTTACTTTTTATGTACAATAAAGTGTTTACATACATACATACATACATACGATAGCTTAATTTGACTTATATATTTGTCAGTTTAAACACCAATCAACTCTCGTAACTCTGTATACCACCAAAAACATAAATGTAAAAAAGGAGAGCCAAGTTCAATACAAAAATTATGCTTGGCTATGGGCTTCGCCGCAAAAAGAATGGAGATCTAAATGAGTGCCAAGTTCTATGCAAAATCCAAATATGTATTTATAGGAACAAAATAACATTATGAACAAGTATTAAACTCTATTTCTTTGCTTTATTGGATACCTATAACAATTGCTGTTATTTAAAAATGTGAGATCTTAAAGTAGGTTAGATTTGACTTGGCCAGTTTTTATCAGAATTAATATATATATATACAGGGTGTCTCATTCAAATCGGTCAGTATGGGAAAGTCTGAAACTATAAGACATACGAAGATCTGTTCTGAGGAACCATGTCATCGATTTTAATAACAAGAAAAACTGCATTCATACATTTTAAAAAACATCTGTACTCCGTTCGGGAATCGAACCCAGTTGTTTTGAAAAAAAAAAAAACTACAGGTGGAACCCTAAAACATACCATATACAGAAAGCCGACGCACACAGACAGGTATTTAAACGCTCTTTCTCACCACCATCCCCGTCATCTACAATCGGTTGTCAGCTCATTAGTGAACAGAGCACATGATCTGTGTGACCCTGAATATTTGGAGAGCGAGATGTCGCATATTCAGGAGGTACTTAGGTGGAATGGGTATAAGGTGAAAAAGTGGCAACCCAGACGAAAGGCAAGAGTGAAGCGTACAAATGTGTCAAGACAACCAGCATTTTTGCCTTATGTAAAAGGGATAACGGATAAGATTGGTACAGTACTGGAGAAGTACTCTATAAGGACCGTGTACACACCGTTGTCGAAAATCGGGGAAAATCTAAGGTCGCCGAAGGACGTTATCCCTTTTCAGTCACCTCGCGTTTATAAGATCGATTACAGTTGTGGTAGTTCCTACATCGGACAAACGAAGAGAACAATAGCAGAAAGAGTCAAGGAACATATAGCAGCTGTCAAAAATCGTCAGGTGAACAAGTCTGCCGTTGCTGAGTATTTACTGGAGTCAGGATCGGACCATTGGATTGAGCTTCATAATCCTAAAATCTTTTCTACGGATCGTCGGTTTTACAGTAGAAAAGTTCGTGAAGCCATTGAAATCAAAAAACACTGCAATTTCAATCGGGACGATGGTTTTAGGATCTCATCTACATGGAATCCTGTCATTAGTAAATGTAAGCGTCAACGAATACCGCCGGTTCGAAAGCCGGACATTGTGAGTGTTGTATGTCGACCGAGTGACATCCCTAGTGTGCAAAACGTTCAAGTTGATAATCAAGACCAAGTGCGGGTAGTTCGAAAAACTCGCGCGGCTAGAAGATGTTGATGTCAACTGGAGCCAGTCTTTCTTCGGGACCACGGGGACAATGTCGTCCTCGAAACGTCGAAGGTAATTTTTAGAAATATATACGCGGTTAAGTCCCGTTATTACAAATAGATATCTGGAAGTAGGTTAGATTTAGGTACTATATGTCAGTCAGTCAGTGCTAAAATTTACGACTTTTTGACCTTCATATCTTTATAACCTTTTGAGCTAGCTTCCTGAAATTTGGGCTTCTAGATATGGATATAATTAAACACACGTAGTTTTATGTGTATACGTTAAAGAGGTTTTGAGTTATAGAAGGGTCAAAAGTGGCACCAAATGGTTCGTGTAATATACACTTGGAGCTGGCTAGCCAGTTCCTTTGCTTGAACTTGGCTTGACACGCTACCGCGTGTCTAGATCCTAAATGAATTTACCTCAAATCACTTCACAAACTGAATTACTACCTCAATTGGGCAAAGGTCCCTAAATATTTACCTGGAGGCGTCGCGGCAGCGAATGTACCATATATGTTTTATCCTAGCATTAATAACACAGAAAATACATTAAGATACAAACAAGAAATGCTCTTACCCCGCGTGTTATTTATTTGCATTTTATTTGTCCGACGTATTAATTATCCAAATAAACTTGTGACGATCTAACTATAGAAAAAAGTTTATTTCGCCGCCGAAGTAATTGCAAGAATTCATTCAAAAATGTTGATTAAGTTTTCTTTCATTTTGCTTTTAAAATGCGCACCAAGAAACCTAAACTACTAGCTTAATACTCGTATTTGTTCTGTGGTTAATAAACTGTCCAATGGTAAATAGTACAGTACGCGAACAGTTTTGAGCTTCGATAACTCACAAGTGCGATTTTATTTTTTAGTTAGAGAATATGATATGATTACTTATAGTAAAAAATATTTTCTAACAGTTTTTGACGTCGCGCTAGGTATTATATAGATATTTGTTAATAACAACAAGAAAAATTATACAAGACATATTTTCCTTTACCATACTATTGCATTCAATTATTTCAACATCATCTGTCATTTTGTAACAGTTTGGTCAATAGATTATGTGAGCATAATTGAAAACAATTTGTCAAAATATAAGTGACCCTGAATTCTAAATGAAGTACAAATGGCTAAGACGACATATGCTCTTGACAAAACCGTTATAAAATGTAAAGTTATGTTGCAATAGTAAAAAGCGATAGTCTGGTGGAGAAAAATAAAACTTACATAATCTTTTCTATGTGTAGCGAACAAATGCATGTATTATACGTAGCGCAATGCTAACAATTGTTAGAAAATATTTATTATTATCAGTACTTACTTAACGTGTTCTAACAGGTCACAAAATAGAATCGAACTTGTGATTTATGTCATTTTTATAGGTTAAAAAGGCGTTCCCGTACTCAACTATAAGACAAACTGTTTCAATTACTTATGTACAGTCACCGGCAATAGTAACTTCCTACATGAAGGCCGCAAAAATATGTGACACGCTCTTATTTGTGGGGCCATAAGAGCGTGTCACATATTTCTGCAGCCTTCGTGTAGGAAGATACTATTGCCGGTGACTGTACCTATTATTTTCTATTTTTTACCAGAAATATGCTTACCAATTTCTATTATTCCCTCTTCGGCTTAATCTAACAATATTATAGGAGTTTAATCATTAAATACAATTTTCCTCTTAAGCCTCCCTAATTAATGTTAACAACTTCCCTTGTTTCAGGTACGTACCGAAGAACTGCTAATTGCTGCCTACAGATAATATGAGTATATTATGTTCTGAAGTTGGTAAACGAAGGGTTACCTAGCAAACTACAGCCAGGACCGTAGCCAGAGTTGAAGTAATTTAAGGTAGGCCATGGCCAATCACAAGGTAGGGCATTTACTTTATTGTCATAGGACTCATAGTCAATCGTGACACCTGACTTATTTTCTTAGTAACTGCTCTCCACTTCTCTATCGGATATTTTACGGAAAGCGTTGCTCAGTGTGATGTCCATTTGATTTATATACCTCCCCGGCGACACACAATATTGTGAACATTGTTGGCCAAAAACTTGTAAATTCACAAACGCAAGAAGCAGATATTTGGTGCAGTAAATTAAACGCTAGGTTTTGAATTAGTACTAGCTGTATAAAGGAGATACATATGACAAATGACAAACATAAAGCCTATTTTAGTCGACAGTCCCCGTAGGCCCAAAACATAAACAAAATAAAAGTAGAAAGTTGTTATGAGGGAAAATGAGAAAGTCCATTAGCCGCAACGTATCACAATGTCCCAGAAGTTTACTTGTTAATTCTCTATAGGACCATATTTTGCGGTTAATGTATAAGTAGAGGGTTAAAGAATTTTGCGTGCTACTTGAACGTGTGCTTTAATAATAAATCATTCTTTCAGGCGATCAAGAAAACAGGAAACTTAAATTAAAAAGTTTTAGGAAAACCTATAACTCCAAATAGGAGAGGAAGAAATGACCAGTAAATTCTAAGCGCAATTTTCATCATTTGTATGGTGGACCTTACGAGGTTAAATTTAATTAGCAACATAATCAATTAATAAAACCATACAGTTTTCATATACCTATACAATTGCGTCAATTAACTTTTTATTGGCCCCCATTGCTATGGTTACGTCCCGAACGAATATATACTATCCCAATACTTGCAAGCTTTAATCTTAATTTCTAGAAATAATGGAGAGTTAAACTAGTACATGTAGCTACATGTGTCAAACACTACGACGTTTACCTGTTCTCTTCTCCCAGAGTCGCAATACCTGCTAAATTTTGTATATGGTCACTGCTACTGATTTCATTTTATTATATTTATTGCATCATATTTCATTTATTTCTATTTTGACTGGATTCTCTATGAAAATTACTCGCTTAGAATGTTTGATTTGATAAGTGTAGGATATAATGCCTGCATTACAACTGCGCTGCGCAGGTCGCACACGAAAACCGTGTATTCAGTTCATATTTGTTACTCGTCCCTTGTGTCAATTCGAATTAAGAAAATGTTAAAAAAGGCGGTTATTTATCTGCTGCTGATGGAATATTCTAAAAACAAAGCCACTTAACATTAATTATTTTTAATTAGAAAATATTCGCTAATTAACACCGTATCCTGAGTATATTACAGTTTTGGTCACTACAGGAAAATAACAATTCATGGTTACGAACCGAATATTTTCTATAAAACAGTATGAATACACGTAGATAACGAGGACCCAGTAATAGTAGTTTATGTAACTGTTACGTAATAAGGGTCCTTAAAATACGAGTGTGGTTTTATGAAACGAGCCGCAGGCGAGTTCCATAATAAGATCACACCAGTGTTTTACGTACAGTTGCATACACTGATTTATCTACACTCATATTATTGATCCTAAATGCCGTGTTCGGAAACCATAGAATGACCGCCATTGCACCGCCATGGCCAACTCGATTGTGCCGGCGGTCGCGCGGGCGCGTGCCGGTGTACATTATGTTATCAAAACTCATAACCTATCAATATTTGAGCATGTATAGTTAACGTTACTGCCACAGATAAAAAGCTTATCATAGTAAAATCGGTTGTGGTAATGCAAGCCATTGCCTACCGTTTTCGAACACGTTTTAGACAACTTACAATGTGAGTGTAGATAAACAACATTAAAAGTTGATTCGCCCAATTCATAAATTGCGATAACGCATCAAAACTACTAATAATTTCTTAACGTTTTTAATCACGTAAACTGTCATTAAAGCTTCTAAATTGTTGATGTACTGTAACTTCAAGCGACGCCATAACTCTGCATTAAATTATACAAAACAAACGCAGCACATCATCACCACCTGCTTCTCGCTTCCATAAACAAACTTTCCTTATAATGGCGTCTCGGTTCATCAATATATCTAAAACTTCGCAAAACGCTAGTTTTTGTTCGTAAAATCCTGTCACTTACGACATTTTGCCTAACTAATGATGGTACGTTTTGTGACGCCCAAAACAACAGTTTTTCTTCGTAAATTCCTGTCGCTTACGACATTTTGTCTATTGGCTGATGGTACGTTTTATGGCGCCCAACGTGGGGCCTTAATAAAGTCAATTTATGTCGCTTGCTTTATTAAAATGTCATGTTATTTGTTGTGGCCTCATAATAACTTTTGTTTTTAATGGTTGTCATCGGTGAGTGTTAAAATTACTGTTTTATTTGCCAGAAATGTACTGTGTTTATTGTGAACATGATATACTTTATTATTATTTTATTTTATTTTACTTTTATATTATTATATTATTACTTTATATTTATATTTTTTTTTGCAACCTTTGTTACCAGGAAAACCTAATGTTATAGGCAGAGATTAGTCAATTTGTTAATTTACAAGTAAAAGTCAACAAATTCTCTTGGCGATTCAGCGAGGCAAATGCTGCTAGTGTCATGGGGACGTTTGAGCCAGCTACGGTCCGGAGTAGTCAGTGTTACTAAGGTTAAGGTTAATGTGTGTGTTCAAATTGACAAAGCGTGTGGCGGATATCATCTTTGATTGTTATGTGACGAAACCTGGGGTTGATCTTTTTTGTGTATACACCTGACGAAGCCTGCGTTGCGGATTATAAAATTGTAGTTAAAATAGTTATGTATGTTACAAATAAAAAACAAATTACTAGTAAAAGTCTGCTTTTCAGTAAATTGTTGTGAGCTAAGTGGATTTATTATTTCCAGTCTCTTTACTACAACCACAGAGCGGACACGTCATACTTCAAAACTCGTTTGAGCGCGGCACATCTGTACACGCTTCAATGTGTACGTGCATCTTAGGGCGCTGTTTCCGCTATCGTAATGACGTTTGACAATACACCGACCTTTTTCCGTTTTTTATGGATGAGCTGCCAACCTGACGGATTAGCCTACTAGTTCCCTACCAATCGGCCGCCGCCGGGTGAGGTAATTTCGGGGTGGGTTAAATAAAGTTCGGAGCGGGGCGTAGCATGGCCATTCTGTATGAAATACTATTATCTATTCTGTGCTACAACTTCATATTTTACAGAACTGAACTTCATACTCATTTAAACGCAATTCGCATCATTAAATTACCTATGCATCATTGATGACTAACGCTCCGTTTTCCAACCAAACACACTGCAAAATTATACTCCAGGAAGTGCATTCTATATGCAATCCCATCCACCATAATGCAACTTCCGTCATTAATTCAAAGAAACCACAGGAGACAGACTACCTACCTAGGCACCGCACACAGACTTACTTTTTTTTAATACCACGACGGTGGCAAACAAGCATACGGCCCGCCTGATGGTAAGCAGTTACCGTAGCCTATGAACGCCTGCCATCCTAGAGGATTCACATACGCGTTGCCTACCCTTTAAGAACCTATACAATCCTTTTTTGAAGAACCTCATAGCCCGCTTTGAAAACCTCGGCAGGGAGTTCATTCCACAGCCGCAGCGTTCGTGGGAGGAAATTCCTCTTAAACCGTACAGTGCGCGACCCATTAGGCTCCAGGGTGTGAACTTCAGCGTAATAGTCCAATGTGAGGAGACCTTGACCTGCATGACAGCTTTGCAAATATTTTGCAAAAAGGCAATTTATTATTAACACAGAAATATTACTCAAAAAAAAAACATAAATATGCATGTTTCAAACATTCATAAATATCTCTTCAATATGTCTCTGATTTCTTATTAAAGTTAATTAGTTGGACGTAGACAGACAAATTAGAACTTAATTAAAATTAGATTGTATATTAGTTCAGGTGGGTTGACAGGGATGAATATACAGAAAATGTATATTAGAATTCCTAAGTAATTATTAAAATATTCCGTCATAATTTGTAGGTAAATCGATCAGTCTCACCGGACTTTATTCAGTCTGTTCGTGTGTTGGTACCCTTATCAATAAAACTGATGAATACCATGTAAGTCGACGTCAAAAATATGCTTACACTTTTGCACCTTATTCCTTTCCAATAAGGTTCAAAATTGTAAACATATGTTTCGACTGTACACAAAAGGTACACTTTTCCAATAAGGTTCAAAATTGTAAACATATGTTTCGACTGTACACAAAAGGTACACTTACAAGCACCGTACCTAAGCAAACTGACATTCATCAATTTATAATGCGATCGGCCTACTTTGGGGACTTCGGGAGTATCGAAATTAGATATTTTGGTAGGATATTGGTAGGTAATTCGCTTCAAATGTTATTTTTGCAAAGAAAAACAGTCTTTTGTTTTGTTTTTTTGTCTTTACTATGTATTTGTAATTGATTGACAATTGTTTTTGTAATAGATGTATTATGTATAAATAACACCTAACAGAAGATTAATATCTACGAATAATGCAAACGTAGAGAGTATGGAATGCTTATAATCATAAATTCATAATAAATACGTACTTATAGTGTAGTTGCATAAATTCATAGCGAAACCACATACCTATTATCATATCATGCGATGCATTCGCTTGTTGTCACCGACGTGATAAAAAAAGTTATAAGGCTCAACTACACAAGTATGTACACATACTCATTGCTGGTTGGAAGTTTTTCTAAAACTTTTTTTATCGTATGGCTACATGTCACTGGACATAGATACCCAGGTAGCATTTATACGTCATTATGTCGTCCGTTTACGGTACTGCTCGACGTAAGAGACGTCATGTCTCGACGTCGGGGGGTCCCAGCAGATGACGTCAATTTGTCACAGCCTCAAGACGTCTGTTTACAGACGTTACAGAGACGTCATATACTGAATGCATAGGGACGTTACTGGGCCGTACATATTAGGTTAGCCACTGACGTTAGAGAGACGTCATATACTGAATTCATAGGGACGTTACTGGGCCGTAAATATTAGGGCAGCCACTGACGTTGGAGTGACGTCATATACTGAATCCATAGGGACGTTACTGGGCCGTACATATTAGGGCAGCCACTGACGTTGGAGAGACGTCATATGCTGAATTCATACGGACGTTTCTGGGCCGGAAATATTAGGGCAGCCAGTATGTTCGAATAACGTCACACACAGGATTGATTGTGGCGTTACTAGGACATAGGCACAGGTCAGGACCTAGGGGGGCTGCATTATGCTGCTGTGTTCACGATATCAGCAGTAGAAGTTAGCGATTTTCAATTTTATTAAGGCGGGTATTATATAAATTTAAATAACATCTCTCAAAACACACTGCTGATATCGTAAGCACGGCAATATGCTCCTCGTAGCTAGGATGGGTGGGTAGTCTGTTCAAAAATAGAACCGACCTGGCTGTTGAGTGAACTAACGACGTGCTAGATTTAAGTTCTAAGACGGTTCTAACTTATTGGCCAGGCGCCCTAGACAAGACGCCAAATTCTTACGCGTAAGAGTAGAAAAGAGTTTAGCGCTTAGCATACGAGGGCTGCTATTTATATATCCGGAAACCGGGATTACAATCTTCTTAAATAGCATATTTGACCTCCATGGTAAAATTTGAACTTTTTTAAGTACTGGCCGGTATATTTTTTCTTTCTTATTAACGCTCGTGTTTTGTTTTTGACGGGTTTTAAATGTCATCTCGCAGCAAGAATGGAACCCACTCGTGAAAATATTCGTGCTATGATTTATTATGATTTTCGGCGTGGTTTAACGCAACAACAGTGCATAGATCAACTAACTTCAACTTTTGGTGATGAAGCCCCATCTAAAACTACTGTGTATCACTGGTTTAGTGAGTTCAATCGTGGACGTAGTATGCTTACGGACGAAGTTAAGGCAGGTCGCCCGAAATCGGTCGTTGTACAACAAAATATCGAGGCTGTGCGAAAACTTATAATGGACGACCGACATGTTACGTACCGCGAGATAGAGGCGACTCTGGGTATTTCTATGACCAGCATTAATAGCATATTACATAATTATTTGGCTGTAACAAAAATTTGTTCGCGTTGGATACCCCACAACTTAACAAAAGAGCAAAGAGATGCTCGCGTCGAATGGTGCAATAAAATGTTAAAAAAATATAACCGTGGTGACTCAAAAGCCGTTTATAACATCTATACAGGTGACGAATCCTGGATCTATGCATACGATCCCGAAACGAAGCATCAATCAACGGTATGGGTGTTTCAAAATGAGCCGAACCCTACGAAAGTTACTCGTGCAAAAAGTACATTGAAACAAATGGTGGCCTGCTTCTTCGGTATTAATGGCCATGTAGCTACAGTGCCACTAGAAAACCGTAGAACGGTTAATTCAGAGTGGTACACGACCATTTGCTTACCGGAAGTATTTGAACAAATTCGTAAAACTAACCAGCGACGAAGAATCATTCTTCATCATGACAATGCCAGCTGTCATACGTCACGCGAAACAACTCTATTTTTGGAGGGTCAAAATGTGGAATTAACGGTCATCCGCCGTACAGCCCTGACTTAGCACCCAACGATTTTTATTTATTTCCAAATATAAAGAATAAATTACGCGGTCAACGATTTTCGACCGCTGAAGATGCTGTCGACGCATTCAAACAACACGTTATGGAGGTACCTCAGGCGGAGTGGCAGAAGTGCTTTAAAAATTGGTTCACGCGAATGCAAAAGTGCATAGATCATCAAGGGGAATACTTTGAAAAACAATAAAACCATTTTCAGCCGTGTACGTTTGTTTGTTTTTTTGTTTCCGGATATATAAGTAGCAACCTATGTAGCAGGCATCTTGTCTACGTACCCTGAACAAACTCTAGGACTTATGGATGAAACTAAAAAACGCTATGTAAGTAGTATAATTTATATTTAAAGAGGCATTAAAGGACAGTGGGAACCAATAGCCCCATAACAATAATCCCATCAAAAATATAAATGTGAAATGAGAGCCAAGTTATATATGCCTTGGTTGTTGACTTCAACGACAAAAGAAGTGAGATCTAAATGGGTGCCAAGTTCAATTGTCAGTCCTGAAATTTGTTTATAACAACATAAAAAAATATAACAACTCAAAATATAATTTATTCTTAAAACTTACTATAATATATTGAAGCCTAAGGTTTGACTTGTCTAGTTAGTCCAGGTACAAGATTGTTTACCTTATTTCTATTACTAAAAAGACAAGTATAATTAGGTAATTTTTGTTTTAATATGTATGAGGCCATGACTTAAAATAACATTTATATCTCTAATGCCCACTATCGGACTACTAAACTAAAAAAAACACAACCGTAAGCATGTCAATTTTAAGTAGATACATTAAAACTTCGAAGAAGTAGGTAAAAGTGGTGGCAACACTTCCTTAATGAAGGCGGATGACCGCGTGTTCGCTCGCTCACATTGGTCCTACTCCTCTCTATCTTAATAGCATCAGTAAGAGAGAAGGGGTCCAAACTGAGCAAGAGAGCATGCGGTCAGCCGTATTCATGTAGGTCAAAGCCACGGACAGGCTAGGGGGCATACCAAAAAATGTAATCCATAAACCGATTTTGAATGATTTATAAAAATCTGTAGTATTTCCTGAGCCAAATCTATACCAAGTTCTCTGAAATCTATAGGGAACCGTAAAAGTGGTAACTCTCCAACATGATAGTCTTCATCAAGCTGCGAACGAAATGATTAATTGGTCCTTGTGGGCGCTGACGCATTTTAATAGATCACGCGGCCGCGATATTCATTCACCTGCCTCTATGCACTTGTCACAAGCTGAATACCTACGATACATACTCTCAGGCGCAGTTGGCAAAAAGGTTTTTTGTTGGATCTCTTTCCATAGAAGTTTTACTGTTACTACTGTGTAAAACAAAATTTCATCAACCGAGACACTTTGCTGGAAATATCCCTGCCTCCAAGTTTTCACGTATGAAACCTGTAACAAACAAGAGAATGTATAATTGTAAAATAGCAAATTATTTGTTGATTAGACCAAATGTGAAAAAAGTGAAGATTTGAAATAACTTTCTTCATACAATGTTTTAAGTGTGTAGATATTGTTATTTTATGTATTTTTATTACTACTAAACAACTATAACTTGCACCACCTGCTTCAAGCTGTTTCTTCCTTCTTTCTTATGTAAGTTGCCTGGAACCACACAAGGAAAAAAATTCCATCTGTCCCTCCATACAATCCATACCCAAACAGGGTTCTAAGAAAAAGATAAGTTTGGCTACAAGACAAACTTCTATATGTATAACAGAGTTAGCAGTTAGGTACAGTCACCGGCAATAGTATCTCCCTACACGAAGGCCGCAAAAATATGTGACACACTCTTATGACCCTACAAAGTCACATATTTTTGTGGCCTTTGTATAGGAAGATACTATTGCCGTTGACTGTACAGCTAGCTATATTGATCAAAATGTTTTTCTAAAAAATTACATTTTTAACACAAGATATTTAGCCGACTGTACTTGATGTTACCTATTCTTGTACTGTCAGAAAGTATTCTAAACAACAAAACAAAACGAGCCGAAACTCGACCAAGCAAGCACTTTTCATCATTAGGTATGTTCTGGTATCTACATCCCAGCTCCATCATCAGATCAGCTTGATGGTACCATATTATTCCACTGTCACCAAGGTTACATTGAGTACCGGCCAACAATATAACACCTACATGTTTTACAATAGAACTTTTTTTTATATTTGCAAGTGATTTCCACCTCACTACTTAGGTAGTCTAGTAGTAGCCTTTTGGGAGAGTGATGAGAATAATTAACATAATGGTTTTTTCATAGAAGTTTTTTTTTAAATATACAGTCAACTTAATTTTTTTATTGGAGCTTTTTTAGTAATATGCTGAGTCTCCTATTGTAATTCAAAGTATTTCATTGCAGTATTCATCATATATTTGTATAAAATGGCTAGTAAAATATGCATTCTACAAAATAACCTATATTGTTTAGGTTGAACCTATATAAGGTGAACTTTTAATATTCTTTGTATATAATATCATATTTCCAAGGGAATCATGGTATAAAAATAAGTACATTAAAATATTCAAACAGGGCTCTGGCTGAAAGTTCTTTGAATATGAGAATGCGGCAAATATGTTAATGAACTAAAAATAACTACAGATATCTTATAAATCTTAGGAATGAAATGCTATGCTTTATTATTCTGACATGTGCAACAAGTAGTTGTGCAATATGTCAGGATTTACTTCATAACAGCTGTTGACTATAAACTCACCTTTATAATTTCCTAAGCCTACACTGCCAGCGGCTTGAAATTTTTGTATTTTCTCAAAGGTCTTTTTTTCAATGGTGGTGGGATTGTTATTATCTTCGTCGCTGCTAGAAACATATCTTTTGGCCCTTTTCCGTTTAAGACCTGGTTCTGATGTATCCTCATCAACCAGTTTTTTTTCCTTTCTCTATGCCATCTTTAGGTACATGCAAATGAAATAAAAAAATACACACAACATGCAAACATAATAAATGAACACAGCATAATGCATCCCTCACTCAATTAAAACAAGGTTATCACGTTATTAGTAAAAATATAGAATGGAGTTTCATTAGTTGGAACAACCTGAAGTTGTACAGTCAACCACTTTGATTAGTAGGTTATCACATTTGTCCAAGCAATTTTAAAAATTACCCATATTAGGTAGTAGTCACACAGTTACAGAAAACTTTCACCAACATCAGTAAGCTCTCGGTAAATCAGGAAATCAAACTGACGACGTGTATGCCCAACAGTGTGCGCATACTTACTCGCTGAAGAAGAAGAATAAATCAGGAAATATTGCATCCAGAAACCAGGAAACGAAACTGTTTCGTTAGTTTTCATAGCCAAAGTGGTTTGTAAAAAAACTATTAAAATATACGTACCAGTATCACAAAAAAACTCTTTGAACACTGTATAATTTCCATTTTTCATCTGGTGTCTTGACATCAGCCAAAACCTTTTCAAACGCTTTAGTTCCCTTAACGGGTGGCCAAAAGACTTCACAACACTTTGGCGTAAACCACTGATTGTTTACGCCGTCTTCTACACTAAACTAAACTGTATCACTGAGTACATTTTTGTTCTTGTTGAAAGTTTTTATTGGCAGTTAGTACGGGCAGCAAGGCAAAGGAAAAAGGAGGGAAAACAACGTCACTCAAAGCGTCACTTCAATCAAAATGACAGCGTTTCGTTCCGTTCCAATTTCTTATGTTTTTAAAAATCACATTGCTCAGTTTGTTTTGATGTTTAATAACATTAAAAAATCTGTAATAAATGACTTTATATAAGTATTAACTTTGAAGTTAACTAAAAAGACGTAAATGTTTTTTTTACTTCATGAATGTTTTACATTACAAGATTGACAAATTTTATTGATATCAAGAAACGAAACGCGTTATATATATTTAAGCTTTATTTTTAAGTCGGTAGTAGGTCGGATACTTATAGAGTTTGTCCGGAAATAGATGTATCGTGGTTTATATGGGAGCTCATACATTCTATGACACTTCTCTTTCCGGACAGACTCTAACGACTAATATGAAACTGTTCAAATTTCAAATTCCTATGCATAAGTACTGGTTTACTGGCTACATAAAGTCTTGTTATAATGTATTAATTAGTATTTTCTCTTAGCATTCGCTATGATAATGGACAGATTTACGAAGAAAGAAGATTTACAAAGCCTGAGTAAAGTATAGGATAACTTACTAGCATATAAATTAACTGCCACATAAAACTTCCTGTTGAAATAGTTTACGTGTCACAAACATCTAACCGTTAATAGTGATCCCAAAAATTGACATTAGCAAAACTTCTAGTTGCCGACGGATACTGTACGTCTTACTGTACATCGTACATAGTACAGGTGATGACCTTAAACTGACGTTATTGAGACGTTCATTTTGCGGTAAATATGGTACGTCCAGATGCTGACCCTCAATTGACGTTATTAAGACGCCCACGTTGCGACGAATACGGTACGTCCAGGTGCTGACCTAAAATTGACGTTATTAAGACGTCCACTTTGCGATGAATACGGTACGTCCAGATGCTGACCTAAAATGGACGTTATTAAGACGTCCACTTTGCGACGAATACGGTACGTCCAGATGCTGACCTAAAATGGACGTTATTAAGACGTCCACTTTGCGACGAATACGGTACGTCCAGATGCTGACCCAAAATTGACGTTATTAAGACGTCAACTTTGCGACGAATACGGTACGTCCAGATGCTGACCTAAAATTGACGTTATTAAGACGTCCACTTTGCGGTGAATATGGTACGTCCAGATGATGACCCTTAATTGACGTTAGTACGACGTCCACTTTTTAACCTGACCTTAAATTGACGTCACTATAACGTACGTTTTCAGCGAATAAATGACAGACCTTAATATGACCTAAAAATGACGTCGCTTGTGCGTCGCTGACGTCAGTTTGCTACCTGGGTAGGCATTTATTCCCTGGGGTAGTAGTAGTGGGAAAGCAGATGAAAAACTAGCTAAGAGTGCTTACCCTAAGACTCGTATACAGCGACTATAAAAACTTCCTTCATTACACCAATACAGGTATTCATTAAAAGTTTGCAAGTGCCTCGTACACACCGAAATTCCTTGGACTAAGGCAAACCTTATCGGTATTCGCGGCGCGTTGCCACTCACTCGTTCAAATTATCCTGGTCTATCTAGTGATGCACCTTTGTCGATGTACGGGAATTAAAAAAAAATCGTGAACAGGTTAATAAAGGCAGGTCTTATACAAATTATGTTTCACTATATTTTGCCTTTTTGGGCACATGAAGAATAAGAGGCATTTTGAGGCAATAAGGTAATTTTAACAGTCTCCTTAGCCTATAGCAAGGCCACTACCTATGTCGGTGACCCTGCCTATGTAGCTAGTGGTTCTGGTTTCGAATTCCGGACATTTATTTGTTATAAGAACGAGTGATTCTGCGTTACATCCTGAGTCTTATGGTACTATACAAGCCCGATTGAGCTTACTGTAGATAGAAATCGTCCCAAAATATTGATTTATTTATTTAATATTTAGTAACGTCGCTTAGCTGTAGGGTCGTTTAGTAGCGTCGCGTTCTTGTCTTGTAAATTTTTTGGACAATTGCTTAGTAAATAAGGTGGAATCTCCGCCTCGATCAGGTACATGTATATACAGTTATACATTAAACTTATAACTAAACTTACTTTAAAATCTAAATTCAATAATTGAGTATAAATAATGTATTAATAAATAAGTACAAATGTAATGTAATATGACCTGTAATATTATAAATAAATGACTATGACCTTATCATTTAGGTTAGGTACCGAACACGTTATTAGTTCAGAGTAAAAAACGTGAATACGATTTTTCATTATTTTTATCGACAATTTTAAGAGCGAAAACACAATGAAGATGATACAACATAATATTTTAATCTCGGATAGGTAAAGTCCATCTGTTTATGCTTTAAAAATGTTTCCCGGAAACATTCTCGACCACGGAAACATTGACAACATCCCATCACTAGCCCCATCCATAATGGCGTAAAAGGTTTATTTTTAGAGGGTTTTCAGTGAAAAACAGCTCTACACGAAAGCGTGTATTATCGATCCCGTAAGGCTATGGACGTGTCATTACAGGCTTTTAACAAATTTAAAAGTAAAGGGATGTATAGAATGCCGACAATGTTAGAAATAAATTACGAACAAAATAGTAACCTAACAGAGCAAATAGATACAACTAACGATTACTTAACAATTATTGGTTGAGAAATAGTAATTAAAAAACTATTTTCATCCGTTCAAGTTTATTCAAAAAAATTATGCAAAACATGAATTGTAATCATTTTAGTGCCCTTTAAAACATATTGGTTATCTACATTATAAGGCCCTGTTAGAACTCGCCCTCTAATGATTACAATATTTCAAGACTTCATTGGGAACTTAATACTTTTTAAGCTATCGTTAAGAGTTACTGAAGAAACAGATGGCAATTACCAAGTGACGTCATTAAATGACCATATGTCACACCTCAAACTTTACTCCTACACAGACTCCAAAAGTTTTAATCTTTCTGTGCATATCTAGTGCGTTTGTAGGCTTATCTTATCTTATTTGATCCGGGGGCCCATATTTTTTTTTTTTTTTATACTACGACGGTGGCAAACAAGCATACGGCCTGCCTGATGGTAAGCAGCTACCGTAACCTATGGACGCCTGTAACTCCACAGGAGTCACATGCGCGTTGCCGACCCTTTACAAAAAGGAGGATTCACTGTGTTGACGGCTAAAGGAACAATAGGGTCCCTCATCGTCAACACACTGGGTCCTCTTTGAGCTCTTTGGCAACCTTACTCACCAGCAGGAACACAACACTATGAGTAGGGTCTAGTGCTATTTGGCTGTGGTTTTCTGTAAGGTGGAGGTACTTCCCCAGTCGGGCTCTGCTCCAGATTTGAGCGAGATGACATTCACTGAACGTGCCCTACTACACTAAGCGAGATGCCATTCGCAGTGCCCATACCTCTCTTTTTGGCATAGTTTAAGGACATACCCAAGTCCGGACGTAGTTTAAGGACATACCCCGGGTTCAAAAAATCCCATCCGGGTCCATATGGATACACTTCGACCCAAAGGGAGCCTTTGTGTAATTGCCCCCTAGTACACTTAGGTACTCAAAAGCCTTTTCAATCATCTCCATGTGTTGGGTGATGGAGCTCAAGGGCAGTGCTTTGAGGTCCTCTGGATCTGGATCGCCGATTCCAAAGTCCCTCATTCTTTGTCTGGCTAGAGCGTTTGTAGGCTTGTCATATGCATAACAATCGCGAAGGGTGGCTGCCGCATGATGTCGTCATTATCATAATCACATCACCCATTATAAGGTAATAGTGGATTAGCGACGGCCATGGGAGATGTTAAGTACCACAGAAGAACCTATACAATCCTTTTTTGAAGAACCTCATAGCCCGCTTTGAAAACCTCGGCAGGGAGTTCATTCCACAGCCGCAGCGTTCGTGGGAGGAAATTCCTCTTAATCGTTATCGTGTATTTTACAGGGTAAATTACTGAGGTAGCATTATGGCTCACATAACAAATGTATTTTGTGATAGGTCTTCGGCAGTTTTTAGAAAAAAAATGTTGGCCTGTCACTCTGACCTCCACCGATGAACAGCTGCTAGATTCCGGAATCTATTATAAAAAGGACGGTATGACAAAGTAACAAAGGGGTTTCGTTGCTCTCGTTATTTTGTCAAATTTTCCGGTGCTGGCTTTCCGTTCATTTCCATTGCTCTTAAGTGCATTACTGGAACCATTGTACGACCTATTTAAGTAAATAATAGATGTAAATACCTCCTAATTTACGGCTGTAAGCTGTGCCTAATGAATGTTGTAAAACGCTCCGCTCGTTTGCTGTTTGTGTTCCGTTTTACTAATGTAAATATCTATACTTGCTGGAGTATTCTAATTTTGAAATACGTAAACAATACATTAAAAACACAATCTATCTCAAACATAACTCCAACACAACAATTAATCAAACAATATTGGAGTCATATGCATTGGTGTTGTGTTGAAGTTGGATCGTACCTAAATGTATTTTAAAGTTATAATACGGCCCACAGAAAATAAGGCCCGTGGAATTTAAAATCATAATGTGGACCACAAATTGTGGTCATTTTTATTCGGAGTTTTTATCTTTTATATACGAGAAACAAAAAAAAATGTGAACCATAACTTATGATTTGTAATTAAAATATTTGTGTTATTTTAAATTTTGGCACTTAACTTCGAACAATTTCATTTAATAAGCGAAAATTAAAAATTCTTCACCTACCTTCTTTGACTTTTAATATCACCGGCCATTCGCAACTTTAATAATGTAGGCCCTAAAATAACAAATGACGTCTAATATCAGCAAATACCTGGGGAAAAAAGTTTACTTCAAAATTTTATAACTTATTAAAATAAGGGTGTGTCTACATTAAAATAAATAGCCTTTATTTTGTAGCGCACATTACATCAAACAATTAATAGTTTAAAATATGTTTATAACAATAATATAGGTTGAAATTGGGTCGTGATCCTGAAACACTTTTTCTGACTCTGAGGCTGATCACGACTATCATATGGTAGTATTTGTTCAAAACAGAATGAATTTAATTATTTTTATTTTTAAAGTAAAATCAATTTTAAACTAAGTAAATCATGGTCACTCTGCTAGTTTTGACATACGCTGTATGGAAAACGACAAGACGTCACATAAAGTAGGGTGACCAAATTGTACGCCAAAATTTAGTTTTCCAATTATAATCTGAAACATAATCATCAATATTGTCGACGAAAAGTTATGATTAACATCATTAGGATCATATTTCGATTCTGTATCATGCACCATGCCTTGATCGCTTGCTACACGGCCCCGATTTCATCCTGTATAAGTTACGGATAATTAATGTGGATAAGAGTAATGGTAATAATTTGAATTTGTGTTTAAATGTAGGCAAACGCCTCCTTCATCTATTTCCAAATTTTCTTTGTCTTTGTGTGTCTACAAGAATTGTTTTATTTATTAGAATAAGAGCTAGCTGTCTAAATTGGATGCCGTTTAAGGGGCTAGCTCTCCGTGTATAGTCTGTCTGTAAAAATAAGACCATACTATATATTTTATTATTTATTATTCAGCGGAATATTTCTAAAACGTAAAATTTTAGGGTTTAAGTTAAACGATGCCTCTGGGCATTAATTAGAATTCTAGAAGTCTCCTTCATTTTCGTAATTAAACACTTGGGACCAAAGTTTCGTATCGGACTACTAAATGACTGTTTCATGACAAGCTGTCATTGTAATGACAGTTTGTAATTTGTATTTTTGAAGAGTGGAATTGCTTTGACAGCAGTAAGATATTCCATTATAAATCATTTCGGAAAATCACATTTTGATGGTTCGGTATAAAATATAATAGACGGAGAGCTAGCCACGTCAGATATGACACAATAATGAGAGCGACGAAATCCCTCTCGTTAGTTTGCTATACTATGCTTATTTCTGACATCTGGCAACTGTAAAGTGGTGGAGGTCAAAGAATGCAAATAACTTACAGAAAACAAATCGTAGAGTTCTGGTTTTAATGCAGTATTATGAGAAATTATATAAACAATTAGATAATATCATTGCCAAAACTTTTTGATGTGGGAAAGTAGTCCAAAACGACGTATAATGTAATTCATACTTTATCGCCTGCTGTTTCTATTTCCGAAATAATACGCAATGTTTTTTGTTCTAATGTTAAAATATAAGCCCTATCCTTTATATTTGAGACAACTTTGGCAGTTTTTACCTATTTTAGTATTACTATTTTCCAATTCAAAAAATTTGCTAGTCTGTTACTCTGATCTCCACCTATTAAAACCTGCCAGATGCCCGGATCTAGCAATTAGGATAGTATACCAATCGAACAATATAGGTTTTGTTGCTCTCATTATTGTGTCATATATGACGTGGCCAGCTCTTAGTCCATAAAATCCGGTAACTAGGATTTAAAAAATAAGGTATTTTTGTAGTTCTTTGTTACCGGATTTTCCATTTTCCGATCTTTTCTAAATAAAAGATTTTTTATTTTTTATTTAGACAAGATCATTTTTTAAGTTATTTAGAATGTTTTGGAGGAATGGAGTGGAGACCACGGTTGGGCAAACGTAGCGTGGGATGCCCTCTGGCCAGATGGCGGGATGACTTACAAATTATGAATTGATTATGAATATTTTTGATACGCCGCCAAAAATTGTATATGTATTGATCTCTCAATAACCTAACCTATTTAATACATAAAATACATATTTAATTACATGTATTAATCTTAACTACCTTATGATTCATCAGACGAAAAAAATCCATAGACCTTAGGTAGCTACACTATTTATTACGTAGTTTTCTCCTAACAAAAAAAACTAACAAAGAAATATCCTCAAATAAAAGTAATAGACATCGGCCATAAGCAACTCAATTGCGTGTTCCAAACCATCCCAGAAGATAATATTTAAAAATTATTTCCACTCTTTCTACATTACACGGTCCATTTCGGTCCCTTTATAGGCTTTCCCGATTCAGCTGCCCAGAATTTGGGTCATATTTGGCCTTAGTTCACTTCTAGAAAGACCTATGTTAGCTGAATATTCTAAAGTACTTACGCTTTTACAGAAAAAAAGCTAAATTTTGAGCCAAGTAAAAGTTGTATCATACCTATATGTTACATAATAGTTACATATAACTTTTTTTGATTTTGATGAATAAGTAGTCTACAATACATGTGTATCTACATATTAGTATCAAATCTGATACGGCGTTTTGAATGAAGTTCGCAAAATAGACTCTCAATTCGTTGAAAATATATTCAAGCCGATGATTATACTGCATGCTGCATTGGTTGGTAGTCTATCCTTTAGAGAGTATGGACAGATTTATAAGGTTTTTTGAATATTCGAATGTGTTCAAAGGGATATTAGGAGCTTTGATAGAATTTCAATTTGATACAGACTTGATGTCCGTACTAGTAACATATCGTTTTGTAGCACAGACTACACAGCTACTCATCATTAAGCTTTTACAAGGAGCACGGGGCCACACATCAGCGCAATTTTATTCGTTAATTTCTGCGATTCGAACAGCACATCTCAATAGTATTCTACACCATTTTGTAGTATAACAAGGTTAGTCCCTATAACTTGATATTTATGGATATTTTTAATTCACATTAGTAATTATCAAAAACGTTAACTCAAACGAAATAAGCGGTCGCGCTCTCATACTAAATTAGTACGAGAGCGCTGATGAGTGTTGACCTCGAGTTGTACTTATGATCTATCTAGTGGTTGAGGTTATCTCTGTTTTGTAGTGTTTTACTTTTATGCTTGGAAAAGTGGCACACAAATCTCTTAAAGGTTTTGCGGTTTTGCCTATAATGGGTCTTGTACATCTTGTTGTATTTTTCTTTTCTTTGTTATATTTAAAAAACTAAAACTTCAATTTTTTTATGAACGTTGAAATAATTATCGTGCGTCATAAAATTTTGTGCCACGACACTACGTCATAATAAAATCTACATATTTTATTGACATATCATGCTACAGTGGCATTTATTCGTACATTACCTCTACTTAAAAAAGTCTGAGAAGGTTTACCCTTAAACACTTATTTTATTATTTTGTATTACTATATTAAGACTAATGGCGTCTCTTTATTTCAGTTAGAATTACTTTCCCTACGGATTAACTTGACAGATGTTTCATTTCCCATGTGGATTGTTACGCAAATGATTTATTTTCCGATGACACATTTTTGTAATCGTGTTTTTACCAAAACTTTGCTGTTTAAGAGTATGTGAAGGAATGTTTATGGTCGCTATACGAGTTCAGTTACTCCTTGATAATGGCACATGAAACTGTGCCGAAATATCGGTAATACCAAATCAAAAATTTAATATATAGATAGACAGATATAAATTTTGTTCAATAAAGCATACACTACATAACATAAAAAAACAGAGGTTGAAAAATGCATACCTAAAGGTAAACACTAGTCGAGTATAGAGACGCTCACAATGTGTTCAGCAATTCAGCAAAATTCTAGTTTTAAACTTTTGTATAGTTAAATTATTAATTAATGCATGTAAGATTAAAAAATTAGATGTAGTTTCACATTCAGATACAATTGTAAAGTTGTTATTGAATTAATAAATAATAATAATGTGCGCGATAAAGAAAAGCTCAGACTCAGCATTATGTAAATGTAAGTATGTAGTGTAAGTACATGGTATTTAAATCTAAATACCCTTTTTCTAATAGTATCTATCGTTTATGCTTGCTATTTCAAAAAACAATTAAATATCTGCCAAAATTTCATCGACGACATTGAACCTAAGGACGTATTCTAACTTTAAAACTGGTTTAGACGCGATCAAACTTCAATACAACTCCATTGCATTAACCACGCAATACGGCTACCGCCTAAACATCTGAATCAGAAATCTCAGAATTTGCTTGAAAATTATTCCGACGCAACTCCAATACAACATTGAATTGGTTGATTATTTGTTCCGTGGTGAAGTTATGTTTGAGATAGATTGTTAAATGTATTGTTTACGTATTTTAAAATTAGAATACTGCACAGGCAGAGTCAACCGTTACATAATGATATGCGTTTACCAGGCAAGACCATTAGCATCCAGATGCCCACCGGCTCTAGGTCGAGCCGATTCTATCGGCCGAGCCTGCACAATTGATGAACTCGGTTCCATATAGACTCCGTATTGCAAAATTCAGAATTCAAATCCAAATGTCCTACCTTCATTATGCTAGGCATCATGTGAAAGAGCTTTTATATGTCGGAATATTGAAGCTTCTGGAATTCTGGCGAATAAATGGAGATAAAAATGTGCTGGATCATTTATTTTTTGTCTAAAATTATTTAAAATGGTTTACACTTGATTTAGGCATTTTATGTTATGGTTTTAACACGTTTAACTCAGTTAGCATACTTTGGTTATTTTAACATACATTTACGGCTTCTAGTCTCTGCACAAAAAACAAAACATATAATTTTGATCGATAAAATCAGTATTTGACTCTTTAGCTATCCGAGAATCCGCTTAGAGATTTCTACTACGGTTCGTTTTTAGGGTTCCGTAGTCAACTAGGAACCCTTATAGTTTTGCCATGTCTGTCCGTCCGTCCGTCCGCGGATAATATCAGTGACCGTTAGCACTAGAAAGCTGAAGTTTGGTACTAATATGTATATTAATCACGCCGACAAAGTGGTAAAATAAAAAGTGGAAAAAAATGTTTTATTAGGTTACCTCCCCTATACGTAAAGTGGGGAGTGTTTTTTTTTCATTTCAACCCTAACGTGTGATATATTGTTGAATAGGTATTTAAAAATCAATAGCGGTTTAGTAAAATAATTTTTTGATAATGTAAATAGTTTCGGAAATAATCGCTCCAGAAGTAAAAAAAAATGTGTCCCCTCCCCTCTAACTTTTGAACCATAAGTTTTAAAAAATATGAAAAAAATCTCAAAAGTAGAATTTTATAAAAACTTTCTAGGAAAATTATTTTGAACTTGATAGGTTGAATAGTTTTTGAAAAAAAATTACAAAATAATTTCTGAACTAAGTTGGTAATTTAACCGTATAAGCAGGTGTTTATTGTACCTGTAATTTCTACAAAATCACAATGAAATGACGTGCTTTCAAATAAAATTTTGAAAAAACCCATTTTTTTTACTCTTAAGTGGGGACACTTACTGTGACGGACGGAAAACTACGGAACCCTACACTGAGCGTGGCCCGACACGCTCTTGGCCGGTTTTCTTGTATCAAAAAAGTGTAACATATATGTAATATATAACTGTTTTGATTTTCATGATGTTTGGTTTTTCATCTTAAAAGTTTTCTAAACATAATGCTAAACAATAATAGCATCCATTTCATTATGAAAAATATCTTAAAGGAAATGGGTTACGAATACGCGACTATGCGAGCTTAGTAACCAGAGTCCATCGTATAAAGATTTCAATATTAAGAACCAAGATAGTATTCTAAATCGATACTGCCCCTGAACAATTGATTAACCCGCCTCATGCATACTTGAGCCCGTAAGAGCAGGCGCAAATTAAAAAATGCGATCGGCGAGCGCCAATCTGCATACGCTATGCGCGTAATGTACTGCGCAAGTTACAACCATCGTATGTACAATTTAATCACATTGAGATCTATACCTTATTTTCATGCAATAAGGTATGCTTTTGAATAAATTTTTGATGCATGTACGGTGAATTGGTGAATGAAGCAGTATTTGCTGCGGTGGATTGCGAAACGTAACGGATGTAACGTTGAGGTTTGATAGTTTTACCATTACCCTGTTATATGCAAAAAACATGGCCTGAATCCAGTGAATATTAAAAATGCACAAAGTTGTGTAAACGTAAATTTTTACCGGTTTTTTTACTAACTCTGATCTTTCATATATATTTTATAGGTATATCGATTCACTGGTCCTATTCCCGGGCAGAGGTATTATGTAACTCAGCCCACGCTAATTTTGCACGGACAATGTGTGGAAAGGCCACGAACAAAAAAAATGTCGCACATTG
The DNA here is from genome assembly GCA_947086415.1 of Pammene aurita. Classification (NCBI taxonomy): domain Eukaryota; kingdom Metazoa; phylum Arthropoda; class Insecta; order Lepidoptera; family Tortricidae; genus Pammene; species Pammene aurita. The sequence goes on from OX352298.1 coordinate 3,850,251, forward strand.
TTGTTGCCATGCCGATATTTTTTAAAACTAGGTTAAATTAAAAAATAACAGACACATGTGTCACTGAGATAGAAAACATATTAGACGTAACATGTGAAGTCCAAACTAAAAGCTCGGCTATGGTAAATCAGAACAAAATGTGTCCTGCCTTCTTGTTACATTGGCATTTTGACAATGTTGATATATTTTATAAATGAAAATCAAAAAGAAAAATCACTATACACTCGAAATTTTAGAACACGATACCAATCGAAAACCCCACTTTCCTGATTACACTTATTATTGAACAATCGAACACTTTGTGCCCTGCGCCATTGATTCTGCTTCCCGGACTAGACCAGCAAACGAATGTTTATTGGACTGCATACGTGTGATCTAGTCGCTTGGGAATATACTGGATTCTGGTTTGTTATTAGTTTCTGGGTTCGTCTTAAGTCAAGTATATTTCGAATGTGAACTAATTAAATGGGTATCCAAAGTCATCTGGATTAGCTCTTTTGGCTTTAATTGTTAATTAATCGTGAAGTCATTTTAGAAAGCTATTATTTTTATACTATAACAACGCGTTTTGAATAAGTCAATATATCCTTTATTATTGAGAAAATGTCTTTATGCTGGCAATATAATATCACGGGTAGTCATTTTAGTTGTAGCTTCCTAAAGTAGTAAAAGCATTTTAAAATAAAAGCTTGTAAAGAGTTGGTGATTAGACTCGTAAGGAGATTTAAGTCTGGCAAAAAAATATATAACTACAGTTGCGATTTGTGACAAATGGACTTTGCCTCCTTATGTGTGTTCTATCGCTTGTACAATGGGTTGTGCTCTGAAGAACTGTTTGATATGATGCCCACGGCAGCTTTTTATCACCGCACTGCTCGCTCGCCGCCGGCAGGGTGTTCATCCTCACACCCTGGAGCCTAATGGGTCGCGCACTGTACGGTTTAAGAGGAATTTTCTCCCACGAACGCTGCGACTGTGGAATGAACTCCATGTCGAGGTTTTCCCAGCGGGCTACAGTATGAGGTTCTTCAAAAAAGGAGTGTATAGGTTCTTAAAGGGTAGGCAACGCGCATGTGAATCCTCTGGGGTTGCAGGCGTCCATAGGCTACGGTAACTGCTTACCATCAGGTGGGCCGTATGCTTGTTTGCCACCGTCGTGGTATAAAAAAAAATGGTTTGATTTCCCAAAAGCTAACTCAGTCTAGTTCCGTTTAACCCACACACTACACAGACTACTCATCAAGGAGCACGGGGTCACCACACATCAGCGCAATTTCATTCGTTAATTTCTACGATTCGAACTGCACATTTCAAAAGTATTCTACACCATTTTGTAGTATAACAATCCAGGTTAGTCCCTATAACTTGAATTTTGTGGATATTTTTAATTTACATGAATGTTAACTCAAATGAAATAAGCGATCGCGCTCCCATACTAAATTAGTACGGGAGCGCTGAGGTGACCTCGAGTTGTACTTATGATCTATCTAGTGGTTGAGGTTATCTGTGGTTTAACCTCTTTCATAACTAGGATTTTATGTGATAACTAGCCTTTTACCGCGGCTTCGCCCGCGTACTATTAGTACTCAAAAGGCTACCATACCCATGTTGATTTTCAGACTTTGTGACCGCATTTTCCCCTTTTAGGGGTTGAATTTTCAAAAAACCTGAAATACGTGTTTAGTCATTTATCGTTAGGAATACTCCTGTGAAGTTTCGAATAAAATAGTCTAACAAATCTTGATTCGCCATACAAATTTTGGATCCTCGTTTTACGCCCTTAGGGGATGAATTTTGAAAATTCCTTTCTTAGTGCACCCCTAGACCTTATAAGGAACCTACGTGCCAAATTTGGAATATCTAGAACCAGCGGTTTGGGCTGTGCGTTGATATGTCAGTCAGTCGGTCAGTCAGTCAGTCAGTCAACCAATCAGTCAGTCAGTCAGTCAGTCAGTCAGTTTCTTCTTTTATATATTTAGATTCAGTTTTTAGAGGATTTAAGTCTCTCTGCTTATGCAGCCGTATCGATACAGGAGTCAGGTACAATCTAGTTGTTTTAACATTGTTACCACGGTCCTAGTTCTCTTGAACCCGATCCTCAACACATCGTTATTGCAAAAATCGAAGTGCAACTTAGATACTTATTAAAATTGTGATGTTCAGATCTACTTGCTTTTTACTCTACATAGTGCAATTGACTATGGACCGTATACCGGTATTAGTTTTGTACCAATATATCGGTATGCAATTTCGGTACTTCGCGGTTGTTATTGTTAATGTTTTTTTTCTGCCTTAATAATCTGATGACTTATTGTCCATATCTAAATTATATTTGAGAATGTCGGGTAAATATTTCGAACACAGTGCTATCAGGGGGGTTTCACTACGCAGTTTAGGTACATTTGGCCGGCGCGCCTCCCGGGGAGTCGTATAGCAGTGGGCTGGCGCTCGGCTCGCACGATAGTCGTGTCACGTGGCGCTCGCGCAAAATTTTAAATACACAATGGCTTCGAAACCCATCTCGATCTAATCCGTATAAAATATGTATTTACGGATGTCTGAATAAACAGAAGAACAAGGAAGCAGAAATAACATTTTTAAATTCCGGACGATATTGAAAGGTCCCAAAGTCCTTACTTAGTAATAGTTAAAATAAACATCCTTAATTTATTGAATATCGGTTGCCCAGAAATAATATTAGGAACTGACCGACATATTTTCAAAGGAATACGGCTGTGGCATACCTACTTCCGTGAGAATCAGACATAATCTCTATAAAAAAATCTATCTCCGGATAAAAATTTCGTGTTTACATAATCAACGTTTGTAATTCCTACATATCTAACAATAATAAATCAGTAGGTATAGGTACAAAAACTTGTCAAGTGCCAACCCCGTGCCGACGCTCACAGCTCGGTCATAAAACTGCGGCGCGCAAAGAAGATTCACGGTTCGTGCGCGGTTATAAGTTTCAATTTTGCTTGCAGGCGGCGAGTATAGGTATAATTTTATACCTAAATCTGACTTTTGTTAAGGAGTGAATTTTCTGTACGGAAGTACTATTAGTTATTCTGTGGTGCTATGTCGATTATTATATTAGTTATACAGGTATCAGTCCCTGCAATGAGGGTTTCCGCGATTGAGATTTTCACTAGATGGCAGCACCGTGACGTCAGGTCTTTTTGGCAGTAGCTGTCAAAATCCACCAATCAAAAAATATATGGTTAAACATGATTGGTGGATTGTGACAGTTAGACCTGTCGCCACGGTGCTGCCATCTAGTGAAAAACTCGATCGCGGAAACCCTCATTGTTGTTGTACAGTCACATCTGAAAATAGGGATACATTTAATGTGCCTAAAACATGTATCCAGGACTTTACGCCTTGGTAATAGAGGCGTGGCTGGGCCATTAAGCCATATTAAAATTTGTAACCTCCATTTTTTTTTAATTTAGAACGTTTTAAATAATTTCGAATCACTCAGAATCACGAGCTCTTTCGATCTTAGTAGGAGTTTATAAATTTTTTGTTACTTCCATTCCGTTACCGTCGGAAGAAGTCTATGAAAAAAAAAACATGGCACACATTTTTTGTTCTAATAAAATCGAAAGAGATCGTAATTCTGAGTCGAAATCACCTAAAATTTCCAAAAAAAAAAAAGTGTAATCTACAACTTTAAATAAAATGGCCCGGCTACATATTGTTGTCACATTAAATCTTATATAAACGTAAAAGTCCTGACTGACTGACTGACTGACTGACTGACTGACTGGCTGGCTGACTGACTGACTGACTGACTGACTCACTTAAATCAACGCCCAGCCCGAACCGTTGGACCTAGAGAGCTGAATTTTTCACAATAGTATCCACTAAGAAGGGGTTTTTCTAAATTCATCCCCTAAGGGGGTAAAAAGGGGGTTGAAAGTTTGTATGGATGGGGTTTAAAATTTTGAGTTAGAGATTTGAAACTTCATACGTTTACTAATAATTAAAAAAACAATAAAAGTAATTTCAGCGTTTTTTTAAAATTCAACCTCTAACAGGGTAAAAAAGGGGTTGAAAGTTTGTATAGCTATAAGTATAAATAGATTAAGAAGATGGTTCAGGGATTTAAAGTTAGTTAAGAATAAAAAATTGGATATGAAACTCTGTATGAGGAACCGTATTATACGCGGACGAAGTCGCGGGCGGAAAGCTAGTGTATCCATATTTTCAGACGTGACTGTACCGACGCTTACGTCAGTTGCATCGTACCTTTACTGTATCAGGACAACAAACAACCATTAGTATGTTTTTTCCTTATTCCTCTGTACGCGATATTGATGCAGTTGCCTGCACTGCACTTGTGCAACAAACGAATGTTTATTGGACACCTGCATACGTGCAAATGGCGCAGGGACTGTATTTGGAAAGAAAAATTTAAAGCGAATATAATGTCAATTCAATAGGTCGTAGTTAAGAGACTGTAAAAATTACACATCACCATAAAAGGTATTGAATTAGCTAATTCAATACAATACCTTTTATGATTAAACTTTTGTATGAATGCTTGCCTCTCTGCCCCTGATTTCGTTAATACATAAGAAATCTTTAAAATTTTCAACCCTTTTTCACCCCCTTAGGGGTTAAATAAAAAATCTGTGGATATTTACAACATGACCTGTGACCTACTAGTAAGAGAGCCCATGACACTGAACCTAGTTCGATAAGTCACTTAGATGAGATAAATATAATTAGACGCGTCTTCAATGGGGGAACACGAAATGCTGATGCTGCAATGCAAAAAAAGTGGTGGCGTATTGTTTTTTTTTTAGAAAATTATAAAAAATCCGGTTTCTAGTACGATAAGTCTCCTAGATTTCCTTTGTTCCTCGAAGCAGGGGAGGCGTAAGGCTACACGATAATGCGGTGCTGCAAGCCCCCGTGCGTGGCCTTGTCAGTGGCAGCAGCATCAAAAGATCGTAGATGTATGAAAAAAAAACGCCTGTTGTTTTTATAACAAAAATAAGATGTTATGTAACCTAAACTTAGCGCCTGAACTGCAACAAGATGTTACGTTATTAAAATGATTTTATATTTTAAAAGATCAGGCGCTTTGTACTAGAAACCGGTTTTTTATTTTTTTTCAAAAAAATAATTAAGGAGACTTATCGAACTAGGTTCAGTGTCATCTTACTATACTGTGCATCGGTATAGATATATAGCGCGACTATATTATAAATTTATTTCACAGCATTGCCTACTTGTAAAATTTAATTGTGGCTTAGAGTCAGATCGCATGTAGACTACCCAACTCATCGTTATACCTCCTCGCTATACAGGGTGTAACAAAAATACTAGTTATCCGTTTAAGAGCATAATCGGTATCGTATAGCGACTAAGAAAAAGTAGGAGAAATTTTTTTTGGACGCGAAATATTTTTTTTTTTATATGAGGCACGTCGCACTGTGGACAGATTAAAAAAAAAGACCGCACCCCTGGCAGAAATATGTAGTACGCCAAAAAATCACAAATAATTCACAGTATAACCACCTGCGAGAATATTACTGTTAATTTTGCGGTTTTTGAGAAATCTTTAATTTTTGCTCCTGCTCCATACATAATTTTCTAAAAAAATATATAACTCGATATCCTTTACGCAGAATTATCTAAAACTCACAAAATAATATATTTAAAATGACCGAAACCCGTTTCCATTAAAAAAACCTACAAATATTAACTTTGGTTTTTGGTGTCTTTTCCATAGAAACAATAACAGGATTTTTTTTTTAAAACCGCAGCCCTGGCACCACCTGCCACCACCACCACCACCACCTGCTTTTCTAAAAAAATATATAACTCGATATCCTTTACGCAGAATTATCTAAAACTCACAAAATAATATATTTAAAATGACCGGAACCCGTTTCCATTAAAAAAACCTACAAATATTAACTTTGGTTTTTGGTTTCTTTTCCATAGAAACAATAACAGGATTTTTTTTTAAAACCGCAGCCCTGGCAGAAATATGTAGTATGCCAAAAAATCACAAATAATTCACAGTATAACCACCTGCGAGGATATTACTGTTAATTTTGCGGTTTTTGAGAAATCTTGAATTTTTGCTCATGCTCCATACATTGTTTTTCTAAAAAAATCATAACTCGGCCTTTTTTAAGAAAAATCGTCTGAAATTCTTAAATTGGCATGCGAAAGCTAAGCTAAACCTATTTCCGTCAAACAAAGTTAAAAATAACAACTTCGATTTCTATGTCAATGGGAGCCGATTTTCGGTCCACAGTGCGTCGTCCCAAACCCTTCATACAAAACCATTTTTTTTTTCGCGTGAAAAAAAAATTTTTCTTAGTTTGTTATAATTAGAATACGATACCAAATACGCGTTTAAATGGATCACCAGTATTTTTCTTACACCTTGTATAGGGTGTTATCGTTATATACCGGGTGTTGCCTGTAACACGAGCAATAAATTAAAACATAGATTCTACTCCTCAAACAATACAACTTTTGTTCAACAATTTAAAAAAAGTATGTAGTCTTTAGATTATCTCTTTTTTAAACAAACTAAATAGTATTTTCAATGTACGTTAAAATCCTTCTAATTGACATTGCTTGTCAGTCTTGTCACCTTACAGACATAATCAATTTCGCAATACATTGCGTGTTCGAATAAACTTTAAAGTGTACTAAAAATTAAACCACAAGTTATTTTTCAAAGTCGCTGAACAAAGGTTGTTTACTTTGAGGAGTAGAATCTACATTTTATTTATTGCACATGTTACAGGCAACACCCGGTATATCTTCTGATATCTTTACGGAATAATCGCTTGGCTACACTTAACGACTACACCCTGTATTTGAAATATGATATTAAAAATGAGGTACTATTTAAGAATGACGCCTCAGGAACGCAAGCGACCATTTGTGCCGCACTTCTCTGATTGTTTTTTAATGTTTCAGTTCGTTGTAGGTTCAGTTAAGTATAGTTAAACGTTAGTTATGTGAAAAATAAGATTTCCTTCATATTTGTGTAAAGATGAAAATAAAATAATAAATATTTTAGACGCATATTAATTAATAGACTTACTTTCCTGCAGCTATCTTAAAATTATAGATTCGAACCGTTGCGCGTTGGTATCAAAATCGAACAGGAGGCCAAATTAAACTTTAAGACACTTCATCATCATTATCATCAGCCCGTTGAAGTCCACTGCTGGACATAGGCCTCTCCCAAGGTACCAGTAGGGCCAGAGGGCGTCCCACGCTACGTTTGCCCAACCGTGGGTGGAGACCACGGTTCCAGGTCCAGAACACGCTTACTCCAGCGATTATCGGTTCTGCGACATATGTAGCAAGCCCATTGCCACTTCAACTTACTAACTTTTAGAGCTATGTCGGTCACCTTGGTTCCCTGGCGGATCACTTCGTTTTCCCAATTAAGACACTTAAAAAAGATTATTTGTTTTGTCAGTGTTATGATATGACTCGCGGTGCATCTTGCGCCCGCTAATATAATAAATGCAAGCGAGATGCCAAATTATGCAACGAGCGCAGCGTATCGCGCGCACCAATGAGCGATCACCTTAATGCCAGATCATAATTATCAAGATTTCAAAATTAAAATACCGCTCAATGTCTAGAGTAGATATCGCTATTCGCTATTGGCTCTTGGAGTATTAAAAAAAAACCGGCCAAGCGCGTGTCGAACCACGCATAGGAGGGTTCCGTACCTTCAATGGAATAAGAACCAAACTAATACCAAAAGGTCGTATCTGATGCCTATGGAAGAAGTTTTTTGGAGATAACTCAAAAATGGCTGAACCAATAATGTTCAATACAATTTTCGTAGAAAGTATAAGTATGATAAGGCGCATCTCCTTAATTTTTTGGGTTCAAAATTTACAGGGGGGACATAAATTTTCTGACTTTCGAAGCGATTATTTCAGAAAATATTCACATAATCACAAAATGGTCAAAGACCTATCGATTGATGTGTCACGTGTTGATATTTGGTTAAAAAAAAAATTGAAATTTAGTTACATGTATGGAGCGCGCCCCCTACATTTTTTTTAAATTTTAACTACATAACTAAGTAGCGACATACAAAATACACCTTATGTGTAAATTTTATTCAGATACGTTGTATAGTTTTCGAGTAAAAGGGCTGTGACATACGGACGGACAGACAGACAGACAGACATGACGAATCCATAAGGGTTCCGTTTTTTGCCATAAACATGCTAAAGCGAAAAGGAATGGTTATATTTTTAGCAGTCTTGTCAGGTATATTGCTTCAGGTTGATTTTTCAGCCCACTTTATGAAAACGGTAATAGAATCTACATTTTCATATGCAAATAGTTGCTGAATCCCGGCAACAATATTGCAATATTTATGAAGGCGAGCTATGCACGTTATTTTAATGGGGAAACTTTCAGGATGCCTTCGATACGGGCCACAGTGTAACTATAGTCAGTAACTAAACTAAGTACAATAATGGATCACAATGCTATTATACATGAGGGGATCGCGGAATGTTATTAAATAATTTGTTTTACATTAGCCACTGAAATAAATATGTAGAAAAACAAGTTTCACCTATCTTTGCAATTCATACATTTACAGCTATTAAAAAATTAAATTAGGGAAGCATTTTGATTACCTACTTAAATATTAAGAATGACATATGACGTTAATTTAAACCAACGTAAGGCATACATACAAAACTTATACCAACCTACTGTTTAGACAATTATTAATATTAAGTCAGTAATGTGATTTGTCATTCTGATCTTCAATAAAGCTGTTGATATAACCCAAGTAGCATACTAGGCTGTATAGTAGCTGAATAATAAAATACGATTACGCTTAAAGCTGAATATAAAAGCTGCATAATAGCATAATTGATTGTAAATTAAATAAGTTACAGATTAAATGTAGTACTGGCAGGGTACGTAACGACGGAGTAATGTGGGGTGACAGGCAACCTTCGCAAATAGAAGTGTACCAAGCACTGTGCAACGAGAGCCTGAGAATGCTAGACTTTCCGACCGAGCTAACGTCGTGTGCTGATAAATTATGTATGGAACGAAATCACTCGGTAATTTTAGATAAAATGTATGACGACATAATTGACACCTTGACGGATGCGGCGCGAAAGTCTAGCAGGAAAGGGCACGCCAAGCGAAATGTCGTAGCGGGGTGGAACAAGTACGTCGCGGGCGCCCATAGACTCGCAAGAGAAAAGTTTATGGTGTGGATGTCGTTAAATAAACCTAAACAGGGACGAGTTTATGATGATATGTGTAATTCCAGGAGGGTCTTCAAGTCAAAATTAAAATGGTGTCAAGATAGGCAGGACCAAATTAAATCCGACATCCTTGCCACTAAACGAGCAACAAATGACTTCAAGGCCTTCTGGAAAAGCACTAATAAGCTTAATGTGAGACCTAGTGTCCCTGGGAGTGTAGGGGGAGTGAGCGACAAGAAGGGCATCGCGAATAGCTTCAAGCGAGTGTTTTCTATAGACCCAATCCTCCATAAACCTGTAAAAGCGGTGCGATGTGCTGAGTCCGTTATGGGTGAAAGTACCCTGAGTTTCTCAGCTAAGCAAGTTCAAAATGTGATTAAAAACATGCAAAGGGGTAAATCGCCGGGGCATGACGGGCTCAGCATAGAGCATCTCAAGTATGCGGGCATACACCTGCCAGGGGTGCTGGCGATGTTCTACACGATGTGCTTAAGACACGCTTATCTCCCGAGGAAGCTCACTAGGACAGTTGTAGTGCCGCTGGTAAAGAACAGAACGGGGGATTTGTCGGACATAGGAAATTACAGGCCCATCTCTCTGGCAACTGCTCTTGCCAAAGTACTTGATAGCCTTATTAATGAGCAACTTTGTAGATATGTGAAGCTACATGATGCACAATTCGGCTTCCGTCAGGGATTGTCTATAGAGACTGCAATATTGTGTGTTAAGAAGGCTATCAGGTACTATAAAGACAGGAATACGCCCATATATGCGTGTTTTCTGGACCTGTCGAAAGCATTTGACCTGGTTGTGTACGACGTACTGTGGGACAAGTTAGCGAAAACGGGTATACCGAGTGAGTGCTTCGAACTGTTAAAGTACTGGTACGGCAGCCAGGTCAATTGCGTGAGATGGGCGGGCGAAGACTCAGACGAGTATAGTCTCAAATGTGGGGTTCGTCAGGGTGGACTAACATCTCCCATTCTGTTCAACCTCTACGTTAATGGGTTGATCGAGGAGCTCAGCAACACACATGTCGGATGTCATATAGAAAGAACGTGTTTCAACAACATCAGCTATGCAGACGACATGGTGTTGCTGGGTCCGTCAAGCGACTCGTTACGAAGACTCATCCATCACTATATGCGAGGGGTATGCTATAACACTAGCAAGAGTGAGTTCGTCCTCTTTAAAGCCAAGAAATACAACCCAACAACAATACCTGAGATCATGCTTTGCGGTGTACCCCTGAAGAGAGTGGAGAGGTTCAAATACCTGGGGCATATCCTTACAGAAGATCTGAAGGATGACCTAGATCTAGAGAGGGAGAGAAGGTCGATGGCGGTGCGTGGTAATATGATTGCCCGCAGATTTGCAAGGTGTAACGAACAAGTCAAAATGACGCTTTTTAAAGAATACTGTCAGACGTTCTACACCAGCAGTCTGTGGGTAAATTTTACACAAAGGGCATACAACGCACTGAGAGTCCAGTATAACAATGTCTTGAGGATGCTGTTGCGACTGCCGAAGCACTGTAGTGCGTCTAGCATGTTTGCGGAAGCGCGATGTGATGACTTTTTCGCAATCAGACGCAAGCGTGTTGGATCACTACTTAGGCGAGTGCGTTGCAGTGGCAATAGCCTCCTCAGGACATTGTCGGAAAGCCTAGACTGCCCTACAATTAAATACTGGGTCGAAGTCGCCATTGGAAGGGCCAAATAGAAAGTTTTTTGTTTTTATTTGGTTTCTGTTTTTATTTTATGTGTTTTCTCTTCTGTAACATAATTATTAATAATTTCTGTAACATAATATGGATCTTTGATTTGAAATTTTTATTTTATTTTTATAGCTGTATACGACCTTATTCAGCTTTTATACCTCTTAAATGGGCACAAAATTATTCAGCCTTAAGTTCACATAGCTGCTTAAGAGCGTTGTAGCAGAAATTTAACAGAGTTATAAGGGGTAGTAGAAGTTATAAGAGCGGAATACTGACTGTCTAAGAGACCTCTAATGACCCTTTATTCAATGCCGGGGGAGGCTGACAAATATATGTCGAATTTTGTATTATGTCTAGTGAACCTCCGGCCTCCGGTTAGTAACGGCCTCCTAGCCTAGTTGGTAGTGACACTGCCGACGAATCAGGAGGTCCTGGGTTCGAATCCTGGTAAGGGCATTTATTTGTGTGTTTATCAGAGATATTTGTACATGTTTTCTATGTATTTAAGTATTTATCTATATCTATCTGTAATATATCGTCGGCTAGTACCAACAACACAAGCCTTATTGAGGTCGGTTTGTGTAAGATTGTCCTATAATATTTATTTATTTTTATCTAGTTATATTTGTACACTTTCCGTAAAACACTTCGCCGCGCGCTACGCTCGTAGACGATTCTAGCGATTTTCCCCGAGAGCCCGCTTAGCGAGTTCCTAGTCGTGAAATTGTAAAATGGTCAAAAATAAGCAATCAGTCACTATTATTGAAATATAACAAATTACAAGAACTCTACAATGTTATGAAATGAAAACTGTTATAATCGCTCGCGATACGACCGCCCGTTGTCTGTCCTTACTTTTACTGTGTACTGCACTGTTTTAGTTTATATAGAGGTGTGCAATAAAGAATAAGTACTTATTATCTTCTGAAAGGTTTAATTTGATTTTTCAAGTTAAAATGGATGGGACGGAAGTTTTTCACGTTTACTTTGTAGTTCGAGAGTCGCCTTACTGCATGTGTCTGTATACTGTGGCGCATGGGAGCGATGCGTACCGTTGAACTTTCGTACTATTCGCCTGCGGTTGTTTTGGGTGATTATAATGTTCACAAGTCGATGTCGATGTAGCTAAGCTATTTAAAATAATGAACAATTAACATACAGGAGATAAAAACTTATTATTTAAATTTAAAATTATTATATACTCATTTTATAATACGACTCTCTAGCCTCCGTTTGTGGCTTAGACGTCGGTAAAACAGGTATTTCTCGGGCTCAACACACGACTGTTTTTATAAGTAATCGATTAAGTCATTCATCAACAGTTTCATTTGATACTTCACGCATAAAACCTTAAGGTCCGACAAATCGATCTGTTACGAATTATTCGAAGAATAAAATATTAATTTACCCGCCATTATAATTTAATATACAGGGCAAACTTAATAACAGCCCATATTGGAGACCAGACTACCAAAGCTGTAACATCTCGCAACTATTTCCTATCTCGTTACCACTAATGTCGTCCCTGTCACAAGCAAATTATTAGCAAGAATCTTAACTTTACTTAAATTGAAGTGTTACATAGTTTAATCCCTTAACATTTATTTTTGAACAATATATATATTTTTTTAATGTTATCTGTAATTCTGCACTAAAAAAAGTTTCTTTTGAAGCCGGACCACAATAACTCTGCAGAGGAAATAATTTGACAGCCACTTACGAGTATAAAAAGTATACGGCTATGTTTTTACCTGTCACAGATGCCAATATTTGTTGTCTATATTGTCAAATTGCTTTTATATTTATTAATTTTCGTAAGTAATGTGAGAATAAGCGCTTGTGGCGGTAAGACGTCAGACTTTCCGCGACTTTGTTCAATCCGAAGGTCGCGGGTTCAAACCGGGGCCTAGTTTCCTCTCTGGGTTGGAAGGTCAGATGGCAGTCGCTTTCGTATAAACTAGTGTCTACGCCAATTCCTGGGATTAGGTTGCCCCTAGCGGACCCCAGGCTCAATAGAGCAAAAAGCTGGGAGAAACGCTAGAAGAAGTAATGTGAGAATAATGCGAAAACCATAAAAAAACGGGGCATCTTTGGCCAATCCAAAAGTACTTTAGCCGGACTCTAATTTCTCTTAACTCCATGCTTTATTGTGTAGCCAAGCTCCATGAGGCAGTCTACGCCGTAGCGCGTAGCAATCTCTTCTCTCTGTACCTGTACAATACGAAGGCCGCAAAAATATGTGACACTTATGATTCTACAAATAAGAGCGTGTCACATATTTTTGCGGCCTTCGTGTAGGAAGATACTATAATATTGCCGGTGACTGTACGTGTATCAATAACAATGTGCAAGTGCTTTACCGCCAGGGACGTATTTTGTAACGCCATAGTTTAAAAATAAGAATAAACGCGCTAAGGTATGCGCTGATGGTGCCGCGATCGCAAAAAACTAAACGTCTTGTTGGTTATGGTTTGGAAATGTCAAATACATACAGTCTATGGTACAGAGTCTCTAGATTTCAAGTAAGTGGTTCCAAGATGGCGGCAAATGAAACCATTTATAATCTGTGGGTTCCCAAGTAACACAGGAAGCATTATAACATATGAATAGTTAACTTATATCGAACTTAAGGACCGTATAAACTCTTATATACGTTCACCGAGCAACTTGTCGCATTATATGATGCTTTGAGCTGTATAACGGTTGTATAATGGCATATCTAAATGCTTTTGTAAAGCCTTTAGCTTTAGTGCAGCAAACCACAACGTAACTGTACAGCTTTCAGCTGTTTAAAAGCACTTAATTGCTTTAGGTTCTACAATAGCATTATATAATGCTTTAAGCTGTATAACGGTTGTATAATGGCATATGTAAATGCTTTTGTTTAGCCATTAGTTTTAGTGCAGCGAACCAAAATGCAACTGTACAGCATTCAGCTGTACAATTGCGTTTTGGTTTGCTACACTAATGCTTCGGTGTGGTTTAGTGCCTTAGGTTCTACAATAGCATAAATAAATTCTTAATGCTGTTTAAGAGCATGAATATTAGCCATTATAATGCCACGTAAATTCGCTATACAGCTTTCAGCTATTTTTAATGCCTTAGGGTGTACAATAGCATTTATAAGTAGGTAATACATTCGTAATGTTGTATGCTAGCAATAATATAAACCATTATAAAGCCAAGTAATTCACTATAAGGGGCTGTTCATAAATTACGTCATTTCAAATTGGGGGGGGGTGGTCTGGACATCGGATGATGGTAGCATGACGTAGGAGGGGGGGGGGGGGGGCGGTCATTCCTAAGATCACATCATCTCTCGCATCTTTAAAAAGTGCTCCAATGTGTAAAAAAAGGAATAAAATTCGTGTTTCTATGAACTTTTAATACTATAAAATATTATCTACTAAATAGTTTTTTATTTTACAATTAAGCTACAAACGCATTTTTTTTTAAATGACATCACTTTATTGGGCAGGGGAGGGTTGGATTATTTTAGGGGGGGGGGGGTAAAAAATCATAAAAAAAAATTGATGACGTAATTTATGAACAGCCCCTATACAGCTTTTAGCTGTTTTAGTGCCTTAGGGTCTACAATAGCAATTTTAAGTAGTATATAATGCTTAATGTTGTTTAATAGCATAATTATTCACGTGTAATGCTGTAGGCATTAATAAGCTTTTTTTAAGGGTCACTGAGCTGCTATTGGACTAAGAGCTAGCCACGTCAGATATGACACAATAATGAGAGCAACAAAACCCGTCTTGTTAGATTGCTATACTATTCTCATTGCTAGATCCTGGCATCTGGCAGTTTTTAATGGGTGGAGGTCACAGTGACAGACTAGCAAAATGTTTTAATTGGAAAATAGTAATACCAAACTAGGTAAAAACTGCCGAAATTGTCTCAGTTATAAAGGACAGGGCCTATATTTTAAAGGGCTCCCTGGCGCCAACGACCTTAGATCTGATTCCCTTAGTTTTCTAATGATTTATATAGCTTATCATATTATCAGTAACGGCTTTAAACAAGTAAATATAGTATCCTATATTTACTTCAATATTCATTGTCTTCGAGATATTTGACATCAAAGTCGAACCGGTTTAGGCTAAAAAAGTGGTTTTATGGTCATAAATTTTGTGTTCATTAGTTAAAAATTTAAATCTCGTTTTTAGAGACGTCAAGGAGGAACCCTAATATGTAGATTACGTATATGTAAGATTCTTTACACCATTCGAATATCGATAAAAGTGTTTTTTTAGACCATATTTTTAAAATATCATAAAAAAATAACGGCTCATTTATTTCAAGATCCGGCTCTACTTAATGGAGATAAAAGATTCAAGAACCGATAGTCGTTTGCCTTGTAATTCTATCTGTAGTGAATATGTTGGAATATCGACTCAAAACTGGTCAAAAATCGATAAAAAAACGTTAGACCAAAAAATATTGTGTATTATTACGGAAACAAAAACAGTAGGCGACAAACTATGAACTATATTATACATTGTTTGTCACTACTTTCCCCCAACATAAACTTTTGTATAATTTCTCTTAATATTGTATAGTATTTGTATAGTTTCTCATAATATTGCATCAAACACAGATCTCTAGGATTTGTTTTCTTGAAATGGTTTGCATTCTTTGACCTCCACCACTTTAAAGCTGCCAGATGTCCAGATCTACAAATAAGCATAGTATACCAAACTGACTAGAGGGGTTTGGTTGCTCTCATTATTGTGTCATATCTGACGTGGCTAGCTCTCCGTCTATATAGACCAACGCCATTTTGTAACCTAAAAATAATTTATAACCTAAAAATAAAATCATGCGGACCTATTTATACCAGGAAAATACCTATATAATAATGAAATAACTTAATTTAAGACTGCTCAACCAAGACAATTATGTTAATAATGCAAAACTCGTTCTATACGAGGATTACACAATTGTTTTGTTTATTTGACGCATATCATTTTATAATATTTTATAGCAAAACCACAATAAATCAAAGGCGCGTGAAAATTTTTAATGAAACTTATATACACATTTACAGTAAACTACATTGCGCAGTAATATTTGAAGGATATAATAACGTAAAAGAGTCAACAACTTTTATAAATTTTGTTACGATGCAAACAAATATGACGTGTCACTCATTCAGTTTTTTGTACCGTCTTCGTCCATTTTATATTGCGAGACAAAGTAGTTAAATCACAACGTTCATTGTATTATAACATTTGTTCCGTCGGTATTAGAGACGTTTTTGCATTGACGTAAGGTTTATTTTACTACACTCTTATGCTAGTATATTGCTTTTGTATTGCGATTGGCAAGTTGATCGAGAGTACTAATGCTTCTTTACTGCGATTAGCAAGTTTTTTGGCCGTATTAATGCTTCTTTAATGCGATTGGCACTTTCCATGACAACGATAATGCTAAAAGCGCAGACATAATGCGCCTGTAATGCTATTAAATGACCTGTATAGGACCTCAAGCTGGGTAATTTGTGCCCATTTAAGACCTATATCAGCACTATAAACGTTTATAATGCTACTATAAAACGAACTCAAAATGCTAAAAGCATACAGATATGCTGTAAGACGGCCGTTATACTGCTTTGATGTGTTACTTGGGTTTTTATCCCATTGTACTTACCTAAAAAATGTTCATTAAAAAAAAGATTAAAAAGATATTTATTCTTCAATTTAGTTAGGCACAAAGTTTTGAACTTTTGACAAGAATAAGCTCCATGCTTAGTAGCATTACTCAAATTAAAAGTTTTTATTTTATACGTTTTATCTTATTCTTTATAGATTTAATGAGGGTAATGTAAAATATTCTAAGAGCATCTAACTTGTCTTCTAGTCGTCACTAGTCATCTAGTCTCTCATAACTTACAAAGTTTTGTCCTAAAGATTTTAACCTAAAAAGTTTTTAATGAGTTTCAAAGAGTTTATATTAAGTCAAGGTACTGGTTATAAAAGTTTCGCTGTGCACGGGTAGCGTTCACTAAATGATCAGCTTTAGTTTTCGGGTGTAAAATGCACATTAAATTTAACTATGTGGCGGCCCTAACTGGAGGAGGCATTTAACTTGTGTTTTTGGGAAGGAATTACTGCTGAAATGTACGTTCTTATTTATACAATGTGAATTTCGATTTTATTGCACGTACTGCAGCTAGTAAATAGCGTAGTGGATGAGGTTTTCAAAATGACCTTAACTAGCTCTTATTCTTCATCACTACATAGTATAAAACAAAGTCACTTTCAGCTGTCTGTCCCTATGTATGCTTAGATCTTTAAAGTTAGGCAACGGATTTTGATGCGGTTTTTTTAAATACACAGAGTGATTCAATAGGAAGGTTTATATGTGTCATGCATAATGTAATTATTGTAGTAGAGAAACACTGATAATTTTAGAGGTTTCTAATGTGATGTCGTAAATAAACACATTTTTTGCGCTTACATTGCAAACGCTGGCTGAACTGAACCCTAAGACATGGATCAAAACAATGTACTACACTATTGTTTTTATTTAATTTTTTTATACCACGACGGTGTCATACAAGCATACGGCTCGCCTGATGGTAAGCAGCTACCGTAGCCTTTGGACGCCTGCAACTAAAGAGGTGTCACATATGCGCGTTGCCGACTCTAAAAGATCTACAAAAATGTCCCGTGCGAAGCCGAGGCGGGTCACTAGTTTTACAATAAAGTAAAAATTCTGTTGCGGTAAACATAAAAATTCTGATGCAAATAAGAGTGCAAGTAGTCTGAAGGTAAACGATAAATTTAATATGCGAACAGCTCCTGCTTTGTAACTCCGCATAAAATTATGAAAATTCCCATGCAGTCTTATTTTAAGTAAATTCAATGAAAATTACAGAGGATTATGTGCCTGATTGTAGCGAAATTTTAACAACCCGTTAATTGAATCCGTAGGATAATATGAGTAAAATTACTTAATGAATTTGAAGTTTTTGCAGAAGATTTATTTCCGGGAAATAAAAATTATTACCATTAATTTCTAAGAACTCAGTCTAAACGTGATATGTTACCCAGAAAAACTCAAGTAAACGGAATAAAATATGAAGTAATAGGGATAAAATATAATTCTGCTTAATATATAAAAGCTGAAAAATCAAAAGGAAATGTACAAAAATACGCACATTTCCGCCCGCTTTTCCGTTATATTGTTTTACGACACGACATATCGCCAATTCTGGACACTTTAATTTAAATCATATAGCAAGCCGTGTAAGGTTCATATTTGACTAGCATCTTTATAGCCTTCGTTTCATTTCTATAAGCATCTGATATGCAAAATATGGACTTATGTTCCAATAGGGAGTTCAGCACAATATATAAAGCCTGACTCGAGACATCCTTAAAAGTGCATCTATTATTTTTGCACGTTCACGACGCATCGGCATTTTTCATCTGATAACGATGACTGGTATCATGGCTCTTATTGTTAGAGATCTAATGTTCAATTTACAAGGTGCAATTACAAGGTCAAGTCCAGGATTTTTTTTAAATGTATATTATGAATATTGTGATAGCCGTTTAGGCGGGCCGCATGCTTGTTTGCCACCGTCCTGGTATTAGAAATAACCGAGATCATTTTGAAAACCTCGCCCGCTTAGTTACTTTTGTCAACTTCCAGCTCGGAATGTAAGTTAGAACATAAGCATGACTAAATCTTGTTCAAGATAATCCACCCTCATACCCATTGTGTTTATTATTCTATCTCCACGACATCTAAGCTGAACCACAGTTAACACAAACATACAGTAAGCCTACTCCTACGATATATCAGCGAACGAGGGTATAAATAAACGCAGAATAGAACAAGAGTATGATAGAAACATATTTAAGATAATCCACTGTAATCCCCATTACCCATTATGTTTAATATTCGGTCTCAACAATATCTATTTAAGCTGAACCAAGTCAACGCAAATATATATTGAGTCAAATCACGTATGTTGAACAATGAGGAAGATAAACGCGTTAAAATGTTCGTGCTCGCAAAAAACAAACATCTCGTCTCGTTGCTTATGGTTTGGAGTTATCAATCCATACAGTCTATGGTACAGAGTCTCTAGACCTCAGAAAAACGTCAGAAATGTTTCCACAATAGTGGCTACAAAGCCCCATTTATAATGTGTGGTTTTCAACCTCATTATCTCATCATCTTCCTAGCATTAGTCTCGTATTTAGTCACGGTTCAATAGAGGCTGTTTGAATGTGTTAGGTCTTGTTTAACCGTGTCAGTTGTGAGCACGAAATAAGCAATAAACATATATTTGAGCTGGTGCCGTATTCTAATTTTAACCCTCTATTGCATGAATTATGATAGGTGTACAAAGAAAAATATTTTATGCGACAAATATGGTTTATTGGACTTCTTAAACAAGAAACAAAAACAAAAATATAATATATCAATATTATAAGAAAATTATAAACTATGTTCATTTATGGCTTCGCATGCGTTCGCACGACTATTCATGACAGCCATTTGTGGCTTCATATGCATGCGGACAACATAATTCATTCTATTACCTATACAAGTGAAACATTTTGAAGCAGTTTTTTTTTCATTGAGGTATAAATAAACATTACACTTTTCACATTTCAAGTAAGAACGGTAACCACAATTGTATTGACACAATAAGCGAGTTTTTTCATGATTTCGGACGTGATCCACCTTGTTAAAACGACGTTCTTGGTTTTTTGCAATGAGAAGTTTCCAGCTGGCTTGGCGTGCGGCCTGTTGGGGTGGTTGGTGAATGTGGCCAGATTGTAGGGGGTGTTCGGAGTACCAGCTTCTGTACTCGGGCGCCCACGTTTCCTAGCCAAATTTTTCCCTGCCATTCTATAATGTTCAGAGACAATAAGCTTGAAATCATATAGAGGCATATATATGTCGGAATTATGCGGCTATAACAACCAAGCATTCACAACAAACATGTCAATAAAATGGAAAAATATCCTCTTATACCATTTCTGCGACCTTATAGTGATTCTGTATAAACCTAACAAGGAGTCTAACAAGTCCACTCCTCCCGTGTGCGTTTTGTAAGCATCGACTGCTTGAGGTGAAGTAATCTCAAAATATATTTTTTCCTTTTATCTGACGTGGATATAGAATTAGTTGGTTCACAATCTTCGTCCGAGGAATGAGGGTCAGAATCTGGGATTATTACAGGAGTTTTACGCCGCTTTTTTGATTAAATAATCGATAATGGTACATTATCGTCATCAGAGTCGGATACAGAGTCATTGTTGCTAATGGACACATCCCTGGGAATAGGATTTACTTGTTTTGAACTACCATAAAAATGAAACGGACGCGTAATATGAAATAAAAAAAAACAGTAACTAACAAATAGTACCCTGAATGCATACGAATCCATTTATGAACTTATACAATATTATCCTAATTTCATACGAAGCCATTTATGGCGTCATTATAAAAAGGACAACAACTAGTACAAAATATCATATTTTACGCAAAATCACATAATCACACGCAAAAGGGTACTTCAATTAAAACAAATATATTTTTATTTGTTCATTTACTTACGTTTTTCACTTTTTTATATGTCGATGAAAACACTCGATAGTTGATACCGTCACCAGTCAGCCGACGCGTCAGGCAAATGAAGTTTTTTTACTGGTTGTTAATCCTATCGAGAATTTAAAAATACCCACATATTTCTTAAGCCGATGATTACCCGGTTTTAAGTATTTTAAATTTTTTTTCGAACTTCTTAGGCAAGAAAAAAATCGTAAAACTTAGAAGCCATTGCTGGCTTCCCATGCGGTAGAGGGTTAAAATACATTAAAAACACAATCTATCTCAAACGTAACTCCAACACACAACAAATAATCGACCAATATTGAAGTAGTATTGAGTTGCATTGGAATAATTTTCAAGCAAATCTGATATTTCTGATTCAGACGTTTAGGCGCTAGTTGTACGCAATACAACTAGCGCCTAAACGTCTGAATCAGAATCAATGCATTGGACTTGTATTGAAGTTGGATCGTGTATATATTTACGTGTTTTAAAGTTAGAATACCGCCCCTGTACTTTTTACTCATTACTATTATAAAAACTCATATTTTGATTTCAAATATACTAATAAGATTTCTCTTTTTGTTACAGGTAATTACCTATAAGCAGTTGGTGTGTACTACAATCTACACGCAAAGCGAATAAGCAGCAGATGAAAAAATTATGTTTCATTAGTCGGCGGATTTCTTATTTTATATTGTTCGCAAAAACTAATGCGTGTCTCGTCGACTAAAAAAAAATAACACGTTCTTAGTTCTTGTATAAGTTTAGTTCTGAATATACAAAAATAAATTTAAATTGGGTAAAAATGAGGAGCCTACATTTTTTTTGAAATTTTGCACCAGTTGCACCTAACCTTGAATGAAAGAGAAAGTTCTTGGTATCCGACAGAGAGAAAAAGAAAAGTGGTGATTACTCCACCGACAAGAGCGAGCGAGCGTAGCTATAAAAATCGATGATGCCAAAGTTTTGCACAAAAGCGTATACTCAGATAGTTGACTTACTGTTTTAACAATATACTCTTTGCAAACTAAGCTTCCTTAATTAATTATGGCCGCCTCACTTCGCCACCTGAAGCTTCCAGTCTTATAATTTATTATAAACCCTACATGTGCTTCACTGATTTTCTTGATGAATATGTTTGTTAGGCTTAAGATTGGTAGATAATAACTGTAGCTGTGGATTTTAAGTAATACTCCTGAAGGTATAGATACCTGAGGTAGGTAATAACTATGAAGAATTAACGTATAAAACAGGAAAATTTATATTCAAAATCGCATTTTTTGATATTGATATTGGGCTGTATGCTTGTTAAAACACATGATATAAAACGAAGTATATATCTAAACGGTATTGTCAAAATGTATACAGGGAAAAAAGTTGCCAAATGGCAAATTTTTGTTCGGCTCGAAAAGTTGCCAAATTTAGCACTAGCGATTGGATTCCAATCAGCAGATGAGTGAATGATGAATCGGTAATCGGCTAATAGCTCGATCGTTCATCCGGCGATGACTCGCTGTCATCGTCCGATACAACGCGATAACGCTTTGTGTGTAGGGCGTAGGGTTGCAAATAGAAAAAAAACAAAATGTTTTTTTTCAAATTTTGTGGAAAAAAAACATGAAAAAAAACCTGGCACCATTGTTTTTTTTCTAAATAAGGTTTTTTTTCAGATGAACAAATATTACGACAAACACGGTTTTTCGTGATTTATTCATATAAGTAACTGAAGTTTAATGTATTTAGTTTGAAAACTAAATACATTAAAGTAGGTATGTCTGTTATGTAACTAAACTTTTCTCACTAGAACTATCAGCAGCATAGTACCACTACATATTTCATTAATATAAGTTTAATAAGACCAGAAATTAAAGTTGTTAAATTAAATTAGTTTAATAGTTAACATAAAGTCTAAAACAACCGTATAAGTATTAACTGCCTTGCAAATTTTGAGATTTCGTACTTTTGAAAAAAAACATATTCCAGAAAAAAAACTGTTCTTTTTCACGGTTTTTTTTCAGGTTTTTTTTTCAAGACAGAAAAAAAACCGTTTTTTTGCAACCCTAGTAGGGCGACCACACGTTTACCAAAATGATGTGTAAATAAATATGTTCCTCGTTTATTGTTTCAAACATTTATTCCTATGGAGAATGGTAGGGTGTTAACTACACCTTGAAGACATTACTTATGAACGAAAAGCCGTCCAAGTGCGTGTCGGACCACGCATAATGGAGGATTCCGTAACTTCAATGTACCTTGAATAAGAACCAAATTAATAAGAGAAGGTCGTATCTGATGCCTATGGCGGAAGTTTTTTGGAGATAACTAAAAAATGGCTGAACCTGATACCTATGATACCTATGTCAAATTGAATATGTCTTCAACATTTTTGCATTTTCGCTGTACTTATTGTTATGATTTTTTTCACTATTATACACATTAGTCAATGACTTCTTGTCGAGTTTAAGTAAGACTGCTGTATTAATTATATTTTACCTAGTTATAGAAAAGATTTTTCATTGAAAGTTTACCGCATTTACTGCTAGTTACTTAAAAACAATATTTACTTCTAAAAGCGCTTTATAAAAGATGAATCAGCTGCAGAGCAAGTCAAACCTTAAAGAATTCTTACTGAATTCATTAAAAGAAGTGAGATGTTAGGATTAAAGAATGGAAAAAGGAAAACTACCTATTGCCGGCGAGTTGCCGGGAAAACTCAAGAACTTTTGAATAAGGTCGAGTTATTTAATTAAAGCCTTTATAAGGGGGTTGTTTTGAGGAAATGCAGCGGAAACATTTTAAATTAGAGTATAAGTTTTACTACATTGTATAGTAGCTTAAACACATAGCGCAGAAACTTTTTTCTTGTAGTGGTTTTATAATTTTCAACCGACTTCAAGATTTCGAAGGAGAAGGTTATCAATTCGTCGGGATCTTTGTTTTTGCAATTTTTTTTTATGTATGTTCACCGATTATTCGAAGACGGCTGGACCGATTTGAAAAATCATTTTTTTTGTTTGAAATAGTATACTTCACAGTTGGTCCCATTGTAACCAGGTCACGATCTGATCATGGGATCCTGGAGAAATCGAGGGAACTCTTCAACTTTTATAGGCACACCTATAGTGATTTGAGTATTTTTTATAGCAGCTCGAGCATTTGCTTTTGGGAAAGTGGAGGCTAAGTGAAATCGGTTCTTTTTTGTTTAAAATTATTATATAACAATTCTCTTCTGTCGATTCGAACGTAACTACTCTACATCATTCATTACATTTTGTAATTAATTTAAGTTAAACTGAATAAACAGTCTAGATAATAAAGATAATAATCTGCGTACTTATTCTGAATTATCCATGCGCGTCCTTTGAGCCGGATATAAACCAGCGACCTAAATAAGGATTTTCTTCGTCTTCTTAGTAGTTCTTGTCACAGTATAATCGTGGCCGTGAAGTTTCTTTTGTAATAATAATGAATGTTACACAAGTATTGCAATATTTTCAAAAAACCGACAATAGACAAACTAAATTTATACATTTTTAGGGTTCCGTAGTCAACTAGGAACCCTTATAGTTTCGCCATGTCTGCCCGTCCGTCCGTCCGTCCGTCCGCGGATAATCTCAGTGACCGTTAGCACTAGAAAGCTGAAATTTGGTACTAATATGTATATCAATCACGCCGACAAAGTGGTAAAATAAAAAGTGGAAAAAAATGTTTTATTGGGGTACCTCCCCTATACGTAAAGTGGGGAGTGATTTTTTTTTTCATTTCAACCCTAACATGTGATATATTGTTCGATAGGTATTTAAAAATGAATACGGATTTACTAAAATCATTTTTTGATAATGTAAATATTTTCGGAAATAATCGCTCCAGAAGTAAAAAAAATGTGTCCCCCCCCTCTAACTTTTGAACCATAAGTTTTAAAAATATGAAAAAAATATCAAAAGTAGAACTTTATAAAAACTTTCTAGGAAAATTATTTTGAACTTGATAGGTTTAATAGTTTTTGAAAAAAATTTACAAAATAATTTCTGAACTAAGTTTGTAATTTAACCGTATAAGTAGGTGTTTATTGTACTTGTAATTTCTACAAAATTACAATGAAATGACGTGCTTTCAAATAAAGTAAAAACGGTGAAAATCGGTTCACGCAATAAAGAATTATCCCATAAAAATCATCTTCCATACTTTAAGCTCGCGCGCAATAGTTTACTTAATTTGCCGATAGATGTCGCTGTAGGTGGAACGCTCATATCATATCCTACATGGCGGTGTTATTTTAACTCTTAAGTGGGGACACTTTCTGTGACGGACGGAAAACTACGGAACCCTACACTGAGCGTGGCCCGACACGCTCTTGGCCGGTTTTTTGTCCTAGATATCGATAAAGTCATTGTCACCCTACTAAAGGATGTCCCTAAATTGCAGAAAGATGGACAGGCGACCCAAGGGTTAATACATCATACCCTATTAGTGTTAGTGGTAACCCATCGGCACAGATTCATCTCATGATTCTCATGGGTTGGATAATAATAGCCCTTTATGTTTGATCTTCGATAGTAAAGCGAAATGTAGGTTCACTTATAAGGAAGTCTAATCGCGCTAAGTTTATAATACCCGTATTATCTTAAATAGTAGTTATACAACCAACAAGGGCTTAAAGGCCCCAAAATAAGGTATACGTAAACACACACCCATGTCAAAGAATGTGACCTAGACCAGTTTTTTTAAAGAAAAGTATCTGTTATCAAGTTAATATCATATATATATACACGGTGAATCTGAGTAACCCGACAGATTTTAACCATAAATTCCTGATCATAATTGGAGACTAAAATGTCGTATAAACTTTTCTGGAATTGGCCTAGTTCCAGAGTTACTACCAATTCAATAAAAAAACATTTTTTATTGTGACTCAGTGCAGAACGCGTTTTTGATGGCGATTTCACCCTTTATGGGGTCTAGTCTAGACATTTTTATTGACAGATATCAAAGTGCCAAGGAATACTTTACGTAAACTATTTTTACGAAAAAAATGTACTAATTTATTTTAATCGACAGTTTTACCAATAACATGTTCAAAAGCATTAAAAAAAAATAAAAAAACACAAAAAAAAATTTTTTTTTTTGGAAATTGACCTATATTCATATAACATTTATTACTCCTTATGACCTCAGAAATTATTGGTTAGAATCTGTCGGGTTACTTAGATTCACCGTGTATATACATATATCAAAAAAGATAAGTATTACATCAAACGTTTTAATTGTTTTCAGGATCACAACTTGAGCAGATGTTATTTTGGAGGCAAAACAAGGTCATTTTAAAAACAGATCCTGATTCTAAAGATATAACTACTATTTTAGATAATACGGCCATTTTAAACTTACTCAGCGAGATAAGACTAATGCTTGACTGAAAAAAACATAACGACTCATTTAAAACATTTGCTTTTACTTATTTCCTGTACATTTTAATATTTTTTTCAGTACAGTATCAAAATTCCAAACACACGTTATTCACTGCTAACTGTTTACGTAAATACATTAAGATACAATACGGCGCGTTTTAAGCCCCAACACGCGCGGTATTCGCACTCTGTATGCTGCGGCACGCGCTGACACTCGGTCGGCGATTTAAAAATGGAAATCTAGGTACAATTCTCGTTTTTTTTTGTTTTAAGTAACTAAATATGCCTACAGATTTAAGGTCACTATAAATCAAGTAGTCCGCCTCGAACTTAAGAACTCGCGATTCTAAACGGGTTGGCCAGTACAACAAGACCCCTTAACAAAACTTTCTAGGCCTTTTCTGTGGCTCCAATGAAAAGGGGTATAAGTCAAATTGACTCAGCTACAAAAGGGTACAAGTGACGTACAATTTATAGGACTTATGGCCTTTTTCGCCGAGCCATTTTGACTTATGCCCGTTTTTACTAGTCACAGTTTTGATTCCAGATCACCCTGATCAATGCAGCCAGCTCATATAAGAACTCTCTAATTATATTTATCTGTGCTATAACGAAAAAAACCGGCCAAGAGCGTGTCGGGCCACGCTCAGTGTAGGGTTCCGTAGTTTTCCGTCCGTCACAGTGAGTGTCCCCACTTAAGAGTTAAAAAAAAAATTAAATATTAAATTATTTTGTAATTTATTTTCAAAAACTATTCAACCTATCAAGTTCAAAATAATTTTCCTGGAAAGTTTTTATAAAGTTCTACTTTTGAGATTTTTTCATATTTTTAAAACTTATGGTTCAAAAGTTAGAGGGGGCGGGGGACACATTTTTTTTACTTCTGGAGCGATTATTTTCGAAAATATTTACAGTAACAATAAATGATTTTATATATTTTTTTTTATTATTTATTTATTCACTTGTAAAAGATACAGCTTACACAAATAAAGGGTCCCACAAAACAGTTTTCACGGTTTGACTGTGGGATCGTGCAGTCTCTACTCTTATTTATCTAAAGGTAACATCTATACATTAAGCTTATGAAAAATTTACTTATGCAATTTACAAGGTAAGTACGCAGCTTTTTTCCGAATTTAACTTTATTGACTTTACTCAACCCCTATTCATTTTTAAATACCTATCCAACAATATATCACACGTTAGGGTTGAAATGAAAAAAAAACACTCCCCACTTCACGTATAGGGGAGGTACCCTAATAAAACATTTTATCTACACTCATATTGTAAGTCCTCTAAAATGCGTTCAAAAACCGTAGGCTATGACCAGCATTACAACAAACGATTTCACTATGATAAGTTTCTTATCTGTGGCAGTACCGCAATGTTAACGTTTCATGTTCAATTATTTATGTACTCTGAGTTTTGATAACATAATGTACACCTGCACGCGCCCGCGGCCGGCGACACCCGCCCGCGCGTCCGCCGGCACAATCGAGTTGGCCGCGCCGACACAATCGAGATGGCCGCGGCGGTACAATGGCGGCCATTCTATGGTTTTCGAATACGGCATTTATAATAAATAATATGAGTGTAGATAAAGCAGTGTATGCAACTGTACGTAATTAGGCCTTAAAACACTCGTGTGATCTTATTATGAAATTCGCCTGCGGCTCATTTCATAAAACTACACTCATGTTTTAAGGACCCTTATTACGTAACAGTTACATAAACTACTATTGTTCCACTTTTTATTTTACCACTTTGTCGGCGTGATTGATATACATATTAGTACCAAATTTCAGCTTTCCAGTGCTAACGGTCTCTGAGATTATCCGCGGACGGACGGACGGACGGACAGACATGGCGAAACTATGTATAAGGGTTCCTAGTTGACTACGGAACCCTAAAAAAAACACGTAGATCAATAAAACGTTAAAGTTATCGCGGAACAAACATTAAAAAGCTAGCTGACAGGTTTGGTCTTTCCAAATAGTTGTCTATAAGAATTTCGGTTCGGTGCGCTCGCTCGTTTGATAACATCAAATTGTATTCGGAGTAACCACGGAATATGTGGGAGTAACAGTCAGCAGCAGGACATCCTCAAGTTACGTACGTTACAGCAGTTTCATGATTTTTTGACTCCTCAAATATTCCCCGTGTCACACTTGGTCCCATTTTGTATAAAATAGAAAATAATAATAATGGATATAACATTATTATAATTGTTCCAAATATTATATATTAAAAATGAGATCAACATATAAAAAATAACAATCCAAAATATTTTGAACGTCAGACTACAAGTAATAAAGTGTCCCTTTCCTTTAAAACCGGCTAAGTGCGTGTCGGACCACGCATAATGGAGGGTTCCGTACCTTCAATGGAATAAAACCGGCCAAGTGCGTGTCGGACCACGTTACAAAAGTTACAGGGGCCGGGACACAGTTTTTCTGACTTTCGAAGCGATTATTTCAGAAAATATTCACTTAATCACAAAATGTTCAAAAAAACCTCAATGTTCTTTTTAAAGACCTATCGATTTTTTCTGCAATTTAACTATATAACTAAGTAGCAGCATACAAAATACACCTTATGTGTAAATTTTATTAAGATGCGTCTTATAGTTTCCGTTCCGAGTAAAATGTCTGTGACATACGGACGGACGGACGGAAGGACAGACGGACATGGCGAAACTACTAGACACGACAGTTACGTTTTTGCCATTTTGGCTACGGAACCCTAAAAATGAATTTCAATACCTACAGGATACTTGTATGTGACTTCACAAAAATTGAGCCTTCCCCCTTACCTTTGTCACAACTCGACGTCACGCTTTGTTAACCCCCTCCCGCCCCCTTAACGTGTGACGTAATTAATGGATGAACCCTAAACGGATGAGATCTTAAAAATTATCTTGAGAATCCATCACTGAAAACATCAATATATGGATTGATAATTGAGAAAATTTTAATCCTAAGCAAATACCTTGAAAATAATGAAGCAATCACGTGAGTCATAAACATAGTATTAAGCACAATGACAGTAAGCTATCTCCGAATATTGGAAAATTTACATTGGACCATTAACGACTGCTCGTTCTTAATTAGGGCTTGAAACTCCGGAATTGTTTGTATGGGCTAACTCCGGAATTCCGGAATTAGCCATACAAACAATTCCGGAGTTGCAATCCCTATTCTTAATGATCGAGATACTTGCACACTGATGAGAGTTACCTAATATATAATAGTGATAAAACACTTTATTGGACATATACTTGTGCAGTCACCGGCAATAGTATCTCCCTACACGAAGGCCGCAAAAATATGTGACACGCTCTAATTTGTAGGGTCATAAGACTGTACGTGTACATGGCCAAACCAATAAGAACTACATACTGTAAGTGTGCACAAAGGCGAGTTTATCCCTTTATGTATTCCTTTTTTTAGGTCGCGGTTTGTGCAAGATTGTTCCATAATATTTATTAATTATTTATTTATGTATGTGCAAGACGAACAGAAATAAAAAATAAATACCAATTTATCGGAGAACTGCCATTTCGGCTAAAATCCTTTCGCCTAATTTCATTTCCCTAACAACTTATCCCAGAACGTTTAGTTCGCATATCAACGTTTACCAATTGAATTGTTCCGCATTGTTTATTTGGGCTAATTTTCATTTGGCATAGGATAGGTTAGTATGTCAAATAAAAATATGCGAAAAATAGGTATGACTAATATTATGCCATCTGATGATTCTGCCAAATTAAATTATGGCAAGTTATGAAAATAATTTACCATTCAAGTCTCAGTTTTTTATTATTATGCATACTTGATGTACAAGTAGTGGCTGTGCCTTTTAGTCCCGTCTCGTTGGCAATATTTTGAGGGTTAAGTTTCGAAAATTCTAAAGTCACTTATTATTGAAGTTGGAAATACAGTGTGTACATGAGAATCTTTCAGTGCGTTTTGTGTCATATTCAATTGGTGCTTTTTTTGTAATTCAATAATTTGAGGTTAACTTTTTTAGCTTGCCATAACTCGAGTAAAAGAATATTAGAGTTAGAAAATATAACTGTTTCGTATTTATAACAGTTTTATTGTTGTACAAAACTAGTTTGTGTCATTTACGTCGAGTGCAATTTTATATAGTATGACAACGCTAAAACACTACGTATAAAAAATTAGAGTTCATAAAATAAGGATTAACTATATCATCACCTCAAAATATGTCAATAAAATCAATATGTGTCAAATTAAGCAATGAAAATTTAAGTTTCTTGGTAATTTCGTATTTTTAGACTGTTATCGTTTTAATAAATTATTAAAGTCATCAGAGTTCACATTCTAATCATCAAAAAGGGATTTTAAAGTAGATATTTCAATTTGTGTCACTTTCATCAATGATATTTCGTCTAAAATTAAACAGAAACAATATTTGCGTTCAGAGGAAATCTTCTTAACTATAGCGCGTGACCTTGATGGTACGCCTGTTCGGCTTACTTCTGTAATGACCACTAGAAGTAGAACCCCGGCTCGCTTCTTAACAAGCTAATCCATGGGTCAACCAGGCGCTGGCATCTTAGCTGTTACGATGTAGGTACTTGCTCACGGAGGCGCGCGCGGGGTGATAAAGCTGACATACTCGACAAAGGAACTGAGCGGAGGAGCGAGTCGCGGGAAGCCGGCGAGTAGGGCAATGAACTCGTGCGTGTCTCGCCAATACGTACCTACCTTTTTGAGCGGTAGCCGCTTTGTTTGTGTTTTGACTAGACTGTTGAGTACATTTTCGAAGATTTCAAGCATCGTGAATTATGGGTAGAAAACGCAACGTAATATTTTTATTTAGTGCTGTTTTATTGGAACGAAGTTCCTTATCGGACGGTTCGCGGATGGGGGGCTAGGCGAAAAAAAGTCGCGTGACCATCACGAAACAGCATTGAAAAACATGTGAAATGGAATGAAATAAAAAAAATGAAAAATAGAATAAAGTGAATAGAAGTGACAGTGAAAGTAAGAAGTGACAAAGTGAAAAAAGTCAAGTTAAAAAATTTCTATAATATCAAAAATTTCAAAAATCACAAAAATCACAAAAATCTCAAAAATCTCAAAGATCTCAAAGATCTCAAAGATCCCAAAGATCTCAAAGATCTCAAAGATCTCAAAGATCTCAAAGATCTCAAAGATCTCAAAAATCTCAAAAAGCTCAAAAATCTCAAAAATCTCAAAAATTCAAAAACGACAAAAATTACGAAAAAGTCAAAAATTAAATAATATTACTTCGTTCTAACGGAGTGTTCCACGAAAAAAACGTATTTTTTTTTTACTTTTGTTTTATTTTTGTTTTTTCTTTTCGTCTGTATTTTGTTTTTATTTTGTCATTTTGTATTGATTCTGTTTTTATTCCGTTTATTTTGTTTAATTGTATTCTTATTTTACTCTTTTTTTTTATACCACAACGTGGCAAACAAGCATACGGCCCGCCAGATGGTAAGCAGTAGCATATGGATGCCTGGAACACCAGAGGTGTCACATGCGCGTTGCCGACCCTTTACAAAAAGGAGGAACAAGTTCAGAGTTCATTACCTCGGCCATTTTTAGGGTTCCGTACCTCGAAAGGAAAAAACGGAACCCTTATAGGATCACTTTGTTGTCCGTCTGTCTGTCTGTCTGTCAAGACCATTTTTCTCAGGAACGCGTGGAGGTATCAAGCTGAAATTTATATCAAATATTCAGGTCTATTGTCCCTTGGAGCTGTGAAAAAATCAAACTTATAAGCTAACGCAATCGAAAGATACAGTCGTTTATGCTGCAAATTTTATAGTTTTTCGGCACTCGCAAAACCTACGGGGTACTTCCCGTTAACTCAGAAACTTGAAATTTGGCACAAAGCAACGTCATATACCATAGACAATGGAAAAATTACAAAAAGTAGACATTTTTAGTAAAATCATACAAAAACATATTTTTTTAAATTTTAAACTTACTACCTTTTTCCTCGTAAACACGTAGAGGTATTAAATTGAAATTCATGACAAATACTCAGGGCTATAGGACCTTTCAGATGTAGCAAAACCAAACTTTTATGTCATTCCAATCAAAATAAATAGCAATTTAAGTCGCATATTTTGAAACTGAGTACTCGCAAGAAACTCAAAACCTAAAGGGTACTTCGCGTAAACTCAGAAACTCGAAACTTGGCACGAAGAAACTTCATATAGCACAGATAGAGGAAAAATTACGAAAAGTAGACATTTTTAGTAAAATCATACAAAAGATATTTTTTTTAATTTTAAACTTACTAACTTTTTCCTCGTAAACGCGTAGAGGTATTAAATTGAAATTAGTAATAAACATACTACAACTTTTTCTTGTTATAGGTTTGTACGGAACCCTCGGTGCGCGAGTCCGACTCGCACTTGGCCGGTTTTTTATTTTAGAGCAAAGTTTTTTAAATAAAACACGCTTATTTTAGCGTATTCTATATGGAAAACTCATAAAAAGTACATGTTATAATGACGTCCCGTCGATGGTTTTATTTGAAATCCAAATAATATATAAGTTCAAAATCCATTATCTCGGCCATTTTTGATTTGAGAGAAAAGTTATAATGACGTCCCGTCGATGGTTTTTTTCGAAATCCAAATAATATACAAGTTCAAAGTCCATTATTTCGGCCATTTTTGATTTTAGAGAAAAGTTTCTTAAGTAAAACACGCTTATTTTAGCGTATTCATAACGGAAAAATCATAAAATGTACACGTTATAATGACGTCTCGATATACAAGTTCAAAGTCCATTATCTCGGCCATTTATGATTATAAAGAAAAGTTTTTCAAATAAACCACACTTATTTTAGCATACTTTATACGGAATAATCATAAAAAGTACACGTTTTAATGAAGTTCCGTCGATGGTTTTTTTCGAAGTCCAAATTATATACAAGTTCAGAGACCATTATCTCGGCCATTTTTGATTTTAGAGAAAAGTTTCGTAAGTAAAACACGCTTATTTTAGCGTATTCTATATGGAAAAATCATAAAAAGTACATGTTATAATGACGTCCCGTCGATGGATTTTTTTCGAAATCCTAATTATATACATGTTCAACGTCTATTATCTCGGCCATTTTTGATTTTAGAGAAAAGTTTCTCAAATAAAACACGCTTATTTTAGCGTATTCTGTACAGAATAATCATAAAAAGTACACGTTATAATGACGTCCCGTCGATGGTTTTATTTTGAAGTCAAAAATATATACAAGTTCAAAGTCCATTTATCTCGGCCATTTTTGATTTTAGAGAAAAGTTTGTCGAATGAAACACGCTTTTACATATATACAAGTTCAAAGTCCATTATCACGGCCATTTTTTTTTTTAGAGAAAAGTTTCTCAAATTAAACAAGCTTATTTTAGCGTATTCTATACGACAAAATCATAAAAAGTACACGTTATAATGACGTCCCGTCGACGGTTTTTTTTTCGAAGTCCAAATGATATACAAGTTTCATGTCCAATCGGCCATTTTTTATTTTGGAGAAAAGTTTGTCAAATAAAACATGCTTATTTTAGCGTATTCTATACGGTAAAATCATAAAAAATAGGCTATATAATGATACCCCATCGCTGGTTGTTTTTTCGAAGTCAAAATTATATACAAGTTTAGAGTCCATTATCTCGGCCATTTTTGATTTTAGAGAAAAGTTACTTGAGTAAAACATGCTTTTTTTAGCGTATTCTATACGGAAAAATCATAAAAAGTACACGTTATAATGACGTCTCGATATGCAAGTTCAAAGTCCATTATCTCGGCCATTTTTGATTATGAAGAAAAGTTTTAAAATAAAATACGCTTATTTTAGCATATTCTATACGGAATAATCATAAAAAGTACACGTTATAATGAAGTCCCGTCGATGGTTTTTTTTCGAAGTCCAAATTATATACAAGTTCGCAGTCCATTATCTCAGCCATTTTTGATTTTAGAGAAAAGTTTTTCAAATAAAAAATGCTTATTTTAGCGTATTCTATACGGAAAAATCATAAAAAGTACACGTTATAATGGCGTCCCGATATACAAGTTCAAAGTCCATTATCTCGGCAATTTTTGATTTTAGAGAATAGTTTTTCAAATAAAACACGCTTATTTTAGCGTATTCTATACAGAATAATCATAAAAAGTACTTGTTATAATAACGTCCCGTCAATGGTATTTTTTTTGAAGTCCAAATTATATACAAGTTCAAAGTCCATTGTCTCGGCCATTTTTGATTTTAGAGAAAAGTTTCTCAAGTAAAACACGCTTATTTTAGCGTATTCTATACGGCAAAATCATAAAATGTACACGTTATAATGACGTCCCGTCGATGATTTTTTTTCTAGGTCCAAATTATGTACAAGTTCAAAGTCCATTATCTCGGCCATTTTTGATTTTAGGGAAAAGTTTTTCAAATAAAAGACGCTTATTTTAGCGTATTCTATACGGAACAAATCATTAAAAGTACACGTTATAATGATACCCCGTCGCCATTTTATTTTTTAAGTCCAAATTAGTCCATGTAGTCAATCTTCAAAGTCCGGTAACTTCGATGTTTTTGGGTAAAAAAATGTTTCTTATAAAACTTGCTTATTTTAACACATACAATAATGACACCATTCCAATCAAAATAGTCCAAATTGTACTTAACCTTCAGGCGCCCCATAACTTCGAAATTATTGAGTTAAAAAAAAATGTGTTAAAGAAAAGTTGCTTATTTTTATGTGTTACGAGTATATACGATAAGTTAATAAAAACAGCCTTATTATGACATCACACTGATGAAAAATTTATTAAGTCCAGCCCGGCCCTTTGCTAGTCCAACCGAGAGGCAGATAACGATATTTCGATTTTCGCGTTTCACGATAGCCACTCTGTAAACAAACCGCCTTGATGCATAAATTACATATTTATTAGTTACAAATTATCTGTGACAATTTGCCAAAATACTGTTTAAATGGTAAACTAGGTTTACCGTGGCACACAGATCCGCCGTTGCAGTCCCTTATGGACTACGTTTACATTAATTATCCTTAACTTACTTAAGTTTTATATTACTATGAAAAATAAAGAAGAGCGACTGAAAAATCGCTGTTTGTGTTTGTCGCACTTATTACTACTATTACTATATGTATGCATAGAGTAATAATAGAAAACAAACAAGCCGCTAGGCAGCCTGGTCGGCACATGAACCCCGCCCGCGCCTTAACCTTCCCCGCGCATGCCCTTTACGCAAAACAAGTTTTCATTCTGAAAAATAAAAATAATCCATTGATTATAATGACACAAATTTCAAACATTCCGTTACCGCCATACGAAGTCTATCAAAAATGGCAACGGAATGGAAATATAACACTTGGGGCACTTTTTCCTCGTAGCAGGGTTGAAAGATTTGGCACTGAAATGTATGGGAGCACCATCCATACTAATATTATAAATGGGAAAGTGTATGTGTGTGTTTGTTTGTTTGTCCGTCTTTCACGGCAAAACGGGGCGACGAATTGACGTGATTTTTTAAGTGGAGATAGTTGAAGGGATGGAGAGTGACATAGGCTACTTTTTGTCTCTTTCTGACCCCCCACTTCCCTAAAATGGGGGGTGGAAGTTTGTATGGTTTGGTACCCCGAATTTAACGCGAGCGAAGCCGCGGGCAAAAGCTAGTAATTGACATAACTTGGGATAAAAAGTTGATGTGGCCAAAGTACCTACTACTCCTATGTCAAAAGCTACAAAGAAGAAAACCTAATAATTACTTGTAATAGGTATGTTGGTTTCCACAATGCTCGAACCTACCCTTCAGCGGTTTTGTTGCAATATATTATTAATAAAAGAGGAACCTTTCTGAGAAAACTCATTAACTACTTTGATACGCCCTTTTACCACGTTGTATTATTACAAACTCGTGGTTCGCAAAGGGAAACGAACAGAGTAACCCAAGAAGACTGCGCATTATGAACTATTTATAATAACTCGCCGTTAGCACTTTAACTCGTTTGTGATGCGCATGCCTCAGCTACTGTTAAAGGCAATCGCGAGCTCGCACATTTGGCCGAAGGGATGTGGTATTTCGGTGGTTCTGGCGAATTCTACACCGGAGCAGGTGACGCGACAGAAAATCATTGTGCCACTAAATTTTTTTTTGTTTATTTTTATATGCTAGTTTTTAAGGTATGTAACTAACTGTGGGCCTTACGTTGCCTGACAATAAAAGGCATTTCATATTATTTTCTCGTTAATTTATAAAATTAATGTCATAATTATTACCTTATTTGCCCAACCTAATTAGTATTTTTGTACAAAACTACTACTATAAACTACTAAAATATTTTATCTTATCTGTGGTTATGCCGCAAATAAACGAAAGGGATTTTGACAACCCCGAAAACGTATCCGATACGTTCCAATGCCGTAGCTGTCACTTCGTGGAGATGTACGAGTACACCCTGGCCATGGTGGCCGGTGGTGGAGAGTAGTCTTTATAATATGCGCCATCTATAAAGTGTTCTGTGGAAGGGAATATAGCAAAGGAGGCTTATTGAAAATGAATGCCGTTTTCGTAAGAATATATTAATTTGGGAAGTTTAATTTATCCGTTTGTAGGAAGAGTCAAAGACTTTTAAGATTGAGATCTAGAGAAGAATATCCGTCGAAAGTCAAAAGTAGGTATTAAG
Source organism: Pammene aurita (assembly GCA_947086415.1). Classification (NCBI taxonomy): domain Eukaryota; kingdom Metazoa; phylum Arthropoda; class Insecta; order Lepidoptera; family Tortricidae; genus Pammene; species Pammene aurita. Next base: position 3,886,917 of record OX352298.1, read on the forward strand.
TAGATAAAATCAGCGTCAATTTAAGAGACCTTATTCCCAAAACGCGTAATTTCACGAAATGCTTCATTTTCCTCGAAGGCTATGGCGAAAGTACCTCGTTTTTTTAAATCGATTATTGACGCATATAATAGTTCATTTCTTTATGTAGACGGCCATTTGAGCAAATATGTATTACATTTTAAAGAGTTATGAAAAAAATTGGTTGTCTTGGAAGGCCTTTCCGGATTTTCCAGTTAGATGTACCGTTCATTTCCAAATTACGCAAAAAAGGATAACAATTCTTATTCAACTTGAATAAAATTCAATTGAGTATATTATGTCTGAGACGGCCATGGAAATTAAAATCGAAGATTCATCTTCTCATCTTAGATAATAGACAAAATACCGTCTGGTTATACGCTAGTTTTTTGATGAAAACACGGTTACATTTCATTTTTTCCATACAAATCCTATAAATATTTTGCCCTAAAAATATTACCATAGCAAAGTTAAACTATATTTCTATCACGATAAAAAAAATTACTGTAATAGTAATGGTACATTTGAATTTAGTATAAATTTTAAAAAATGACCTATGAATCACACTTCACAGGACACTTTCTGTAAGAATCGTATTTTTGGGTACTTCATAATAATAAATATGGTTCAAAAGTATTGTTTTTGTATTTACTCCTTACTATTTTATACGGCTTTTCTCATGAATAGAGTTTTTCGACCTTTTAGGGAATAAGGAGCCTTAAAGTAAATCATTATACCTCATTATATTATAATTAATGTCCAACACGGTAAAATCATTCCGATTTTAACCTAGTACCGGTACGAAATGTCCTGGTGTCAAAATGTCCACCTGTCACATTGCCCTTACCTCGGGAAGTCAAAAGTCTCATCTCGGGTGATGTATCAAAAGGTTGCCAAAGAAACTATAAATTAGTACATTTATTGTCATTCATATAACGACCTCGGTAAATGGAGAGTATGATTATGAAAACTGTTCGTGTGTCTAAAATAGTCCTTTATCTACGAGTGCCATATACAAGATATTTCTATACTCCGCTTAGCGCGTTATTTCTTTGAAACCTAAGCTGCCAAAACGAAGGGGTGCGGGAGGGGAACACGCAATGCTAGACAGGGAACGCGCCATTGTTCCGTGGCGCGTAAGAGAGAGTCAGACATTAATGGTTGCCATAGAGACGTACTAAGTTTACTGTCACAATAAATTAGTGTATCACTATAGGGTGAAATTACTTCGAGCGTGGCAGCGGGGGTCGCCCGGCTATGCGGGGTCTTGGATTATTAGTCTATGGTCTAAAATGGAGAAAGTTTTGAATAACAGGTGACTGAAGAGGTTGTCCTTAGGATTGCGTGGCTAATCGTTTTCAACCGACTTCAAGATTTCGAAGGAGGAGGTTATCAATTCGTCGGGATCTTTGTTTTTGCTATTTTTTTTTTTTTTTTTTTATGTATGTTCACCGATTATTCGAAGACGGCTGGACCGATTTGGAAAATTCTTTTTTTGTTTGAAAGCGTATACTTCACAGTTGGTCCCATTGTAACCATGTCAGGATCTGATGATGGGATCCTGGAGAAATCGAGGGAACTCTTCAACTATTATAGGCACACCTGTAGCGATTTGAGTATTTTTTACAGCAGCTCGAGCATTTGGTGTTGGAAAGGTGGATGCTTAGTGAAGTCGGTTCTTTTTTGTTTAAAATTATAAGTATGTACTACCTATAATCAAGTCGAGTACGAAGATTAGATATTAGAAAAAACATAGATAAATGTTGAACTCGTAGGTACAAACGTCTTGATACTACTATCGCTTCTGTTATTTCTTTGTCATAATCTTTGAGTACTGTCTGTCTGATGTGTTTGATACAAATGCTAATCTTGATCCGTTTCGCCCCGCGATCCGATTCGCCCCGGTTTACCCTACATGTAATATATCGTCCTCGTTCAGACTTTCCACAGGAAATCCTTAAAGCTAACATGACCTGAAAGCCGTGAAAGCTTAATCCTTTCAAGCTGCTTATCTAGACAATTAGTATGTTAAAAGCTCACTCGCACTTGCACTGTCCAGAGGTTGTATTCTCACTTTATAAAATCTTTTTTTCAACCGACTTCAAGATTTCGAAGGAGGAGGTTATCAATTCGTCGGAATCTTTGTTTTTGCTATTTTTTTTTTATGTATGTTCACCGATTATTCGAAGACGGCTGGACCGATTTGGAAAATTCTTTTTTTGTTTGAAAGCGTATACTTCACAGTTGGTCCCATTGTAACCATGTTAGGATCTGATGATGGGATCCTGGAGAAATCGAGGGAACTCTTCAACTATTATAGGCACACCTATGGTGATTTGAGTATTTTTTACAGCAGATCGAGCATTTGGTGTTGAAAAGGTGGATGCTTAGTGAAGTCGGTTCTTTTTTGTTTAAAATTATTATATACTACGACGGTGCCAAGCAAGTAGGGCATACAAAACAGCAACTGCTATGCAGTTCGCCAGATAGGTGAAATTGATTAATAGTATCTCTCTGTTTGTCAAAATAAAGAAAAACAAAATCCGGTATTCTTTTATGGGCAATCCCGGAATTTCGGTACTGGCCCATTTTTTTATACCACCACGGTAACCACGCATACGGCCCGCCTGATGCTAAGCAGCTACCGTAGGCTATGGACGCCTGCAACTCCAGAGATGTCACTTGCACGTTGCCGACCCTTTCCAGGGAGGATTCACCGTGTTGACGGCTAAAGGAACGCGAGGGTCCCTCATCGTCAACACACTGGGTCCTCTTTGAGCTCTTTGGCAACCTTACTTACCAGCAGGAACACAACACTTTAAGTAGGGTCTAGTGCCATTTGGCTGTGGTTTTCTGTAAGGTGGAGGTACTTCCCCAGTCGGGCTCTGCTCCAGATTTGAGCGAGATGACATTCGCTGTGCAGTGCCATACCACACATAGCGAGATGACATTCGCAGTACCTATACCTCTCTTTTGGACGTAGTTTAAGGACATACCCAGGTCCAGTATTTTTAGGGTTCCGTAGTCAACTAGGAACCCTTATAGTTTCGCCATGTCTGCCCGTCCGTCCGTCCGTCCGCGGATAATCTCAGTGACCGTTAGCACTAGAAAGCTGAAATTTGGTACTAATATATATATCCATCACGCCGACAAAGTGGTAAAATAAAAAGTGGAAAAAAATGTTTTATTAGGGTGCCTCCTCTATACGTAAAGTGGGGAGTGATTTTTTTTTTTCATTTCAACCCTAACGTGTGATATATTGTTGGATAGGTATTTAAAAATGAATAGGGGTTTACTAAAATATTTTTTTGATAATGTCAATATTTTCGGAAATAATCGCTCCAGAAGTAAAAAAAATGTGTGTCCCCCCCTCTCTAACTTTTGAACCATAAGTTTTAAAAATATGAAAAAAATCTCAAAAGTAGAACTTTATAAAAACTTTCTAGGAAAATTATTTTGAACTTGATAGGTTGAATAGTTTTTTGAAAAAAAAATTACAAAATAATTTCTGAACTAAGTTTTGTTTTAACCGTATAAGCAGGTGTTTATTGTACCTGTAATTTCTAAAAAATCACAATGAAATGACGTGCTTTCAAAAACTCTTAAGTGGAGACACTTACTGTGACGGACAGAAAACTACGGAACCCTACACTGAGCGTGGCCCGACACGCTCTTGGCCGGTTTTTTTGTATTACTAATACTCCAAACTATTTTAATGTGGCTTTTTTCATTAATAGAGTTTTTCGACCTTTTATGGATTAAGGAGATTTAAAGTTAATCATTATAATTAATATCCAGCACGGTAATACAAGCAATACCGGTATTGCATGCCCTACAAGCAAGGATACGGCCCACCTGAAGGTAAGCACTAAGCAGCTATACGCCTGTTACTCCAGAGGAGTAGGTATAAATGAGGATTCACTGTGTTGACGGCTAAAGGGAGTAAGAGCAATTTATATAATAGAATGACGTTTATTGTGTACTTCCTAATTTTGTGGCTTCATAGTCCATGCGCTGGTGGCCTGGCGGTAAGACGTCAGACTTCCAATCCGGAGGTCTCGGGTTCAAACCCCGGCTCGTACCACTGATTTTTTCGGAACTTATGTACGGAATATCATTTGATATTTACCAGTCGGTTTCCGGTAAAATACATGAAACCGTACCTAATCCCAGCAAGGCCTAGTTTCCGCTCTGGGTTGGAAGTTCAGATGGCAGTCGCTTTCTTAAAAACCATTGCCTACGCACATTCATGGGATTAGGTTGCCAAGCGTACCCCAGGCTCAATTGAGCCGTGGCAAGAATTCCGGACAAATGCTAGGAAGAAGAAGATAGTCCATGCAGAGTTAACGTGGGCGGGCTCTATATTTATTTAACAGTACACAAAGCAATTTAATAGGGATGATGACACATGTTGAATTTTGTAATAAAATAGATGCAAAATAATAAATATATCCTAATAAAGTGAAAATTTTAAAAATCTATTGAAATGTTTGAAATATAATCAGGCTTCAAAATCAAAATCATTTTACGATTTTATAAAGTACGAAATGAAATAATAAATAATGAATTGATTCGATTGAATTGAATGAATGGTGATTCGATTTCTCACATATTAATTAAAATAAATTGTATGGCAACCATATACATAAACGCAATATTTCACTGTCAAAATAGAAATTTCTTAATTTTTTCATACTTTAAACAAGGCGACTATGCAACCGCGACGTCACTATTGCATGTATCATTTTGTTAGGAGCGTTTTGTGAAACAAAAGCGAGTGTAAAATTTTAATCTCATTTCTGACTTTTGTGTTGCTTTAACGCAATTGGACCTATGTAGACATTTGATCCTCACAACAAAACGAATCGATTGATACCATACATTAAAAAAAAATCATCATGCCTATTGCAAACTTGGGCATTAATGTTACTCTGCGTCCGTAGGAAACACCTTAGACAACCCGACACGTGATCCCTGGATGGTGCTAAAAGAGTAACAAACTTGTCAGCTGCACTGTCCCATCTGGACCTCGCAGCACTCACTGGATTTTCTTCATCATCTGCTTTCGCACTACTCCTACCGCAGAGAAGAAATGCCTATTTATATCCAGTGATATGTAGTCATACGATAAATATAGCACATAGGCTGCTATTTATATATCCGGAAACCGGGATTACAATCTTCTTAAATAGCATATTTGACCTCCATGGTAAAATTTGAACTTTTTTAAGTACTGGCCGGTATATTTTTTCTTTCTTATTAACGCTCGTGTTTTGTTTTTGACGGGTTTTAAATGTCATCTCGCAGCAAGAATGGAACTCACTCGTGAAAATATTCGTGCTATGATTTATTATGATTTTCGGCGTGGTTTAACGCAACAACAGTGCATAGATCAACTAACTTCAACTTTTGGTGATGAAGCCCCATCTAAAACTACTGTGTATCACTTGTTTAGTGAGTTCAATCGTGGACGTAGTATGCTTACGGACGAAGTTAAGGCAGGTCGCCCGAAATCGGTCGTTGTACAACAAAATATCGAGGCTGTGCGAAAACTTATAATGGACGACCGACATGTTACGTACTGCAAGATAGAGGCGACTCTGGGTATTTCTATGACCAGCATTAATAGCATATTACATAATTATTTGGCTGTAAAAAAAATTTGTTCGCGTTGGATACCCTACAACTTAACAAAAGAGCAAAAAGATGCTCGCGTCGAATGGTGCAATAAAATGTTAAAAAAATATAACCGTGGTGACTCAAAAGCCGTTTATAACATCTATACAGGTGACGAATCCTGGATCTATGCATACGATCCCGAAACGAAGCAACAATCAACGGTATGGGTGTTTCAAAATGAGCCGAACCCTACGAAACTTACTCGTGCAAAAAGTACATTGAAACAAATGGTGGCCTGCTTCTTCGGTATTAATGGCCATGTAGCTACAGTGCCACTAGAAAACCGTAGAACGGTTAATTCAGAGTGGTACACGACCATTTGCTTACCGGAAGTATTTGAACAAATTCGTAAAACTAACCAGCGACGAAGAATCATTCTTCATCATGACAATGCCAGCTGTCATACGTCACGCGAAACAACTCTATTTTTGGAGGGTCAAAATGTGGAATTAACGGGTCATCCGCCGTACAGCCCTGACTTGGCACCCAACGATTTTTATTTATTTCCAAATATAAAGAATAAATTACGCGGTCAACGATTTTCGACCGCTGAAGATGCTGTCGTCGCATTCAAACAACACGTTATGGAGGTACCTCAGGCGGAGTGGCAGAAGTGCTTTAAAAATTGGTTCACGCGAATGCAAAAGTGCATAGATCATCAAGGGGAATACTTTGAAAAACAATAAAACCATTTTCAGCCGTGTACGTTTGTTTGTTTTTTTGTTTCTGGATATATAAGTAGCAACCCTCGTACACAAAGCCAAAGTACTGGTGGCAACCCAAATCATGGTATTGATTTTCATTTTCCGCCATCCCTCATTAAACCTCTGACGCGTCGATCGAGAGCGAGAGCCTGCAATATCCGGCTCGAAGGACCAACAAGGGAAGTGGACAGTTCCCGGTCTCCCGGTTGTTGTTTTTATTTCTTTTGAATGCATTGAAATATTGTATACTTACATAAATAATTCATACATGTAGTTTCCTGGCTAATATCAGTTTAAAATAAAATGATACGCGTATGATATGAAACCCGATCCATTTTAGACGTCACATTTAGGAGATATACTAGTTTTTAGGGTTCCGTACCTCGAAAGGAAAAAACGGAACCCTTATAGGATCACTTTGTTGTCCGTCTGTCTGTCTGTCTGTCTGTCTGTCTGTCTGTCTGTCTGTCTGTCTGTCTGTCTGTCAAGACCATTTTTCTCAGGAACGCGTGGAGGTATCAAGCTGAAATTTATATCAAATACTCAAGTCTATTGTCCCTTGCAGCTGTGAAAAAATCAAACTTAAAAACCAACGCAATCAAAAGATACAGTCGTTTATGCTGCAAATTTTAGAGTTTTTCGGCACTCGCAAAACCTACGGGGTACTTCCCGTGAACTCAGAAACTTGAAATTTGGCACGAAGCAACGTCATATAGCATAGACAATGGAAAAATTACAAAAAGCAGACATTTTTAGTAAAATCATACAAAAAAATATTTTTAAAATTTTTAAACTGACTACCTTTTTCCTCGTAAACGCGTAGAGGTATTAAATTGAAATTCATGTCAAATACTCAGGGCTATAGGACCTTTTAGATGTAGCAAAACCAAACTTTTATGTCAACGCAATCAAAAGAAATAGCAATTTAAGTCGCATATTTTGAAACTGAGTACTCGCAAGAAACTCAAAACCTAAAGGGTACTTTCCGTAAACTCAGAAACTTAAAACTTCGCACGAAGAAACTTCATATAGCACAGACAAAGGAAAAATTACCAAAAGTAGACATTTTGATTAAAATCATACAAAAAAAAAATTTTTTAATATTATACTTACTACTTTTTTCCTCGTAAACGCGTGGAGGTATTAAATTGAAATTCATGTCAAATATTCAGGGCTATAGGACCTTTCAGATGTAGCAAAACCAAACTTTTATGTCAACGCAATCAAAAGAAATAGCAATTTAAGTCGCATATTTTGAAACTGAGTACTCGCAAGAAACTCAAAACCTAAAGGGTACTTCCCGTAAACTCAGAAACTTGAAACTTGGCACGAAGAAACTTCATATAGCACAGACAAAGGAAAAATTACGAAAAGTAGACATTTTTAGTAAAATCATACAAAAAATATTTTTTTAAATTTTTTACTTACTACCTTTTTCCTCGTAAACGCGTAGAGGTTTTTGCTTGTTATAGGTGTTTACGGGACCCTCGGTGCGCGAGTTGGACTCGCACTTGGCCGGTTTTTTTTACTTCCCTACAACTTCTATTAAACTTGTAAAATAGTAGCCTGCAATTTGCAGTATCCGGCTCGAAGGACCAACAAAGGTAGTGGATCGGACTAAGCGCTTTAATATTTCAATGTTTTTATTCAAAATAAACTACAATATGCTATTATACACTTAAATATTTTTTATTAAAGTTAATTTAGTTCCATACGAAATAATACCTACCTACGCGTAAAAGTTATCCGGTCTATTTATAATGCACTGTTCCGTCTAAAAGGACAAAATATGCTAAAGGAGCTTGAATTCTATACTTTCTCGATGTAGGTGTTGGAATGTTTATTATTTTTCTCCGGTACCTTTTAAACTAGAGAAGCCAGGAGCCTGCAATATCCGGTTTGAAGGACCAACAAAGACGGTGCACAGCCCCAAGCTATTGCTTGAAAAATGTCGCTCCCCTTGAGACAAATCGCAATCTTTAAGATCTTCGCGAATGATTGCCTGTGACTTATGGTCTAGTTTAGGGAGTAACACCGGTGTGGGAGGCGACTAACATCGACATATTTAAATAAACATAATTTTAAACAAAAAAGAACCGACTTCACTTAGCATCCACCTTTCCAAAAGCAAATGCTCGAGCTGCTGTAAAAAATACTCAAATCACTATAGGTGTGCCTATAATAGTTGAAGAGTTCCCTCGATTTCTCCAGGGTCCCATCATCAGATCCTGACCTGGTTACAATGGGACCAACTGTGAATATACTCTTTCACATAAAAAAAAATATTTTCCAAATCGGTCCAGCCGTGATCGAATAATCGGTGAACATACATAAAATAAAATAAATCAAGCAAAAACAAAGATCCCGACGAATTAATAACCTCCTCCTTCGAAATCGTGAAGTCTTTTGAAAATTAAAGTATTTTTGAATCTTGAAGCAAATCAAATTATTTTGTTTAATATTTTTTAATTTGCAATTTTTTTAAGTAGTTACTCTACTATATATAAATTGAAAATAGATATCATATACTTCAGAAAAAGTGACCAAACCCTCCGGTGTCCGAGGCCAGATTTGAACTGGCGTCTTCAGCTTTCGCGGCTGACGTCCTGACCACTAGACCACCCGGTCACGGCGGAACTTGACAAATTTTCTCATGTATATGCAATCTCTGAATTTGAAACGGCTAGGCGCCGTTGACCATACTCTAAGGGCATGCGCAGTACGTGCTTGCACCTCCTGTCCGAATCTCTTACGTGATTAGCTGGTATAGCGAGAGAGATGGTGCTGCCATCTATGAATCTTGAAGCAAATCAAATTATTTTGTTTAATATTTTTTGATTTGCAATTTTTTTAAGTAGTTACACTACTATATATAAATTGAAAATAGATGTCATATACTTCAGAAAAAGTGACCAAACCCTCCGGTGTCCGAGGCCAGATTTGAACTGGCGTCTTCAGCTTTCGCGGCTGACGTCGATGCGCAGTACGTACTGCGCATGCCCTTAGAGTATGGTCAACGGCGCCTAGCCGTTTCAAATTCAGAGATTGCATATACATGAGAAAATTTGTCAAGTTACGCCGTGACCGGGTGGTCTAGTGGTCAGGACGTCAGCCGCAAAAGCTGAAGACGCCAGTTCAAATCTGGCCTCGGACACCGGAGGGTTTGGTCACTTTTTCTGAAGTATATGACATCTATTTTTAAAGTATTTTTGTTAAATTTTCCGTGGATGTGTCTCTTTTGCAAATCAAGATTATTACCACGGCCAGTCATCAGTCAATATTATTTGCGCCGATTCGCCACACAATTTGTTTTTTTTTTACTATAGCTTATTTTGCACCAATTAAAGGTTTATACAGTCATTTCCAATGCTGTGCGTTCGGCTCCGATCGTAGAGCTAACTTAATTTAAGAGAATCAATCACCTTAAAGTTGTCATTAAGTAAAGAAATCTGATCCACCCATGTTCACGTAATACATTTGTCTTCAAAATAACGTTAGTTTCCTGTCTTCCGAACTCCTCGGCCGTATGTCCCACAATCCCAACCATTTCGCCCGTTTGTTTATAGCGGACACCTGGGCCGGGACATCAGAATTAATAGCCCCCAACTTCTTTGATTAATCGTCATGTCCCAGCGATGGGACGGATAATGACGCCCGGGATTGCTTTGTGACGCTGTCTAATTGTTTTCGCAATAGTGATACCGCAAATTGTAATTTCGAAATGGGTCCGAATCCTGGCAACCTAATTTGATGCTTTTCTCGGCAAACAGCTGTTATGATGATTAATTCTTATGTTTTAGTTAGGCCAAAAACGTTTATTTAATTGTGACGTTTTCAAGTCAAAGGTGCATCATTGTTGGTTGTTAATGGAGTTTACTTCTAAATGTTTTTTATGACAGTAACGCCGTATTGACAACCTTTTAGTTGAGACAATTAATGACACGATTATAATAGTAATGTCATGTCCCAGTAATGGCACGGATAATGTGACGCTCAGGATAATCGGGATAACTTTGTGACGCGGCTATCTAATCGTTTTCGTAATATTGATACAGCTAATTGTAATTTCGAAATGGCACCGAATCCTGCCCTCTTGGTTTTATGTTTTTCTGGGTAATTTACTATTTAGGTAATTTCTTCTTGTGTTATATAAAAAAAAAACATACCTTATTTGATTAATCGTCATGTTCAAGTAGTGGGATGGGCAATGACGCTCGGGATTGCTTTGTGACGCGGCTGTCTAATTGTTTTCGTAATACTGGTACCGCGGATTGTAATTTCGAAATGGGTCCGAATCGTAGGAAGAAATCTTCCTTGATTTGATGGTTTTGCTAAATGGCGATTGTGATTTGTTCCCATTTTAATTTATATACTCAAAAGAGCATTGCTAAAGGTTTCTTAGAATAATCATTTATTGAAAAACGCCCCATCAGGCAGATACATTTTGGACTACCTGCTTCCTTGGTCATATTATTGGCTACTTTCCTAAAAAAAATATTTAGTCCGTCAGTTAGATTATCAAAAAATATTGGATACGTATTTTTTATTTTGTCAATCAAACAAAAATTGGTGAAGATATAGCCCGTTAAAGTTCCGCGTGACGTCACATTTCAGTACAATTTTTAGTATAATGTGACGTCACGCGGAACCTTAACGGGTTATATCTTCACCAATTTTTGTTTGATTGACAAAATAAAAAATACGTGTCCAATATTTTTTGATAATCTAACTGACGGACTAAATAGAATCATATTTTTTTTACCCAGGAAAGTACCCAATTGGGTGTAAGTACCTACTTCGGTAACTAAGTTGGAAAAGTGGTGAGTCTGTCTTTTCTTTGTTCCAAAAACTACAAGAAATTTAATTTACTTAACGCTAATAAGCTAAAACCTCAGAGTAACAAGGCAAAATCTTCTTAATAAGAATATTAAATAGTATGTTATTCAATCAAATACAAACACTGAAAACATTGAAAAAATAATCAACCCAGCCGGACTTGAACCTGGCATCGATACGCCTTACCGGGGCTCGATCGCTTTACCAATTAAGCTATGGGTTCAGTTACTGAGTTGACGAAATTCTCAATGCCTTCAATCATCTTTTTGCATTTATTTTTTACATCGACTTTATAGCAGCCGTAAGCGACATCTAGGTGCTAACTACTAGAGTTAGATACCCTTCCCGCCGACGCCTTTTACAAGTGTCACAACGGAAATCATAGATGGCGCTGCTATCAACTCATAATTATTTTACATGATTTTTTTAAAGTGGGGCATTCCACTCATACAATAGTATGTTATTCAATCAAATACAAACACTGAAAACATTGAAAAAATAATCAACCCAGCCGCTACAAACAGCCGCTATGGCTGCTATAAAGTCGATGTAAAAAATAAATGCAAAAAGATGATTGAAGGCATTGAGAATTTCGTCAACTCAGTAACTGAACCCATAGCTTAATTGGTAAAGCGATCGAGCCCCGGTAAGGCGTATCGATGCCAGGTTCAAGTCCGGCTGGGTTGATTATTTTTTCAATGTTTTCAGTGTTTGTATTTGATTGAATAACATACTATTGTATGAGTGGAATGCCCCACTTTAAAAAAATCATGTAAAATAATTATGAGTTGATAGCAGCGCCATCTATGATTTCCGTTGTGACACTTGTAAAAGCGTCGGCGGGAAGGGTATCTAACTCTAGTAGTTAGCACCTAGATGTCGCTTACGGCTGCTATAAAGTCGATGTAAAAAATAAATGCAAAAAGATGATTGAAGGCATTGAGAATTTCGTCAACTCAGTAACTGAACCCATAGCTTAATTGGTAAAGCGATCGAGCCCCGGTAAGGCGTATCGATGCCAGGTTCAAGTCCGGCTGGGTTGATTATTTTTTCAATGTTTTCAGTGTTTGTATTTGATTGAATAACATACTATTGTATGAGTGGAATGCCCCACTTTAAAAAAATCATGTAAAATAATTATGAGTTGATAGCAGCGCCATCTATGATTTCCGTTGTGACACTTGTAAAAGCGTCGGCGGGAAGGGTATCTAACTCTAGTAGTTAGCACCTAGATGTCGCTTACGGCTGCTATAAAGTCGATGTAAAAAATAAATGCAAAAAGATGATTGAAGGCATTGAGAATTTCGTCAACTCAGTAACTGAACCCATAGCTTAATTGGTAAAGCGATCGAGCCCCGGTAAGGCGTATCGATGCCAGGTTCAAGTCCGGCTGGGTTGATTATTTTTTCAATGTTTTCAGTGTTTGTATTTGATTGAATAACATACTATTGTATGAGTGGAATGCCCCACTTTAAAAAAATCATGTAAAATAATTATGAGTTGATAGCAGCGCCATCTATGATTTCCGTTGTGACACTTGTAAAAGCGTCGGCGGGAAGGGTATCTAACTCTAGTAGTTAGCACCTAGATGTCGCTTACGGCTGCTATAAAGTCGATGTAAAAAATAAATGCAAAAAGATGATTGAAGGCATTGAGAATTTCGTCAACTCAGTAACTGAACCCATAGCTTAATTGGTAAAGCGATCGAGCCCCGGTAAGGCGTATCGATGCCAGGTTCAAGTCCGGCTGGGTTGATTATTTTTTCAATGTTTTCAGTGTTTGTATTTGATTGAATAACATACTATTGTATGAGTGGAATGCCCCACTTTAAAAAAATCATGTAAAATAATTATGAGTTGATAGCAGCGCCATCTATGATTTCCGTTGTGACACTTGTAAAAGCGTCGGCGGGAAGGGTATCTAACTCTAGTAGTTAGCACCTAGATGTCGCTTACGGCTGCTATAAAGTCGATGTAAAAAAATAAATGCAAAAAGATGATTGAAGGCATTGAGAATTTCGTCAACTCAGTAACTGAACCCATAGCTTAATTGGTAAAGCGATCGAGCCCCGGTAAGGCGTATCGATGCCAGGTTCAAGTCCGGCTGGGTTGATTATTTTTTCAATGTTTTCAGTGTTTGTATTTGATTGAATAACATACTATTGTATGAGTGGAATGCCCCACTTTAAAAATATCATGTAAAATAATTATGAGTTGATAGCAGCGCCATCTATGATTTCCGTTGTGACACTTGTAAAAGCGTCGGCGGGAAGGGTATCTAACTCTAGTAGTTAGCACCTAGATGTCGCTTACGGCTGCTATAAAGTCGATGTAAAAAATAAATGCAAAAAGATGATTGAAGGCATTGAGAATTTCGTCAACTCAGTAACTGAACCCATAGCTTAATTGGTAAAGCGATCGAGCCCCGGTAAGGCGTATCGATGCCAGGTTCAAGTCCGGCTGGGTTGATTATTTTTTCAATGTTTTCAGTGTTTGTATTTGATTGAATAACATACTATTGTATGAGTGGAATGCCCCACTTTAAAAAAATCATGTAAAATAATTTAAGAATATTAAATGTCAGCAAACATCCAGAGTAATGTTTATACTTGCCGCGAACCTCGTTACCAGCAGAGTGGTTCCAGAAGGAAGCTTAGTGTTAAGCTTGCATAGCGTACTGGAGCCGTATTCTAATTTTCAAATACATAAACAACACATTGCAAACACAATCTATCTCAACCAACACGCAACAATTATTCAGCCAATATTAAAGTTATATGGACTGCATCGGAATAATTTTCAAGCTAATTCTGATATTTCTGATTCAGACGTTTAGGCGCTAGCTGTATTGTGTAGTTAATGCATTGGTTTTGTATTGAAGTTGTGTCGTGTTAACACGTGTTTTAAAGTTAGAATATGGTCACTGGGATAATGGTTTACAAGTACACCTTGTATCTAGCTTGTTTATATAAAATATTGTTATTAAATCAAATACAAACATTGAAAACATTGAAAAAATAATCAACCCAGAAGCACTTGAACCTGCATCGATACGCCTTGCGATATGAGTTGATAGCAGCGCCCTCTATATTTCCGTTGTGACACTTGTGATAGTGTCGACGGAAAGGGTATCTAACTCTAGTAGTTAGTACCTAGATGTCGCTTACGGCTGCTGTGAATCAGAAGTATATCAAAATAAATGCAAAAAGATGATTGAAGGCATTGAAAATTTCGTCAACTTAGTAACATGACCCATATCTTAATTTGTAAAGCAATCGAGCCCCGGCAAGGCGTATCGATGCAGGTTCGAGTCCTGCTGGGTTGATTATGTTTTCAATGTTTGTATTTGATTTAATAACAATCTATTGTATGAGTGGAATGTCCCACTTTAAAAACATGCAAAAATAATTATGAATTGTTTATATAAAGATCAAAAGGTTGCAAGTTCGAATCTTGCTCGACGTGGTGGATTTTTCCCATTTTTCTTTCAATTATAAATATGTTTATATAAGTTGTGGGAATGGAACCACCCTGAAGTCGCGAATCGAGATCTATATGGTCAAAATGTTAATATACAGGGTAGATTTTCCAAATGGGTCAGTGACGACAGCTTGGTAGTGCTGCTACGCGGAAATGGTTAGAATCAGGCACAAAAACGTCAGTTTCCCATCTTTTTTGCCAATCGAATCCATTTCTATCCAGGATCGAAAGCTTTTAAAAGACTATCATTAGGGCACTACACATTTAAATTTATAACATAAATGTAAAAAAAAATAACGTACACTTCTATGACGCCATTGACGCCAATAATGCCAATCTATCATATTGTTTTGTACGGAGAAACAACAATCAGAGCCTTGTCTAAAAAGCTAATGGAAAGAACTGAGTAAAATAATGTAGTGACAACAAAATAACTTTGATTTGAGTCATTTTCAGTGATCCTAAAATACTCATTGCAATTTTATCTACACCCATATTATAATTCCTCTATTCTGTGTTTCTCCATTATTGCAACCAGTAACGTAACATCAGTGTATTATCTGTGACAGTGTGGTAAAAACGTATGAAAATCATCGATGTAACGGTAACGTAACGAAAATCCGTCGTCCTCCCCGACCGCCGGCACGCACCCCCCAGACCGCCGGCACAATCGAGTTGGACATGGCCATGGACCAATTAACAATGGCGGTTATTATAATGGTTTCCGAACACGGCATTTAGGATTTATAATATGTGTATATATATATATAGCAGTGTATGCAACTGTACGTAATTACTTAGGCCCTAAAACACTCTTGTGACTCTTATTTTAAGGGCCCTTATTACGTAACAGTTACATAAACTACTATTACACTTAGGTACAGTACACTTGTAAAGTTTATTTTCTACTTAGTGCCATTTCATTGGTAATCAAAGAGTAATTTTATATTCCCCAATACCTGAACAGTACAAACAAATAAAACAAATCTAGATAATGCACTAAATGCTTTTACTACCTCACAATATAGTTCAATTTGTGCACTCTCCCCCTCCGCTTGATAACGGAGAAATAAAACTGCAATAAAAGGGGTGATGGGGGGATATTGGAATAGCTGGAGATGTAATGAAACAAATACTGATGCTGCATTTTAATTTTGTTCGATATCACTCTTTGTTTTAGTTAAATGGTAACTCACTAAAAGAGTTTTGATAAAAATGGATGGTTTGTGAATTTTATAACAAAGTTTTAGACTTTCGCATAAAAAAACTATTTTTACTTTAACTTTGCCAGCCCTACCACGTCCTTAATAGAAACTTTTCGTATACTTATGAGGTCACCATCAACGGACGGGTTGAGGACCTCGCGAGACTTGGCAAAGAGGCCATTGAATATCTGAAGAAGGCTAATCTCAATTTGTAGTTTAAACCTTGTACTTTTAATATGTATATTTATAATCCAGTGACTCATAATTGCCATACGATAAATAAATACACATATTATGTCTTATCCACAGCGATAAATAAATAAACAGTCATTATAGATCTTGATTTTTATGTCCCATATAACCCAAAATTTGTTAAGGCGGAATGCACAAAAAAAATTTCGCGCGTAAAACCCTACTATTAGTTGAGCTATAATTTAAAAAAATCAAACCGGGGGGGGGGAACCGGGGGAATTATCTGATAAATATCTGAGATCATAATTGTCTTGATAATTTCGAACCCTGAAGGAGGCAAATTTTGCTTTAGGAATACGACTGAACCCGTAATATCGACATTTTGTTTTCTACTCAACATTCGCATTCAAACTTTAAATATGTTATCTTGATTTGACATTACCTCATGATATATTTAAAAGCTGGGCTCTTTTCGGTGGAGCAATTTCCATGCGTATCTGTTATTTGCCTTCTCCTTCCTTTTCCTTTAGTCTATCCAATACTCTTCTTGGCTTTCTTTTGATTTGACATTTCGCACGCATCTATATACTCGCACATCTCAATGACAATTGAGAGCGTGATGCAATACTAAAAATAATGTCAAATCAAGATCAGACTGATGAAGCTCAAATGCTGCTTGGACAGCTTAAAGGTAAAAATGAGATGCAATTTCAGCGGAATGGCAGACGTGGAAATGGTCTGCTTTGACTTTCACATCTGACTCCGCCATTACCTCGGTAGTTTGAAACCATAATCAGCTTTATAGAGAATAAAATGGGTAGAAAAATGCGATTACGCTTGGAAAAATAAAAATGAGTTATTGAAATTATTCTTGTAATGGGTGGTAGGTTAACGTTAAAATCATGAATCATTAGTTGTCAATAAATAGTACATTACAGCAGAGGCCGGGAAAACAACGATTTCCGGCCTCCACCCATTAAAAGCTGCCAGATGCCCGGATCTAGCAATAAGGATGGTAAAGCGATCTAACTGGACAGGTTCCGTTGCTCTCATTATTGTGTCATATCTGACGTGGCCAGCTCTTAGTCCATTATGTATCAAAGCATACATTAGTAGTTTATGTAACTATTACGTAATAAGGGTCCTTAAAATACGAGTGTGGTAAGGCCTAAGGCGTAATTACGTACAGTTGCATACACTGCTTTATCTACACACATATTATAAATCCTAAATGAAGTGTTCAGAAACCATTAGAAAGACCGCCATTGCACCGCCATGACCAACTCGATTGTGGCGGTGGTCGGGCGGGCGCGTGGTCGGAGAGGAGGGCAGATTTTCATTACGTTACCGTAGGTAATGAATTTTCATACGTTTTAACCACACTGTCACAGATAATACACTGATGTTACGTTCTGGTTGCAATAATGGTGGTAATTACATACGGTTTCCGAACGCGGAACACAGGATTTATGATATTGATAGATAGATAGATATATTCTTTTCTCAAACATGCTCGGAAATGTTCCTGTTACGTTAGTAATTAGAGACCAGTAGGGACTCTATTCCAAGGCAGGTTCAGCGCGACGTACGTAAAGGATTTTCATACAACATTAAATCACTCAGCCAGTAACTGAAGCATTAAACAAGTAATTTTATATAAATAAGTTTGAAAATTAGTCGTTTAAGGAATAAATGTAATTTTTTTTTTCATTTTCATACATATTTTTTAAACATGAGTACGTTTACCTAGAGCAATTATAAGAAAAATTGCTTAAGTTTAGGTGGTATATTTGGGTATGTATTAAAATATTTCCTTACATGTTTGAGAAAAGCACTATACATGCTTCGACCGTAATCAGCTTACCTGGCTTCGTATTGTAGCCGTCCTCGTCTTCGACTCGGACGGCTACTAAATACTCAGCCAGGAAAGCTTACTTACTGGTCTCTGCTGTAATGTACTATTATTTGCTTGCCACAATATACACACAGTTAGGTAGGTACATAAATTACATCCTTAAAAGAAAGAAGCTATAAAAATAGTTAAACATATGAAACCAAAAGCAAAAAAAAAAAACGATTTCTGTGTGCGTTGCAGCAATACAAAAGGGTTCTGACTCAGCAATACGCTTCACTCTTACGGGCGAAGCACTGGTATTCTGCCAGAACCCAGGCCACGTCACATGTATGATAGAAGTATAAATATCTTAATTTTCACTATAATTAACTTAATGTATCTATGTTATTCAATCAAATACAAACATTGAAAACATTGATGTTTGTATTTGATTGAATAACATACTAATGTATGAGTGGAATACCCACTTTAAAACATGTAAAATAATTATGAGTTGATAGCAGGCGCCATCTGTTATTTCCGTTGTGACACTTGTAAAAGGGTCGGCGGGAAGGGTATCTAACTCTACTGGTTGGCACCTAGATGTCGCTTACGGCTGCTATAAAGTCGATGTAAAAATAAATGCAAAAGATGATTGAAGGCATTGAGAATTTCGTCAGCTCGGTAACTGAACCCATAGCTTAATTGGTAAAGCGATATCGAGCCCCGGTAAGGCGTATCGATGTTGGTTCAAGTCCAACTGGGTTGATTATTTTTTCAATGTTTTCAATGTTTGTATTTGATTGAATAACATACTAATGTATGAGTGGAATACCCACTTTAAAACATGTAAAATAATTATTAATGTATATACTTGTGTAAAAAAGAAAAAGAAAATGCGGTGTATGCTGATACCGATATGTAATGTAGTGTAAGTGTAGGTAGTGTAAAAAGATAACAGAAAACATATATTCTCCATTCTCCATTCAGGCTATATTCGGTAATCTGAAACCAAGTATCCGTGTGGAATACCTGTTATTTGCTTATTTATTAGTACTTTTTTTAAATGGTATTTAAAGGTTGCCTTTGTTTTAAGGTGCCTGACAGGTGGGGGGATATTGTTCCAACACTTGGTTGCGAGATACCGAAAACAGCCTGTAAAAGCAACAGTTCTGTGTGGATGTACTTCCAAAAGGCAGCGTCGAGTAGATCTAGTGCCATATCGTTTGTGAAAAGATGAAATTTGTATTTTTGAGAAAAGGTAACTGGGCTTTTTGTCATTTAAAACACCAAACAATAGGCAATATTGGTGTAGATAAACATACGAACCAATCAGCGTGTATGTGTAGTCGGCTTACAGCCGTTGCATACGAGTATATTACAGTATTACAATTAGTGATCGAAATTGAACCTGCAACTCCCGATGAAGTCACGGATCAAATGCTACTGAATCTTTTAATAGGATTGCCAATGCTTTTGAAGCCCGATCCTATTACGGGGATTTCATCTTTTGTGTTAGGTTTTTCATTCTTTGCGGTTTAATTTGGAGGTTTCGTATTGTGCTACTTTTTTAATGAAAATGGTTTGTTTTGGCCTTTGCTTTGAGTTCCAGACTCGCGAAGTGTTCTGTGAAATTAGTTGTTTGTTGAATTGGCTACTTTCCTAAAAACATATATTTAGTCCGTCAGCTAGATTATCAAAAAAATCACATCACATTTCGGTACAATTTTTAGTATAGGTAATGTGACGTCACGCGGAACTTTAACGGGCTATATCTTCACCAATTTTTGTTTGATCGACAAAATAAAAAATACATGTCCAATATTTTTTGATTATCTAATTGACGGACTAAATAGAATTATATTTTTTTTACCCAGGAAAGTACCCAATTCTGTGGAAATAAGCAGTGTTCTTTTTTATTATACATATAGAAGTTCAGTCACCATCAATCATATCACGGAGCGATACTCTAAAATACCCTTTATCGCCTTGACAATAGAAGCGTTGGTCAGATATTTGCGACCGCCTTGGCCGCTCCGATATATCTGATGGCGACTGTACCTACGTACAGATGGGGTGTTAATCATATTTGCACGCAAGCCGGATCTAACTTGACTTAATTGCTGTATAATATAAACTTCATGTAGTGTGTCACACTGTCTAAATATTAGGCAAGCCGGTGGAAATTATTTATCTATTTATTTATTTATTTAAACTTTATTGCACATAAAAAAAGAACAAGTGGCGGACTTAATGCCTTAAGGCATTCTCTACCAGTCAACCATTGGGCCAAAAAGAAACATTTGTTGAGTGCTGGTTCGAAAATAGAAAATGTAATTTTAATGATCACTTAATAAATACCAATCAATACGTATCTATATATAAAATAGTACCTACATATGATATACATACATATATACTTTATAAATATTATTATACGTTCCTATTATGAAATATAATGCAGACAACTAATCACGTAAATTGTCAAATAAGTGCTTGCGTACCATGCGCTTGAAGATAAATTTGCTCTGAGCTTTTCTGATATCAAGGGGTAGATCGTTCCACAGACGAGTGGCCTGAAGAGTGAAAGAATTAGACAGAAAGCCGGTGCGGTGAGGGGGAATAGACAACTGAAGGCCGCGGGAGGTACGGAGAACGCGGCCTGGGCGAGCAGTTACGAATTTAGTAGTAGCAGTAAAACACTTTATTGTACAAGAAAACACAACGAAAGACATATATAACACAATAATTTAAATTTGGGTTTGAGGTAATCTGGTGTGGATGGATCAAAAAGAAGAGAATACCTTTGTAGTTTGGCAAACCATTTCTGTAGAAAACCGCGGCAAATTCAAATGACGTAGGTACCATCAGGTTCAAACTTGCATGGTCAATTTATCAATGAATTCATTCATAAAATGGCCATGCAATTCTGAACCCGATACACACTCATCACACAGTGGCAACACTGTGTGATGAGACACCGTATTTCGTGACGAACATTTCAACTCATACATTTATAATTGCCTCAACCAGATTATCTGTTGCAGTTGATGACAGATTACACGAAATCTGTCCGTCTCCTTTTTACACACAGTAAATGTCACCTAATGAAAGGGGCGGAAATACTAACAAAAAATTAAAAACATAGAATTCGATGATCATTGCTGCTTTTTTCACTGATTCTTAGTGTTGTCATACTTTTGTTCGCTGTACATTGCTACTGCGTTCGTTGGCTGGCAACATAACATAACATTCTACGGTCGCTTAGAATGTTATGTTTTATTTATTTATTTATTTATTTATTTATTTCACAATAACAATACAACTAACATTACAGTTTCCCAATGCATTAGTGTAATAAATTTAACCTAGATACAAATATATATACAGACATTTATACATTTAATTATAACACAGTACAAACAAAGTCAATTTAGTGAAGTAATTCTCTGAACAATGGAATAAATCAATCCGGGTAGCAACCTTATTAAGCGTGCGCAGGGCCCGAGTCCATGGCGCCCATTTCAGCAGGCCAGTGCGCGCGTGCGGCTCGGCTAGCAGTGGCGGCCTGCGCCGGCGCCACACGTACCGTGCTGGAGCATACAGACCCACTGTGGCCAATAACCCCGGGTTACTGATCCTACCTCGCAGGAGTTTAAAAATACGGGATGATAGGGCTAACTCCCGCCTAACTTCCAACTGGTAATACCCTACCATTCGTAGTACAAACAATGTTGGGTACATAAGTGGGTAAAACGGGTATACGCCGTAAAATTTTAAATATAAAAACCTTGTAAATTTATTTTGAATACGTTCAAGCATAAATTTGTATTTTTTTTCATGCGGACTCCACACACTGGAACTCCCCTCTATATGGCTTTTTACTAGAGCTTCGTACAGCGCACGAATAGCACCTATGTTCGTGAAACCCTGCACCTGCCGCATGACAAAACCCAAGTTTCTGTATGCTTTTTTACACGTCATAACAATCATGTGTAATCGTCATGTTTGCTATATTCTCTTCTTTTTGATCTATCCACACCAGACGTTCACGAATGGGCAACCATTTCAGCTGTTTCCGGTAAGCATCTGCTACCCACACGTATCTACGTAGTCGTAATTTCGAAGGCCGAATATGAATTATTCTTGTACGTACAGGTGTAACAAGAAAATGTATTAAAACCATTCCTAGCGCATGTCACTTACTACAAAAGTACACGGATCAGTGTCAATTATTGACACTTTCCGTTTCGCAATTCGCTACGTGCTACGCTTGTAGCCAATAATTTTCAACAAAAAAGAACCGACTTCACTTAGCATCCACCTTTCCAGAAGCAAATGCACGAGCTGCTGTAAAAAATACTCAAATCACTGTAGGTGTGCCTATAATTGTTGAAGAGTTCCCTCGATTTCTCCAGGATCCCAGCCTGACCTTATCAACCTGACCTGGTTACAATGGGACCAACTGAAGTATACACAATCAAACAAAAAAAAAATTTTCGAAATCGGTCCAGCCGTCTTCGAATAATCGGTGAAGACGGTGAACATACATAAAAAAAAATAATGGCAAAAACAAAGATCCTGACGAATTGTTAACATCCTCCTTCGAAATCTTGAAGTCGGTTGAAAAGCGTTTTCCCGCTTTCTACCGGAATTCGCTTAGACATAAATAACTGAGACAACTTCTGCAGTTTTTACCTATTTTGGTATTACTATTTTCCAATTCAAAAATATTGCTAGTACATATGTCACTCTGTCCTCCCATTTAAAGCTGCCAGATACCTGAATCTAGCAATAAGGACAGTATAACAATCTAACCAGACGAGTGTTGTTGCTCTCATTATTGTGTCATATCTGACGTGGCCAGCTCATGGTCCATTATTTAAATAAAGAGGAATTCAATAGTACCTTTAGTTAGTTTATGAAAGTAAGGTAATAATGTGGTAGTTTTACTTCATGCCGTTTTTATGAATATGATTCATTAAAATTTACTTATGATTTCTACGTTTTGTTTTCATATTACAGGTGAATTATTATACATGCCGTACCTACGCAGACACGAAAAAGAGAATCAGTCTGTCTGTCTAGACAAAACAAAACTAGAAACACAAAAGCAGATAAAAATGTTTGTTGTCGGACTCAGTCTCCCAGTAAATTAAGGGCGGAGTGATAAGTCTGGTAAAAATTAAACTATTTGTTATGTTATAGGCAAAGTTAATATTTATTTTTCGACATAGTCTTCTTCTAAGTCACAGCACTTATTCCAACGTTTTTCTAGCTTCTCTATTCCCTCCGCATAATACGATTGCTCCAACCCTTCAAAATAAGCATTGGTTTCTTCTATCACTTCCTCATTCGACCTAAACCTTTTTCCTCCAAGCCATTTCTTCAAGAAGTAAAACAATTAAAAACGGATTTTATCGCGTGTATTGAGTTTAAATTACATCCCGACGTTTCAAACACTTTACAGCGTTCGTGGTCAACGGGTCGACTGAGGAAAAATGTACAATTACCTCCGTTCAAAAACTATCTCAATATGCAAACCTACCCACATATTAAATATTAAACAAATTTAGTGTTTGCACATGCCGGAGGGGCCTTTATAAAAACAAATTATTTTTTATTACAAAACAAATTATTAAACAAATTATTTTATTATTATTAATTATTATTATTATTATTATTTTTTTTTAAATAAAAATAAAAATAATAATTAATAATAATAAAATAATGTGTTTATTTTTTTTTTTTAAATAAAAATAAAAATAATAATTAATAATAATAAAATAATTGTTGAATAATTTGTTTTGTAATAAAAAATAATTTGTTTTTATAAAGGCCCCTCCGGCATGTGCAAACACTAAATTTGTTTAATATTTAATATGTGGGTAGGTTTGCATATTGAGATAGTTTTTGAACGGAGGTAATTGTACATTTTTCCTCAGTCGACCCGTTGACCACGAACGCTGTAAAGTGTTTGAAACGTCGGGATGTAATTTAAACTCAATACACGCGATAAAATCCGTTTTTAATTGTTTTACTTCATGAATAACTATCGCGGCAACCGAAGACAATATTATCCATTTCTTCAAGTTAGGAAAAAGGAAATAATCGCAGGGGGCTAAATCTGGCGAATAAGGCGGATGGGCGACCAATTCGTAATGCAATTCGTGGATTTTAGCCATGGCAACTGCACAAGTGTGCACCCGTGCGTTGTCTTGGTGAAAAAGAATTTTCTTCTTCGCCAAGTGGGGCCTTTTTTCCATTAAAACTTGATGAAATCGTTGCAGTAAATTGGCATAATATTCGCCGTTGATTGTTTTGCCTTTTTGAAGGTAATCAATGTATATTACACCACGAGCATCCCAGAAGACGGTAGCCATAACTTTATTTGCCGATAAAACTGCTTTGGCCTTCTTCGGTGCAGGCTCACCAGAAGCAATCCATTGTTTTGACTGCTCCTTGGTTTCTGGTGTAAGATGAT
This sequence comes from Pammene aurita, assembly GCA_947086415.1. NCBI lineage: Eukaryota > Metazoa > Arthropoda > Insecta > Lepidoptera > Tortricidae > Pammene > Pammene aurita. The sequence goes on from OX352298.1 coordinate 3,911,348, forward strand.
GGATCCAAGTTACGTCTACAGTTATGAAACGACGGATGAAATCCTTTTTATTACGCCTAAACTTCGCCAAACCTTCTTCTGAAATGGCCACTCTAGTACGCTTTTGATCCTCTGTAAGCAATCGCGGCACCCAACGGGCGGATAGCTTCTTCATGTCCAAATGAGTGTGTAGGATATTACGAACCCTTTCGTCTGAAATGCTTACAATATCAGCTATCTCTCTGACTTTTACTCTTCGGTCATCCAATACGATATCATGGATTTTCCTTATCATCTCTGGTGTAGTGACCTCAACTGGCCGTCCGGGTCGGTCGGCATCATTAGTGCTTGTACGACCACAACGAAACTCAGTAAACCACTTGTGAATCATTTTAATCGACGGAGCAGAGTCCCCGTAATATTTTTCTAGGCTTTTTTTTGTTTCCGTAATAGATTTTTTTCGAAGAAAATAATGTTTGATCAGAACGCGAAACTCACTTTTCTCCATGTTTGCAAACATCAAAGCAATTGTTTTTTTTCTTCGCTGTCAAAAAAAAAGTAATGATGCGAACTGGCTGAAAATATACAATTCAGCCTCAAAAAGGTTCGACTACAAGTGGGCATCATTGAAATTGTGAACATATTACCTTAACTAATGATTTTACCGGACTTATCACTCCGCCCTCGTATTTTCATAGCATATTGTGGATTGTTAAGGCTCCTTATTCCCTAAAAGGTCGAAAAACTCTATTAATGAAAAAAGCCGCATAAAATGCTATTTATAAGATAGTTTGAAGTATTAGTAATTTAAAAAAATAATTTTGAACCATGTTTATTATTACTAAGTACCCAAAAATACGATTCTTACAGAAAGTGTCCTGTGAAGTGTGATTTAAGTGTCATTTTTAAAAATTCATAGTAATTTGAAATTTACTGCTATAGTAATGTTTTTTTTTATCGTGATAGAAATATAGTTTAACTTTGCTATGGTAATATTTTTAGGGCAAAATATTCATAGGGTTTTCGTGGAAAAAATGAAATGTAACCGTGTTTTCATCAAAAAACTGGCATATAATCAGAAGGTATTTTGTCGATTATCCAAGATGAATCTTCGATTTTTATTTCCATGGCCGTCTCATACATGATATAGTCAATTGAATTTAATTCAAATTGAATAAGAATTTTTACCCTTTTTTGCGTAATCTGAAAATGAACGGTACACCTAACTGGAAAATCCGGAAAGGCCTTCCAAGACAACCATTTTTTTTCATATTTCACTCGTTAAAATTTAATATTTGCTCCGATGGCCGTCTAGATAAAGAAATGAACTATTATGTGCATCAATAGTTGATTTAAAAAAACTTAGTATTTTCGCCATAGCCTTCGAAGAAAATGAAGCATTTCGTGAAATTCGCGCGTTTTGGGAATAAGGCCTCTTCAAATGACAAAGGAAAAATCTGGGTTGTTTTAAAAATTTAGTTATTTAGTGCTTAAAGAATTGGTTAGATCTTAAATAAATAAACACTGTTCTGATATTTGTAATTGTAGGTGATTGTTAAGATTGATTTATATTCATTTTAATTCTTTTTTTTTGGTAATTTTACTACTTCCACGCGGTCGAAGTCACGGGCTGAAGCTAATCAGCGATTAGGAAGAAAATTGACAAAACCATTAAGTGCCTTATTAACGTCCCTTCCCAGTTTTCCTTACAATAAACCATTCGTTTCACTCCAGCGCCATCTGCATTTGGAATCCGAAAACAAACGAATCCAATTTTTTATTTAGCTCAACAATGAAATAAGTTTTATCTACACTCATACTGTAAGTACTCTAAAATGCGTTCAAAAACCGTAGACAATGACAAGCATTACAACAAACGATTTAACTATGATAAGTTTCTTATCTGCGGCAGTAACGTAATTTTAACTATGCATGCTCAAATATTGTGAAGCAATGAGTTTCAAATTTGGAACATCGAATTTGATTACATAATGTTACCGCCATGGCCAACTCGATTGGTCCCGCGCGAGCGCCGGCACAATCGAGTAGGCCATGACGGTACAATGGCGGTCATTCTATGGTTTCCGAACAATTAATTTAATATATATAATATGAGTGTAGATAAAGCAGTGTATGCAACTGTACGTAATTAGGCCTTAAAACACTCGTGTGATCTTATTATGAAATTCGCCTGCGGCTCATTTCATAAAACCACACTCATGTTTTAAGGACCCTTATTACGTAACAGTTACATAATAGTAGTTTATGTAACTGTTACGTAATAAGGGTCCTTAAAACATGAGTGTGGTTTTATGAAATGAGCCGCAGGCGAATTTCATAATAAGATCACACGAGTGTTTTAAGGCCTAATTACGTACAGTTGCATACACTGCTTTATCTACACTCATATTATTTATTATAAATGCCGTATTCGTAAACCATAGAATGGCCGCCACAGTACCGCCGTGGCCATCTCGATTGTGTCGGCGCGGCCTACTCGATTGTGCCGGCGGTCGCGCGGGCGGGTGTCGCCGGCCGCGGGCGCGTGCAGGTGTACATTATGTTATCAAAACTCAGAGCACATCAATAATTGAGCATGAAACGTTAACATTGCGGTACTGCCACAGATAAGAAACTTATCATAGTGAAATCGTTTGTTGTAATGCTGGTCATTGCCTACGGTTTTTGAACGCATTTTAGAGGACTTACAATATGAGTGTAGATAAACTACTATTTATCACTAGAACTCTTTTCCCAATTCTAAAACGAAGAAGTTCAAAAGGAATTGAAAGGCTTATAAGTTGTTTTGTCTTCAAAAGATCTTAAAGAAGGAGAAGGGTCTTATTACACTGGCGATGGGAAATAAAAATATAGCGAAGGCACCTCATTACTAATTCGGTTTGGAAGCGTATTGTTAGGGATCCTTTGGTAATGAAAATTTAATAATTTATTTTCAGAGCGGTTTCTTTCAGGCAAGTTTGTGTTTTGGGATTTGGGCGTAATTTTCTTTCTTTAGTATTGGGAATTGGGAAGTTAGATGTTTGCATATGTAAGTGCTCCTTAAGTGATTGCAAATTGCTTGTCTTGTGTTAATGCTGGTTCTAGAGGTCAAATCAGAAACACATTCTAGTACATATTAATTATACGACCGAGATTGTTATGCCTTGCGTCATAACAATCTGGGAACAAGTTAAATGAAATTAAAAAGGGGAATATTCGTCCACTTTGTAACGCAAGTGTATTAATTTATTATTTTTTGCGATTATGCTCTTCAAAAAAGATTTAATAATAATTTATCTTACTATATCAAGATAGTCAGAGCCATTAAATTCTACAACTACTTTAAAGTTTGTTATTTACAAATGTTGTGGACTTAAAGAATTTATATTTATATTTCGAAGTTAGAACATAACCTGACAATTAATTAATTGAAGAGCACTTATCCTATTTAGCTTCCATTCCGTTCCGTTGTATTGGTTTTTAAGTCCTATAAAGTCGAGATATATCCGATGGATATATTGACACATTTAGTGACGCGTTCATTTTTGTATGATTTTTTGTACCTATTTAGAAATCTAGTTTATTTAATTTGAAGTAGTAATAAAACACTTTACGTCACACCTGGCCATAATGTGAGTTTTACCGCTCGCTACGCTTACGGTAAAACTCGCATTATGGCCAGGTGGGGACGTAAAATTGTGTACTCACCACGGGCAGTAAAAAAGAAAGCCCTCTATCGCATATTTACAACCCTCGCCTGCGGCTCGGGTCCCAAATACCTGCGATTTCGGGCTTTCTTTTTTTTACAGCCCTAGGTAAGTAATGTACTATTACGTCACACCTGGTCGTATGGCTAGGTGGAGACGTAAAATTGTGTACTCATCTCGCCTGCGGCTCGGGTCGCAAATACCTGCGATTTCGGGTTTTCTTTCTTTTACAGTCCTTGGTAAGTAATGTACTATTATGGTACAAAAAAACAAAAGCACAACGAGCGACATTATAACACGAAATACTCTTACAAAGGTAAACATAATAACCCTTTAAGGATTCCGTACCAAAGGTGTTACTTCTCTTTCTTGGGTAAGTACACACCTTTGTTCGTTTTTTGTTATTTTTAATTTATTTATTTGGAGCATAAACATCTTCTGTGACATAAACATTATAGAAGAATAACCTTGTCATTCCTCTTAGAAATCTATATAGGTATTTAGAATATGTAACATATCTGATTACTTCCTCATTTATTTCCCTTACTTTTATTCAAATATTCATATCGTCTTAAAACAAAAAGCTTAACATATTTCACCAAAACTGCCCCATTTATCAAAAATCCAACCACCGAATCTAACCAATTTAATTTTACGCATCAAACAGAAAGAACCCTTTCACTTATCTCCGCCCCGCACTTGACGTTCACACTCCGTCTGGTTCATAAATATTGAAACGGAACCCTTTTATGTAAAGTTTTCTGTTTGAGATTCTCCGTTTTTCTTCTTAATTGTGGGCGTTTTGTTTAAATGCCTTGTGCTAAGTTTAATTTTCTTTTTCTATCATTGCTTATGTTATGTTTTGTAATTAATTAATTTCTTTACAATGCGTGGCGTGGTGTAATCTTTTTGTTTTGTCACTATATATCTACCTTATTTGTGTATTTATCGAAACGTTTCAGTAATACTACTCGCTACTCTCTACTGTGTGTTTAGTTTAAGTAGTCTATAGGTAGTTTAAGATTACTTAAGGATACTTGTTTTGTTCCGTTAACAATGCCATCTTAATATATATATATATATTTTTTAAATTTATTTAGAACACAAACAGTCTTGATAATAAACAACATTGTCGTACACAATGTACAAGAACAAAGAGAGGGTACAAATAGACCTGGAGGTTCATTGAATTACATAATTTGTGTGAAATCTCAGTGGGATTTGTGTTAGGATATAAGCTGTACCTATTTACCTCCACGATTTATTTTTGTACATGTTTTTTGGCTTGTATCTGTTTTTCAAAAAAAAATAAAAAAAAATTAAAATAGGCTTTAAAAAAGCTTTTTAGGAAATATTGTTTTCCTTATTTAGTTGTGACCCTATTTTTAGTTAATGTTAGTTTCTTCTTTAGTTAGATTCTTTGTAAAGATTTGTGGAAAATTTTATTAAATAAATATTAGTATACTTATAGTAGTAGTATATAATACTTTTGTACAACAAAGAAAAATACAACAGGAAAGAATACACAATATTTGTACAAAGGCGAACTTATCCCTTACGGTCTGAAAGCCATAATTTTATCAAATTCGCGTTTCACGATGCGACCGATTGAAACTGTCAAAGAGAGACGGTAAAGAATTCCATAACTTAACAGAGTATACCTTAAATTATTTTTTATATGATTGTGAGGTGGGGCGAAGAGAGATCCGCACAAATGAATATTTTCTAGAATGCCACTTTCGTTGAGGGTAAGCTCTATCGCTTCGCCAATTTTTGTTGGGATGTCGACATCCTAGTAAGTTTGATTTCGCTCTCCCCAGATTTTCGTTTATAAATTGACAAATTTCGGTGCTTTTCTTTTAACTACCCGACTGAAGGAGCGGTTATTTAATCTTTACTCTGAGACCATTGAAGTACCACGATATCGATAAACACATGTAGCCCTCAAGAAGTGGCTGAGTAAAACCTGTCGAGCAATCTGATTTTTGTCATAAACTGCCACCAATCGTCCTAAAAACCGACAAAGTGCTTCGCTCAAATTAGACCAACGTAAGCAAGACTACCGAACAAAGCGTGATGCTCCGAAAATGGAGGTCAAGTTATACTAGTAACATACCGCGGTAGAATCTATAATTTTGTGAATTTAACCGGAACTGTCATGCCATATTTTCGGTGCCATTCTTGTGTCTGTTATTCTATTATACTTAAATTCTATCCAAGAGCGAGGGCCGTATTCTAACTTTAAAACACGTTTAGATACGACCCAACTTCAATACTACTACGTATTGCGTAGTTAATGCATTGGCATTAACTACGCAATACAGCTAGCGCCTAAATGTCTGAATGAGAAATATCAGAATTTGCTTGAAAATGCAAGTCCAATACAACTTCTATTATTCTAGTCCACACACCTCCTGGGATTGGGCAAACTCAGATTACATTAATTTAGGACCACGTGAAGGTATTTAAACGATTTCCAGCCTGCTGGGAATTAATTCTTCGAAAAAATGTAATTTTCTTGGCCTATTATGCATTTACTCGGTAAATTATTAGAAATTTGTTCATTACTCGCTCACTATCAACTTAATAATAACGATAAGGTATTATATATTATATATTGGCATTGGATTGTTACTTACCTATTATTTAACTAACTATGTATTATAGAGTTGCTTTAGAATTAACTTAGTATTTATAAAGTAATAATTAGGTATAAATAATTACGATAAGATTAAAGTACATATTTAAGTCCTAATATTAATAAACTTAGTTAAGTTATATCTTTAGCTATAAGAACAATTGCAATACCCTAACAGGGTGCCATGTGATCTCACTGACTACTCGCACTGTATTTTACCATGGTATGCAATAAATGATATCCTATTATAATCTATCAAACACAATTTTAAAAATAATAAGTACATCTTTTTATCTACACCAATATCATAAATCCTCTATTCCGCGTTCGGAAACCGTATGTAACTACCACCATTATTGCAACCAGTAACATCTCTGATAGTGTGGTAAAAACGTATGAAAATTCATAACCCACGGTAACGTTACCAAGATCCGCGCTCTCCCCGACCGTCGGCACGCGCCCGCGCGACCGCCGACACAATCGAGTTCGTCATGGCGGTGCAATGGCAGTCAGTCTACTGGTTTCTGAACACATCATTTAGGATTTATAATATGTATGTAGATAAAGCAGTGTATGCAACTGTACGTAATTAGGCCTTAAAACACTCGTGTGATCTTATTATGAAACTCGCCTGCGGCTCGTTACATAAAACCACACTCGTATTTTAAGGACCCTTATTACGTAACGGTTATATAAACTACTATTATGTTCATCATGTATTTATTATACTGTGATGTATTTTTTTGAGGTGTGCAATAAAGCATTAATTCATTCGTAAAGGATGAAAACTGTTTTCATAACCGACCTATAAGGACTTTATGCTATATACATATTTTAGAATATGCAGTTTTATTCGTGCTACTGAAAGTTCCATGGTCGCGATTCGAAAAATAAACACAGACACTGGACAGACACAGCTCTAACCCAACTCAACCCAACTCAACTCAACGCTATAACAACACTGACATTTGCTATTCGAACAGATTTTCATTCAACATTGGTCTCACATTGGTCTCACATTGGTCAGACATTAGTCACACATTGTACCAATGTTGTACCAATGTGAGACCAATGTGTGACCAATGTTGAATGAAAGTCTGTTCGAATAGCAAATGTCAATGTCGTTATAGCGTTGAGTTGAGTTGGGTTGGGTTGGAGCTGTGTCTGTCCAGTGTGTGTTTATTTTTCGAACCGCGGCCCATGCCTGTTCAATGGAAAAAGCATTAAAAAAAGGAAAGGATTAAACCAAGCATATTTCACTTTCCACTCTCCATTATTCTCTAGTCGCACAAACTGAAAACTTACACCACCTGTGAAATTAAATTGAAATCGACACCCGACGCGACGATCTCACTCACACACACGTACGCCCATATCTGCATCTCACGTCCACAGGTGCGTCAACTGAAACCCATAAATTGTAAACCTCATAATACTCCCCTCGTTTTCCAATTTCAAATATCGACGACAACTTTTGCAATCATGTAAGACGCCGCCAGTTTTTAAACAATTTAAAACTCTAACATAAAGAACATAAGAATGAAAATAAAATAGCAACTCAAAGTGAGATGTGTGGTTTTGAAAATTATACATGGATGTTTCTTTTCCCCTAACAGAATGGTTAGCTACCTCCTGTTATATATATTGCCCGCGTTGAGGTTATTTTGCGTCTCATGATCCAATTTGCGTACGGTAAGAGTTTTTAAGAATGTGAGAGGTAATTGATAAATTTTGAGGGGAGTGCGATGTTACGGATTCTAATGGGAGAAAGGAAATGTATTGCTAGTTAAGTGAGCGTAGTAAATGCTATGGGAACGATATACGGGTAAAAATTAGGGTATTTTCAATGCAAAAGTGAGTCGTTTTTGACTCCTCAAACGACTTGGTGTTGTATTCTAATTTAAAATACATAAACAACACATGAAAAACAGAATCTATTTCAAACATAACTCCAAGTACTCCAACACACAACAAATAATCAACCAACATAGAAGTTGTATTGGACTTGCATTTTCAAGCAAATTCTGATATTTCTCATTCAGACATTTAGGCGCTAGCTGTATTGCGTAGTTAATGCATTGGCAGGCTGGAAATCGTTTAAATACCTTCACGTGGTCCTAAATGAATGTAATCTGAGTTTGCCCAATCCCAGGAGGTGTGCATAACTTTTTAGCGAAATTTTTGCTCTTTGTCGTCCGACAACGGTACGTCCGACGGAAAATGTTACGTATATCAATATTAAAGATGGTTAAATTCTGCGTCGAATGAGCATATTAACTTCTAATTTCGTTCAGCGGTACAGCCGAAATCAAAAGTTATAAAGCGGGAAAATGTCTCATTTAATTGAAAAACTCATATTTTGACCACATATCTTTGACACAGATTCCTGGTGAAAAACCTGTAGAACAAAAGTGGAAGCCCATAAAATTTCACGTTATATAGATTTTTCAAATTCAGTCATTTTGAAAGACTAAATTTGGCATGAATTCAAAAACGGTTTTTTTCTAAATCCTTGTAAGTTGCATATTTTCCATAAATATAAGGTGTGAGGCGTATATTTAATGCATTGTTACAACTAAGAACATTTCAGTGCAAATTCCTAAAACGTACCTAATCAGAAAACTATTTATACACCGTGTTTTTTTATTTCCGGTAATTTCAAGGTATATTCCTGAGCTTAACTTAGGTATATTTCTCAAAGACGCCAGTGTCCTAATTAGCTCCAGTTCTGAGGTAATCGATATTTTATTAATGCCTTCTAATTGAGTAAACCTATATTAAATTTTTTTTTACTCTGAGAACCCACTACAAAATGATGCACCTGTCAAATTTTATTTATTATGACATGTCAATGAAATTTCGCACAATAACAATCCGAGATACAAACGAAACATATTGTATTGGAAAGTTTATAATTGAAAGAAGAATGGAAAAATTCACCGCGACGAGCAAGATTCGAACTTGCGACCTTTCGGAACACCGGTCCAAATTTTTCCATTCTTCTTTGAATTATAAAATTGAAATTTCGATTGCAGACGTTTCTGCTTAGTACAAAATTAATATTGTATTGACTTAAGTCAATACATGTTACATGACTTTATAGCGGGTTCTCAGACTAAAAGAAAAATTTACACAATCAGAAAGACGAAAAAGAACTATCGATTTCCTCAGAACTGGAGCAAATGAGGACACTATTATTATATATATTATTTAAGAAACATACTTAAGTCAAGCTCAAGAATGTACCCTTGGAATTACCGGAAATGAAAAAAAAACACGATGTATAAATAGTTTTCTGATTAGGTACGTTTAAGAAACGTACAATGAAATGTTTTTAGTTGTAACGATGCATTAAATGTAGGCCTAACACCATATATTTTATGGAAAATATGCAACTCAGAAGGATTTAGAAAAAACTGATTTTGAATTCATACCAAATTTAGTCTTTTAAAAAGACTGTACTTGAAAAATGTCGATATAACGTGAAATTGTATTCTCTACAACTTTTATTCTACAGGGTGTTTGGTAACCGGATGCAAAGCCGAAAGTAGGAGATAGTCTAGGTCATGTAGAACATTTTTAGCCATACTTGTCTTAGACAAATGTTATTAGTTTTTTTTTAATTTAAATTTTAAGATTTGTCGGAGAAAACTGCAAAACTTCAGACTAAATCGATAATTAGAACTTTTTTTACTGCAGGTAGATTTTTTTTTGTTTTATTTCGTATTGTGCAATGTCTATCAAACACTAGAAAAGTGATTTCAAACATCTGTGTCTAAAGAAAACAAGTTGACAGCGATTTAAAATTTTAGTTACATGAAAATGTAAACGATTTAAGTGATTTCAAAGTACGATAAAAAAAAACTAAAATAGCCACGAATTTTCAAACCATTTTAAAAACATGCTTGGCTTTTACCCTTTTATTTAAGCTATCAAACACGACTGTAGCTACTGTATCCTTGAAAATAAGCCACCTAAACCAACTGGGTAGCTAAAATGTTTCACTCTACTTGTGATACTTGTGGTAGTTGTGGTGACGAATCTCATTATGATTTTACAATAAAACATTGGTTCTGAATACTAAGTTGGCATTGACTTGACATTTGACTTGTTTTAAAAGGGTTAAGTGTACTGGACAAAACTACCACATGCAATTTTAACAAACAAAGGCTTGCGGCGGTGAGAGACAAAAGAGACTGATAGCGGCAGGCGGTGAGCGGCGTTAAACAAAGATGATCGGTTTTGTGCTTTATTGACAAAGATAAACTGATTAGCTACATGAGTATTTGTGCAAAAACTAGTAATTTAGTCTAGTTACACCTTCAGTTGCGATTAGACGTTCATTGTGGTTTAATTTCCCGCTCTCATCTCAATTTACCGTGTCAAGTTGTAGCTGCCGTAGGCGCTCCTTCACGTGTAATTACGACTTCTTCATTGTAAACATGGAGTTTACGAACGAAGAATACGCCGACATTATCTACATGTACTGCAAAGCTGACAGTAATGGAGCGATGGCCCGACGGATGTACCAAGAGCGTTTTCCAAACCGGAGATTGCCTAATGTGAGAGTGTTTTACAATTCATTCCGAAGGCTACGTGAGAATGGTATTGCTGTGCAACATGGAGGGAATCCAGGACGTAATCGCCCTGAAGTGGAGGAAGACGTTCTACAGGCATTTGCAGAGGATCCGAATACGAGCATCAGAGTGGTAGCTCGTAATCTGAACTTGTCCACATGGAAAGTATGGGCCACAATGAATCGTGAGGGAAAATATCCTTTTCGCGGCATCGGAGTTCAAGGTTTGGACGAAGGAGATCCTGCACGCCGAGTGGACTTCTGCCGATTTTTACTCAATGCGGATATCGAAGACCGACGTTTTTTGCGAAGCATTCTTTGGACCGATGAATCGAAATTTTCCCGGGAGGGGATCACAAATTTCCATAACCTACACCAATGGGCTGACAAAAACAACAATCCACATTGGAAAAAGCAAGTGTCCTTCCAAAGAAAGTTTTCCGTCAATGTGTGGGCTGGAATCATCGGCAGAGTCCTTATTGGGCCACATTTTTTGCCAAATAATTTAAATGGGGCAAATTATTTGGAATTTTTACAAAACGATTTGCCCAGGCTTATTGACGAAGACCAGCTGCCCGGTGCAGTGACATTTCAACACGACGGTTGTCCTGCCCATTACTCTCTGGCTGTAAGGGAGCATCTGGATAACTGTTTCCCGGACGGTTGGATCGGCAGAGGCGGACGAATCCCTTGGCCCGCTCGGTCACCTGATTTGACACCATTGGATTTTTTCGTTTGGGGCCGAGCTAAGGAGCTAGTCTACACACAAGAGGTCATTAATACCGTAGAAGAGCTGAGGGAGAGGATAGAAGCGGCGTTCGAAAGGATGAGGGAAGAAATGATATTCGGAACAACCACCACAGAAGTAAGAAGACGGGCTCGTGCTTGTATTCGAAACGGCGGGTCACATTTTGAAAACGAGCGATGATGTGTAATTTTAATGTGTTGATCGTAAAAATAAATAACTTATCTTTTATGCTTTTGTTTTAATTTACCCTAAACATTCCCTCTTATTAGTACAGGTAGCCTATTTTCAAAGATAAAATGGCTTGAGACATGATTGTCTTATCGCCCGCCGCCTGCCGCTATCAGTCCCTTTTGTCTCTCACCGCCGCAAGCCTTTGTTTGTTAAAATTGCATGTGGTAGTTTTGTCCAGTACACTTAACCCTTTTAAAACAAGTCAAATGTCAAGTCAACGCCAACTTAGTATTCAGAACCAATGTTTTATTGTAAAATCATAATGAGATTCGTCACCACAACTACCACAAGTATCACAAGTAGAGTGAAACATTTTAGCTACCCAGTTGGTTTAGGTGGCTTATTTTCAAGGATACAGTAGCTACAGTCGTGTTTGATAGCTTAAATAAAAGGGTAAAAGCCAAGCATGTTTTTAAAATGGTTTGAAAATTCGTGGCTATTTTAGTTTTTTTTTTATCGTACTTTGAAATCACTTAAATCGTTTACATTTTCATGTAACTAAAATTTTAAATCGCTGTCAACTTGTTTTCTTTAGACAGAGATGTTTGAAATCACTTTTCTAGTGTTTGATAGACATTGCACAATACGAAATAAAACAAAAAAAAATCTACCTGCAGTAAAAAAAGTACTAATTATCGATTTAGTCTGAAGTTTTGCAGTTTTCTCCGACAAATCTTAAAATTTAAATTAAAAAAAAACTAATAACATTTGTCTAAGACAAGTATGGCTAAAAATGTTCTACATGACCTAGACTATCTCCTACTTTCGGCTTTGCATCCGGTTACCAAACACCCTGTATAGAGTTTTCACCAGGACTCATCTGTTTCAATATGGTATGGAAGTCAAAATATGAGTCTTTCAATTAACTGAGACATTATCCCGGTTTATAACTTTTGATTTCGGCTGTACCGCTGAACCGAATTAGAAGTTAAGTTACACATTCAACGCAGAATTTAACCCTCTTTAATATTGATATACGTGACATTTTCCGTCGGACGTACTGTTTTCGAACTACAAGCAAAAACCTGACAAAGAGCAAAAATTTTGTTAAAAAGTTATGCACACCTCTTGGGATTGGGCAAACTCGGATTACATGCATTTAGGACCACATGAAGGTAAAACGATTTCCAGCCTGCTGGGAATTAATTCCTCAAAACACTTTTTATGGATCTTATTTGCTTGGCCTATGACAGTTATCCATATATTCGATATTGAAAAGGAAGTCTTTAGACATTTTTTTCCACATAAACGTCTATATCTGTCTATCAATCTTCAGGAAAATCGGATGTTTTATAATTTAAGATGGTTGCGTCTTTGCATTCGGTCCCTGAAGAAAATTTACTGAACATTTTCAAGGCTCACAGCAAAACGAACATTAAATTACATTACATGAAATAAAACAATTAAAAACGGATTTTATCGCGTGTATTGAGTTTAAATTACATCCCGACGTTTCAAACACTTTACATTGTTTGTGGTCAACGGGTCGACTGAGGAAAAATGTACAATTACCTCCGTTCAAAAACTATCTCAATATGCAAACCTACCCACATATTAAAAAGAGGTACAAAGGTACAAATAAGGTACAAGACTGCATTGAAATTGTGAAGAAGAGGTTGCGTGAGCAGAACATGTCTGAAGAATATGCTAAGCTCTTGGAACACTGCCTTACATCAGGATATCTACTATGGAACAATGAATTCTTCCTGCAAGTCGACGGTGTAGCCATGGGGTCCCCGGTATCTCCAGTAGTCGCTGACATCTTTATGGAGGACTTTGAGGAGAGGGCGCTCTCATTGGCTCCCGTGCAGCCGAAGATTTTCAAAAGATACGTAGATGATACTTTTACTATATTACCTAAAAATAGTGTTTTAGTTTTCCTTGACCACCTCAATTCCATTCATAGTAAGATTAAGTTTACCATGGAATTGGAAAATAATTGTTCACTGCCTTTCTTAGATGTACTAGTATTGAGAAACCCCGATAATACCTTAGGCCGCACTGTATATAGGAAACCTACACATACAAATAGATATTTGAATGGTAGATCACACCACCACCCCAGTCAGCTAGCTACTGTAGGCAAGTCTTTGTTTCAGAGAGCCCAGAGGATATGTGATGAGCAGCACCTGGCGGCGGAACTCCGGCATGCCAAGGATGCACTTCAAGCGAACGGGCTCAAGATTCCACGGCTCAATCAGAAAGCTCGGATGAAGATTCCTACAGTTGAGCGCCGGCCTGCCGTCTTGCCTTTTGTCCGAGGAGTCACTGACAGGATTGGCAACATCTTGAAACGTGCTTCTATAAAAACTTACTTTAAGCCAATGAAGAAGATGTCACAGTTCCTGAGGTCAGTGAAGTCGGCTACTCCTCTACAGAGTGCAGGGGTCTACAGGCTGGAATGTGAATGTGGTCTATCATATGTAGGCCAGACTAAGTGGAGCATCTCTACTCGGGTAAAGGAACATATAGCCGATGTAAAGCACCGTCGACCAAGGTCAGCAGTCTGTGAGCATGTCATGGATAGACCCAACCACTCAGTTAAATTTGACAAACCGCAAGTCCTCGTCAAGGAGAAAAGATACATTCCCCGGATGTTGCGAGAGGCAATCGAGATTAAAAAATATCCAAATTTCAACAGAGAGGATGGTTTTTCGGTACCACCAGCTTGGGATCCAGTTATTCATTTGGTTAAGGAGCAAGCTAGACATAGGACTGTGAGACCATAATGGTGGACAGTGTGGACACTAATAATAATTTAATACTAATTTAAAAAATTAAAAATAAAAATGAAAATAATAATTAATAATAATAAAATAATTTGTTTAATAATTTGTTTTGTAATAAAAAATAATTTGTTTTTATAAAGGCCCCTCCGGCATGTGCAAACACTAAATTTGTTTAATATTTAATATGTGGGTAGGTTTGCATATTGAGATAGTTTTTGAACGGAGGTAATTGTACATTTTTCCTCAGTCGACCCGTTGACCACGAACGCTGTAAAGTGTTTGAAACGTCGGGATGTAATTTAAACTCAATACACGCGATAAAATCCGTTTTTAATTGTTTTATTTCATGAATAACTATCGCGGCAACCGAAGACAATATTATGTACACCAGTACGGACTGGAAGTTGCAACCAGAATTCGGCGACGTGAAGACCTGGCGAATAAGCTCGCGCGCTCTCGTTGTTCTTTAAATTTCCTTAAGAGATGCCGGGACGAAGATCTTATTCCTACATGCGTGAAGATAGCTCCAAAAAATGACATTATGGGCAGTGAACGCATACTTCGCCAAGCAAGCAGGAAATTACTGTGCAAACTCATCCACAATAACCGTTATACGGCTTACAAACTTGAGCAACAGATTAAGGACAGTACCGGTGAGTTACAAATAACATTGACCAGTAGAGATTTTGATGAAGTCGTTGAACTAGGCAATAAACGTTACGCATTCACGTATGAACAGTGCAGAAAGCGACAGGTTGCTAAGTTTGACAGATTAAAATCGAAGCGCAGTGATAACGGATTGCTTGAGAATAATCACCGCGGGAACGGAACGTCGCTGTCAGTGTCAAACCGGTCTGTTGTAAACATGTCAAGTAAACAGTTGACAGATTCGCAGCATTTGGTCTTGCAGAAAGGATTAAATTATGTTGTGGCACCACGGAAGATTCCTTTTGAAGACATTATTGTCAGTGTAGAAGATTGTCTGGTGAAAAATCAGGTGAAAAAGGAAGATTCGGAGGCTATACGCCAAGATGTCTCGTCATTATTGCGAAGGGCAAAGCCGCCGAAAACAAACTTACCTAAGGAAGAGATAAGGGCCTTGAGGACCTTGCGTGAAGATCCAGACCTTACCATACTTCGAGCTGATAAGGGTAATGCGACGGTTGTACTTGACACCACCGATTACAACCAAAAAATTGAGAATCTGTTGGCGGACAGCACAACCTATAAACATGTCAAAAAAGATCCTACTGCGAAAGTCTTAAAATGTACTAAAGACCTAATTGGTGAATACTGCGAATCCCTTAATCTAGATGTTGCAGGTTTGGTTCCTGATTGCCCGGTGCCTCCTAAATTGTATGGGTTACCGAAGATACACAAGGCGGGTGCCCCGCTACGTCCAATAGTGAGTCAAATTGATGCTCCAACTTACAAATTGGCTCAATACTTAGCAGGAGTCCTTTCATCTTTACGGGGTAATACTAGAACACATACAAAGGATTCTTACCATTTCATCAGTGACATTAAAGACCTTACATTAACTGATGACGAGATCATGGTCAGTTTCGATGTCCAGTCACTCTTTACGAGTCTACCGGTACAAGACTGCATTGAAATTGTGAAGAAGAGGTTGCGTGAGCAGAACATGTCTGAAGAATATGCTAAGCTCTTGGAACACTGCCTTACATCAGGATATCTACTATGGAACAATGAATTCTTCCTGCAAGTCGAAGGTGTAGCCATGGGGTCCCCGGTATCTCCAGTAGTCGCTGACATCTTTATGGAGGACTTTGAGGAGAGGGCGCTCTCATTGGCTCCCGTGCAGCCGAAGATTTTCAAAAGATACGTAGATGATACTTTTACTATATTACCTAAAAATAGTGTTTCAGTTTTCCTTGACCACCTCAATTCCATTCATAGTAAGATTAAGTTTACCATGGAATTGGAAAATAATTGTTCACTGCCTTTCTTAGATGTACTAGTATTGAGAAACCCCGATAATACCTTAGGCCGCACTGTATATAGGAAACCTACACATACAAATAGATATTTGAATGGTAGATCACACCACCACCCCAGTCAGCTAGCTACTGTAGGCAAGTCTTTGTTTCAGAGAGCCCAGAGGATATGTGATGAGCAGCACCTGGCGGCGGAACTCTGGCATGCCAATGATGCACTTCAAGCGAACGGGCTCAAGATTCCACGGCTCAATCAGAAAGCTCGGATGAAGATTCCTACAGTTGAGCGCCGGCCTGCCGTCTTGCCTTTTGTCCGAGGAGTCACTGACAGGATTGGCAACATCTTGAAACGTGCTTCTATAAAAACTTACTTTAAGCCAATGAAGAAGATGTCACAGTTCCTGAGGTCAGTGAAGTCGGCTACTCCTCTACAGAGTGCAGGGGTCTACAGGCTGGAATGTGAATGTGGTCTATCATATGTAGGCCAGACTAAGCGGAGCATCTCTACTCGGGTAAAGGAACATATAGCCGATGTAAAGCACCGTCGACCAAGGTCAGCAGTCTGTGAGCATGTCATGGATAGACCCAACCACTCAGTTAAATTTGACAAACCGCAAGTCCTCGTCAAGGAGAAAAGATACATTCCCCGGATGTTGCGAGAGGCAATCGAGATTAAAAAATATCCAAATTTCAACAGAGAGGATGGTTTTTCGGTACCACCAGCTTGGGATCCAGTTATTCATTTGGTTAAGGAGCAAGCTAGACATAGGACTGTGAGACCATAATGGTGGACAGTGTGGACACTAATAATAATTTAATACTAATTTAAAAAATTAAAAATAAAAATGAAAATAATAATTAATAATAATAAAATAATTTGTTTAATAATTTGTTTTGTAATAAAAAATAATTTGTTTGTATAAAGGCCCCTCCGGCATGTGCAAACACTAAATTTGTTTAATATTTAATATGTGGGTAGGTTTGCATATTGAGATAGTTTTTGAACGGAGGTAATTGTACATTTTTCCTCAGTCGACCCGTTGACCACGAACGCTGTAAAGTGTTTGAAACGTCGGGATGTAATTTAAACTCAATACACGCGATAAAATCCGTTTTTAATTGTTTTATTTCATGAATAACTATCGCGGCAACCGAAGACAATATTATGTACACCAGTACGGACTGGAAGTTGCAACCAGAATTCGGCGACGTGAAGACCTGGCGAATAAGCTCGCGCGCTCTCGTTGTTCTTTAAATTTCCTTAAGAGATGCCGGGACGAAGATCTTATTCCTACATGCGTGAAGATAGCTCCAAAAAATGACATTATGGGCAGTGAACGCATACTTCGCCAAGCAAGCAGGAAATTACTGTGCAAACTCATCCACAATAACCGTTATACGGCTTACAAACTTGAGCAACAGATTAAGGACAGT
Organism: Pammene aurita; assembly: GCA_947086415.1. Taxonomy (NCBI): domain Eukaryota; kingdom Metazoa; phylum Arthropoda; class Insecta; order Lepidoptera; family Tortricidae; genus Pammene; species Pammene aurita. Next base: position 3,929,348 of record OX352298.1, read on the forward strand.
ACCGGTGAGTTACAAATAACATTGACCAGTAGAGATTTTGATGAAGTCGTTGAACTAGGCAATAAACGTTACGCATTCACGTATGAACAGTGCAGAAAGCGACAGGTTGCTAAGTTTGACAGATTAAAATCGAAGCGCAGTGATAACGGATTGCTTGAGAATAATCACCGCGGGAACGGAACGTCGCTGTCAGTGTCAAACCGGTCTGTTGTAAACATGTCAAGTAAACAGTTGACAGATTCGCAGCATTTGGTCTTGCAGAAAGGATTAAATTATGTTGTGGCACCACGGAAGATTCCTTTTGAAGACATTATTGTCAGTGTAGAAGATTGTCTGGTGAAAAATCAGGTGAAAAAGGAAGATTCGGAGGCTATACGCCAAGATGTCTCGTCATTATTGCGAAGGGCAAAGCCGCCGAAAACAAACTTACCTAAGGAAGAGATAAGGGCCTTGAGGACCTTGCGTGAAGATCCAGACCTTACCATACTTCGAGCTGATAAGGGTAATGCGACGGTTGTACTTGACACCACCGATTACAACCAGAAAATTGAGAATCTGTTGGCGGACAGCACAACCTATAAACATGTCAAAAAAGATCCTACTGCGAAAGTCTTAAAATGTACTAAAGACCTAATTGGTGAATACTGCGAATCCCTTAATCTAGATGTTGCAGGTTTGGTTCCTGATTGCCCGGTGCCTCCTAAATTGTATGGGTTACCGAAGATACACAAGGCGGGTGCCCCGCTACGTCCAATAGTGAGGCAAATTGATGCTCCAACTTACAAATTGGCTCAATACTTAGCAGGAGTCCTTTCATCTTTACGGGGTAATACTAGAACACATACAAAGGATTCTTACCATTTCATCAGTGACATTAAAGACCTTACATTAACTGATGACGAGATCATGGTCAGTTTCGATGTCCAGTCACTCTTTACGAGTCTACCGGTACAAGACTGCATTGAAATTGTGAAGAAGAGGTTGCGTGAGCAGAACATGTCTGAAGAATATGCTAAGCTCTTGGAACACTGCCTTACATCAGGATATCTACTATGGAACAATGAATTCTTCCTGCAAGTCGACGGTGTAGCCATGGGGTCCCCGGTATCTCCAGTAGTCGCTGACATCTTTATGGAGGACTTTGAGGAGAGGGCGCTCTCATTGGCTCCCGTGCAGCCGAAGATTTTCAAAAGATACGTAGATGATACTTTTACTATATTACCTAAAAATAGTGTTTCAGTTTTCCTTGACCACCTCAATTCCATTCATAGTAAGATTAAGTTTACCATGGAATTGGAAAATAATTGTTCACTGCCTTTCTTAGATGTACTAGTATTGAGAAACCCCGATAATACCTTAGGCCGCACTGTATATAGGAAACCTACACATACAAATAGATATTTGAATGGTAGATCACACCACCACCCCAGTCAGCTAGCTACTGTAGGCAAGTCTTTGTTTCAGAGAGCCCAGAGGATATGTGATGAGCAGCACCTGGCGGCGGAACTCCGGCATGCCAAGGATGCACTTCAAGCGAACGGGCTCAAGATTCCACGGCTCAATCAGAAAGCTCGGATGAAGATTCCTACAGTTGAGCGCCGGCCTGCCGTCTTGCCTTTTGTCCGAGGAGTCACTGACAGGATTGGCAACATCTTGAAACGTGCTTCTATAAAAACTTACTTTAAGCCAATGAAGAAGATGTCACAGTTCCTGAGGTCAGTGAAGTCGGCTACTCCTCTACAGAGTGCAGGGGTCTACAGGCTGGAATGTGAATGTGGTCTATCATATGTAGGCCAGACTAAGCGGAGCATCTCTACTCGGGTAAAGGAACATATAGCCGATGTAAAGCACCGTCGACCAAGGTCAGCAGTCTGTGAGCATGTCATGGATAGACCCAACCACTCAGTTAAATTTGACAAACCGCAAGTCCTCGTCAAGGAGAAAAGATACATTCCCCGGATGTTGCGAGAGGCAATCGAGATTAAAAAATATCCAAATTTCAACAGAGAGGATGGTTTTTCGGTACCACCAGCTTGGGATCCAGTTATTCATTTGGTTAAGGAGCAAGCTAGACATAGGACTGTGAGACCATAATGGTGGACAGTGTGGACACTAATAATAATTTAATACTAATTTAAAAAATTAAAAATAAAAATGAAAATAATAATTAATAATAATAAAATAATTTGTTTAATAATTTGTTTTGTAATAAAAAATAATTTGTTTTTATAAAGGCCCCTCCGGCATGTGCAAACACTAAATTTGTTTAATATTTAATATGTGGGTAGGTTTGCATATTGAGATAGTTTTTGAACGGAGGTAATTGTACATTTTTCCTCAGTCGACCCGTTGACCACGAACGCTGTAAAGTGTTTGAAACGTCGGGATGTAATTTAAACTCAATACACGCGATAAAATCCGTTTTTAATTGTTTTATTTCATGAATAACTATCGCGGCAACCGAAGACAATATTAAATTACATTACACTTTGCAGAATATTAAATTTCTTTAAAACATATTTTACCCTGCCTACAACCATTCCAAAGTCAATTAAGGCTTGTAATAGGCTTAACGGAGGATTAAAAATAGACTGCCTTGCTGTACAGGTATTCTTACAATATTGGTGTAAAGAGACGGACACACATACAGCGGAGCGGGATTTCATGGATTTTTATGAAGGAAATATTGCATAATTTGAAACAAATAAAAACCAATTTCACATAGCCTACTTCACTTTTCCAAAAGGAAAGCCCGAGCTACTGTAAACCATACTTAATTCACCATATAGGTGTGGCTATAATTTGAAGAGTTTCATTTCTCCAGGATCCCATCATCAGATTCGGACCTGATGACAATGGGACCAACTGTCAAATATGCTCTTTCAAACAAAAAAATAATTTTCCATATCTGCAAGTTCGAATAATCGGTAAACATACATTTAAAAAAATGCTGTAATCCCGACAAATTAAGAATCTCCTCCTTCGAAATCTTGAAATCGTTTGCATAACAGTATATAGCATTGACCGTTTGGAATCGAAATATTTAAACATTCCTATCTAAAAACCATAGACAACACTTTTTATTTTAGATATCGTAGACATATTTAGTTCATCCGTTTAGGAGCTACGATGCCACGAACAAGCCAACTACAATCAATGACACGCGTTAAACATATAACACGCTCGTTTTCCGTCTAGGGTTTATTTATTTATAACTAGCCTTTTCCCGCGGCTTCGCCCGCGTACTATAAGTACTCAAAAAGGATACGATACCCATGTTGATTTTCAGACTTTGTGACCACATTTGCCCCTTTTAGGGATTGAATTTTCAAAAAACCTGAAACACGTGTTTACTCACTTATCGTTAGCAATACTCCTGTGAAGTTTCGAATAAAATAGTATAACAAATCTTGATTCACCATACAAATTTTGGACCCCCATTTTACCCCCTTAGGGGGTGAATTTGAAAAAATCCTTTCTTAGTGCATCCCTAGACCTTATAAGGAACCTACGTGCCAAATTTGGAATCTCTAGAACCAGCGGTTTGGGCTGTGCGTTGATATGTCAGTCAGTCAGCCAGTCAGTCAATCAGTTTCTTCTTTTATATATTTACAGCCATATTCATAAAAAGTTAGGAGCTCACTGATCGGTCGCTCAGAGGTAGGTACCAAAATTCTTGATGCATAAACGCGTATTAACGTTAATCTGTCTACGATCGACCTCCTATAAAAGCCAAAAGTTACGAGCCCGTGGACCCTCCTTTATCCGCATATTAAGTGACAAGATGGCCGACACAACATTGAACAGCTGATTTTGAATTTTGATAGGAGCTACACAGTACAGAAATCGAAGAGATTTCTAACAGATGGAGACTTCTGTTTATAAGTTTCTGTGTTTCGATTTAATTGTTAATTAAGTAAATAATTGTAATATCAATAAATAGTCCAGCGACATCGGAAATGGGTAGGAAACAAATATCTAGATTTTCGACGAGTAACCATCGTAATTAAATGCAAGTAATGTTATCAAACAAGTGAATCGCCGGCGTCTGAAGTTTCAAGTTTCAGTGCGTGTGTCTTAAAATAATAATCTGCCCTATCCTATGAGGACCTCGTCACTTACAGAAATCAAGTAGAAGAAGCGCTGCAATAAAAGTAGTAAGTTCCTACCTATAAGCATATTAGTTAGCTACTTATCGTTCGAGGCGGTACCTATCTTAGGTTACCTACGTATTTTTTTTACCTACTTGTGTTAATAACCATATACACACACACATTAAATAGTCGAATATTGCTCGACATGTTTCGCTCCATAACGAGAGCGTATTCATGTGTCATGAGCCATTCGCGTGGCCCTCCGCGGCCGAGCGCTCGGCGCGGCGGCCGAGGAGGCGAGAAATTACACTAATTTTCAGCATCATTGTCAAATGTTGTTGGTGTAATGGCACAGAATAACTAATAGTACTACCGTACAGAAAATTCACTCCTTAACAAAAGTCAGATTTAGGTATAAAATTATACCTATACTCGCCGCCTGCAAGCAAAATTGAAACTTATAACCGCGCACGAACCGTGAATCTTCTTTTCGCGCCGCAGTTTTATGACCGAACTGTGAGCGTCGGCACGGGGTTGGCACTTGACAAGTTTTTGTACCTATACCTACTGATTTATTATTGTTAGATAAATATGTAGGAATTACAAACGTTGATTATGTAAACACGAAATTTTTATCCGGAGATAGATTTTTTTATAGGGATTATGTCTGATTCTCACGGAAGTAGGTATGCCACAGCCGTATTCCTTTGAAAATATGTCGGTCAGTTCCTAATATTATTTCTGGGCAACCGATATTCAATAAATTAAGGATGTTTATTTTAACTATTACTAAGTAAGGACTTTGGGACCTTTCAATATCGTCCGGAATTTAAAAATGTTATTTCTGCTTACTTGTTCTTCCGTTTATTCAGACATCCGTAAATACATATTTTATACGGATTAGATCGAAATAGGTTTCGAAGCCATTGTGTATTTTAAATTTTGTGCGAGCGCCACGTGACACGACTATCGTGCGAGCCGAGCGGCAGCCCACTGCTATACGACTCCCCGGGAGGCGCGCCGGCCAAATGTACCTAAACTGCGTAGTGAAACCCCCCTGGTAATGGCTCACGAATAAGCTTCTCGTTATGGAGCAAAACATGTCGAGCAATATTCGACTTAAAAAACCAGTGTTACCCGTTATTTAATATAGGTACTTATCTGAGTCTCACGAAAGTTTTGTGTTTAAAATTATATTAAATAGTATATTTGGCCAGACGAGGGAAGTAGATATAGGTGACATACTATTATCGAAATGAAAGTTTTGCATAATATTGCAATCAATTAAAACAACTTTAGGTACTTGATTCCAAGTAAAAGACTGTAGTAAAATTTCACAAGTCATATGTTTAGATTGCAATAAGAATCAAATAAAATAATGGTAGCATGGTGATTTTTTGGGAATTAGCTCATATTGAACCAGTCTGAATAGAAGATGATGATCATACTTAATTACTTTTTACACACCGTCTTAGGGCTTCAGGGGTAGATCTCTACACCTGCAGTATCTATGTATATGTACTTACTAACTTTCAATCCTTAAAACTAAACATAAGTTTCTTTATTCTAAAATAATAATGTGGCCTATCTGGGTCAGACATAGACCCCTTGATAGCAAAAAACCCAGTACAACACTATACTATTATATCCAGATGCTGAAAAGATTATGCAGTAGTGACGGATGAAGAAGTGGTTGCAGCATTAGTCAACAGGGCAGTAAACAATGCACATCTTCAAGGTTTTATCCAACGCCACTCACAAGGAAGGTAACTATTTCCACTAACTGATCAACTCAAACCTACAGCATACCTCACTCAAAGTGTCAAACAAAGATTGCCTGGCTTGCACCTAATGCAGCTATGGTGAAAAATATAATAGTAACAATATATGATATTGAACTTTGTCGCAGCATACTCATTTTTCATGACTTACAAAAAGGTATAGGTACTATCGGGTTCATAATTGCATACCCAAATAATGAATTAATTCATTGATAAATTGGGTATCCAATTATGAACCCGATGGTACATATAAGATATGTCAACACTTTCACTGCTATGAACCCGATGGTACATATAAGATATGTCAACACTTTCACTGCTATTTCATTGTAATCAGTTAAATTCAAACCTAACACCTTACCGGCTTAGTTAATTATTCTGCTGACTGTACACATCTTTAACACCAACGTTACAGTCATGATCTCTGAGTAGTCATAACATGTTCTGATTATATGTCAATGATCACAAACAGCTGCTGAAGTTTCCAGTAAAAGGAGAATAAAACATCAATACAAAATTTTTATTGAGATAAAATAAGATAATTTATTCAGTAAAATCAAATGTCCCGTTTAATAAGAAAACACAAAGCCGGAGCATTTTGGGTTTCTCTGTCTCATTTCCTTTTGTTTCAGTGTGATTGCTGAGGTGGTCAGGCTGGCTGCTGGGGCATGCTGGCCCATAGTGACAGTTCCTTGAAGGAAGTGTGTAAGGTGGTGCTTGTCCATGCCCACTTGGCCTTTCAGAATCTGGAAATAAAATAACAATTTTGATTAAAGATATTTTCAAATATTTTATGTAATTTAATTTTAGTGTACTGCGGTGACCATATAAGTTATTATAATTTTGTTCATTGTCTTTTTACCTACCTTTGCAAATAGAGAGTATTAACCGACACCAATATTCATAAGGCTGTACAAATTGAAAAAGAGCAGATCTGAAAACCACATTTAAATCTGGTTGTATCTAAATGCTGGTAGACAGAGCTAAAGACCCAACTATGGTTATTCTGACAGGCAGTTGTAGGCCTTTCATAAAATAATAATGTATATTTTGCACTTATAAAACTATGGTTTTGGCACTATTAAAATATTTGCATAATGTATAGGTAAACAATGTACAGGTACGAGGGCGGTTTGATAACTCGGTGACTTTAAGTAAAACAAAAATCATTTTAACATATAAACTTTTTAATTACGATTCTGAACTCCTTGGTAGCTGGCAGTTTTTTTTTTTTTTTAAAAAGGTGGGAAAATAAAAAAGTTATTGAGGCATATGTCAAATACGGTCGGAAAATTGTTGGAAAATGGAGAAAAGCGAATTTCGTGTGTTAATTTAACATTACTTTTTACGTGGAAAAACTATTAAAGAGACTGAAAACTGTTTAAAAAAATATTATGGGGAATCTGCTCCTTCTCATGGAATGGTACATAAGTGGTTTACAGAATTTCGTTCTGGGCGTATCACTACCAATGACGCAGAACGCTCTGGTAGGCCAATTGAAGTCACCACTGATGATGTCGTGAATAAAGTTCACGATATTGTTTTGGATGACCGTCGAGTTAAGATTCTTGAGATAGCTGAGACTGTACACATTTCATCTGAACGAGTTTTTCATATCTTGCATAATATTTTGAATATGAAAAAGCTTTCCGCAAGATGGGTGCCGCGTTTGCTGACAGCCGATCAAAAACGACTTCGTGAAACAACTTCCGAGCAATGCTTAGCCAAATTCAAGCGTAATCCCAATGAATTTTTATGTCGTTTTGTGACGGTAGATGAAACGTGGATCCACCATTATACGCCAGAGACGAAAAATCAGTCAAAACAGTGGACTTCTGCTAACGAACGGGCCCCAAAGAAAGCGAAAACCGTTAATTCGGCAGGAAAGGTAATGGCCACTGTTTTTTGGGACAGCCAAGGGGTTATTTATATAGATTATTTGGAGAAAGGTAAAACAATAAATGGCCCTTATTATGCTACATTGTTGGAAAAATTCAACGCAGAAGTAGTGAAAAAACGGCCACATCTGGCAAAGAAGAAAATCCTTTTTCACCACGACAATGCCCCTGCACACTCGTCGGCAGTCGCAACAGCCAAATTAGTAGAATTGCGTTATGAAATACTGCCCCACCCACCTTATTCTCCAGATTTGGCCCCATGTGATTTTTTTTTATTCCCAAACATGAAGAAATGGCTCGGTGGGAGAAGATTTTCATCAAATGAGGAAGTCATAGCTGAAACTGAAGCATATTTTTCAGGGTTTGATAAAAAATATTTTTTGGAGGGGTTGAAAAAGCTGGAACATCGTTGGATGAAGTGTATGGAGTTGAAAGGAGATTATGTAGAGAAATAAAATTATAAAAGGTCAAAAAGATTTTTTTTTCTGCAAAAAGTCTTGATCTGACTTATCAAACCACCCTCGTATGTTGTAATAGGCATCAATTTCAAATACTACCTACCTTCACTAGTAGTGCAGTCCTGTTATTTGTGTCTATATAAAACTCTGCGCCAACCAAGTAAATCCACGCCAACTTGTGGCAGCAGCTGTCAGGCTTCAATTGATCAGTGACCACTCTTATTTCTTCTCGTTTCTGTTTCTTGAGCTATACAACCATTCTCTGAACGCCGGTATGCATGACATCGACACTGTAAGCAGTAAGAAATGGGTACGCACGCTAAGTAATATTCAGTTCTTCAAGTTCTCAATTAACATTTGTTTATAAGTTTTATACTGAGAAATATGTCTGACATGGGCAGATACTTTTGTAAATGGTCCGAACCTAGTTATAAGTCAATTAATTAACTGATTTTCTTACCTTATTTTGATTACTAGTCCAGTGATTCATCGTAGGTAACAACACATTCCTACTATTACATTTCAATTGTTTACTGTCTCTCTTCGTCACTATAGGTAGGTACATTAATTTTATTCATGTTTCTCGACTCATTACACAGTCATTAATCTAAAATTAGTTACAAAAGTATTTATCCAAACCGTAGTAACATGCAAAATACGTAATAAAATTTAACGCATTTCCCGCTACTACCGCTGTCATGTGTCATGTTCTGTCAAACTTTTTTTTAATTGCGATGAAACCGGGTTTTTGTCTATGATTTTGCCAAAAGTGCCAACTTAACGCGTCTAATCTTTCAATAAGCGGTGGATCAGATATGAGCAGGATAATATGTGTTTATAAATCAAGCAATTTTAAAAACCTCAATTAAGGCTAATCGGCGTATCACCGGGTTCGACGATCAGACGCCGATTAAGGTTTTTTTATGAATATGGCCGTTAGATACTTACTTACTTCGCGAGTAGTTAATGTGTTACATAAAGTTACTATTAAATTTATTTTTTAACAAATGTTACTTTCCGTTTAAATGTTTTTTTCATTGAAACATTTTTCAGTTAATAAACATTTTTATCTACACTCGCATTGTAAGTCCTCTAATAGCTCACCAAACGAAGACGCTTAACTGCCTGATAGGGGAAGTAATTCGTGTATAGCTGAATTTTGGTGTAGTTGTAGGCAAAGGTATCTTACACAACATACTAAAAGTACCGGTGGATGGGGGCGCCGCTAGCGGGGAGAGGGGGGTGTAAATGTCCCTTATTTTGGTTTTTCGTAAATAACTCGGTAACGGTAGCTCATACGAAAAAATGTTTTATTGCTTAATTCATCCACATCTAAATTTCTATAAAAAAGATTCTTTGCAATTTTTTGCTAGGATCAATGTTTAATGAGATATCGAGGAAATACGATAAACACTTTTTTAAACTTTCGGAGCTAATATTTACGAAAGTATTAGTTTTGTCCAAAAATTGTTTCAGAATACCCTTATTGTTTTAAAAAGACCTATCCAACGATACCCCACACATTAGGGTTGGAGTAAAAATAATTTTTACCCCCCCACTCCATGTGTACGGGAGGTACCCGAAAAAATAATATTTTTTCACATTTTGTTTTAAAACTTTGCCGGCGTGAATAAAGTACATACTCACACGATTTTTTTATTTTCTAATACTAACCATCACTGAGCAGGCTGCTCACCCTGCTACCTCACTTCCTACCCTTATAGTTTCGCCATGTCCGTCTGACCCCATCTGTCCGTCTAGATGTCTAGTACTAAACATCACTGAGCAAAGCCGTGGACGGACAGACGGGGACAGACGGACATGCCGAAACTCCAAGGGTAGGACCCCTCCTCACCCTGCTCAGTGATGGCTAGTACTAGAGAAATGAAATTTCGTATAAGTATGTGTTTTAATTACGCAGACAAAGTTTTAAAACAAAATGTGAAAAAATATTATTCTTTCGGGTACCTCCCGTACACATGGAGTGGGGGGTAAATATTTTTTTTACTCCAACCCTAATGTGTGGGGTATCATTAGATAGGTCTTTTAAAAAAAATAAGGGTATTCTGAAACCACTTTTGGATAAAACTAATACTTTCGTAAATATTGGCTCCGAAAGTTTAAAAAAGTGTTTATCGTATTTCCTCGATATCTCATTAAACATTGATCCTAGCAAAAAATTGCAAATAATCTTTTTTATAGAAAATTTGATGTGGATGAATTAAGCAATAGAACATTTTTTCGTATGAGCCACCGTTACCGAGTTATTTACGAAAAACCAAAATTAGGGACCTTTACACCCCCCCCTTTCCGCTAGCGGCACCCCCATCCACCGGTACTTTTAGTATGTTGTGTAAGATACCTTTGCCTACAACTACACCAAAATTTGGCTATACACGAATTATTTCCTCTTAGTTTTCCTTCATTAGGTGGGCTATAAAACGTGTTCAAAAACGGTAGGCAATGGCTAGCATTACCACAACCGATTTTACTATGATAAGCTTTTTATCTGTGACAGTAACGTTAATTTAACTTTACATGCTCAAACATTGATGTGTTATGTTATGAGTTTTGATAACATAATGTACACCTGCACGCGCCCGCGCGGCCGCCGACACGCTCCCCCCCGACCGCCGGCACTTTCCCTCCCGACCGCCGGCACAATCGAGTTGGCCATGGCGGTGCAATGGCGGCTATTCTATGGTTTCCGAACACGGCAATTAGTATTAAATAATATGAGTGTAGATAAAGCAGTGTATGCAACTGTATGTAATTAGGCCTTAAAACACTCGTGTGATCTTATTATGAAACTCACCTGCGGCTCGTTTCATAAAACCACACTCGTATTTTAAGGACCCTTATTACGTAACAGTTACATAAACTACTATTACTTTAGCATTTTTAGCGCTATAAAATACCTACAACTTTATGTACGTACCTGTGAAAAAATGTTTTCGTTTTAATTTTCAATATCAGATATTCCGTGCGATAACGCCGCCGCTCATCCCGAGTCGTGGCCTTATCTCATTTTCGTGCCTCCAATAATTGGGCCCGCGGCGATATTTTAATATTTTCAATTAAAGATAACGTACTCTCCGACCTTTGGAATTTATTATTTTCTATTACCTTTGAAACGTTAATTTTCTTTTTGTTTCCATTCCAGGTAAGGGGCTTAATGAAACGTCTCGAAAAATGAGGAAAATGTGAGTGAAAAGAATATTTTGGGTCATATTTCTATTTTCTTTCAAGGACGTGGAAGCATTGACGCAAAATGCTTTTTAGAAGTTAAGTATGAATTTAATTTTTTCTTAAATATTTACTTTGACTATAATGTGATTTTATGAGGACCTTATTATTTTTTGCCTGATCGACACATTTGGGTAAACGGCGAACGTTGGCCGTAGGCTACAATGTATGAAACAGACAAAAATTTTGTCGCTATTTTGGAGTAAGTCCTATGGTGAAAAAAATTCAGAATGACCTACCTAACTACCTCGCATAATATGGTTTAGTATTGAAAAAACACTGTGTATTTTCTGTCACTAAAGAAAATACACGGTGTTTTTTTGAGCACATATTTTTTGTAGCCTTCGATGTACAAGATATATACAGGTTGATTCATAATCGATGATCGGGAACCAATTTTTCTAATTAAATTATCGATACCGAACAAGTTTTACTATGGGACCAACTCCGACATCACGAAATTTTTTTTGGCTATTTCATACATTACGGCAGGTGGTGTCGTTTTCTATGGGGAAACCAAATATATTTTTTTGAGATTTCAAAGTTGGTCCCATACTAAAAGTTGTTCAGTATCGATAACTGAATTAAAACAATTGGTTCCTGATCACCGATTATTTATGAATCATTCTGTATAGATATTGCAGGAGACTGTACCTAGTTTTTATCAAGAAATGGAATTCGAGTTCGTTCGTGGTTTACTTACTCAAGTGGTTTACTTACATGCTGCAGATGTGGCCAACTGCTCCGGTACTCAAGCCAAATAGGTACATGTACCTAGACGGTACAGCAATTTGGCTTGAGCACATGTCTAGGTGCTCTCAATGGAAGTAGATTTCCTGGCAAATATTTAGGATTTAGTCCATTTGTGCTAATGTTATTAGTTGTTATGATATTTCAATATAACTAACACAAGATGTAATAATAATACTGGTAATCCTTTTAAGGGCATAATTGGTATTGATTATAATTACGAAAACCTAAAAAAAAAAATTCGTATAAATAATGGTTTCGTATTTTTTTCGTACATACTAAATTTCGCGTCAGTATTTTTGTTACAACCTGGCCGCGATTCGAAAAATAAACACACACACTGGAGAGACACAGCTCCAACCCAACTCAACTCAACGCTATAACGACATTGATATTTGCTATTCGAACAGATTTTCATTCGACATTGGTCACACATTGGTCTCACATTGGTCTCACATTAGTCCAATGTTGGTCCAATGTTGGTCCAATGTGTGACCAATGTGAGACCAATGTTGAATGAAACTCTGTTCGAATAGCAAATATCAATGTCGTTATAGCGTTGAGTTGTTGGGTTGGAGCTGTGTCTGTCCAGTGTGTGGTGGGAAGTACCCTATAGGTTTTATATGTTTGTAAGCGCATTTGTTTTACTCATGATGGAAGAACATATTAACCATTTTTGGACTTTTTCCTTTACTTATGCTGTTAAAACCTGTGAGTTCCTATAATTGGCTTCCTGTATTTACTACAATATATAATGTTTATGTCGCAGGTTGGATTGGATCTCCAAATAAATAAAATAAAACCTTCCTTCCTGCCAAATTGTATGATTCTAGGTTCGCTGAGACACTTGATTGTTGAGTTTTGTACGGTCCCTTTTCATGCTGTCACTGAAGCGATTCTCGCTGCGACGCCTGGAGCCGTAGGGTACGCGGTACTTGGCCTTTAGCCTTGGCATACATTGCCATTGAATTACGTCTGATTGATCCTCCTGCTGCGGAACCACTTCCCATTGGGACATTGTGGTCACACGCTTACCATGCAGCGTTCGGCCCTCTGTTCGAAGCATGTTATGCAGCAGGAACTTGGCCATCAGCATTCGCGTGTTTCGACGCTCTGCCTTTTTAGTACAGTTATATGTATATTTTTATTTACAATAATATCAATTATTTTTATTTGTAAATATGACGATATTTAAGTCTTCTTTCTGTTTAAAGCGAAAAACAAGAAACCGTGTCCATGTAAAACCACATAAATAACAAAATGTACGGCGCGGGCGATATATATCCTAATTCGTTAGAAACAAATAGTAATAACTAGCCTTTTCCCGCGGCTTCGCCCGCGTTACTATAAGTACTCAAAAATGATACGATACCCATGTTGATTTTCAGACTTTGTAACCATATATGTCCCTTTTAGGGGTTGAATTTTCAAAAAACCTGAAACACGTGTATGCTCATTTATCGTTAGGAATACTCCTGTGAAGTTTCGAATAAAATAGTCTAACAAATCTTGATTCGCCATACAAACTTTGGACCCCCATTTTACCCCCTTAGAGGGTGAATTTTGAAAAATCCTTTCTTAGTGCATCCCTAGACCTTATAAGGAACCTACGTGCCAAATTTGGAATCTCTAGAACCAGCGGTTTGGGCTGTGTGTTGATATGTCAGTCAGTCAGTCAGTCAGTCAGTCAATCAGTCAGTCAATCAGTTTCTTCTTTTATATATGTAGATTGGTAGTTTGTTCTTACACATTTTAAATGACTTAGAAACGATATATTCATTAAAATCCTACAAGAAAAACGCTTGTAATATGTACATATTTGTGGCGGTTAGCGAATAACGATATTTTGTAGGACTTCATTGCGTAAATAATACTTGTATATATCCATTACACTAAAAATATTAGCTATTATTAATTATTTCCAATTCCCCATACTAGCCGCCCGTAAAATGACTGTAGTATTTAGTGAGCTACATTATCGCAAATGAAAATGAAAAAATTAAAATGAATGAAAATGAAAAATTTATTGAAAACATTTGTTATAAGTCATACAGTTGTAAATAAATATTATATATCTTTACATTATAATTTGTAAGTTTTTCCTTATACATAGTACCTATCTAAGTATAATAAAATTCAACAGTATTTGTAATTGTATTATTACCTGTACACTTTCATATCATGAGCAAAAAGTATGAGGTATTATTTATAATTAGTTAGGTTCACTGGTTCATGTTTTATCGAGGACAATTAGATAAATATTCATCTAGCTCATAGAACTGGGATTTAATTTACCAATTTTTTGCCTTAGTTTAAAATTACAGGAGGAAGGTGCATCCCTAATGCTTGCAGGTAGGCGGTTATAAATGTGTGGGCCAAGTATATAGGGCAAGCGTCCAGTTTTATCCAGCCTGTTAGGGAAAGGTTCGAGGCTGCCCGCATCCTTATTACTACGCAGAGGGTAATTAGTGTTTGATTGTTTCTTAGCAAACTTCTCCAGATTTAAATGAGTAAAGGTTGCCACTTGTTGAATAAATACACAGGGCACTGTTAATATTTTATATTTAATAACTAGCCTTTTCCCGCGGCTTCGCCCGCTTACTATAAGTACGCACATGTTGATTTTCAGACTTTGTGACCACATTTACCCCTTTTAGGGGTTGAATTTTCAAAAAACCTGAAACACGTGTTTACTCATTTATCGTTAGGAATACTCCTGTGAAGTTTCGAATAAAATAGTTTAACAAATCTTGATTCGCCATACAAACTTTGGACCCCCATTTTACCCCCTTAGGGGGTGAATTTTGAAAAATCCTTTCTTAGTGCATCCCTAGACCTTATTAGGAACCTACGTGCCAAATTTGGAATCTCTAGAACGAGCGGTTTGAGCTGTGTGTTGATATGTCAGTCAGTCAATCAGTCAGTCAGTCAGTCAGTCAGTTTCTTCTTTTATATATTTATAGAAGTATTGGCGCACACAGATATCGTCAGAAATACACGCTATTGCTCGTACGGCCCGTCTTTGCAAGGCGAATACCCGACGCCATTCCGCGGCTTTAGCCCAGAGCTCTGTGCCATATGAAATGAGTGCGTGCACAGTAGCGAAATAACAACTTCTGACGACGTCCGTGGTTGCCGTGCTGGCGAGCCTCCTCAGAGCGTAGCATGCACTGCCCAGCTTTGCACACAGGTGATCGATGTGTACGTCCCACTTTAGGCCGCTATCGATGGAGAAACCTAATAGTTTTATGTCCCTCACTTCAAGGACGGGGTCGTCCCCGGCATACGAGGTCATTGCCTCAGTTGAGTGGCCACTTAGGTTCAATCTCATGACAAAAGTTTTTTCTTTGTTAAGGGCTAAGCCATTTGTGTGGAACCAGTTACAAAGCTGTTTTAGTGTACCTAGTTGGTTACTAAGTTCTGTTACCAGATTTTTAACTGATAAAATTTAAAATAAAGTTTTAAATAAAAATTTAAAGTAATTATTTATTAGCCTAATTTCTAATGAACATAATCATTATCATTATCATTATATATAATAAAACTAAGTTGAGAAAATGTGCGTGCCGATAAAACTTAAAAAGGAGTCCCAGCACGATAAAGGGGCTTATATAGTGTGATCCCAGGTAGCATTTATACGTCATTATGTCGTCCGTTTACGGTACTGCTCGACGTAAGAGACGTCATTTCTCGACGTCGGGGGGTCCCAGCAGATGACGTCAATTTGTCACAGCCTCAAGACGTCTGTTTACAGACGTTACAGAGACGTCATATACTGAATGCATAGGGACGTTACTGGGCCGTACATATTAGGGCAGCCACTGACGTTAGAGAGACGTCATATACTGAATTCATAGGGACGTGACTGGGCCGTACATATTAGGGCAGCCACTGACGTTGGAGTGACGTCATATACTGAATCCATAGGGACGTTACTGGGCCGTACATATTAGGGCAGCCACTGACGTTGGAGAGACGTCATATGCTGAATTCATACGGACGTTTCTGGGCCGTACATATTAGGGCAGCCAGTATGTTCGAATAACGTCACACACAGGATTGATTGTGGCGTTACTAGGACATAGTAACGCCACAATCACTCCTGCATAGGCACAGGTCAGGACCTACGAGGGCTGCATTATGCTGCCGTGTTCACGATATCAGCAGTAGAAGTTAGCGATTTTTAATTTTATTAAGGCGGGTATTATATAAATTTAAATAACATCTCTCAAAACACACTGCTGATATCGTAAGCACGGCAATATGCTCCTCGTAGCTAGGATGGGTGGGTAGTCTGTTCAAAAATAGAACCGACCTGGCTGTTGAGTGAACTAACAACGTGCTAGATTTAAGTTCTAAGACGGTTATAACTTATTGGCCAGGCGCCCTAGACAAGACGCCTACGCTATAATGCGTTCTAATCTATACCTGTTCCCTCTCCCCGCGCAAATTCTTACGCGTAAGAGTAGAAAAGAGTTTAGCGCTTAGCATAGCAGGCATTTTGTCTACGTACCCTGAACAAACTCTAGGACTTATGGATGAAACTAAAAAACGCTATGTAAGTAGTATAATTTATATTTAAAGAGGCATTAAAGGACAGTGGGAACCAATAGCCCCATAACAATAATCCCATCAAAAACATAAATGTGAAATGAGAGCCAAGTTCAATATACATATTATATATGCCTTCGTTGTTGACTTTGACGACAAAAGAAGTGAGATCTAAATGGGTGGCAATCTTCTATCATCCCTAATACCCAATGTCCCTCAATGTGCCTACCCCTGTTATATTTTATTTTCCCGAATTTCGACTCATCTATTTGGACAACTTTGTTAGGGCCCCCTATCTTCCCTTGGGCCCTTTGACACTCTAATTCAAAAATTGCAATAGTTTCCCTGCAATAACTATACCAGTCGGCCACCGTTCGACTTGACACTACGTGACCATTGTTTAATTGTTTTTTTGTGTAATCATACGAATGACCCTCACAGAAGGCGTACATTATTTGAAAAATATGTACAAGTGACAATCGAGCATTTTCAAACCAGGTCCCGAGGGCTCTTGAATATGATTTGTTTCGGCAGTTTCCTTTCCGGCATCTAAATTTGTCGAATTGCCCCGCTTCCGATGTCAGGGTCATCGGCTTCTTGTGATATGTGCAAATTTTTTGGCGTGGAACAAGGCCCCTCTCTTCAGAAAACTGCACGCACTGTCCGTGCGTTCCCAGTAACGTGAAAAGCTTAAACCAGGTCCACATGCCTCTGCAACAACAACAAAACACATGAATAATCAAGGATTTTCGGGGGGGGGGCGGGGAGGATAAACATAATTAGCTATTTTTCAAGCTATAAGATGACCCTAAAATGTATCAAAATTGCATTTTACAGTCATTAAGTTTTTTTGGTCACTTGTTGAACTATAAGTATTCATTTCACCACTGCAGACTATAAGTACCAATCTTTCTCTACATTGAAAAAAAAACCTAATCAATATAATACTCTTAACTTTGACCGACTAATTCATTGCAAAAATTGCATAGAAAATCAATACCAACTAAATGTTAAAACTTGGATACTTACATAAACTCCTCCGAGTAAAGGTTTTTACGCCTGCCGGATGACCCACAAGGTCTGGTCATCATCGTACCATTAGTATACAGGTCGTCATCGTCCTCCGAAGAACTAGTAGCAGCTGGAGGGCTGCTACTACGGCCAGCGGCTACTCCACTGGGACCAGCTATCCCGCTAGGGACAGCCAACCCACTGGGACCAGCAACTGGTTCCTCGAGGTCGAACACAGACACAGTAGGCACAAGCGGCTCTATTGAGTCCAAAACTCGCGCACTACAAGACGGCACAGAAGAGGAGGCCGTGACAAGCGGCTCAACTGAGTCCAACACTTGCACATCACTCGACTGTTCAGACACAGAAGCTAAGGGCTTCGGGGACGCCATGGTATTCACACGTTGTATTTTCACTAACAGGAGTACGTAAAACGACCTCGACTGTAGGAGCGGCGACAAACGGTGAATGACACTAGCAGACAAAAACAAAACGCTATGAAACAAAATGGCGTCACACCGCGTTTTGTTCCACACAAAGGAAACACGAATTTATTCATTATAAGTGTAAAAAGTGAATTTAAATTGTTAAAACAGCGCCAAATATATTATTGACAACAAAATACTGCATGATGATTAGAATTCTAAATCAATATAAATATTTGTTTTAAATATTTTATTAAAAAACATGACAAAATAAATCAAAATACACCGTTGACGGTAAACGAAACGTGAAATGTCAACTTTGACGCCTGGCATGACAAAATACCCAACCTAAAAATATGCATAATCGTGTTCTTTTCAGATTTGTATAGAAACTTTAAAAAAAAATATCTCGTGAACCGTGAATTTCCGAAAGCTGAAAATTCAGATAACGCTTAATAATTAAGAGTACTATTCATAAAAAAAATATGAACTTCTAAAGCGTGGGTCCATAATGGAAAGTCTATCCCGTCTTACTGTACATCGTACATAGTACAGGTGATGACCTTAAACTGACGTTATTGAGACGTTCATTTTGCGGTAAATATGGTACGTCCAGATGCTGACCCTCAATTGACGTTATTAAGACGCCCACGTTGCGACGAATACGGTACGTCCAGGTGCTGACCTAAAATTGACGTTATTAAGACGTCCACTTTGCGATAAATACGGCACGTCCAGATGCTGACCTAAAATGGACGTTATTAAGACGTCCACTTTGCGACGAATACGGTACGTCCAGATGCTGACCTAAAATGGACGTTATTAAGACGTCCACTTTGCGATGAATACGGCACGTCCAGATGCTGACCTAAAATGGACGTTATTAAGACGTCCACTTTGCGACGAATACGGTACGTCCAGATGCTGACCTAAAATGGACGTTATTAAGACGTCCACTTTGCGACGAATACGGCACGTCCAGATGCTGACCTAAAATGGACGTTATTAAGACGTCCACTTTGCGATGAATACGGTACGTCCAGATGCTGACCCAAAATGGACGTTATTAAGACGTCAACTTTGCGACGAATACGGTACGTCCAGATGCTGACCTAAAATTGACGTTATTAAGACGTCCACTTTGCGGTGAATATGGTACGTCCAGATGATGACCCTTAATTGACGTTAGTACGACGTCCACTTTTTAACCTGACCTTAAATTGACGTCACTATAACGTACGTTTTCAGCGAATAAATGACAGACCTTAATATGACATAAAAATGACGTCGCTTGTGCGTCGCTGACGTCAGTTTGCTACCTGGGATAGCCCTTTATTCCCCCTCGAACAAGAAAGTTCCCGTTTTAACCTAAAGGGTGTGTCTTTAAAGATATAAGGGCTTTTCCAACCCTTCAACTCGGAAAGTAAGTGTAGTGGCGCCATCTGTTGTCGAGTAGTTGAACTTCATTCATTGTCCAAAGTGGCGCCATCTGTTGTCGAATAGTTGAATTTCATTCATTGTACACAATATGGACTTAAACGAACGATTATTCCCAAACTTTCTCGAATATCCTAGCGCCAACTTTCTCGAATATCCTAGAGCCTAGCTTTCTGAATATATAAGAGCCCGGTGTCACCCGCCAGAGTTAGTTTGATTTGAACAGCGAAACAAGCGATTTCGAAACGAAAAAGAAAGAAATTATCTGTGTGTGAGCCTTTATTTTGAAGTATCACGTGTGAGTATTTTTAATAGTGTTTTTAATTAATTCTCGATTTCGAAGCGAAGAAGAAAAAAGTTATCTGTGAGCCTTTATTGTGAAATATCAAATGTGAGTATTTTTATGTATTTAATTAATTCTAATGGTTTTTTTTTAATTTTTTTCTTTTAATTGTAATTTCCTTAACTTTCAAGTAGTCGCGCGGCGTTGAATCGATGCCTTCTATATACTTTGGCCGTAAACAAAATATCGCGCGACCGCTTGAAGCTTAAATATTTTTTTTTCTTTGTCTCAACGTGCTCCACGTTTACGTAACAATATATTTGTCTATAAAATGTTCATTTAATTTATATTTTACAGAATACAATGCCTAGACGTAAAAGAGGTGGAGATCTTGCCAGTTCTGCAGCGAAACGGCGGAAACAAAAAGAAAATCGAAGAAATGAAACGGAAGAAGAGCGCGAAGCACGTTTACAAAATCAACGAACCAGAATGAGCACCCTGAGAAGCGGAAAAAGCGAAGAAAGAAAAGAAAATAAAAGTATTGAAGAATCGAGCATTTTAAAAGATAATCTAACAAAGGAAGCATTCCACTACGAACCGACGAAGAAATATTACGATCATAAATATGTTGTGATCGGAAAAATGAATAACATTTGCCAATTTTGCCACGCGAAAAAATTCAGTAAAGAAACACCAGGTCTCTGTTGCATGAATGGAAAAATTCGATTACCACCACTGGAAGCACCTCCACAGGAATTTCTACATTACATGACCGGGGAAACACCAGAATCAAAACACTTTCTTCAAAATATAAGATCATACAACTCCTGCTTTCAAATGACTTCTTTCGGTGTTACTTCGACTGACACTAATAGAGACAAATTTGAATATGTATTTTCAATTCAAGGGCAAATTTATCACAAAATTGGATCGTAACTACCAATGCCTAACGATGACTATAAATTTCTGCAAGTATATTTCATCGGAAATGAAGAAAACGAAATTGATCAACGATGTACAAATTTTATTGGATTGAAACGCGAAATAATCCAAGATGTACAGAGGATCTTACACAAATACAATCAACTGATTTACATATTCAAAACAACACTAGACCGCATGATTTCTGATGACTATAAAATTGTAATTCGAGCCGATAAAAGACCACGTGGAGAACACGAACGTAGATTTAATGCACCTCAGATAGATGAAGTCGCCATCGTAATTGTGGACAATGAAAATACAAGCCGTGACATAATTGTACAACGAAGAAGAAAAGGACTACAACGCATTGCAGAGACACACCGTTCATATGATGCTCTTCAATATCCGTTAATATTTCTGCACGGAGAGGATGGTTATCATTTCAATATAAAACAAATTCATCCTAAAACAGGCATAGAAACAAACAAAAAAGTCACTTCCAAGGAGTTCTATGCTTACCGCTTAATGATCAGAGACAATGAAATATACAATCACATTCTCAACACTCGCCGTTTATTCCAACAATTTCTGGTAGATATGTACGCAAAAATAGAAGCAGAACGGATGCTTTACATAAGACTGAATCAGAAGAAACTACGCACAGAAGAATACATCCACCTTCGAGATGCGATCATTTTTTTTTTTTTTTAATACCACGACGGTGGCAAACAAGCATACGGCCCGCCTGATGGTAAGCAGCTACCGTAACCTATGGACGCCTGCAACTCCAAAGGAGTCACATGCGCGTTGCCGACCCTTTACAAAAAGGAGGATTCACTGTGTTGACGACTAAAGGAACAAGAAGGTCCCTCATCGTCAACACACTGGGTCCTCTTTGAGATCATAAATGACGGCAATATTGACGATATTGGAACAATGGTAATCTTACCCTCATCATACATAGGAAGTCCTAGACATATGCACGAATATACTCAAGATGCCATGACCTACGTAAGAAAATATGGACGACCTGATCTCTTCATAACATTTACATGCAACTCATCATGGCCAGAAATCAAAGAACAATTAAAATACGGACTAACCTCCATGGATCGACACGACATGATAGCCCGAGTTTTTCGACAAAAACAAATAAGATTTATTGAAGTCATCACAAAATACCACATCTTTGGAACCGTTAGATGCTGGATGTATACAATCGAGTGGCAAAAACGAGGATTACCTCACTCACACAATCTCATATGGCTACACGATAAAATTTATCCCACGGATATCGACAAAATCATCCAAGCTGAATTTCCCAATCCACAAAATGATCCGGAACTATACAACATAGTAGTGAAACACATGATTCACGCACCATGTGGACCATTAAACTTCAATGCGCCATGCATGAGTGATGGAAAATGTACAAAAAAATATCCAAAACCATACTTGGACGATACAAAAACTGAACATGACGGCTATCCCAAATATAGACGACGATCACCGAAAAACGGTGGCTTCACAGCAAAAATACGAATACAAGGCAGAGACGAACTGGAAATAGATAATCAATGGGTAGTACCATATAACCCACTACTTTCCAAAATGTTCCAAGCACACATAAACGTTGAATATTGCAATTCAGTAAAATCTATTAAATATATATGTAAGTACGTAAACAAAGGTAGTGATACTCGTATGGCAGTATTTCAAATAGTCCAAAATAGCGAACAAAATAATAAAAATGATGAAATCCTCATGTACCAAATGGGAAGATACATCAACAGTAACGAAGCAGCGTGGAGGATTTTTAGTTTTCCCATACACCAACGCGAACCAGCTGTGCAACATCTAGCAGTACATTTGGAGAATGGACAGAGAGTTTACTTCACAAAAGACTCGGCTAGAAAAATTGCAAGCGAACCACCTCAGAACACAACATTAACAGCTTTTTTCCAACTTTGCCAAACGGATCCATTCGCAAAGACGTTACTGTATGTCGACGTCCCTATTTATTATACGTGGGACAAAACAAGGAAAATTTTTCAACGACGAAAACAAGGAATGCCAGAAGAGGGTCATCCAGAAATAATGAAAACTAACGCAATAGGTCGAGTATACACTGTACATCCAAACAATGCCGAATGTTTCTATCTCCGAATGTTGTTACACGAAATACGGGGACCAACAAGTTTCACAGATCTCAGGACTATTGACGGCGACATATGCCAGACTTACAGAGAAGCATGTCAACGTTTAGGATTATTGGAAAACGATAACCACTGGGAATTAACACTACAAGAAGCCACACTCACAGCTTCAGCTGAACAAATTCGAGAGTTATTCGCCATAATTCTAACAACATGTAACCCATCAAACCCAAAACAGCTATGGGACTCTTTCAAAAGGAATATGAGTGATGATATATTGTACCAAATCCGACAAGCTAATCCAGAACTGACTATAGAATTCAATGACGACATCTTCAATGAAACACTCATTCGCTTAGAAGATAAATGTTTAGCAATAAATAACCAGACCTTAGTAGAAATTGGAATGCCAGCACCACAAAGAAATACTTTCAGTGTGCTAAACTACGAAATTACAAAGGAAAAAAGCTACAACGTCAATGAACTACTTGAATACATTACTCACAACAAACCACTCCTCAATGACAATCAAAAAAAAATTTACAACGTTATAATGAACCGAATAAATAACAACACTGGTGGAATTATTTACTTGGACGCACCAGGAGGCACCGGTAAAACGTTTCTAATAAATCTAATACTGGCGGAAATACGTGAAAATGGCGTGAAAAACACATCGCACTGGCACTAGCATCATCCGGCATTGCAGCCACACTTAGGGAAGGAGGACGAACTGCCCATTCTGCCTTACAACTACCGTTGAATATTTTTTTTTTTTTTTTATGAAATAGGAGGCAAACGAGCAGACGAATGGCCTGATGGTAAGCAATTAACGCCGCCCATAGACGCCCGCAACACCAGAGGGGTCACAAGCACGTTGCCAGCCTTTAAGATGGGAATACGCTATTTTCTTGAAGGTTTGAAGGTCGTATCGGTCCGGAAATACCGCAGACGACAGTTCATTCCACAGTTTTGTTGTGCGAGGCAGGAAGTTTCTCGAGAAACGCACAGTTGAGGACTGCCAACCATCTAAGTGGTGATGATGGTAATGCTGTCGCGTAGGACGATGGCGGAAAGAAGCGGCAGGGATTAATCCGAACAATTCCTCGGAGCACTCTCCATGATAGAGGCGGTAGAAGATGCAGAGCGAGGCTACATCTCTACGCAGCGCCAAGGAGTCAAGCCGATCCGTAAAATCCTGGCAGCCGACAATTCGAGTCGCTCTCCGTTGGATGCGGTCCAGAGGGAGAAGTTGGTACTGGGGCGCTCCCGCCCACAGATGAGAACAGTATTCCATATGTGGGCGTACCTGTGCCTTGTAAAGCTGGAGGCGGTGGGCCGGAGTGAAATACTGTCTCGATCTGTTGAGCACACCGAGCTTTTTTGAGGCCAACTTGGCCTTACCCTCTAAATGGCCGCGGAACTGGACTTCACTCGAAATATAGCCGAACAACAATTCCCGGTATGTAAAATCTCAGGAACATCTGGACGGGTTCAACTTCTAAAACATGCTAAAATTATCTTCTGGGATGAATGCACCATGGCCCATAAAAAATCACTAGAAGCCATGGACAGAACATTACAAGAATTGCGAAAAAACTCTGAAATGATGGGAGGAGCTCTACTCATACTCTCAGGAGATTTTTGACAAACACTTCCAGTTATTCCCAAATCAACACCAGCAGACGAGATCAATGCATGCTTAAAAAGTCACATCTCTGGCCGCAAGTACAAATACTGCAATTAACAAAAAACATGAGGGTTGAATTATCAAAAGATGAAACAACAGCACATTTTGCTAAAATACTTTTACAAATAGGCGAAGGTACATATCCTACTGACCAAACGACCGGCCTCATTGAACTCAATAGTGATTTCTGTAACATAACCACTACTGAAAACGAACTAATCGACAAAATTTATCCAAATATTATTCAGAACTATACCAACGTAGAGTGGTTATTTCAAAGAGCAATTTTGGTCACTAAAAATAATATTGTTGACTATATCAATTTTAATATTCTAAAGAAAATACCTGGTGAAGAGAAAGTATATAAATCGATCGACACGATGGTATCCATTGAAGAAAGTGTCAACTTTCCTACTGAATTTCTAAACTCTTTACAAGTACCAGGAATGCCATTACACTGCCTTCGTCTGAAAATTGGATCTCCAATCATACTACTCAGAAATCTCAACTCCCCAAAACTATGTAATGGAACGAGGATGATCGTAAAACAGCTATCGAATAATGTCATTGAAGCTGAACTTATTTCTGGAAAGAACAAAGGACACACAGTATTTATACCTAGAATACCACTGATCTCTTCTGAATTGCCATTTCAATTTAAAAGATTGCAGTTTCCAATTAAATTAGCCTTTAGTTTTACAATTAACAAAGCGCAAGGGCAAACTTTGAAATATTGTGGCATCAACCTCAAAGAATCCTGCTTCTCTCACGGTCAGCTATATGTAGCTTGCTCAAGAGTAGGAAGTTCGAAATATTTATATATATATACCCCGGACAATAAAATGAAAAATGTTGTTTATAAACAAGTAGTGTAAATAATGAGAAAATGTAAATACATGTAAATATAGAAAATGTTTTCAAAATATATTTTTTACTTTTTACGTCATAGTATGTTTTTTTATTTCATCTACCACGTAATCTCATATCAACTCCCGAGCGAAGCCGGGTATCATAGCTAGTATGGTATAATGAAATACAAATCAGATGGGAAATTTATTGAAATTCTTTGTAAAGCACAGGATTGCCTCAAGACGCAAACACGCGGTAAATTTAAGAAAATTACACTTTACAAAAGTGCATCAAATAAATATTGCACCTTTGTTTTGAAGGTTCCATTGCTTGTTTGTAAGAAGCCTGTATTTTAGAGGTAATTGAGTACATGCATGAATTTTTTTTAGTTTTTTATTTAACTGTTTACATTGTTTTAACACTAGGAAAAACAAAAATTCGTTCAAAAAGCTTTTCGTTATTTAATAAAAAAAGATTGAAAATCTTAAAAAAGTTTGAGCGAGTCTTGTCCTGCATCCCGTCGGGGACGGTCGCTTGCCTGCGAAAGCTATTGAGCCCCTCAATGCCCGCCTAAAAACAATAGCGACCCGCCGCCGCACCAGATGTGTTAACGTTCGAGCCACAGCGACAGTACCGCGCTACTTCACTACCATAACAGCCAGTTACTTTTAGCTAAAGTGCGAATATTTACGTGAATAGTTTACATCCGCATATGTACGCGCGTTCATATAAATTTAACCAGTACCAGTGAGTGAAACCTAGTGTGGTCGGTCGGCGCGCACACCAACATACCTCCACGGCTGTGCACAGGCCACAGCACCACAAGCAGAGCCATAGACCCAACGCAGAGGCAGTGTACCGCCTGCGGATATCGCCCTCCTCCACGATACGGCAGTCTTGGGTGAGCCCTTTCCATACTATAGGTACCAGCCGAACCAGAACTGTAACGATCGAGAACTTCCGTCAACCCCAACCTTACCTTAGGCCACGGTTAACGTCGGTAACGTCATCGGCTGCCCCTACACAAGCCTTGACTTTCCTGGAGGTAAATATTGTTTTGTAAATAAGCTTCACCCCTGGCTGGTTAATATTTATATGTACGCGCGCTTAATTCAACGCCGCATTTTATGACCTATGTGTATTTTTGCAATAGGGCAGGTGCGTCCATACCATATATTAGTTATGTGCACGCCGTGCACCAGTGAGTGATATTAAGTGCCTGAGGTCCGGTTCCACTTCAACCGGGCTGAATTACGTGCTGCTGCCCTGCAGCCTACCAGCGTCCAATTGCTGTGACGCGGAGACAATTAAATATCTCCACCTACTTTAGTGGAAAACTCGGTGAACCCGCTCCTTTTCTGGCCTTAAGACTTCTTATGCATCGCGCTAAAAGGCCAAGCAAAAGACCGGCTCCGTACAAATTACAGCAAATAAAAGTAAATAATTAAATTAACAAGTAAATACCTTGGGGTGTGCTTGGGCACATTAGGTATAAAACAAATAGCAGTTACTGAGATCCGTAGCTATTTATTTAAGTACCTGCTTTAATAAAGAGCCTACAAGTAGCCTCTTCAATATCAGATAAGCATACCGAGCCTCCATGCTTCTATAGTCAATCAAAAATAAACAATAGTTAGCTATCAGACATAGTAATTAAAAAAAGGTGAGTGGTGACCATACTCGATTCCTGGTTCCCATTCTATAGACACTTTACAAAAACCCCAAGCGGTGAATAATTTTCATTCATTAATCAAACCCCTAAAACACTAGAATACCCAATTACGTCAAATATTAATAAAGTAGCTTTACTAGGCCTAAATACTATAACTACTTACTAATTTAAAAAAAAAAGAACAAGACCGGTAAATGGAGAGACTCGATTAGTAATAATTAATTAACCGACAATTTTAGGACTAATCAGTTTACGGCCATAAAAGGGGCTGATCAACGAAAACCGTGCCTACGGCTACATCACATCAAAGTCACCATTAGTAAACTATTTAACGTTGTTACGTTAAATAGTTTACTAATGGTGACTGAATGGTGACACAGTATATGTTCCTCATATTTACCGGTTGGGGGCGAGTACAATAGTCACGGGGACTCTTACGCCCTTTTGCTAGTCAAAACCCTTGATTTAATCAAAGTAAAATAACCACGCGAAAGTAAGCCAGTCGCCAACATCTGGCGGTCAGCTCGCCTGGGAATCCGGATAGCAGAAACAGCACAATAAATAATCATTGTACAATTTTTACCAAGAGAATAACACTATAAACATTTATTTACCATCTGTGAGCTTAAAAAAACTAAGGGACAAAGATTGACGAACGGGACCATCGACGCAAAAGAGGCCGCTTTCTCACGAAATAACACAGCCCAGGCCGTTAGGCATAACTGCCTACTGTCGTTGCGTTTGTAGATAGTAACATCAAATATCTGCCGACACAACCTTATTCACCGTTCCAAGACAAAGACTCTAAGACCATAAAGTTGTAGTAAAAAAAGAAATTTTACAAGATATATTGCAGGCTATAATTACCGGCGCAACTTAGGGACTGCGATCGCACATGGCTAGCGAGTAAATTGTTTTGAAATTGTCTTCCCATTGTTGTAGTAGCCTTTACTCCCTTTCTGTATTTCCCCAGCAAGGCCACGTGCCAAACGTTTTTTCTTTCCCTTCTGTAAGCTTAGGCGGTAAGGTACGTTTATCACTTCAGCACACGATATGCGCGCTACGATAAAGTCCCGTTGCGACCAAACCGTAAGAAATTCTAAGATACTTGTTAGATTTATACAGGAAAAGAAAATAGATTGGAAAATATCAAGACTAATGTATAAAATGGTCGTCTCCCCCGCCATGTTATGCGGGCTAAACGTAGCTGCCCTGACTAAAGCCAACAGGTCCCGCCTCAGACGCTATGAGAGACACATCCTCAAGGAAATGCTTCTAGTGGACTAAGAGCTGGCCACGTCATATATGACACAATAATGAGAGCAACAAAACCTATATGGTTCGATTGCTAAACTATCCTTATTGCTAGATCCGGGCATCTGGCAGCTTTTAATGGGTGGAGATCAGAGTAACAGACTAGCAAATTTTTTGAACTGGAAAATAGTAATACTAAATTGGGTAAAAACTGCCGAAGTTGTCTCAAATATAAAGGATAGGGCCTATATTTTAACATTAGAACAAAAAATATTGCGTATTATTTCGGAAACAGAAACAGTAGGCGATAAACTATGAATTACATTATACGTCGTTTTGGACTACTTTCCCCCATCAGAAAGTTTTGGCAATTATATTATCTAATTGTTTATATAATTTCTCATAAAACTGCATTAAAACCAGAACTCTACGATTTGTTTTCTTTAAGTTATTTGCATTATTTGACCTCCACCACTTTATAGCTGCCAGATGTCCGGATCTAGAAATAAGCATAGTATAGCAAACTAACGAGAGGGGTTTCGTCGCTCTCATTATTGTGTCATATCTGACGTGGCTGGCTCTCCGTCTATAGCAGCCAGGGATCCCCCTAAACAAAAGATCACTCTACCCGCGCCACCCGCGTACCCTTCTCATTGCGATCGTGCATAAATCCGCCGCGATGCACCGCAATAATGTTCAAAGAATATGACTTTACTCAGAGGCGCGCGGTCAGATTTATAATAATCATACCTAATCCTTTTGTGGATGTTTTGTGATTTGAATACTGTGATTAAGTACTACGGTGACATTTTTTAGGAATGCTACTGTAAAGGTTGTTTACCTTTACAACCTCTCTTCTCAAACACTGTCTGGCACGGTGTTATTCAAATTAAGAATTACAACGTTCTATGTCAGACGTTCAGGATTCTTTGAGGAGTCTCAAAGGGACAGCCTAAATCGATAGTCGGTTTTGATGTACTAGCTAATAATATAAAAAGGGAAAATAAATAACTATCAAGTATATTTTGAGAGTATTAATTAAGGATACTCTCTACACTACTAAATAAGATAAGTAATAACGATCTCGATTAGTAGATTTTTATGTAAAAAAATGAAAACCTAGATTTTGAATTTGAAGTACAGTGAGCGGCAAAATATTTATGAATTTACGAAATATGGTTAAAAATATTCCGCATATCAGAAAAAAAATAAAAAAATACTGACTAGTACAGCAAAAAAAACTGAATGCACATCAAAGCGGTGTTTTCATGTGAATTTGGATTTTTTTTGCTGTGCAAGTGAGCTTAAGAGATGGTTATTTTTTGTTGCGATTTTAAATATTAACCGTAAAAATTCACTTAATTACGATAAATTAACAAAACTAAGCCTATTGCGAGTTGCGAATAGTAAAAATGCACATGTAAGGAGTGGTATTTGTGCACGAAATCATCATACAAATGAGAGCTGTAAGGCCATTAAATTTAGATCTTTAAAATAT
Organism: Pammene aurita; assembly: GCA_947086415.1. Taxonomy (NCBI): domain Eukaryota; kingdom Metazoa; phylum Arthropoda; class Insecta; order Lepidoptera; family Tortricidae; genus Pammene; species Pammene aurita. Next base: position 3,959,325 of record OX352298.1, read on the forward strand.
AACACAGCGCAAACACTTCTTAGGGTTCCATAGCCAAAATGGTAAAAACGGAACCCTGAAAAGTTTTTTGAAACATGTCCGTCTGTCCGTCCGTATGTCACAGCCATTTTTATTATAAAACATATATTACTGAAATTTTATCTAGAGGTGTGTTTCATGTGGCTAAAGCCAGAAAACTAAGTAGCAATTTATTTAGCAATTTATTGCTAAAAAAATCTTTTAGGTGAGGCACTCCATACATATGCCTAACTAAATGTCAAAAATTTTTTTTTTTAAATATGAACATGTTGCTTACGAACATACGGCTGCATATGAACATACGGCTTTAAAAATATCTTATATATATATATATAGTATTTTTAAAACATTTTTATTAAGTCAATATTTTCAGAAATAATTGCTTCGAAAGTCTAAATATAATAGCCCCCATCTAACTTTTAATCCGTAAGTCTAAAAAATATGAAAAAATACCAAGAAGGCATAGTACTTAATTTTCTACGAAAATTATTTCACATATTATCGGTTCATCCTTTTTTGAGTTATGTCCAAGAAACTACTTTCTACGGAACCCTACATTATACATGGTCCGATACAAACTTGCCCGGTCTTTTAAAGATATTTGATAGGTAGTATTAACCCTTAGTTGTAATTTATTTATTCACTTGTGTTGACAATTAATATAAAATTTGTATTTATTTGCATTTCACCGACATAGTAAAGTTTTTTAGGGTAGTCAACGCGCATGTGAATCTTCTGAGGTTGCAGGCGTCCATAGGCTTTATAACTGCTTTCAATCAGGCGGGTCGTATGCTTGTTTGCCAGCGTCGTGGTATAAAAAAAAGCTTTATTTCCTTTATTCTTGCATACATTGAACTCTTAAATATCAGCAATTTTTTATTAGATTCTCAATCAGGCTTTGCTCAGTGATAGTTAGTAGACTGAAATTTGGTATGAGTAATTATGTGTTTTAATTACGCCTACAAAGTGGTAAAACAATAAGTATCTGAAACCCATTGTTGGATAGGTCTTTCAAGAAGAATATGCCTTAAACAACTTTTGAATAAAACGAATACTTTCGTAAATAATAGCTTCGAAAGTTAAAATGCTCTTTGATTTTTGAACCGTGGGTCCAAAAAAATTGGGAAAATTCCTGGAAGTGAGGCCATTGAAATACTTATCACGTATTTTCAATAAAAACTATATGGAATACAATCGGTTGAGCCGTTTTTGAGTTATGCCTATAGTAAAATAACGTAAGTGCCACAAAATATTTCTTTATAGACTACCTTTTGAATGGATGTATTGTAACAGGCCGGCAACTACGGATCCCTACACTGAGCATACCCCGATATTCTCTTGGCCGGTTTATCTGCAATCCTTTGCAGTTTACTTCGCAATTTCTAGATTTGAGGAATTAGTATAAAAAATAACATTAAAGATTGTGTTTAATCTTAAAATAAAACGCATATTACATTCGTTTAGAACACGGTATTCTTAAATAAATATGTTTAAATAAATTCGGTTCTTTGGAGTTTTTTATTAAATTAAATATCAGTGTATTGTATTGCAGTACTAGCAGATTTCCGCAACTCGACGACTAATGCCTATTTTGCGTGATGCATGCGTCTACTAAAACATAATAATTTTAGTTTACTTACATGACCAAATTTGTTTTCAGAGCAATGTGAGATTCATGATTTTTGTTTTTTCTCCATTTTTATTTCATTTGTTTTTTACTTGTATTATAATCTAAATAAAATACACTTTTTATACGAACGTACATAAACATGCATACGAGTACATTATCTTAAAAGATAAAACGTCTATACATTATTGATTCCGGGAAGACACGTTATATCCGCACCACATGAACCCTCTGCAGTTATTTAGTCTTTAGGCACAGTAAGTCCGATATTATTGCTCACGGGCCAAGCACAAGTATATGTAGTACAAGGGAAGCACGGAGCGACGAGCGACACAGCCTCCTCGTCTCAAAGCTAGCTCACGACTGCCAGCAACGCCGTTTTCGAGCTAATAACGCACGAAATGTGGAATTATGATCAAGTTGTTTAAGAAAATTTAATCAATTTAAATATCCTACGTTGAGTTTGTAGTGTTCTGTAGTACATATTTTTTAGTTCAACAATATTTTAAATCGAATGAGCCGTTCAGTAGATATAAGCAAAATTAACCGTAAAACGACATTTCGTTACATTTACATAACGGAGAAACTATACGTTACACGAGTTATTCAAACGTTGACAATGTTGTACATGAAATGGTAAATGACATATATTTTTTTCAAAATTTTTGAATGACCCGTTATTGAGATATATCCCTTAGAAAGTAACAGTTTTTGGCCACCATCAGCGCCTAGCGCCTTAAGAAATCATTATATAATGAATGCTGCGAATGCAGAAGACGCTGGTTCGATCTCAGCCCTCGGTACCGGAGGCCTAGGTCACCTTTTTCCTTTGTAAATTCGCCATCAGGTATATCGGTGTGGTCAAGGTGGTCACAAATATCTGAACAACGCCTATATTGTCAAGGCGATAAACTGCATGTAGAATGATGGCGACGGTATATGACATACCTATATAAGATTATAATTTATATTCTATGTACTGCTGCATTTTTTTTATACCTTGTTAAGGATTACCAACAATGGAGCCAATTTTGGAACAATGTAGGACCATATTATTACAATATTGTACCAACTACTAACATTAAGAAAGGTTTTCTTTTAAGACTTATTTTCTGGTACAGATTTGTAAAATAAAAATATGTATTCATTTCAGGTCGAAGAGGATACAGAAAATTACATTCAACATAAAATAATGAAGGAAAGTGTGGTAAAAGTTCCACTTCAATTAAATAAAGGAGTTTTGCTATACTTAAATGCTATAGGCTCCGAGAGCTCCACATGTTGAAGCCCCACGCTACAGTAGACCATAGTTTAATATCTGTAATAGACAAGGTAATAATGGTAGGCTGTGGATAAGTTAAGTAAACATGCAGGTTGTGTTTAATAATAAAAATATTTCTATTTTACATATCTTTTATTTTTATTCAATAATAGGGGTAGTAGGTAGGTACAAGAAAGCAGCTAGAAAGATAGTGTTAGAAATAGTAAGTACTGCACATACATCTTAATTAACATTACTTGAAACTAGCAGAGACTAGTTAATTTATAAAACTAACAATGTCCATTCAATAACTTGGTTGCTCTTGCTTCAGACTTGGCACCTTGGAGCCTCAAAAATTTCTTAGACGTTGCGTCTCTATTTAATACATATACTCTGTAATAGTACTACATATATCCTTGACCTTAATCAATTTAAGGCTAGTACCAACTGATGATAGTTTGGATTTCTTGCAATAATATTTGATGCTAGTTGTTGGTTGGTCCGCTGCACTGGTGTAGCCATGCAATCTTCCTAAAACAATATAATAAACTAATTAATATCTTTCTGTACTATATTGTTGTACGGTTATTATAAAATATACCAGAGCGACCAAGGTACTTAAAAATATCTTATTATGGACTTTATCACCGTGACAGGCGTTGTTCAGATATTTGTGACCATCTTGGGTGCTCCAATAAATCTGATACTGTACTAGAGTCATAGATTTATTATAAACACTGCCATATGTATGTATATAGCATCAGTAATGCAGACATAAATGGGATTGGACATTTGGCATGTTTAATACAAAAAAATTAACTATGCCCTGGCAAATCAGTTCACATGACAATTATATAATAGCTCTAATAATTAGACCATTCATATATCCTTGTTATGTCTGAGGCTGGAATGGACACAAACTCAAAAGCAGCAGTGGTGGGTGACTCCATCAAAATTTAGATTTTAATTAATCTATCTCGGGTAACCTAACCACATTTGCTCACAACACTAAGCCGAACTCCTACTATAAGATGGCTCTAGCCAGTCAGTTACTCTCCTTACAGAAATAAAATCAAATATGTATCCTTACCCACGTGTGCTGCACAATGTTTTCACTGTTTACAGATTTAACTTTTCCTTCTGTTTTGTTACAGTACAATTTTTGATTTGGTATCTCCGGGGTGATTCTAGCTTTTACATATCACCATCTCAGCATACTTGCACATAGCCAATGGTCATGTCATGTCTGTTGTAACATCATTTCAAGTACCTGTGTTTCACAAAGAAAATAATGATTATAATTATGCAATGACACTTCACATCACAGCTCACAAAACATTACATGCCTGTTACGGTTTTTGGAGTAGGTAAGTAATTTATATAAACGTAGGACAACAGTTTAAGTAGCAGTTTCAAAATAAAGACAAGGTCACTTATAGGTTATTGTTTTGGATTTACAGTTTTAATCATTACACATAAGTAAGTAATAGATTAAAAAGTTATAATTACCTTGCAGTTTTCGCTACTTTCATCTTGGCAGGCATTAACATTGTTATTATTGGTGAAATACGACGACATCATAAATGCATTATATTCGGCAAATTGTCCAGTTGCGTCTTTACAAATCCGCTATCCGTAGTATCCGTCATTGTACCTGCGTTGTTGTGTATTATATTATTATAAATGAGAAATGGCAGTGCTGCAGTATCTGGGCATGTGCTGGGCATTGATGTATTATGTATCTATCTGGGTATTCTGGGTGTTTTAGTTTATAGGACGATTACCGGCGGGGATAATGACATTGACTTGACTTGACATTAGCACAGCTGAAACTGACTGGCAGTGTTGCCAGGTCCAATCTGAAAAAATCAGTAGATACGAGCCCTAAAAAACAGGAGATTAAAAATAAAAACAGTAGACAAAATTTCTTTCCTAAAACTTACCAAAATGCAATAAATTAATATGCTATTATGCTGATTATTTTCATCCTCACTTGAATTGTATCATCTTATTTACATAGTTGTCAATTTTCTTATCTACAGGGAAAGGTTTCCTACTTATCTAACCATAACCACAGAATAATATAATAGTATTTCATACAGAAGATCGTCTTCCGTACGAAATCAACGTTTGACAGAACTTTGACAGATGAACGGTGACACATGACGTCTCCATACAATTTTACCTTTCGACGTTTTAGGGTTGACAAGTACGTAATTAGTATAATTGCTGGACCTGCCCCAATCTGCCTTAATCTACGTAATCTATCAGTAATTTTATTACAATATTAGATAAATGTCCGATTTATTACCTTATTTGCCCAATCTAATTATTATTTTAGTACAAAACTACTACTATAAACTACTTAAATACTTTATCTTGTCTGTGGTCAATGGTCATACCGCGAATAAACGGAAGGGATTTTGACAACCCCGAAAACGTATCCGATACGTTCCAAGGCAGTAGCTGTCACAGCGTGGAGATAGACACCCTTGCCATAACCACAGACCACAGGGTCCACAGATTCATCGTTCTGATCGTTCATTTCGTAACATCAGAAATTGTGACATTAGATGTTATACACTGCGATTGAATTTAAGGGCGTCTTACACTCACTTCGATAACTTTGACAAGTTATGCGTACATTATAGTTTTTTTTCTTGATTACACGAGTGAAATTCTTAAATCCAGTAGAATTTGAGAGAAAAACAGTAGAACAGTAGACACACCCTAAAACCAGAAGATCTCCTGTAAAAACAGGAGATCTGGCAACACTGCTGACTGGACTCATGGACTGAGCGAGCGAGCGTTCGTTCAGATACTAAGCTTTAATCTACATATTACAGTGTATAATGCATATTCTAGTCATCGGATTACATAATCTACCATTTACGAACCTCATTAAAAAGTATAGTATCATCTTACTTATGCAAACTAGGTTAGTTCTAAATAAAACTAGCTTGACGTATTTGTAAGGAACCAATGGAGGACATTTATTTAAGAGCAAACTTATTGAAACCCAATGGAAACCCAGCATAATGCTTACCTCAAATTCATCTTTAAGTGCCGATATTTGAATTATAACCGCAAAAAGCTGCTAAATCACCACAGAAACAATTTTTAATCAGTTTTCGTCTAAATCCAGTGTCTGCCACGAACAAAATAACAAATCTGTCAAGTATGTGACGTCACGAGTACGTTCGACCAATAGCGTTGCGTTTAGATTATTAGGTTTTTGCGCGAGATTTTTACACTTTTTAAGTATTATTTTAAGCAAATAAATGTTAACTAAATTAAAAAAATGTGTTTGTAGAATAATATTATGGCAATAACCATCATAATAAAAAATATTTCGTTAAAATTTAAACTTCATGCATGTACCTAATTGTGTGACCACCATTTAATTTTCTTGCGATTTTATCACACAGATATTCCTATTTGAAACATTGCCTATTTTTAAGTTTTGCACAAAATTCATAGATTTAGACTGCTATGGAACAAGCAGACTTGCAACGTATAGTCTAGTATTTTATCAGATAGACCCACGTGAACTATACGAGTACATATACCAAATTGAAGCTAAAGAATATAGCTACCGAATTATGCAAGACTGATGCGTCTTAAACGTGATTTAAAATAAATAGGATTTAAAATCAACATGAACAAGGAGTGTAATTTTGACGTATATGTTTCACGCCTTTTTCCGAGTGTTATAAAGAATTCTGAAAAATTGCGACAATAATTTTCAATTCAATATATTATAATCTATTGACTATTAAATAAGCTTTTAAATTATGTTCATAAATAATTAAAATGTTACTACCTATTACTATTTATTTAGTGAAAACTCTAGTAACAGAACTTAGTAACCGACTAGGTACTATTGACGTTAGTCTCCAGCTGTGGCAGTGACGAGCCGGTGACGACAGCCGTCACATCATCCGCATACATAAAAATTTCGCATCCTTTTGTTATTTGCGGAAGATCGTTAAGAAGGATGCTGAAAAAGGTGTTTGATAAACAGGATCCTTGCGGTACCCCAATTTGGTTCCTCATTACATCAGATCTAATACGGCCACAGTCACCCACGACAACCTGACTCCTGTTCGACATAAATGACATCAGGAGTGCCAGTGCAGGGCCCCGAATACCGTAGTGACTGAGTTTTTGCGCGATTAGTGTTATGATTGGCCGTGTCGAAAGCGCGCGAGAGGTCGCAGCACACAATGGCCACGTGCAGCCAGTCCTCACGCGCGCTCAGCGTACGCCAGACCACTTCCCTTACTAGATCGCTCGTCGAGCGGCCCTGGCGGTATGCATACTGTCTGTCGGATATCGTTTGCTGTGGAAACCAGAAAGATAGTAGTCTGGTGTTAATGCCTACTTCTAAGATCTTACTAATAGCCGGTACTAATGATATAGGCCGATAAGATTTCAGGGCTGCCTTGGGACCCTTCCCTTTATACAGTGGGATGACTTTAACTTTTTTAAGGCTTTCTGGAACTATTCCTTGTCGTATGCAATTATTAAACAACTCCGACAGAACGAACGATATCGCCGGACCGACGTGTCGAAGGGTGCTGGCCGATAGGTCGTAGATGTCGGTGCTGTTTTTTGGTGCTATGTGAGTGCGGAGTATCGATTCTACTTCGTAAGGTGTAAAATATTTTAATCTCATAGAACAGTTGCACTCGGGGATGTTACTGGATATGGCTATCAGCGAACGCTAGACGTCCGGTGCCGGCGCGCCACATACTTTAGCGGCGGTTATAAATTCCGTATTAAGTGAATTTACTGCGTGTTTTTTTAAAGAAAATGCCAAGCCACGATTGTCCTTAATGACATCGGTATAGTCCACGCGTTCGCGACAGCCTCGTCCTAATTCCTTGTTTATTACTCCCCACATACGTTTGCATTTGTTGGAAGCGGTCTTGATCTGCGCGCTGTAATAGTCAGTGCGCTTAAGTTTTAGCATGTTATTATATTTAGATGCGACACGAACCATCATACCTGAAATTTGATTATTAGAAGGGAACTTATCTTTTAGATTAGAAATGTCGTGAAGAAGAAGCTTTGTATTCCATACTTCGTCATCGATCCAGGGATATTTTCTAGTGTTAGCCTTAGGTAATTTATTAGGAAAACAAATTTCGAGTTTATTGGTTAGTATGTTTAATAATGTTACAGCGAGCGATTCACTATTTTTATTACTATTTGCAACCACCTCAGGCCAGTCGATTGATTCGAGAGCAGAAAAGTATCTATTTTTGTTAGCGTTATTAAAAATGCGTTTAGGTATCGGTGTGCACTGCGCATCAGGCGACTTGTTTACAATCGTTATCTTTTGTGCCAGGTGATCGCTCAGGTGAGTGGTGACGCAATCGGCATACACACGGCCGGTACAGATGTTCGAATACGCATGATCGAGTAATGTCGAAGTGTTAGTGTTATTGCACGTTCGTGTCGGAAAATTAATATGTTGATTAAAATTGTTACATGATAAAATATCTAAAACTTGCTTTTTGTGCAAAGTGTTTGCGAGGAAATCAATATTCATGTCGCCCATTATTATTGCGTTAAGGTTTTCTGTATTTATTTTTGTTAAGAGCTTATCTAACAGTTCTATAAACTGCGAATTACTAGTACAGTTGGAATGATAAACGCCCACAGCTAATATGTCATAGTCTAAGAGATGGAGTGCACACACATCAAAAATCTGTTGTACGGACAAATTGCTGTAGTCTGGCCTATTTAGAGCCCTAATACCAGACCGCACAAAGATGCAGCTTCCTCCGTGTAAAATAGAGGGTCTACAATAATATGATATTAGGTCATAATTATGTAATGTTACGGAAACAATTTTATCGTCTCGGAGCCAGTGCTCGGTCATCACGAGCACGTCACATTTTAAATCATTACACAGAAGTACTTCAATCGATTTGGTCTTATTGTTGAGACATCTAATATTTTGATGGCACACCGTAAGAAGGCTGGTCGAGGTCCGCGGGGGCCGTGTGTGTTGCGGCGCGCTGCTGTTGATGACGGCCGCGGCCGGCCCTGCGCGAGTCGCGGCGACCGCTGGAGGGCGCTCGTCTGCGCCCGGCCAGTTTTCCGGTGACATAAAATAATCAAATTTACTTACAGGAACTGTGATCGCGAAAGAAGCGTAATATTCATGTTTTAATTTAAGTTTTTGTACTATGTATTCGTCGCATGGTTCCTTTTTCTGCATGTAAGATTTGATTGATTCGGCTTGTGTATTGGTTTTAAAAAAGCAGGCGTGTATTTTCTTTGGTCGTTGGGTCGTCTGTAGTATATCGTCCTTCGGTCCTGTGCCGGTCACGGTAATACGGGAAAGCCGCTTTTTGTTAGGCTGCACCACCTTCCACTGGACATCCGTTTCGTTGAACTCATCGCTATCGGGTTGGTCGGCTCCGGTTTGCGCTAGGTTCTTCTCGACGTGATCCGTCGGTATCGACGATGGTGTTGCAATTGTTGATGGTTCATCTTGGAGGGTGTCGTTGTTTTTGGTCAGTGTTCGCTTACTTTTCCCGGGATTCGAAGAGGTCGATTCAGTTGGAGTCCGGAGTTCAGTGGTTGCTAATCGGGGATTAATACTTGGTGTTTTTTTCGTAGCCTGATTAGTGACGGTTGGACGTAAACCGTTGACCGGATTCAACACGGGATTTTTTGTCACAGCGGTCGCGTCGCGTGATGCGTCGGGTCAGTGCGTGGCGTGCTTCGCGAGCTATTGTCGATGCACCGTCCATTGCACTGTGAACACGTAGTAATCCGTTCCAGATTTGTAACTTTTGCTTCTAATTTCACTAGATCGGCGAGCACACATGATATTTTAGATTCGATAGGGGCTAGGTACTTTTTTAGCACTTTTTCTAAACTTTCTATAGTTGATTTGGCCATAGTTATCACACTATCACGGCTATAATAATGAATCAGTAAAAAAAATTATGGACTGACGTGTAGAAAGCTTAAGTTTTAGAATAATGGCCTAGAAAATGTTAAACTGCCTAAACGCACGCGAGCGAAGTCGCGAGTACAGTTAGTAGTCGATGAGTGCTCGCGGCCATCGGCCAATATCACACGCCAGATTACGCGCGTCGAGTACTGAGTGGAGGGGCGAGCCGGCGAGCTCTCTCAACTAATCGAGTGTACTGCATATACACTTGAAGCCATTGGATTACATTTTAATGCAGATTTTATTGTATTTAGCTATAGTTAGACCACTCTGCGCTAACACTTTGCTAGTGACAAAGCTTGAAAAGCTAGCTTCGAGAAGGCAGTGTGTTGACGACGGCGGATCTCTTGTCCCTTTAGCCGTCAACACAGTGAATCCTTTAATTATATTAAAGGATCGGCAACGGGCATGTGAACATCTCTGCCATTGCAGGCGTCCATAGGATACGGTAGCTGCTTTCTATCAGGCGGAGCGTTATGCTTGTTTGCCACCGTCGTAGTATTAAAAAACGTTACACATTTTCCGCTGCAATGGAGTTAGTTAGCGATCTCGAACTCTAGAACCGGTGTCCAGAATAGCTCTTGCATGACCAGTAACCACGAACGGACGCAGCTACAGGAACATAAGGTCTTCTAAAATGTAGACTGCTGCTTTGATCAACGGTCGCAGAGAATTGTTGAGGAGATTCTTAAGTTTGGGCAGACGGCAGATCGCCGCAGATTCTGCCACGTGACCTTGGTTGGAGCGAGTTGTTGAAGCGAGCGGCTACATGACTGACAACCAACCAACCGCTTCTGCCAATGGGTGGCAGAGCACACCTAAGCTACCAAGGGCGTTTAAAGGTCATGTAGAATTTGGCACCAACCACTGGCTACATGGTTTAAAATCTCTGTTTTCTGCCAAGGTCTCGTGGTAGAGGGCTGTGGTTGTATGCCATGTGGCCCCAACTTTAGGAAACCCTTCGTCTAAGACTGGACATCTTTCCGCCTGATATAAGAACCATAGAAATACTAGTGAGCTCACAAGTGATGGCTGTCACGCACCAAATTGCACACGTCGATTCGAGGGCCGAGGCTGCGAGGTCTGTCAACAAATCGAGTTTAAACTGCATTTGCACAAGTACGGCCAAAGGGGCCTTGAAGCTATATTGGAGTTTATTTGAATGCAGATTTTATTGTTTTAGCTGGGACAGGTTATTTCGCGTCGGGTTGTATTCAATACTAAAACGTTAATTAACTTGGAGAGAGTTGGGAATTTACTGTGATGTTTAGTCTTTTTCATGTCAAATCACTATGCCCAAATATTTATTTTTAGAATATGAGTTGAATAGACCTTATTTATAAAGTGTCCATGTCAGCCTTGTAATTCTGCCGAGTCGAATACCCCTTGATATTTGCTTTCATCATATTAATATTGAGATCAAATTTCGTCATCAAAGACACACCCGAATCCATTAAAAAATGTATGTGACTTATTAAATATTGTATGACTAATGAAAATAGACAAGCAGGCTAATAGTAACTCTATCCCTTTGCCATAGGGTTCATGAATGATTCGTGAATTCCTTCGATGAAGGGGCATATGTCCCGGAGGGCGTCACACTTCAAATGAGGGGGCATTCCTGGGAGTGGCTGTCCCTGTAATCAGTGTTACAAATGCAGCTTCATTCTAAATTGCTAACTAACGTTTTAACACTCACTCATCAAGTGAGACTAGATTGGAGTTACCAGTGACATTGTCCGCAACGTTCAAAGTAAGTTGGGGCCCATCTCCAATCTTGTACTTACACACGCGTTTTCTTTAATTTCCGCGACGCAATAAGCCACAAAGGGCTTGAACGATCGTAAACAATGCCACTCGGATCAACTGCCTGCTGCATATGTAGATGATGATCATCAACATCATAGATAGATGATCAGTGATACATAGGTAGATATAAGTAGACCTACCACTGATCATCTATAGCGTCGCCATCAGCGGGAGAACGAGTCCTGCGTAGCGAGATGATGGGTGATTGCTCACCAAATTCAGTATCGCTCTCAGCGTCGGAACGAGTCGCTATATTTCAAATTCAAAAATTTTATTTCGAATAAAATAATCTATATCAGTGTTAGTAATACTTACATTTATGTTAAGTTAACCTAATTAAGATATATTTACTAACGAAAAGCGGCGTGGCGTCGCAACAGGCGGCGCGTGCAACCGCACCCAGCGCGCGAACAATGGCGAGTCCCATCGTTCCGACAGCACGTTTAGAATGCTGTTTGAGCCACGGCGAAGTCGACTCAGCATTGATGCACACCGCTTCCTAATAATGGCATCGAAGCCATCGGTTTGTGCCTCGGCAAACATAGCTGACGCGCTGCAGTGGCGTGGCAACCCAAACAGCACTCTAAACGCGTTATTATATTGCACACGCAGAGCCTTGTATGCTCGCTGCGTAAAGCTGTAAAGTGCTATAAAGACTTTTTGTTATATTTTGTTAGATTTTATTAATTAATTAATGTAGATCCATATCATACATCCATCCATCCATATCATATAAAGATTAACCCGCAAGCTATCATTGGTTTTAGAACTAAACAAAAGTCTACAAACTTGTTTGTCTATAGTGAATGCTGAATTTATCACTTATCATTATCACGCATGTTGAGCTATTGTTTTTACTCTTCCGCTTCTCTTATCTCCTTTGCGTATTTTTCAACTTTCTTTAAGTTATCCCTTTTCTGTGATACGGATATGTTTAGCGCCTTTCACTTGTTTCTTCTAACAAGGGGCCGTATTCTAACTTTAAAACACATTTAGACACTATCCAACGTCAATACAACTCCAATGCATTAACAACGCAATACACCTAGCGCTTAAACGTCTGAATCAGAAATATCATAATTTGCTTGATAGCCAGCATAGTTAGCACAAGAGTGATGCGACAGTATCTTGCGCGCGAGATAGTCTATCCGTCCTTTTCTGATTGTATCGATTAAAAAGAGACGGGTAGTCTATCGCGCGGGCGAGATACTGTCGCGTCACTTGTGCTAGATATGATTATCAGAAATAAGCAAACGTCACCTCTCACAGGTGACAGTGACAGCTGCAAACCTGCCGAATATGAAATTAAAATGGAACCAATAACAATTCCATATTCTTCGAATAGGCTTCCAGCTCTGAAATATGTTGATAAAGATGGAAGTAAGTGTGGGTAGGACCGACATCTATATGTCGGTCCTACTCAGACCATAAATAGAAATACCTGTAACTCTCTTATAATACCTACAAACATAAATTTGTATATTTACCCCGCTTAGGCGCATGCGGCGACGGTGTGCGAACGAAATAGCGCTATACACGTCTGTAGCGCTGTCACACTTGCACACCGTCACCGCATCCGGTTGTGGCGCCAGTGTAATAATCGCCTAGACAGTCTTGCCTTTAGGAAGGTCTTCCCAACGTTGATTAAGATATTAAAATTCTACTTTGCGGTAGCCTCTCTGGATCATCAAGACAGTGAAATGAAAAGGCAACTTTCAAGTTAGTATCAGTGAAACTTATAATCTCTTCGGTCGAAGTTTTGATAGCTGCCAAATTAACCTCTTTGTGCTTAGATTTGGTTTTGAATTATTATCTGTTAAGTGAGCGATATTAATTACTTTTACAGATGTTTTAGATGATGCTGCTCCGTTTTATAACTTCTGTTTCGATTCAGCTTTGATATAATCAAACGGTTTCTTTTAGGTATTTCTAGCGGTTACTCGTTAAGATCTTGAATAATATTAGAAACTAGCTTCCGTCTGCGATTTTTTGTGCGTCAGAGTTTTAAAATTTCGAAACCTCCCTTTTTTTCATTAGGGAATTCCTCATTTTATCTCATTGAAGTTAGGAAGTTGATTCCGGGTAAAAAGGAAATGACGATATAAATTAACTTCAACCCAATGAAGACGCAGACTTCAAAACAATCTATGCTTACCTAAGCATGGATTGCGTCACAGTCAACGCCAAAAACATGTATACTGTGTTGCACCTTATTCCTTTGTAATAACACACATTAACAGACAACCTCGTGTAACTAGGGTTTTTCCCGGCTTTTGACTGCTCAATTGAGCCCAGGGTCCGGGGTAACCTAATACCATGAATTGGGGTAGGCACTAATTTTCACGAAAGCGACCGCCACCGGACCTTCCTAGTCAGAGGGGAAACTAGGCCTTATTGGGATTAGGTCGTTTTCTTACTATGTTTTCCTGTACCGAAAAGCGACTGGTAAATATCTAGTTTGTACATAAGCTCAGAAAACTGAGTGGTACGAGCCGGGGTTTAAACCCGAGACCTCCAATTTGATATATGTATAATTTTAAACAAAAAAAGAACCGACTTCACTCCAGACTCCACCTTGCCAAAAGGAAATGCCCGAGCGACTGTAAAAAATATTTAAATCAATATAGGTGTGCCTATAATATTTGAAGAGTTCCCACGATTTCTCCAGGATCCCATCATCAGGTCCTGACCTGCTTACAATGGGACCAACTGTGAAGTATACCTACTTATACATATACTCAAACAAAAAAAAATTCCAAATCGGTCCAGCTGTCTTCGAATAATCGGTGAACATACATTTAAAATGTTTTTTTAGAAAAACTAAGATTCCGACGAATTAAGATTTCGGTTGATAAACATTTTGACATGTACCAAATCAACTGAAGTGATTGTTTCCGTAAAATCAAAACCATAAAATTCCTTGGCAGAAAATTGCGAGTCCGAGAGTCATTTTATTATGATGTTGCTATGATAAAGTATCGATGGTCTCAGAAAAACCCCGGGATCCGCAATCGACTTCATTTGATTACACTACGTGACGAATCGATAGTTCCAACCAGAGACTAGTCGATCCTAAAGACGGGGCATAGAAGTCACTTTTCTCCTGGTTATTGGCAACACAGTGGGTCTATTCACTACCAATAATTAGGTATTTCCTTAGGTTTGCATAAGTAGAGTCATAAGACTAAAACTATAATGATATATTATATATTTATAGCCCTACCCCAAGGGAACGGTGTATGCATTTAAAATAAGAGAGTTTTTTTCAAACGAATGTTCTCAGTTTTCTTCAAAACGGCTTGTCTAATTTGGGTTTTAACAGATAAACAGAGTTTTATTTATCAACCATATAGCATTTACTCTGATTTCATTTAATTAACTAAATGTAATGTGGTTTTTATCTTATCTAGCCTATTTAAGTGTCGCACTGCTGTGCAACGGCCTTTCCTCTGGATTTCAATGACTTTCAATTTCGCGCTATTAGAAATTTCTAAGTATGTATAACTCGTAATTACAACAAAATCTAGGAACGTGCCTCTGGAATGAAATGAAACGGCTTCGCTCGCGTGCGGTTCGTGCGGCGCGGCGGAAACAAATTGTAATTATAATTGAAACAATACTTTCTACAGTTCTTCTTATTAAATTGTCTCTGGTCTATCGATAAAGCAAAAAATCCGAGACTTCAAATACTCCGCTACGTGCTCTCCTCCAGTGAATTAGTCTCACTCGACTTGGAAAGCTAATATTAGTAAAAATAAAATAGCTTTAAATTCAAGGATTGATTTGAGCTACGTGCCTGGAGTACCGATTTTTAGACAATGATTATTTAAAGAAAGAAAGTTAGAGAGAAACCTAGGGTGAGTTATTTGATAAAACAGACTAACAGGAGACTAGCTGTATACGACTTAGTATCAAATCAGACATTTATTAAAATATATCCCTAATTATAAATATTAGTGCTACCCCCGTTTCACGCAAAATAGGCACACTGAAAGTCGACTTGCAGAAAAACGCCCAGGATAACTAACTAAGTAACTACTAATAAATATTATAATTAATAATAATTTAGATCGAATTTCGATGGACATGTTTTACGGGGCGTTTGTTAAAGGTGTTGAAAATACTCAAAACGGATCTAAATTATTAATTAAAAAAATTATGAGTTCATCAATGTTTCTGATGTTAGAATTTTAATTTTTTTAGTACAGAATTTTTCAATACTGTGAGAGAGACTTTCTACAATAATTTGTAGAAAGACTAATATGCAGAAAAGGAATGCAAGGTGCCTATTTGAACTTTGAGCGTTTTAACGGCTATTTTTTATTTATGTTACCACCTAAATGTTAGTAAATAACACTCTGTAAAATAAGTATCTTGTTTACAAAATCACTAGAAAATAATGAAAAACGATTGAACTCGAGCGTCTTCAGAACGCAACGGACCGCGACAGACAGCGTTCATCTAACGACGGGTTACTTCAGCTCGGTGCACACTGCTCCTGCAAATAGTTATTGGTTATTATGGACCCTCCGATATATAAACCTACAACGAAGTACCTCTGTCTGTCTGCCTGTCTGTTACCTATTTATTTCGGATTTTCGGGAAACGGACCACGAAGACCACGGAAGACAACGTTCATATATAACGATGGTTTAGTTCAGCTCGGTGCTCACTGCTCCTGCAAATAGTTATTGGTTATTATGGACCCTCCGATATATAAACCTACTACTAAGTACCTCTGTCTGTCTGCCTGTCTTTTACCTATTTAGTTCGGATTTTCGGGAAACGGACCACGAAGACCACGGAAGACAACGTTCATATATAACGATGGTTTAGTTCAGCTCGGTGCACACTGCTCCTGCAAATAGTTATTGGTTATTATAGACCCTCCGATATATAAACCTACTACGAAGTACCTCTGTCTGTCTGCCTGTCTTTTACCTATTTAGTTCGGATTTTCGGGAAACGGACCACGAAGACCACGGAAGACAACGTTCATATATAACGATGGTTTAGTTCAGCTTGGTGCACACTGCTCCTGCAAATACTTATTGGTTATTATGGACCCTCCGATATATAAACCTACTACGAAGTACCTCTGTCTGTCTGCCTGTCTTTTACCTATTTAGTTCGGATTTTCGGGAAACGGACCACGAAGGCCACGACGGACAGCGTTCATATAACGACGGTTTAGTTCAGCTCGGTGCTCACTGCTCCTGCAAATACTTATTGGTTATTATGGACCCTCCGATATATAAACCTACTACGAAGTACCTCTGTCTGTCTGCCTGTCTTTTACCTATTTAGTTCGGATTTTCGGGAAACGGACCACGAAGGCCACGACGGACAGCGTTCATATAACGACGGTTTAGTTCAGCTCGGTGCTCACTGCTCCTGCAAATACTTATTGGTTATTATGGACCCTCCGATATATAAATCTATTATGAAGTAGGTCTGTCTGTCTGTCTGTTAAGTATTTTCTCCATTCTTCAGGCAGCGTTCACGTAACTATGGTTTAGTTCAGCGAGTTGCATGCTGCTGCTGCAAATAGTTATTGGTTATTATGGACCTTCCGATAAATAAACCTACTATGAAATAGATTGTCTGCCCGTCTGTTACTTATTTTCTTCAGTCTTCAGACAGCGTTCACGTAATTACGGTTTAATTCAGCTCGTTACATACTGCTGCTGCAAATAGTTTTTGGGTATTTTGCATTTTGGACCCTCTCCGAGACATAAAAGTTTTACGAAGTATAGTATAAGAAAAAATATATTAGCAATTTCTGTTGCTAACAGTACCAGTGTGGCTTGGTAATCTGTTATTTTTTTAAGGCAAATCATATTATCATCCGAATTCATTAGGTACTTATCAAAAGATAAACTAGTTGGACTGCTTAATTAATGTAAAACAGAAACTTCTTTTAATTTCGGTTTTTAAAAAAATCGTATAATTTACACCGGTTTTTGAAACGAAACCTAAATTAAAAGGTTTGGCTTTTATGCAGAACGGAGAGGTAATTCCTTTTCAGAAAGTGCTTCCAGCAGTTGGTATCTTAAACACACATTCTTACATTTCATATGAAACCATCAATCCATGACCCGAATCCAGCAGGAATTCCATTAGTCCAGCCACTCCGAGTTAATGTTGTGAAAAACGTCCAATAGACATTCCTCAGACGATGGCAAATAAATAGCAGAGAACGTGATCTCAATGGCGAACCTATCAAACTGTAGGCTCACTATTGGTAACCCTTATTACAAAGACGTAAGGTCCATCTATGATCAGTGAATTATACAGTGGGCCGGTACATAAAGGTCGGTAACGTGAAACACAAGCGGAAGTCCCTTTCTAACATATATGGCTGTAAGAAAGAGACCAACTGTTTTCCGGGTTAGGATTGCTTGTTTATTAACTACTAATAACCTTACATCAGGGCTAAAGGAGATGAACGGTCTTTTGCGTTTTTATTAAGTTTAGTAGGCCGGGAGAATAGTAATCTGATGATTATCCTATGGATGCGTACAGGCAATTCTTGCGATTAGATTGAAAGCGCTGGTAGGAGGATAGGAGGGTGGTGACTTTCAATTAAGTTTCAATCTGGAGGTCTCTTCAATAAACTATTTATTAACAACTAAACTACTACTAGATAAACGTTTCAAAAGAATCTTGAAGTTGTATCCACGCTGTTAATCTCATCATCATTTCACCCTTTGACACCTTTTGTTGAGCATTATCTTCATGTACGCCACTTGTCTCAGTCCTGAGCCAATTTATCCAGAAGTGACCCGCCACATTATTTAGAATAGCTTGAGATTGCTTGGCATTTACGTTTTGTAAAAATTTGACGTTACGCTAGTGATAATAAAAGGCTCGGAAGCATCATGTTTCGGGTGCCCTAGTAACACTTGATGTGTAATGGATTTCCATACTACTTTGTGAGTTCGGCCTGTATTATTATAATTCATATTTAAGCAAGGAAATAATGAAATATATCGCGTTATTACAGGTTTTTTTTTTAGTACCGGTTAACATCCCCGTGTAAAACACCTGTACAAAATCTTAATACGCTTTTGTTGCCATAACAATAAGGCTGAGTTACAAATAATTTTCTACACCACACGCTTCTGCTGTTGACTGTAGAACTAATGTTACCTCTTCACAAAGTTAAAAGGCATGTCTGACGTAATTCCAACTCAACATGCGGCTTCAAAAAATCCGCAAAAATCGAGGGTGTAGCATAAACTTTGCCCCCGGCTCCATATGGTAGCATTAGCGCAAATGTCTTGACGGGCGTAAATACAATTTTTCCCGGCGCCATCAAAATTCACGGCGTGACTCGGTAAAGACAAAAACACGGAATTTCGTTACGGGCGTGTGTGATGAAACTGTTTTTTATTTGATGATACAGAAAATGCTTGGTGTTTTTTTTTTCAACGAATTTAAATGTTGAAAAAGTGCCGAGTTTTTAAATGCGTGATAAAAGACTGCAGGGTCGCATATGTAATGCTAATGATAATAAAGATAATGGTGATTCAGCAAGACAAAAGTTTTAAATGTCTTCTTCAGGTGTCTCTATGGATGTCGGCTTAGATGGAAAAAGGAAACAAGGTGGCATATAAAAGATGGGGACATGATATTAAAAAATTTGGAGGAGCAGAATGACCCTAGAAAGCAATGATCAGAGAAGAATGGAAAAAGTTGGAAGAGGCCTATGTGTCACAAGGCACGCTGATGACTAGACCGGGAAAACCGATATGTGATACGCGATAAAATTGTAATGTAATAAATAATATAATGGATCCTACCTGGTCTAGCAAATTTCATGGCCATGCAACGCGGTAACGCTGCAAGCATATTTCGCACTTTTTGACCAGGTGGAAGCCGAAACGAGACTTTTTTTGATACTTAGGTAATGTGTTTGAGTAGGCAGTGTTGATTAATCAGTTTTTTTTTTATATTTACGCTTTTGTTCTTTTTAATATTCAAATTTTTAAATACTATGTAATAAAAACTTTTAATATGACTAATATGATGTCGGCTACCTAAGACCGGAACTCTTCTGTATTCGCAGTCTTTACTAGTCCAACTTTTGATGTTGTCCGTCTAAGTCTTTCTTCTTTTCCCTCTGCTCCTTTTTTGTTCAACTTATCTTCTATTATGCTTCTAACAATACTCATAAGTATGTACAGCCACGTCTGAAAATATTGATACATTGAATGTGACAATTCTGTTTTTTTTATTCTTTGTCTTTGTATGACTGCTAAGATTTTTAACTTTGTCCATAGCCTCTGTAGAATGAAAGAGAAAGAAAACAGACAAAGGATTAAAGGTATAAGTAAAGGTTCAGCATTTTTTCTTTCTCGTAATTGTTGTAAAATACATTTTCTTCCGAGAACAAACCATAATGGTTAGGCTTTGCAGTTTGTCAGGATATGGGATGAGCTAAGTTTACTATTAGTACAAACTTCTTTATTATCCAAGGTAAAACAACCCTAACAACACCTTTTTCACAGAACACTTGTAATTTATCTCTCTCAGAGGGCTGACCTGTCGCGACTGTTGTGCCCTGTGTCCTCAAAGTCCCGTCGACAATAGGCGTCTACGCCGTGGCCCTATTCTCCCCCATTGTCCGTCAGATCTGCCGGAGACGTCTTGCCTGAGAGTTGCGTCAGCACAAGTTATAAGCGATTGAAGTCTTTGATGGGTTTTATTAAGGACTTGTTTAAGGATTGATCTGCCCTATCTACCATCCCCTGTGTCCATAAAGTCTTTTTTTCCATAGTTTGTCAGAATCCTAATGTTCTCTGTTTTTTCAAGACTTCGACAACTATAGTCGTTACTTGATCTAATCCTCACCACTGACCATCAGAATCTGCGTCTTTTCTGAAAGTTATTTCGACCTCGCTATTGTGCGAAGTATACGTTTCCGATGTTTATTCTACACACTTTCTGTGTCTTCTTGTTATTTATCAAGCTGGTAATTGCAATTTAGACACTGGAGATCCTAATCAAAATCTCTGATGATATAAGTCAAATAGTTGTGCAACAGATTTCATATGTACTTTAAATTTGGTACAGTCGAGTCCTTCAATATCTGTTCACACAAATGTTCAAAAATATGTTTACACGACCCATACAAATAAGGGTGTGTTCATATATTTTTGAACGTCCGTTGTGCACAGATATTGGAGAACTCAACTGTACCCATATTCATATCGAGTGCGATTTTAATAATCTAGCATACAGGGCTCGGAAATGTTGGCAACGCATAAGGCTGCCTTTCGACTGAGGCAAAGACGAGCTGAGACCTGCGGAATCAGCCAATAGCTTTGCCGCCGCTTATCTCTGCGTCAGTGGGAAGGCGGCTTATTGGTTAATTCCTAAGTGGTTCTTCTGAATGTTGCTTATGTTGATGGGCAATGATGACCTCTTGAAATATCACCTCATCAGGCAAATCGTCTCCTTCTTGGGGATACATGGGACTTGCCCTCCCTCAAACCAAAAGTCTGGATACGTACGTGTCCTTGTTTGCTACTTACTATATAATAAAATCTAAAATAGTTCGTTTTCCATAACTTACGACCCATTTCTAATTCACGGATTTCGTGGGATTTGCTTTCGGCGACGGTTACAGATAAGATAAGATGGGATAGGATAGTGCCATTGTACTACCCTGATACAGAGTAATTAAGCGTTGGATTTTTCACAAAGGATGCATTGTTCAGATAATTAAGAATGTTGAACTCTGCCGCTGACAATCTAAAGGTAAATAAATTCAAAAGAAATTTAAAAATTTTAACTG
The DNA here is from genome assembly GCA_947086415.1 of Pammene aurita. NCBI lineage: Eukaryota > Metazoa > Arthropoda > Insecta > Lepidoptera > Tortricidae > Pammene > Pammene aurita. Next base: position 3,980,818 of record OX352298.1, read on the forward strand.
AGCGGCTTTGTTTTTAAATGGAACAAATGAAAACGGATTGTAAGGAAGCGACTTGAAAGAAAAGTGAAAAAGTTATCAAAAATACCCATGTTATAATCAAATACGAATCCGCGTTTAAGAACGTCCTAATGTATAACTATTGAAACCGCATATTATTGGACTGTTGGACAAAAGCTTTACTCCTCCCCTTCCAGTTAATTAGTATTTGACCAGTCTCCACCAGTCTAGCAATGGTTTTGATCAGTCTCTACCAGTCTAGCAATGGTTCTGCCAAGTGTTGTAAAGTTGTGTAAAGTGTTGCCATCGTTGTCCAGGGTGTCCGTGTCCACGACCTCGAGTTTGATGACCGATGCTATAACTAAAAAGAAGGTCTCCGTTTGAGCTTGGACAAAAATGATTTCGTATGTATGTACGAGTATGTCCTCTACAGGTCGCTGTTCGGTCGCATTTCTCAACCGATTTCCGTGAAATTTTGAGCACGTTCTATAGTTACTTACGTAGATTTTTTTACTCGTTTAATTTTTTGGAAAATGATCACAATTGTGTATTGTAGTAATATTATAATAATATATATTTATTTTATTTTATTTATGACATAATGAACAGCTTTTCAGTCTAGGGATGAAAAAGCAATTTTCCACTCGGGCAGATCTACTCAGGAAAATAAAACTTTCCAAACGGGAGAGATGAAAAGTATATATGTTTTTAATATACCTGTCAGTCATCTAATTGACAGATTGTAATGCTGGGCTTGAGTACAAAAAAATGTATAGAGCAAGCAGGTTGTATAGGATTCGGCGAACCGGCTTCTTTCTTATTCTTACCGGCTTGCCTATTTTGAGCACTCGTAGAAAAAATATTGTATACAATAGTGACATATCTAATTAGGCTTTTCAATCTCGTACCTTACTTAGGCCACCCAGCAAGCTTCGTGTCGTAAACACGGTACTCGACTGAAAAGCTCTTAATTATGTCACGGTTTTATAATAGTATTGAATGGCCTTGCGCCAGTACTCCATTTACCAGCGCCAGTAGGTATCTTTAATTTATATTACTGTTTTGAAAAAATAAGTCCCGCCGGGATTCTTGCCGGTCATAATACTTCTCGGGTCAGAGATGTAGGGTTAGAACCGGTGGTAGTTTTTTTTCTCTGACGTTCATAAGTGCATTGTAATGTGCCTAAATTGAAGATTAAATATCTTTTAGCAATAGGGAATTGGTTGGTTTTTTTTATTGTATTATGTTTCTAGGCCCTGTAGAACCTCGTATAAACCTATCCACTTCTAAACTGGCAAGGCCTAGGAATCTAATTGGATAGATTACGCGTCACTTCGCATATGAAGCTCCTCAAACGTGCCCATAACTACTCGTACTACGAGTAATGCTCAATTACAGATCTAGACACATCAGTTAATTATCTCGAAAGCGACGGCCCGACGCTCATTACTTATTGGTGCGTCAATCCTAATGCTAGTGTTAATGTGATGCCATTTTCCTGGAGCACTATACTATTTGCCAGGCTAGTGTTACAGAAGTATGTTATTCAATCAAATACAAACATTGAAAACATTGAAAAAATAATCAACCTAGATGTCGCTTACGGCTGCTATAAAGTCGATGTAAAAATAAATGCAAAAAGATGATTGAAGGCATTGAGAATTTCGTCAGCTCGGTAACTGAACCCATAGCTTAATTGGTAAAGCGATATCGAGCCCCGGTAAGGCGTATCGATGTTGGTTCAAGTCCAACTGGGTTGATTATTTTTTCAATGTTTTCAATGTTTGTATTTGATTGAATAACATACTAATGTATGAGTGGAATACCCACTTTAAAAAAATGTAAAATAATTATAGTGTTACAGAACTTAAAATCAGAGTTGATTTTAGAATACATAAACAATACATTAAATACATAAACTTATATAGATGTCACGTACAAAGGAAAAGTGACCTATACCTTATCCACGATAACGAGCTAGTATAGCGGTCTCTCTTTTGCACTTTTGTATGCAGATGATAAGGACAAAAAGTCAAGACATTCCAATAATACACAAGCCGAGTCACTTATACTTAAACGGGAAACAATACAAAGGAGAGCAATTAGACACGTCCGCCTCGTAAAAGAAACAGAGTTGACTGTCATGTAAACTCACCCGTTGCACCTGCATCGCCCTTATCGCTGACCAATCACCTGCAGTTTTCTAGTACTAGCTCGTTATCGTGGATAAGGTCTCGTTATCGTGGATAAGGTATAGGCCTCCGGTGCCCAGGGCTGGGATCGGACCAGCATCTTCTGCTAGCATTAATTAGTTTCTCTAAAGTCATTTGCATTTCTCTTGGTCACTAACAGTGATGTCTACCTTGTATTATTAATATAAAAAAAACTATTTTTCACGACTACACGAAAAAATATACATAGGTACACAAACACAGAACAGAAGTATATACGAAAAACTATCTGACATCTGACTTGATTTACTAGTTTCCAAAAGATTTGCTCCGATATGTGACTACATTATTTATTAACGTGATCCCGTCTGTCAGTCTGTTCGCGTCTGACGTAATGTGTTGGAAAAATTTCCCAAGAGCACCTATAGTTTTCTAGACTTTGATTGATGTGCCGTGTTTTTCGCGTGACAGGGCTTTTGATATTATATAACTCGATTGTCGCCAAATATACCTGCTAAAGTTTTTCACCAATGGTGTGTTAAGTCGAGAAGCTAAACTAAAGTAGGTATGTATAAAGTTTGTCTATTAGTAATATAATAAAAGTAATTAGCTTTCCCCTAATCATCGTATGATATCTTAAGTGTCATAGGTGGTTTTGTTATTGTTTGTTATAGTTTCTCTGCTTTCGACTAATATTTTGTATTACAAGCATAGGTCACTACGTAAGGTTTGAAGTGCTAACATACAATTTCAAGATATTCCATCGGTGTCTGTTATTTGCACGCAGCGTCATTGTTATGTATAAAATTTAACGTAAGTTCATTTTCTTTACCTCTGGTATGTTATGTACTTTTATTGTATCGGGCAAATTGTAAAAAAAAAAAACACTTTTCTTATGGTTTCTGTTCTGAAATATAGATATTGTTAAATAACGCATGACTGTTATTGACCATTTTTATGTAACTACTATTAATCATAGTTATATCTGTGGCTGTCGGTGTCCTGAATACCAATACAATAAAATAAATAAATAGACTTGCGCAAAAAGCAAACACAAAAAATGTTTACCTCGAAAATGTTGCCAATCGCTTCGATACATTTTTAAATCTATAAATTGTCTCGGAAATGAACGCCTTCCCGCAGAGATACCTTCAAAAAGAATTTCCCATTATCTTTTACTCTCTTAGTAACTGGATTTCCAAAAAAATATGTTTTCTTTTAATTTGCCTCCAGGAAAATAGCCAGTCCCAAGATTGGTTTACGTTGTGTGTAATCTCAATTTAAAATGCGAGGATAATAAGTATCCTTGGAGCGTATTTTTTATTATTCGTAATTTTTCAGTTTTTTTTTATATTATTTTAGCCTTAGCCAATTTATTGTCCCTGTGATTTTAAACGTAGGACGATTTATCAAAATTCTAAGAATACGTAATTAGCGTAGTTTTACGTTGTGATGCTGTTTAAAGGTATTAGATGTACGAGGGGCGTCTGATAAGTCCTAAGCCTATGGTAGAAAAAAACGATATATAAATAATAACTTATGTTTATTTTTCAATATAATCTCCCTCTAATTCAATGCATTTTTTACATTTTTTATACAATGCTTTTAGGCCGTTAAAAAAATATTCTTTAGATTGGCCTTCAAAATGCTCCTGTACAGCCGCCTTCATCTCTTCATCACTGCCAAATCGCTTTCCCCGTAACTCTTTCTTTAAATTACTAAACAGAAAATAATCGCTAGGGGCTAAGTCTGGACTGTAGGGTGGGTGGTCGATTTCATCCAAGCCAAATTCCTTCAGAGCCTGCCTCGCAACCCGGGCGGTGTGAACGGATGCATTGTCTTGCAAAAACAAAATGCCTTTCCTTAGTTTGCCCCTCCTTTTCTCAACTACCGCTTCTCGCACCTGTCTCAATAGATTGGCATAATGAAGTGCATTTATTGTAGAACCTTTGGCCAAATAATCTATTAAGAGAATGTCATCACAGTCCCAAAACACAGTGGCCATTAACTTAGATGCCGATTTTTGCACTTTAAACTTCTTCGGTGGTCTTTCACCCTTTTCAATCCACTGCATGGATTCAGACTTACACTCCGGATCATACTGCCTGGTCCATGTTTCATCAACAGTTACTATTCGGGAGCAAACTTCATCTATACCATCTCCGCACAGATCTAAAAACGCCTGGGAAGTTTCAACACGACGTTCTTTATCGAACGCCGTCAGCATTTTTGGTACCCAGCAAGCACTGACCTTAGTCATGTTCAAATGTTCATGTAAAATCTCCCCAACCCGTTCTTTACTAATGCCTACAGTATCAGCTATTTGCCAAGCCTTAACTCTCCGGTCTTCTAATACCAATTTTCTGACTTTTCTTACATTTTCCTCAGTCACCACCGATATTGGCCTCCCTGAACGGGGATCGTCTTCAATCGACTCCCTACCTAGTTTAAATAAGCGACTCCACTTTTTGACCGTAGCATAGGAAGGCCCAGAGGCACCATAAATACTAGCCATTTCTTCAAAAATACATTGCGGTGATTTAGCACATTTTGTAAGGAACTTAATTACAGCACCGTGCTCAATTTTCGTTATATTTGTTGATAATTCAGACATGGTGAACTTTGCCGTTGAATATCTCAAGAAAATTTTAAACAAATATGACATGATTTTGTATATAATAATTTGTTTTTAAATGGCCTTTCTAGTGGCCAGTACCATAAACGCATATACGACCTCGAAATACCATAGGCTTAGGACTTATCAGCCGCCCCTCGTACAGTCAAGTGTAAAAATATGGGTGTACTCATCTTACTCAAAAATATGACCCAGTATCTTTATTCCGTTGTAATAAGTGCGTAGTACCATATTTATGAGACGATTTTTCGGTACGTATTTTTGCACTTGACTGTACGAGTAAGTACTTACCTACTATTATTTTCATTTGCCGAAAATAATAAAAAATGTAAACCTTTCATTGTGTACTATTACGTGGGTGTGACATTACGTATTGCCCATTTTGTAACTTTTTATTATGGATACCTCTTCATCTCCACCACAAAGACATGAACGTATACAGTGTGTAAATCCAATATGGGCAAATTTTCAAAACTGATTTACATAAGATATAAAGAAAACATCAAACTCCTACTGTATTCAAAATCGCAAACCTTCAACAAACAACTGAATAAAAGAAACGGTAAGAAAATAAATCAATATGATCCATTATTATTTGAGAGAGCCTGCGATATCGGAGGATACAAAAACAGAAGTCAATGTAAATGTTAACATAATTTTCCGGCTGATCGTGCGAGGGGCGGGAAAACAAAAGGTTCGATCGGTTGGAACCCTTAAAGAGGGTTCCGTATGTATACAAAGCGGATACAACCACTTTTACAATCATTATTTAATTTCAATTAGTCCTGGGCACCCTATGAGTTTTTACAAGGGGAATGATACGCGCAAGGTGACAAAGTATTATGTGAGACGTAATCCCACGAAGATAAAATCACTCACTTTCGACGTTTGAACCAATCACCGCTCTTTCACGAGTTGTATATGTGTGCGTGTCGCGCGTAAACACGAAGATATCGACTTATAATGGAATCACAGTTTTGTCTTAACGGCGTTCTGTCTTCTTCTTATAAACAACCATAATTAAGTGTTCGAGGCAACGAGCGACGCGGTTAGAAAAATACCATTATCTAGCTTTTTTGTTGCATTCATTTTCAAAGTCTTATATATTGGAGTTCCACTAAACTCAAAGAAAATATATGTTCTTTCTCAGTAATGTCCCGCATGGTTGACTTTGCCGGTAAAACATTAGGTGGCGAAGTGAATTTAGTTTATGGTCAAACAAAAATTAAAAACTATAAAACATTTCAGTTCCGATTTCGCGTAGGCCATACAAATGACCAAAGATGGTCCTAAATGGCCGGAATACAATATCTATACCCAGTATTTAAAATGCTAGTACCGCGAATAATTATTTTCGTTAAATAGGTAACAACTAGTTCAATATAGCCACAGGAGACCTGTAAAACTAATTGTGTTTACAACCTTCATGTTTAAATACTGTAAATTTTACTGGCATCAACAGCTCTATACATACAGATACCCATCAAAAGTGAATTGTAAGGCAAATCGCGTAATGTAGACAAGCTTGCTCAATGTCATCTATCATGCGAGGGTCTATTTACCGGCCTAGGTAAATAAGGTGCCCTTTCGTAACAAAGATTCATTGTATGACACCTTTCTAAGGAAATGTTCATTATCTTGGTCTTCATGCCAGAATAGCAGAAAGTAGGAGTGATTTTTAGGACATCTTTTTTTACTTAACACGATTTTTAAGATGGTGAAAGTAGTGACTCCTCATTGTGGTTTTTCGCCGTTGTATCGGTATGTAATGGGTTTTTTAATTGTTGCCTAAATGTACTAGACGATAATATGCATATAATATGTAGATATAGATCAATATTTAAATACATACAATACAACACAGCCATAACTCAGGAACAAATATTCACATTTAATGCAAATGCCAGGATCCGAACCCGGGACTTCCTGCTTCGTAGTCAAGCCTACCGTATAGGAGGCCATTAAAAATTATCCAAAGATCTTTTACATACATTTCCAGAATACAATTCATACATTTTCGTAAACTGTCAAGTGTCAACCGCGTGTTTACCAGTTAAACAAAACCTCCACGGCTGTCCATCAAACCGCAGGTACGGGAAACCAATTTATGGCGCTCGTTCTGTGCGTTATGAAACGCTGATGAGTTTTGGGAGTTGAATATTAACTTTATAAACTCTTCTTAGTCGTACACTCTTGGCAGAGTGGTCGTGGTCATGTATAGGTTGAGTCTTTCGCCACCACTTCCCTGGTGATGCGACGCCATGTAGCTCTATGTTTGGAGGAGTGAGAATTCTGGTTTATGCTGCAGCGTGTGACAGACTTGATGAGGTCTGTCCATCGCATTGGAGAGCGCCCACGAGATCTTTTGCCCTCGACTTTCCCTTGCACCACCAGTCGTTCCATATAGTCCTCATTGCGGGAGACTTTATAAACACTGCAATGTAATGAACTGAGTTAATGAAAATCTATAGAGCTAACTTATAATTTACACAACCTGAATTGTCTCTACGTCCTAGCAACATATATTCTAAGACAATTGTTATAGATAAATAAATAAATATTATATAATTCGTTGACAGTTTTGCTGTAACAGTAACCGTTTTTAGGTAAAAATAGAAACTATTATACTTAGAAAAATTTTACTAGATTACCGGATGGTAGGAGGAGCCTTTACAGTAATATTCGGATCTTAAAGAAACCTCTATATTCAGAAGGTTATCTCTTTAAAAGATGTAAAGAGAAGGTTCTTAAATCGTCGAGGTATTTTTATGAGTGTTTCTCGATTTCTCGATGTCAGCTAGATCGATTCAGAAAATTATTTCATTATTCCAAGCATGCGTTCCAATGTCCCATTGTCATCGTGAGGATCTGATAACGAAATTCTGTAAAAATAGATCCCATCAAAATCATAAATGACAAATGTGAATGAATGGCAAGTTCAAAGAGGACCCAGTGTGTTGACGATGAGGGACCCTCTTGTTCCTTTAGCTGTCAACACAGTGAATCTTTTTTAAAGGGTCGACAACGCGCAGGTGACACCTCTGGAGTCGCAGGCATCCATAGACTGCGGTAGCTGCTTACCATCAGGCAGGCCGTATGCTTGTTTGCCACCGTCGTGGTATTCAGAAAAATTCTTGGAACGGTTTCGTTTATAATTAAAAAAATTATCTAAGTGTAAACCACGATCTTTCAAAGCTCCTTAGATCACTGTCACTTTCATACATAAGGTTTTTCCATTGCTAAAAATCATGTTGTATTATTTGCTAATTAGGGCCTGCTTCACAATGTCCAAGTAAAGTCCTGAATAAGCTACTTGCCACTTATCTGACGAATAAAGTCATCGTTGGCGTTTCACAATTTTCAAATAAGCTTAACTGGTAGATAAAGTGCTAAGTTTTGCAGGTAGTTTTATCTGGCAGTTAATTTAATTGTTAATAAGCTATCCAATACTTTACTTGGAAATTTTGAAATAGGCTCTTAATAGTGCGACTTGGCAAGTAGTACAGTAAAGATACGGTTGCGTCAAACATTAAGTTATAATAGCCTGATTTTTTTATGATTAATTCTTATGAAATATTTATAGATAATATATGCAAAAATCCTACCAACTTTTCACCCGGAAGTAGTTAAATAGGTAAAAAAAATATAGAAATATTCTATATTTTTATTTACAATAATATCAATTATTTTCATTTGTAAATATGACGACATTTAAGTCTTCTTTCTGTTTAAAGCGAAAAACAAGAAACCGTGTCCATGTAAAACCACATAAATAACAAAATGTACGGCGCGGGCGATATATATCCTAATTCGTTGGAAACAAATAGTAATAATTGGTAGTTTATTCTTAAACATTTTAAATGACTTAGAAACGATATATTCATTAAAATCCTACAAGAAAAACGCTTGTAATATGTGTGTACAGATTTGTGGCGGTTAGCGAATAACGATATTTTGTAGGATTTTATTGCGTAAATAATACTTGTATCATGACATATCCGTTACACTAAAAATATTAACTATTATTAATTATTTCCAATTCCCCATACTAGCCGCCCGTAAAATGACTGTAGTAAAGTAACAGTTGATACCTGGTCGCTTTCTCGTCGGCAAGGTAGAACAGGTGCCTTATATTTTATGTTGAAGAAATAGCAGATTTACCTACCCTCCGTTATAAAATACTTGGAAATGCTGTAGGACAGGACTGGTAAAAATAACCTGGGAAGATTTTATTAAAATACCGGAGCTAATATTTTCTTCAGACGAGGGAGTGGAATTTTCTGCCCGCATAGCAGCGTAAGGATGTTGACACCAATAGAAATGATAATTTGCTTTGTATTTTTACTCGACTACGACAAAGGAGAGGTATGGTTTTGATAGCATGCGTGTGTATATGTTTTTGTGAAGTTTTTTTACCGTAACGGGAATACTTCATAGCTAGTCAATTAAGAAATGAGGTGCCGTATTCTAATTTTAAAATACAAACTATACATTAAAAACACAAATTATCTCAAACATAACTCCAACACACAACAAATAATCAACCAATACTGAAGTTGTATTGGAGTTGCATCGGAATAATTTTCAAGCAATTTCTGATATTTCTGATTCAGACGTTTAGGCGCCAGCTGTATTGCGTAGTTAATGCATTTGAGTTGTATTGAAGTTAGATCGTGTCTTTACGTGTTTAGTTAGAATACGGCCCCTGGTAATTGACGAATTGTACATGAAAAGCATGTGACGAATTAAACTAAGTTTTATTTTAACTGTGAATACAAAAAAAAACAGTTGTCTATCAAATCCAAACCCTATGATAATAGCATAAGGCACATATTTTACATATTGACAGTTGAAAAGATCAATTCTCGTCCTTATCATTTCCCGGTAAATTTATGTGACATACCCCCTTTATTTATGGATACAGACGATAAAATGTAATAATTGCTTTTTGTAATCCATTAGGGCATCGCATGTTTCGACCCCGGTGTGATTTGTACGGTACAAATTTATATATACTTACACCAATTTAGGTAGGTAATTATTGCTAACAGGTACAATTAGCAACAAAAGCGTTAAAAATTGCGGGCAACCTGATCTGATTTCAAAATGATCTTGACATGCTTTTTCAGGGTTCCGTAGCCGAAATAGCAAAAAACTGAACCCTTATAGTTTTGTCATGTCCGTCTGACCGTCCGTCCGTCCGTCCGTCTAACGCATCTTAATAAAATTTAGATATAGATTGCAGAAAAAATATTTTTAGGAGGTGCGCTCCATACAGGACCATACATGTAACTAAATGAAATAAAAAATTCAATATAGCTACATAAAATTCAATATCAACATGTTGCATCAATCAATCGATAGGTCTTTAAAAATATCATCGAAGTTTATTGAACATTTTGTGATTAAGTGAATAGTATCAGAAATAATCGGTTGAAAGTCAGAAAAATTGTGTCCAAAAATATTAAAGTAATTGAGAAGATGCGCTTTATCACATACTTTCTGAGTCATTTTTGAGTTATCTCCAAAAAACTTCTTCCATAGGCATAAGATCACCTTGGTTCCTTGCTCGCTTTAGCACACTTTAGCGTGACGTGATGTCTGCCTGCTGATTGTGACATCTTTTGTTCGATTTGGAATTTGAAGGAAAATACGTGTCTATATTTTTTATAATTTAATTGACAGACTAATTAATAATAGACAGGTATGGATAAACATTTGAATACATAGGAAACATCCACAACTCGGAAACGAATATCAGAATATCGATATCATTTATAATAATATTTTTACCCTAAGGTTGCTAGATACAATTTGAAACTACACTAAATATCAAATAGAAAAAGTTTCAATAGAAAATATCACAATTCTCCCTCGGTATACGTCGCCTTAACGTTAGAAAAGTGACAGAATCGCAGACAAGTAGAAAACTTTATATAAGAGCGCTTGATCTCGCTTGTCTGCCCGTATAGTAGAAGGTATTTTAAAAGCGAATATCTAAGGCATTTATGACAACAATGGAACGCTTTGTTTGTAATATCCTTGACAAGAATCTTTCAGTACATTTTTAAACCGAATTTCGTAAGGATTTTTATAACTTAGTCGTTTTTAGGGTTCCATACCTTTGTTGTCCGTCCGTCCGTCCGTCTGTCAAGACCCTTTTTCTCAGGAACGCGTGGAGGTATCAAGCTGAAATTTATATCAAATGCTCAAGCCTACTGTCTCTTGGAGCTGTGAAAAAATCAAATATCTAAGCCAACGCAATCAAAAGATACAGCCGTTTATGCCGCAAATTTTCGAAACTCGCGAGGGAATCAAAACCTACAGGGTACTTCCCGTGAACTCAGAATCTTGAAATTTGGTACGAAGTAACGTCTTCTAGCACAGATACAGGAAAAATTGCGAAAATCGTAAATTTTTACTCACATCATATAATAAAAATATTTTTAATAATTTTAAAGTTCCTACCCCTATATACCTACAGGTTTTTACGGAACCCTCGGTGCGCGAGTCCAACTCGCACTTGGCCGGTTTTTTTTTGTAAATACTGCGCAATGATAAACCTATATAGATGTCATATACAAAGGAAAAAGTGACCTAGGCCTCCGGTGCCCAGGGCTGGGATCGAACCAGCGTCTTCTGCATTCGCGGCAGACGCCTTAACCACAACTTAATCAAAATATTTATTAAAAATTATTTGATTTGTACTTCAGTTATACTTCGCAATGGTCGTGAACAGTATCGCTTCGATATAATGGTGCCTTTACACGTATGCTCACGCTGTCTAAGGTTTACAAGACCGACTGTCGTATGGGGTTCTTCAAAATTGTAGTGTGCAAATTTTAAAACGCGCAGGTTGCACCCTTGGACTTGCAAGCGTGCATAGGACACGCTGGCCGATTACAATCAGGTGGATTGTATGCTTGATTGCCACAGACGTGGCAAAAAAAAATCACCAACCAGTTCCACCCAATCTCATTTCGGTAGAAAACCGCCAAGTCTACCGCTAACTTATTTCCCCGTATTTACCTTTCCCGCGGCACCCGGGGGAAATAAGGGAACCCGTTAGCTGCACTTATACAATCACGAGCGCTTGCTTTGGAAATGAGCTGTTTGATTGAGTTTATTATTCACGGTTGAGATGCTGGATGCACGGGTTTAGTTTTTAGTTAAGATTATTGCGCCATAAATCAAAATAAATAAAGACAACTTATCTAAATGTTAATTTTAGCTTTCGTTAAATCTCATTAATCTCATTATGTTGTGCTCTTGGTCGCCCTGATATTCCTGAAAACTAGGGAATGCAACCGGTATTTATTATTTATGAAAAATTACCGGTTAACCGGTTAAAGACCAGTTTTCTCCTACAAAATAAAAACCGGTTGCATTCCTTACTGAAAACTAGCGCCATGGCTATGAGTCTTAGCTATCGGCATATGCTGAGCGGCATCCATTTTGGTGCTCGGTGCTTTATGATTGATATGTAAATAGATTAAGATTTTTTTTATATAAAACCAAATAAAGAATTTCTATTCTATATAAATAACTCAACAATGTGTAATGTGTATGCAATTTAATGTACTTAATTACAACTAAATAAGTTAATGTTTTATTCTAATAAGTATCTTGAATATTTGTATTTTTATTCGACATGGAAATGAGATGTACATTTATCAATAAACCATCTGAAATCTTATTCCAAACAGATTTGGTCGAAATAGTGGTAACAATACGCGCTCTTATTTCTAATTCCACTCAATCTCATTATCTCATTTCGGTAGAAACATCCGCCAAGTATACCGCTTACTTGTTTCCCCGTATTTACCTTTCCCGCGGCACGCGGGGGAAATAAGGGAACCCGTTAGCTGCACTTATACAATCACGAGCGCTAGCTTTGGAAATGAGCTGTTTGATTGAGTTGATTCTTTACAGTTGAGATGCTGGATGCACGGTCTTAGTCTTATTAGCATAAGGCAGAATGCAGGTGCCCGGCTTTTGTTACTGTAATTATTGTTATTTCTATTACGCGTTTTTTATTTATTTATTATATTTAAAACTGACATTGTATATTATTGATACGTACTTTATGGTCCTATTGTTCTTTTTATTATTAAATTGTTGTTGACATAGTAAGTATAAATTGTTATTTAAATCCTTTAATATATTTTTTTTGACATTTATATTTTTTTTTGTATAACAAAAACTTTATTTATTTATAATAAAAACTAATACTAACTAAACTATGGCCACTGTACCGGTTTTGGCCATTTTCAACTTTATTAAGATATAGACAAATTTACAAGTCTATGGTTTACATTTAATATAAGAGTAAATTATGGCAGCACAGATGGCACTGTTATCTGTCATGTATCAGTTGTCAAGAGCCATGGAAAAAGTGGCAAAAACTGAGTCCTGGGCCCTTACTGACATTTCATTAAAGAATTAAAAAGATCTGTTAGAATCTTAACAGCGGAGCTTTATATAAATATAGTAATAATAGACAAAATAGACACAAAATGACGGACTTCTCAGCAGACAATCTGACCTATGTATTTTAAAAACCTATGTATTTTATCTGTCCTATATATTTTATTTTATTACCTACACACTTTTTACATACTTTTATTTAGCTTGAGCCCGTATATTTATGTTGTTCCAATCTTGTAAGGCAAATTTCAAACAGTTCCTGGTGTCTGAATGAGCTGAAATTTGGTATACTTCCGTAATTTACATAACAATGCTATCTACTAGGTACAGTAAGCATTTAAAATGTGAACCAAAAAAAAGTTATTTATGCAGAAGATATTTTCCTAAAGACGATTTGAAACAACGCAGTCAATCGCATCGAATCTTATTTCCCCATATTTGCCTATTTCCATTGGGATAACTGAACCGGTTAAGTGCACTTATACAATTTGTAGGTGATTGCCGCGGGGGTGCGGGGCGCGGGGCACGGGGCCGATCCGAAATGAACGGCGTCTGATTTCATTAGCGGAAGAACTTCGCGATTCCAGGTCGAGATTCGTTATTAAACTTATTTTGAAGGAAATGGAAGATTTGTAAGGCGATTATCACACTGGCGCCGCAACTGGATGCGGCGACAGTGCGCAAGCGTGACAGCGCTATAGACGTGCATATAGCTTTCTCGTTCGCACACCGTCGCCGCGTGCGGAAACCGCAGCAGTGTGAAAACCGCCTACAGTTCCGTAGCCAAAATTCCGGGATTCGTATAGTTTTGCCATGTTTTGTCAATAATTCGTCTGGTGTGTTTAATATACATCTACTTTAGTTCTGTAACATAAAAAATATACACCGTGGGCCCATATAACTAGACAGATTTTAACAGTGTATTCCTGATCATATTTAGATACTAAAATGTCCTATAAACTTTTCTGGAATACGCCTAGTTTCAAAGTTAATACCAATTTTAAAAAATACACTTTTTATTATAACTCATCACAAAACGCCTTTCTAATGGCGTTGTTGCCACTATTGGACATAGTTTACACGTCCTTATTGACAGATATCAAAGTGTCAAGGAAAACTTTGCAGAAACTAAATTTTTAGAAAAAAAAAATGTTCCAATTTGTTTTAGGCGATAATTTTATTAATAACATTTGCTTTTCATGTGCAATAAATATATTCAACAAATGGAAAAAAAATCGTATGTGACATGGAAAAAAAGTTTTAGGTAAGCTGAATGGATAATTCTGAAAATAACACGATTAGTAAGCGCTTATTCTTGCTTAGAAATTATAATTTGAATCAGTTTAAGGTATTTTAATAAATCTATCGCAATGCCCTTAATATGCCACGGTCGATAGTCCGAGAGCCGACTCGGAAGATCGTCAGCTTCAATGGCCCGTGCCGTGCTTGTCAAGCCCCATTAATTGACAACTCGGAGATTAAAGCCATAATTCGATCGTATATTTTACTAGAGTTTGTCTTAGACATGGAAACATAACTTAGTTGTTTTCGACATTCGAAACGTCTTACGTATTTAGCTGTTACCTTTTTATATGTTAATGACTATAATTAGAAAATTGTTGTATGCTTAATACCTTGCGTGGGCACTTTTTTTATTTATTTACTATTAATCAAAAAATGGCATAAAGTATAGAAAAAAAAAACCGGCCAAGTGCGAGTCGGACTCGCGCAACGAGGGTTCATGTAGGTATATAGGGGTATATAGTAACTTCAAAATTATTAAAAATATTTTTATTATATGATGTAACTAAAAACTTACGGTTTTTACGTACGTTGCTTCGTACCAAATTTCATGATTCTGAGTTCACGGGAAATACCCTTTAGGTTTTGATTCCCTTGCGAGTTTCAAAAATTTGCGGAAATTTGGGGCATAAACGGCTGTATCTTTTGATTGCATTGGTTTAGAAGTTTGATTTTTTCACAGCTCCAAGGGACAGTAGACCTGAGCTTGATACCTCCACGCATTCCTGAGAAAAAGGGTCTTGACAGACGGACAGACTGACAACAAAGTTATCCTATAAGGGTTCCGTTTTTTCCTTTCGAGGTACGGAACCCTAAAAATGCCAATTGTTAGCCAAAAAAATAAAACAAACCAGCGTCATCTCTAACATGGAGAATTGTAGTCAGTAGGGCCTTATACAGAGTGTAACAAAAATATTGGTGACCCGTTTAAGGGCATAATTTATATCGTATTCTAATTATGAAAAAGTAAGAAAGAAATTTTTTCACCTAAGCAGCAGGAACGAGGGTTCTTTGATACCTAAAAACAGTGAGCAAAACTCAATTTTGCTGCGAGCGTGAGACAAAATGACCTTGTTGACCTTGGAATTACAATGTCAATCCGCGCGCGAGGTCTAAATACAAATTCGAAATACTCGGAAGCTATTCGTGTTGTCTTTTTCACGTCATTAGTAAATAGAGAGAGACAGAAATATTTTAAATGTCATTCAATCAAATTTTATTTTATTTTAATTCGTATTCTGAACTTTCGATTCGACCCCTGAAACAGAGTCAGAACGAAACGTTCCGAAATGCGCAGAAGTACTAATTTGTAAATATAATTTAAACAAATTTTAATTTTGAAATGTTTAACCATACAACACCTAAAATAATTTACGTTCTTTATTTCATGATCAAATAAGTATAAACGGAAAAATTACAAGATTATCATGTGAAAAATATTATTAATTACAACAATCTCTCGTATTGTGATCAAACAGTAGTTACCGAACGCAGATAAAAAAAAGTTGACAAAAGTCAAAATGGCGGTATAGATATTTAAAAAATATTTAATTTATTTTGATTATTTTTTGTGTTATTAACTTATAATTGAGGTTTTTGAACTCAAGTGTAAGAATATTATAATAAATAAAAGTGAAAAAAGTGACAAAGAAGGATTAAGCATCACCCAGGTTGTATTTTTCATGTCTTCTCACTGCTGAGGTGAAAAATAGTGTGTTCAACATGAGAATAAAGTTATTTACATCTTGTGCTTTTGAGTCCCTCTCTACGCTCAAGATTCTAAATTAGGATTCTATTAAAGAATCTTTCGCTTGCTCAGGACTCAAAATTAGCACTCGAAGTAAATATGAACTTTCTTCTCTTGTTGTACAAATATCTATTTTTCGCCAAAAAAAATTTTCTCCTGCTTTTTTTTTTGTCGCAATACGATACCAATTATGCCCTTAAACTGGTCACCAGTATTTTTATACATGCTGTAAGTTAGCCTTTGTACGTCCTAGTCCCACTGCTGGGCACAGACCTCTCTTAGTAAAGAGTGGCCTAATTCAAAAAAACCCTACTCCTATTCTATTGACGACCTCCATACATCAGACTAACGGGCCGCGATTCGAAAAATAAACACACACACTGGACAGACACAGGTCCAACTCAACCCAACTCAACTCAACGCTATAACGACATTGACATTTGCTAACCAACCAATGTGAGACCAATGTTGAATGAAAATCTGTTCGAATAGCAAATGTCAATGTCGTTATAGCGTTGAGTTGAGTTGGGTTGGAGCTGTGTCTGTCCAGTGTGTGTGTTTATTTTTCGAATCGAACCCAATAACTAACGCACTGCGAAAATCCACCGTTTCCACCAAAAACGTTTGCCCTCATAAAACAGATAAGGGTGTATCGCGGGCCCGGCCCGACCCAGATGGAACTCTGTCTCGATGAGCTCCCGGACACTTCAATGTATGTAATGGTCCTTTATCTTGCGTGAAAGTGTTTTTGAGGAGATTCTTTTGAATAAGAAAGGATGCGTGAGGAGTTTTGTGGGAATTACAAAATAATGCTGAGTACTTTACATGATGCGTATAAGGTTTTCGCGATTGGTAGGAACACTCTTTTTAAATACATATACCTAATAAAATAAGGCAAATTTTGGAACAAATGCAGTCCCGCCGCAGTTGACTATAACCGAACTGACGGTCAATTCGAGGATCAAAATTTGTATATTTTTGGAAATAACTTTCGTTTTTATTTAGCCAGGTAAAAATACTGTCGCTTACACTGTCCTTTATTTATTTAATATTAAATCACTGACTACTTCCACAAATTAAGTACTAGAGTCCGACAACGGTAACTCTTCACCAATTTGCCAAGCGCAATGCACGTATACGCATTAAACGTTAAAATGTGTAAACATGACGTTTATCGCGACAGGTCTATATTTGGCATTAAAAATCCATGCAGAAGTTATCTTAATACAATAAAATAAAAAAAATATATGAATCTCGCAACCTTAAATCAATTTATTTATAAGTCACACTTAAATCGTGTTTTCCATTATGTCAAATAATAACTCACATCCGAACTGAATTTCCCTAAACCGTTATTATGTATTTCCATATGGCAACAATTTGCCGAATCACGCAAAATTACTAAATACCAATCGCAACTACATTGCCACGCAAATTTCATCCTTCAGTCCACTCAATAGAGAAGTCAAAACGCATCAATTCGATTTCGGAAATGTAAACATATTTTGTATTTATTGGCGCCAACAATTTTGTTTAATGCATTTCAGATTCGAATATCATTTTAAAATGAACTGTATTCCTTTGAATTAAGATTTAAGGGTTGTGTAAGATTAAGTTTGTGTAAAAAAAGGTTTGCAACGTTTTGGGTGATTCAGCAAAATTAACCATTTCTGTGGCGGTGAGGTAAACAGGGTTTTTATTAAATCGACCCGGTGGTTATTGAATTGCCCTTTCCTTTTTAATTACTTGAGTTTGCTAAATTAACGCGCCGTATCTAATTTTGGTAAACCGTTAAAAAAGTAATAAAAAGAGACATTTGGGATGAACTGGGTTTGTTATATTCCGCCATCATTTTGACTCTCTGAACTCTGCTTGTAATTACACTTTAAAAAATATATATATACTCGTATTATTGATAAAGTTCATTTTGATTTCATCTTTTAATCGATCATTAGAAGTTGAATTAAACATTATTACGTTACTTGTATTGCTTATATATAATTTTAATCAAAAAAGAGCAGAATCTTGAAGCAAATCAAATTATGTTGTTCAATATTTTTTGATTTGCAATTTTTAAGTAGTTACACTACTATATATAAACTGAAAATAGATGTCATATACTTCAGAAAAAGTGACCAAACCCTCCGGTGTCCGAGGCCAGATTTGAACTGGCGTCTTCAGCTTTCGCGGCTGACGTCCTGACCACTAGACCACCCGGTCACCTTTTTTTTTTTTTTTTTTAAAGTGACCAAACCCTCCGGTGTCCGAGGCCAGATTTGAACTGGCGTCTTCAGCTTTCGCGGCTGACGTCCTGACCACTAGACCACCCGGTCACATTTTTTTTTTTTTTTAAAAGTGACCAAACCCTCCGATGTCCGAGGCCAGATTTGAACTGGCGTCTTCAGCTTTCGCGGCTGACGTCCTGACCACTAGACCACCCGGTCACGGCGGGACTTGACAAATTTTCTCATGTATATGCAATCTCTGAATTTGAAACGGCTAGGCGCCGTTGACCATACTCTAAGGGCATGCGCAGTACGTGCTTGCACCTCCTATCCGAATCTCTTACGTGATTCTGGTATAGCGAGAGAGATGGTGCTGCCATCTATGAATCTTGAAGCAAATCAAATTATGTTGTTCAATATTTTTCAATTTTTAAGTAGTTACACTACTATATATAAACTGAAAATAGATGTCATATACTTCAGAAAAAGTGACCAAACCCTCCGGTGTCCGAGGCCAGATTTGAACTGGCGTCTTCAGCTTTCGCGGCTGACGTCCTGACCACTAGACCACCCGGTCACCTTTTTTTTAAAGTGACCAAACCCTCCGGTGTCCGAGGCCAGATTTGAACTGGCGTCTTCAGCTTTCGCGGCTGACGTCCTGACCACTAGACCACCCGGTCACATTTTTTTTTTTTTTTTTTTTAAAAGTGACCAAACCCTCCGATGTCCGAGGCCAGATTTGAACTGGCGTCTTCAGCTTTCGCGGCTGACGTCCTGACCACTAGACCACCCGGTCACGGCGGGACTTGACAAATTTTCTCATGTATATGCAATCTCTGAATTTGAAACGGCTAGGCGCCGTTGACCATACTCTAAGGGCATGCGCAGTACGTGCTTGCACCTCCTATCCGAATCTCTTACGTGATTCTGGTATAGCGAGAGAGATGGTGCTGCCATCTATGAATCTTGAAGCAAATCAAATTATGTTGTTCAATATTTTTTGATTTGCAATTTTTAAGTAGTTACACTACTATATATAAACTGAAAATAGATGTCATATACTTCAGAAAAAGTGACCAAACCCTCCGGTGTCCGAGGCCAGATTTGAACTGGCGTCTTCAGCTTTCGCGGCTGACGTCCTGACCACTAGACCACCCGGTCACCTTTTTTTTTTTTTTTAAAGTGACCAAACCCTCCGGTGTCCGAGGCCAGATTTGAACTGGCGTCTTCAGCTTTCGCGGCTGACGTCCTGACCACTAGACCACCCGGTCACATTTTTTTTTTTTTTTTTTAAAAGTGACCAAACCCTCCGATGTCCGAGGCCAGATTTGAACTGGCGTCTTCAGCTTTCGCGGCTGACGTCCTGACCACTAGACCACCCGGTCACGGCGGGACTTGACAAATTTTCTCATGTATATGCAATCTCTGAATTTGAAACGGCTAGGCGCCGTTGACCATACTCTAAGGGCATGCGCAGTACGTGCTTGCACCTCCTATCCGAATCTCTTACGTGATTCTGGTATAGCGAGAGAGATGGTGCTGCCATCTATGAATCTTGAAGCAAATCAAATTATGTTGTTCAATATTTTTTGATTTGCAATTTTTAAGTAGTTACACTACTATATATAAACTGAAAATAGATGTCATATACTTCAGAAAAAGTGACCAAACCCTCCGGTGTCCGAGGCCAGATTTGAACTGGCGTCTTCAGCTTTCGCGGCTGACGTCCTGACCACTAGACCACCCGGTCACCTTTTTTTTTTTTTTTTTTTTTTTTTAAAGTGACCAAACCCTCCGGTGTCCGAGGCCAGATTTGAACTGGCGTCTTCAGCTTTCGCGGCTGACGTCCTGACCACTAGACCACCCGGTCACATTTTTTTTTTTTTTAAAAGTGACCAAACCCTCCGATGTCCGAGGCCAGATTTGAACTGGCGTCTTCAGCTTTCGCGGCTGACGTCCTGACCACTAGACCACCCGGTCACGGCGGGACTTGACAAATTTTCTCATGTATATGCAATCTCTGAATTTGAAACGGCTAGGCGCCGTTGACCATACTCTAAGGGCATGCGCAGTACGTGCTTGCACCTCCTATCCGAATCTCTTACGTGATTCTGGTATAGCGAGAGAGATGGTGATGCCATGATGGTGCGAAAGCTGAAGACGCCAGTTCAAATCTGGCCTCGGACATCGGAGGGTTTGGTCACTTTAAAAAAAAAAAAAATGTGACCGGGTGGTCTAGTGGTCAGGACGTCAGCCGCGAAAGCTGAAGACGCCAGTTCAAATCTGGCCTCGGACACCGGAGGGTTTGGTCACTTTAAAAAAAAAAAAGGTGACCGGGTGGTCTAGTGGTCAGGACGTCAGCCGCGAAAGCTGAAGACGCCAGTTCAAATCTGGCCTCGGACACCGGAGGGTTTGGTCACTTTTTCTGAAGTATATGACATCTATTTTCAGTTTATATATAGTAGTGTAACTACTTAAAAATTGCAAATCAAAAAATATTGAACAACATAATTTGATTTGCTTCAAGATTCATAGATGGCAGCACCATCTCTCTCGCTATACCAGAATCACGTAAGAGATTCGGATAGGAGGTGCAAGCACGTACTGCGCATGCCCTTAGAGTATGGTCAACGGCGCCTAGCCGTTTCAAATTCAGAGATTGCATATACATGAGAAAATTTGTCAAGTCCCGCCGTGACCGGGTGGTCTAGTGGTCAGGACGTCAGCCGCGAAAGCTGAAGACGCCAGTTCAAATCTGGCCTCGGACATCGGAGGGTTTGGTCACTTTTAAAAAAAAAAAAAAAAAAAAATGTGACCGGGTGGTCTAGTGGTCAGGACGTCAGCCGCGAAAGCTGAAGACGCCAGTTCAAATCTGGCCTCGGACACCGGAGGGTTTGGTCACTTTAAAAAAAAAGGTGACCGGGTGGTCTAGTGGTCAGGACGTCAGCCGCGAAAGCTGAAGACGCCAGTTCAAATCTGGCCTCGGACACCGGAGGGTTTGGTCACTTTTTCTGAAGTATATGACATCTATTTTCAGTTTATATATAGTAGTGTAACTACTTAAAAATTGCAAATCAAAAAATATTGAACAACATAATTTGATTTGCTTCAAGATTCATAGATGGCAGCACCATCTCTCTCGCTATACCAGAATCACGTAAGAGATTCGGATAGGAGGTGCAAGCACGTACTGCGCATGCCCTTAGAGTATGGTCAACGGCGCCTAGCCGTTTCAAATTCAGAGATTGCATATACATGAGAAAATTTGTCAAGTCCCGCCGTGACCGGGTGGTCTAGTGGTCAGGACGTCAGCCGCGAAAGCTGAAGACGCCAGTTCAAATCTGGCCTCGGACATCGGAGGGTTTGGTCACTTTAAAAAAAAAAAAAATGTGACCGGGTGGTCTAGTGGTCAGGACGTCAGCCGCGAAAGCTGAAGACGCCAGTTCAAATCTGGCCTCGGACACCGGAGGGTTTGGTCACTTTAAAAAAAAAAAAAAAAAGGTGACCGGGTGGTCTAGTGGTCAGGACGTCAGCCGCGAAAGCTGAAGACGCCAGTTCAAATCTGGCCTCGGACACCGGAGGGTTTGGTCACTTTTTCTGAAGTATATGACATCTATTTTCAGTTTATATATAGTAGTGTAACTACTTAAAAATTGCAAATCAAAAAATATTGAACAACATAATTTGATTTGCTTCAAGATTCATAGATGGCAGCACCATCTCTCTCGCTATACCAGAATCACGTAAGAGATTCGGATAGGAGGTGCAAGCACGTACTGCGCATGCCCTTAGAGTATGGTCAACGGCGCCTAGCCGTTTCAAATTCAGAGATTGCATATACATGAGAAAATTTGTCAAGTCCCGCCGTGACCGGGTGGTCTAGTGGTCAGGACGTCAGCCGCGAAAGCTGAAGACGCCAGTTCAAATCTGGCCTCGGACATCGGAGGGTTTGGTCACTTTTAAAAAAAAAAATGTGACCGGGTGGTCTAGTGGTCAGGACGTCAGCCGCGAAAGCTGAAGACGCCAGTTCAAATCTGGCCTCGGACACCGGAGGGTTTGGTCACTTTAAAAAAAAAAAAAGGTGACCGGGTGGTCTAGTGGTCAGGACGTCAGCCGCGAAAGCTGAAGACGCCAGTTCAAATCTGGCCTCGGACACCGGAGGGTTTGGTCACTTTTTCTGAAGTATATGACATCTATTTTCAGTTTATATATAGTAGTGTAACTACTTAAAAATTGCAAATCAAAAAATATTGAACAACATAATTTGATTTGCTTCAAGATTCATAGATGGCAGCACCATCTCTCTCGCTATACCAGAATCACGTAAGAGATTCGGATAGGAGGTGCAAGCACGTACTGCGCATGCCCTTAGAGTATGGTCAACGGCGCCTAGCCGTTTCAAATTCAGAGATTGCATATACATGAGAAAATTTGTCAAGTCCCGCCGTGACCGGGTGGTCTAGTGGTCAGGACGTCAGCCGCGAAAGCTGAAGACGCCAGTTCAAATCTGGCCTCGGACATCGGAGGGTTTGGTCACTTTTAAAAAAAAAAAAAATGTGACCGGGTGGTCTAGTGGTCAGGACGTCAGCCGCGAAAGCTGAAGACGCCAGTTCAAATCTGGCCTCGGACACCGGAGGGTTTGGTCACTTTAAAAAAAAAAAAAAAAAAGGTGACCGGGTGGTCTAGTGGTCAGGACGTCAGCCGCGAAAGCTGAAGACGCCAGTTCAAATCTGGCCTCGGACACCGGAGGGTTTGGTCACTTTTTCTGAAGTATATGACATCTATTTTCAAAAAAGAGCAGATTTCACTTAGACTCCACCTTTCCAAAAGCAAATGCCCGAGCTACTGTAAAAAAATATTGAAATCACTAAGGTGTGCATATCATATTTGAAGAGTTCCCTCGACCTCGATTTCTCCAAGATTTCATCATCAGATCCTGATCCTGGTTACAATGGGACCAACTGTCAAGTATACAAAGATTTCCTAATCGGTCCAGCCGTCTTCGAATAACCGGTGAACATACATTTTAAAAAATAGCAAAATCAAAGATCCCGACGAATTGATCACTTCCTCGTTCGAAATCTTGAAGTCGGTTGGTATTTTGTTTGTATGTAATTTTTTATGTAATATCGTGTATGTCATGAATAAATAGGTATCTTGAATCTTGAAAAGGAAATAAAGGCACACTCAAGTTTGTCACGTCATAGAGTTCCACAATAAAATAAAAGAGAAATTTTATTCCTAAGGGGGTGAAACGGGGGTTGAACATTTTTAAAGACATCGCGGATGAAATCGTGGGCTAGGTATATACTTGTTTTTTTTTTAAGAGTATAAAAAAATTGATCTATTGCCGTCGTGCGATTTCTAGGAAATCGATAATAAAATATTATCTATTTTGCATCTTATTGTCTTAAGCGTATCGCTAATAATGGAAACAAGTAGTCTCATTTATAATTTTCCCTGATATGAAAACAACCGTTATTTTTCTAATCCTTCTAAAAACGAGGTTGACATGACAACGCACCCTGTTGGGATAATTTAGCAAATCGTGTAAATGCGAAAATCAATCAAATATCGCTCATATCCCATTGTAATAAGATAAGAGTCAACTTTCGGAATTACCCCAATGCACCCTATAGTTTCTATAACTCTGTTGTATTTATTGCAGTTTCAACAAAATGCTAATAAAAACTTTTATTTTTGTTTCAGGTACATATTTAAATACTTCTTCGTAACGCAGAACTGTAAGTATGTAGTTTAGACGCTACGGAATTAAATAAAGCCACTCACCATTCTCAAAAGTCAAACTACGTACACCTACTTATAATTAATAACACTAGTAACCCGCCTCAAACTGAGAACTCGCGATTTTCTTGCAAACGAGTGACCCTAAAATGATTTTTTCGAGCCTTCTAGCTCCATAATCCCTTGATCGATCATGCTCATGAACGAACTCTCAGATTGTATTGAGCTCTACTACAACCCCAACAAATTTCATATAAATCAGAAAAACGTTACTAAAGTTATCGCGTGATAACACGTCTCTGCATCGATGGCTTTTTGATTTTGAATAGTTGTATTCAAAATGAAAAAGCCATCGATGCAGAGACGTCTAGGTAGCCGAAGTTGTTTGAAAGAACTTCACTTCACTTACGCTCCGCTCGTTCGATTTGCCTCCTCCTCTAAAAAATCACATAAAAAATCTTAGTGGCCACTTCTTAAATTCATCCTTGGGTCTTACATAAGGACCAAATTCAGCCGAAGGAAATCTTTGGATCACGAAAAGCCGTTTTTTTATCTGGTACAACGGCCACTACACGTCTCAATGCAGCCTGGGGTGCGCTCGGAAACCTAATCCCAAGATTTGGCGTAGACCTTTTTACGAAAGCAAAGCCATCTAACCTTACAATACAAAGGGAAAACTAAGCGTAAATAATTGTAGACTAACCGAACAATTAAAACTTGTTTAATCAAAACTATATCAGTACATTTTCATACGTAAATAGCATGGCATATATAATTCTAAAATAACTAAAGACTAAAGACCTAAGTAAGCCTTTAACTCAGTAAGCATGAAGGCTAAGCTGCAAGCTGCCTGCTGGCACGATATCAATTAAAGCTGTACGCTGTAATTTCAAGCAGTTTTACTTTACTACAGCTTTATCACTAGGTTAAATGGGAGTTTCAGTGTTACGAGTTTGCATGGGAATGACATAGAACATATATAATACCTACACATATGTGTTCAATAGCGAATGGCAATGCCACAGAAAGTGACACGACGGGACGCTGGGATGCCATTGACAGGGGATGAAAAAAATGATTTTAGAAATCAACGATTGTAAATCAAATATTGAAAGAATTTTATTTGGCGTCTAATCGATTCACATTTAGAGAAAAAAACAAATAAAAGTCGACCAAAATTGTTTTTAAAGCACGGTAGATTGATTTAGAATTAAATTAATTGTTCATAAAATTCAGTACGTATTTAATATGTCCGAGTCTCACAAGTTTTGTATACAGGGTGATTCCGGGGTCGTGGAGCAAGCAAGGAGCATTTAATTTAGTTTCTCCTGAGAATCACGATAGAGTAGGACCAACAACAATCCTGTGGTTTTTTTTAGTCATCACAAAAAAAAAACAAAATGTCCGGAATGATTTCAGATCATAGTCACCCTACTGTTTCCCAGGAAAACTTATGTCAAGTGCGTGTACTCTAAAAGACTGCAATCGTCACAGATAATGAAATTGTTATGCTATGATTAAATTGATAATCAGATAGGAATAATTGTATCGATACCTACGAAAATTATGATATTTTGTATTTTTGTTGTAAGAAAATAACAATAAAAATTAATACTTTATTTACACAAAATTTACAACACTAAATGTACTTCAAAAGTTGTTCAAAATGTGAACCTTCCTCCTGTATGCACAATTCCGCCCGTCGTCTTAGGTTGCCCCTTAATCTGTTCAGAGCAAAGTGATTTTGCTTAACCGTTTCAAAGGCTAAAATGATTCGCTGGCGTAGCTCTTCTACGGTGTTAGATTCCTGCTCATACACCAACCGTTTCACCTCTCCCCAGAGAAAAAAGTCTAACGGTGTGAGGTCGGGGCTGCGAGGTGGCCATGCAATGGGTCCAAGGCGACCGATCCATCGTTGGGGAAATTGTTTATTTAAATAATCACGAACACGGTTATAAAAATGAGCAGGTGCACCATCATGTTGATAATACAGGTTTTCTAAGTAAAGCTCCGGGACGCCTCGCAATAATTCCGGGACCACTTCTCGTAATAAATCAAGGTAATTCATTCCATTCAATCTGCCTTCGATGAAATGAGGGCCAATAATAACGTTATTAATAACTCCCGCCCAAACATTCAAACTAAATTTTTTTTTTTTTTTTTTTTTTTTATACCACGACGGTGGCAAACAAGCATACGGCCCGCCTGATGGTAAGCAGCTACCGTAACCTATGGACGCCTGCAACTCCAAAGGCGTCACATGCGCGTTGCCGACCCTTTACAAAAAGGAGGATTCACTGTGATCGTGTTTGATACGCGTTTCTCCGAGTTAAATGCGGATTTTCTTCACTCCAAAAATGCTCGTTGTGGATATTGAACAAACCAACACGTGTAAATGTACTCTCATCAGTCCACAGGACGTTTGTTTCTTCATTGTCTAAAATCCATCGACACAGGTTCATCCGTAAGGGGAAATCAGGGGCGGAGATATCTTGAACGGGTAGAAAATGGTATGCATGCAATCCCAGTAGCGTTGAGCAGTTTCCAGACAAACTTTTGGCTGACATTGTACCTTCTAGCAGCTTGTCGGGTACTGCGTTGCGGATCTCGGTAAAAATATCTCAGTATGCGTTGATCCAGGTTTTCGTAATTTCGCCTTCGTGGCCTATCACCACCTCGTGCTTGGGCATGGGCTGGAACGCTGAACTACCCGTGTTCTCGAAGATTTCGCACCATTGAATCAATCAAACGCCTGGTTGGTATTGGCAAATTGGGATAATGATGGTGAAAAATCTCTCGTGCTCTCACAGTGTTGTTCGTTTGATGGTAAAATTTTACCATATCTGAACGCTCGATATTGGAAAAAGGGTACGCCGGAGGCATAATTAATTAATTATTTTATTAATTTCAGTTTACAATGTTTATTGACACGTGTATTGACTTTGACGTACTGTGACAATAATTACTCATAAATTATTAAGTATTCTATCAGACGTTTTGTTTTCAAAGAGGTTGCAATATGAAAAGTAGGGTAACCACGCATTTTCAGAAATCATGCTTTTTTTTAGTTAAAATAAGTAAAAAATGAATCATTAGCATTTCAATTTAAATATATACAGGTAACATCGCAATCGTTTACTGAGTCAGAAAAAAAGGGTTGGGGTCACGACCCCGGAATCACCCTGTATATAAGTATGTAACTATCCGTGCTTATATTCTAAAGTTAGGGCCAGACAGCATACAACCACAGCCCTCTGCCACGAGACCTTGACAGGAAACAGAGATTTTAAACCATGTAGCCCGGATTGAATTCTACATGACCTTTAAACGCCCTTGGTGGCTAGGCGTGCTCTGCCAACCTTTGGCGGAAGCGGTTGGTTGGTAACCGTCTAGCCGCTTATTGTAAACCACGCGAACAGCAGTTGCGCAGCCGCACGCACCGAGTGCAGACGCGTCTCGCACGCTCACGGTAAAATCTAGCTAGACTCTCGCTTCTACCAAGGTCACGTGGCAGAATCTGCCGTCTGGCCCTAACATAACTGCGTAGCTGTGTCTGTCTGTTATCTCTTCACACTTAAACCGCTGAACTGATTTAGATGAAATTTGGTATGAAGATAATTTAAGTCCTGGATTCGGACATGGATAGTTTTTGTATCAGAAATCATCCCTTAAGGGGGTGATAAAGGGGTAGAAGTTTGTATGGAACTGATGCTCACTGTTGACTTGAAATAGCATATACGCTAAATTAATATTTGCTCGTAGATTTTACTAAGGCGTTATTATTATTTTATTATTAATTCCATATGGCGAATGTTAAGTTTAATACTCTTACTTCATTTAATTAAAGGACATGTTTTAACCTGTTCGCTGCAATATGTCTCCCAAGCTTTAAACCTCGCTTTAACGACACCCATTACTCGCTTACGGCGACAAAAGGAGAGTAATGTGTTTAACCCGAAGCTTGTTATTTCGTACACGGAGTTTACATCTAATTTCGAGGTATGAAGTCTTTATGTCACAAACACAGAAAAATATACAGAATTATTTCTGGGTTGTGTATAAGTATAAGAAAACAAGGCGTGATACAATTAAAGATGCAACATCATTTTTTTAATCATCAACGTTGATAATTAATTAATTACCTATTTGTCAGATGATTAGTAGAAAAAGCTACATACGTTGACGAAGGGACAAAAGAGGTTCAATCTTAAGCGCTAAGTGTGTTTGTTAGCGTGCGAAATCGGTATAAATAACATACTTAATGAAATCAGTGTTTCAGTGGGGCGGTATCTATAATTATGTCATACATCCATGATTTTCAAATATTTTTGACATATTTAACGCCTTGACAGACGAACAGCGGAGGTTTAGTGAAATAGCAAAATAGAAATTTTATTTTATTTTACTAGCCTTTTCCCGCGGCTTCGCCCGCGTACTATAAGTAGTCAAATAGGATACGATAACCATGTTGATTTTCAGGCTTTGTGACCACATTTGCCCCTTTTGGGGGTTGAATTTTCAAAAACCCTGAAACACGTGTTTACTCATTTATTATTTTATTAGGAATACTCCTGTGAAGTTTCGATTAAAATAGTCTAACAAATCTTGATTCGCCATACAAACTTTGGACCCCCATTTTACCCCCTTAGGGGGTGAATTTTGAAAAATCCTTTCTTAGTGCATCCCTAAACCTTATAAGGAACCTACGTGCCAAATTTGGAATCTCTAGAACCAGCGGTTTGGGCTGTGCGTTGATATGTCAGTCAGTCAGTCAGTCAGTCAGTTTCTTCTTTTATATATTTAGATTTATAGGAGCCAACAGTGTCCTATTGCTGGGCAAAGGCCTCCTCCCTGTCCCGGTCTTGAGCCGTATCCCACCAGTTTTGATCGAAGGCGTCGAGGTTTTGTGGGTAATATAGAAATAAAATAAAATAAAATAGTGTTTTGTAACCGGGTACAGAACCCTACAAAGTATGCAACTTTTTAATGGCTACTGCTACTGTATCCTAATGAAATTATTAGCACAAGCATCCAACACCTAGTAGGAAGTTCATTTCGTTTCGCGTAATAGTGAATTTTTATGCAGCTTCCATTCCCTGTGTTAATTCTCAATTAAGGTGTTTGTATGCCGCAGTAAAGCCTTTAAAAATAGTACGAGTAAATATAAGAATCGGCT
The DNA here is from genome assembly GCA_947086415.1 of Pammene aurita. Classification (NCBI taxonomy): domain Eukaryota; kingdom Metazoa; phylum Arthropoda; class Insecta; order Lepidoptera; family Tortricidae; genus Pammene; species Pammene aurita. The sequence continues at coordinate 4,010,243 of OX352298.1, forward strand.
GACCGCGTCCTCCTTATAATATTTTAGTAGGTACGTAATACAAGTAGGTAAACAATTTTTGTTATATCAATTTTTTTATAAAATTGTTAAGGAATATTGCTTTTTCGGTAGTTAACTTGTATTTAATTTTGAGGTACAATGCTATGAAGCCTATGGATACTGCGCATACACAGGTTGCGTTTGTGTTATCTTAACGAATTTTAGCGATCTTACCATGAAAACTTAATAACCAAGTCTCCTTCCTATGAAAAATTAAGACATGTTCGATGTCCCGCCCCCAAAATCGTCTTATAGTAGGTATAAATGAATTGTGGTGACAGACTTAAAAGTTCACTTTCCACTGAGCCGGAGATGAGAGGAGGCGTGCGGGAATCAACCAATAGGCCTCACCATTGAGGCGGAGTTGAGCGGAGTTGAGAGGAGACGAGCGGGAATCAAGCAATAGGCCGCCTCACCACTAAGGCGGAGGTGAGCGGAGATGGGAGGAGACGAACGGGAATCAACCAATAGGCCGCCTCACCACTAAGGCGGAGGTGAGGGGAGATGAGATCAGATGAGCGCGAATCAATCAATAGGCCGCCTCACCACTGAGGCGGAGGTGAGCGGAATTTATGCTATTGGTTAATTTCCGCACGTCTCCTCTCTTCTCCGCCTAAGTGAAAAGGTAGCTTAAGACAAACATCTCAGGCCCGCTGTTTTTACTCTGTGTAGTGTGGCGGAACACAGTAATTACAGGCCGTGCTTTATCTCCGTAATTTCGCATAAACTATGCATGCCCCAAAACAAGGATTACCGTAATGCCCGTTTATTGCACGGTTCTATGTAGCGAACAGGGACCATATTTACCTGGACCGATCTATTTTTTTTAGTCCCCGCCGCGTACCTACTTCTACAAGGAAAATGTTAAAATCCAGTTTAGAACTTTTTTTAACCCTTATAGAAATCAAACAAGGTTCCAAATTCAAACACGCTAGAGTTGCCATTCATTATGACATCCTTGTCCTCGTCCTTGTCATTAAAAACTCTGAATGTGGCTTAAAAACCCTTTAACTTTTTCAATGTTTAAGAGTTACAGATGCGAATCTAAATCTCTTTATGTATTATGCCAATGAATAGCGCTGCGGCGCCAAAACAGAAATATACCTAGTCTGAGTTTTCGATGAACGCGTTTCTGTATAGACATTGTCAGTTCTTGTATTATATGGTCCTTGGTTATATGTAGCGAGCATTTGTTGGCGCTAATTGGAAAGGGTCTTGGATTACTGTTTACCGTTTGGTGTTAAGAAACAGGGCTTTGGGTAAACTTAGACATATCCGTGACCTGACCTGATAAGTTCCTATTAAGATGCTGCAGTTTTGCAAAAAAAAAACATTTATTATCTCGTAGTTAAATAAACCTCGCATCATTCTAGGCGCAAAGGTGCCCAATACGCTTGCCGGGTTTCCGCGTTGAACCGCGATGGACAACCTTTAGTACCAGGAACGAGGAACAATGGAAGACTAAAAGAAAATAAACATTGTAAATAATCGAGTTTGATTACGGAATTCTCGTAGCGCGAATCCGATTCGCACTTGACAGTTTTTTTTGTTTTTATGTCAGTAGCAGCAACTGTTTTTTTTGTCCTGATGTTAATCGTGTCTTAATTAATGCTAATAATTTCATTGAAGCAAATAAAAGTTAATGGTGCGTCACCTTTATTATCGAGTATCACTCCATATTGTCCATTGAGATTGGCATGCATTCAGTACACACACGAGCGAACGTACATAATATATTATTCTCGCTTCATTTACGCTAAATGACAGTCAATATAATACGTACTACGTACGCAATAAATAAAATAAATATTTAAACCCCGTAAGTAATTATTTATACCGCAGGCATAATGGAATGCATGGTATTTAGAATTTCTTATAAACAAATCATCGCGTCGGGTGCATGCGGCCATGCGGCCAATAGAAACGACAGCACTTCAATCGAAAACAAAACAAACGAGTTGAGAAGACTACTAACGACATCTATGCTCCATTTTGTTTAACTTTGAGTTTCTTGTTGAAACAAAACTGTTTCTGTAGTACGTCATATTCGCGGTAGATGGCGATGTAGACAATTTTCTTGTAATAGTTTGGCTACTGGCCGCTAGGTGGCACCATAATTATTTATGATGAAAATATTTTGAATGGAAATATAAATATGCATTTAAATTGTTTTCATATCAACAAATGGATCAAGCTAATCTTAAATGCATTTTCTTTTTTACATTATTTTGCACGTAAGCTGGAGCTTGATTAAAAATAATTGAGCGTGAAAGAACGTATGCGGAGTTTTTTTTTATATATTATAATTTATATTGAGTTACACTATAATTTTCATTCAAATCAATTTGCAATAAACTAAATATGTAGGAAATAAATTTTAATATAAAGCGCGAAAGGACGAATAAATGAATAAAACCAAATGTATATAATTAAATAAAATCAGATAACATTAAGAAAAACATGAAATAACTATGAAAAGGCATACAAAAAAATGCAAAAAGAATATTCCTCGCCATGACAGTGACCTTGTGCACTGCCGTGACCAGGATTCGAACCTGGGTTACTACGGCCACAACGTAGGGTCCTAACCACTAGACGATCACGGCTATCGAGGCGATAGGAAGAGGGGCGAAATTTACTATCGCCTTCGACAACGTTACACAAGTCGGTTAATCAAATTACGCAAAAGCGAAGTTATGTGTTTATTACAAAGTAGCAATCAAAGTATATCGAGTAATTCGGTTTCTTACCAAGTAATCTTTTGATAACAATTTCGAGGCTAATTACGTAATTGATTGCTTATTAATATTATAAGTTATTCGTCTTATTCAATAATATATTGATAAAGTTAATTAACTCCAAAACTCTGAATTTATGTGCAAATAAATTCGGGTATTTTTCCAGAAACCTTTTGGACACGCCTACGACTCTCAAATTCCTGTTATGTAGGTATACATTAAAATACGAAATATGAACAAAATAACTAAAGTTAACAATCGGGTAGGATTTGGGCAAGTATAGTTTATAACAAGTATATCTTTATCTAGACAAGAGTTACAGATATCTATTGTACAGTGAGATTCATAACTGCATGGACACATTATGAATGAATTCATTCATTAATTGTCCATGCAATTATGAATCTGGGTGTACATTTATAAAAACGGGACTAACCGCGTATATAATTTTAAAATTACCTTCGACATTTTCCAAGACGACATTATCCCCGTGGTCCCGGAGAAGGAACTCGAAACGTTAATTTTAAAATTATAAACGCGGCAATGTCCCGTTTGTAGTTTTGTACAAGATGTGTGTAAAAACCGTGAAAGTTTAAATCAGTGAAGAGTTACAGAGACAAAAATATTTATTTTCCTATAAGAAAAATCTGACAATAATTAGTTATTTACTAAGACGGCTGTTTTTCCATTTCTTAATAAATTGCATTTTTTATATCATGTCAGTGGCAATCGCGCATACAGTCTGCGTGATGGTATGTGGTCATCGAAGACTATGGACGCATGACTTCAAGGTTGTTATTGCGCGTTGCCAAACCTTTTATACTATACAGTTCTTCGAAAAAAACTCAACTAAAATATTTAGAGTCTCATTCAATCCAAAATTTTTTTTGTTGTAATATTATTAACAAAAATTAAATATTTAAGTAGTCCAATATAAACGAGAGGACTTCTTTGTCCCGATTCCAATAAGAAACACCATCCCTATTCTAACTCATTCAATTCCTCACAAGTAAGGTCATGTTAATAAAAACCTTGTAAACCGACTAACACGCTAATAAAATTCGTTTCAATCATACATAATCATGCGCTTTGTTTGCCCATACAAAGATGTACAAGCCATCTCGAAACCAGAACGGAGACGGACATTGTGACATGCCATTTATACCACCCTTCGTTTGGCAAATTGAAGCGAACTGGCTGGCTTATGGATATCTGGTTTTAGGCATGAAAAGAAGAACCGTGTATCTGACAAAGATTAAGGTCATACTCTGATGCCTTCCAACCAGCCAGCTCTCCATGCAAAACCAATTTTTTCGCAATAAATGCCATCTAGATGATCAGAATGCCATCATCATCATCATACCCAGAAGAAGTCACGCAACGCCACAAATAGAGATTTGTTGAACATGTTGTTAATCACACCTGATCCCTACATAAATAGTTTTAGAGCTATTCCCAGGCAAAACAAAGGCAAACTCTCCCCTGAAGTTTTATCTTTGTTAGTACCTCCTAGTATTAAGATATCACCTGTAAATACGGTTTGTTCCAAAATGTTCCAAATTGCAAATGAAAAGCATGATTTTTATATATATAGTGGTCAGATATTCATGAATTGAAGGCAAATGAGAAACGTAATGTCGTTCTTATTAGAATAAGAGTGTCCAGTAATCGGTAGCCTGTCAAAAATCTTAATATGGGTCTGATACTATGCTGTCATAAAAGTAAACAAGTACATTTACTCATTTATTTTCAAGTGTTCTAAAATATCACTTACCCCATCCAAATCTGCCCTTAACATGTTTATTTCACGGTCTAATCCAATTTGACCATAAAAACGATCATTATATACCATGCGACCGGACGGCAAACACTTGCTTCCCGGCCTTGTCCGAAAAACATTCTGCACAAGCCCCTTGTTGGCTTGAAAAGATTTGATCTCTTTTAACGATGGTTTCATTGATAAATCGGGTTTTTTATCCGAGAATATTGTAACGATCAATGTGATATTATCTTTAAAAGCGTAATTGAAATTGACGAGATGAATGCAAGCATTAAATTTAAATGAGATTTTGTGGGAAAAAGTATATCCGGCAAACTGTAAGGGTGAAAATCCACGTAATTAAAGTAAAACTCGAAATCTCCGAGGCAATTGATATTATAAAATTTAATTTAACTGACTCGATTTTTAAGTCATATTTTGCTTAAAAAAAAGAAAAAGAAAATTATTTACTACTTTCTTAACAGTTAAGTATTTATACGACATCATTGCTACCTATATCTATTGATCATCTTCAAAGTATGCGGTATGGATACTTCAGTATCCTTCTCTACACAAGAATCCTAATAGTAAAAGCATGAAAATATCGCTTCTGAAACTGTAGACACTCAACATGCATTGGGGCTAAGACCAAGCCGGTTGACTTAACGGTAGCTACCTCAGCATCCCCATGGCAACGTAATGAACAATCAGCCAATTTGTGGCCCGGCCGGCAACCTTGACAGACCCTGACCTATTGTGCCAACCCTAACAATGATCTACAAATCTGCTGTGCGTCAGTGAACGCATTTTGTGCGGCCTCAGGCCGGGATTAGGGCTGTCACGTGTTTTTGGGATTACTAAATCGGTATTATCTGGTGTGGCCGGAAATGTACGTATTACTAAGCGAGTCGTAACAGTAAAGTCCATGTATTTGTCCATCTGTTCCCAATATACCTACTCGTACTCGGTACCTAACTGCTAAACCAATTCAGACGCGATCTTGTCAGAATCTGTAAGGACCTCCTATTTACCTAATTAGCTTTGTTTTTATTTTATATTTGTATCGGTAAGTCTGTAAAATAAGTAATGCGTTTTCAGCTATGGATCGATTTTAGCATTATAACTGTTTACATCAATATTATCTGTAATAGATATCGAAAACTTACGGTTAAAGGCAACACTTATCGAAGGCATTTCTCAAACCGCGCACGATTCGTAATGGACTAAGAGCTGGCTACGTCAGATATGACACAATACTGAGAACAACAAAACCCGTCTGGTTAGATTGCTATACTAACCTTATTGCTAGATACGGGCATCTGGCAGCTTTTAATGGGTGGAGGTCAGAGTGACAGACTAGCAAAATTTTTGTAGCAAAAAAATAAGTCAAAACTGCCGAAGTTGTCTCAGTTATAAACGACAGGGCCTCTATTTTAACATTAAAACAAAAAAAATGCGTATTACGGAAACAAAAACAGTAGGCGACAAACTATGAATTACATTATACGTCGCTTGGCACGTCTTACTCCCAAGTACCCCAACAGAAACTTCGGGCAATGATATAATTTAATTATTTATATAATTTCTCATAATATTGCATCAAATCCAGAACTCTAAGATTTGTTTTTTTGAAGTGATTTGCATTCTTTGACCTCCACCACTTTACAGCTACCAGAACTCCAAATCTAGAAATAAGCATTTAGAACTTAATGATAGTATAGCAAACTGACTACAGGGGTTTCATTGCTCTCCTTATTGTGTCATATCTGACGTGGCTAACTCTCCGTCTATAACTGTATATGTGACTTTAACCTCTTGTTAGTAAAACAATGATTTAGTGTCAAAGATAAAACACTCATAAATTCATTGCTTCATGCTAAATAATATTGTGGTTATTTGATAGTTATCTGTAATTGACATTTCATTATAAATTCTATTAGAAGCCCTTCAAAACATTTGTAACAGTAAGTAATTGGATGTATTGCTTGGCAAAGTAGGTAACCTAGACACTTACTATTATAGCAGTCCTAAGGATTTAAAAAAAAATTAAAACTTATTTTGAGTGTAGTAAGATACCTATTTACACTTTTATTTTACACTAAAACTGAAAGAGTACTGGCAACAATATTTCCGTAGATTCTCTGTAAAAAAAGTACCAAATAGAAAAAAAAACGTGAAATATTTTAAAATTCTGAAATCAGATTAAACTTGATTCTGCACTATAAAACTTGCTTTTTGTTAGGAAACCCTGAGTAAATACACGTGTAATTCCTAAACAAATATGTATGCCGCTCGAACAATGATTTATAGTCCAAATATTGGCTCTGTGAGTTACCCTAACTTTAAAGGTTTGGGAAAAATTGAGCAATCGTTTTTTTGGTGGATTAAATTTCACTCGTATCATAAAAATGTACCTATTTTAGATTTATTTTTCAAAATAAAAAAATATAGAATCGATTGATCTAAACTGCCGTATGTATTTATTTAATTAATACGCACATCCAATTTTATGTAACAATGCTTTCCTTGTCTTATTTCTGGCCATCAATTAAACGTTATTAATATTTAATGTGATTTTAACTATAAAACTTTCGTGAGACTCTAACATATTAAAAATATCAAAAAATCGACTTAAATTACGTGAGTAACCCGTTATAAATATTTTTAATATTTAATGTGAACGAAATATCGCACTGCGTCACATTTTTGGATACATAAAATAAGGCAACGGGTTCGACCGTGTATAACAAATCAAAAGTGTGATATTGAAAATTTCCTGATCAAATATTCCACATTCGTGAACTAGAAACCGAGTCATCTATTGTTTCCGAGGATGGCCCATATTTTTCTCTTCAAGTACAAAAGCCCTCGTTTCTTCGTGATTTAGGTGAGCAAATTCACTATCCTCTATTGTTAGAATATGGTTCATAACCAGTCATGCAATTTTTAACTGTATTCTAATAGCAATACGGCGCGTTAAAATTGAATACATTTAGCAAGACATCTTAAATTTAAAATTATAGGGCGTTTGTGTGAATATTATACGCAAGCAATGTTTTCTCCGACAAAAGTACTCTTTTCAAACTTTTGACGAGATGTCAGTTATTTTATTCATCTTTTGACGCTATAGACTAGACTGACGGGATCAAATATACCTTGTTTATAGATAACAAGACTATCGAAGTCTATTATTTGAGCTGTTTATTTATTGCACAATAAGGGGAGAGATATCATAAAGTCTTTGGCGTGTCCATTTAAATATCTGGACGACGTCCATGCTTTGTTATTTAGGAAACTAATGATAGTCATTTTTCACATCTATTTCATTTTTTTTAAGTACGAGAATTATTTAAAATTCTCCCTATAATTTTCTTTAATTTCTCCCAAATGTAATATTGTATTTTATCTGTCAAAATCGAAGTGCTCCACCAAAGCAAGCTAGATTGGCAACAGAAATATCCGTGAGAAACATTGCACGTTGCTTTCTTCATTGCATTCAGTGCATTTTCGGCATTGCAACTTGAGTGACGGCCCATCACCGTGAATGCCGACAATGACGTCTCGCAAAGGGTTCAGGAGGTCAACAATAACGTCTCACAACAATGTTGTACAATGACTGAGCGTTTTGCTTATCTTCAGGACCCTTTGTCACCATATCGTTTGATCGTTCAAGTTCATCAAGTTCTACATTTGCATTGTCATAATCAGATTGCTTTTGCCCGATAAGATTATGACGGTACCGATTATAGACTGAATACTTTGTAATATTTAACTAATAGATTATAGATCGCTCGTGCAGAAATTCACCTTGTAGATAATCTTGTTAATGTCATTTACATATCTTTGAATAGTACTATTGTTATTTTCTTTAGTTTTTTAGTGAAGGTCAAATGTGATTCTTGATAAGCGTAACATGGTTTCTTAATTTTAGTTACTGCATTTTTCTTACCCGTTCTTGTTAACAATAGATATTCAACAATAGTTGTTTTGTAAAGAATTTACACCGTTTTCATTTTAAGTTCAACACTGGAATCCTGTTGAATTTCACTAGTTTTAACTTTGAACTTGATAGGAACACAAAATATTTTTTAACTCTCTTTATTTTGTAAACCGGTTCTGCGACGCGGAAGCTAGTCTCACGAACTTCAGTTTCTTGTAAAACGTCTCTTTTTACTTGTGAACTAACATCTGTCTGTTCTGTTATTCCTGGCTGATCGACGCTTTTGTTGCGTCCGTTGCAATTTGTGCTGCATCTTTTATGTTTCCTTTGACCGCTCGGAATTAACATGTTGCTGGTTCGGGATTGAATAATATTAGATCCGCTTTAGTGGAAACTTCGTGAGTTCTGATTTTATTAGACGCTTCGCTGAATATTGGTATATTATTTTATCTTTAGCTTTTGAGAAACTCCTCTTTGAACTCGAATTTATAATGATCAAATAAAGCGTGGTTATGCAAAAAGCTGCATACTTTTGTCAAGTGTATGATATTGACATGATTTCCACATTATATTCTGTGTGTAACTAGACAGGAATAAATAACATTGCTAAAATGTTGCCTTTAATTTTGAAGTCAATTATATGGGAAGTATTTTCATACGCCAAAGGTGCATACAAAAGTTTAAATGCTAACTTATGTTTAATGTTAATTTCCGACCCACTAGATCCGACATATATCACAAACACTGACACTTTCTCCTTTTACTCAATTCATCGAATTAGCGTAACGACCCATACCCAAATCTTAGATGCGCAAAATTATACTAACCATAGACTATATTTTACGGGGAATAATTGAAACTGTGGCGATACGGGTCATAAATTCGTTGAACGCCTTTCATAGGGCGGGTAAAGGTGCTGACTTGAAAAAAAAAGAATTGTGAAAGTGCAGACGCGCGTAGCGTTAAGATATTGTGCTTATTAGAGAATTTGATTTATATGACTTATTGTTTTCAACGAAGATATTGTGCTTATTAAGGATTTTGATTTATATAGCTTATTGTTTTGTTGCTGAGCGGAACCCAGGCTCAATGGAGCCGTTGCAAAAAGCCGGGACCAAAGATAAGTAGGATGAGGATGATGACTGTTTTGAATGCAAGTTTGCTTCTTAAACGAAATTTATATTTCATTGTAAGTTTGGTTAGTTTTGAAGCTTGGAGTCTGCAGATATTACGTCAAAGTTAAGTTTCTAAGTAGTTTTATCTTACTACTAAAGGTACATACTACATACTAGAAATAGTACATACTAGAAAAATAAATACTACAACTGTAAAAAAGGGTATTTACTATGATGACTAGCAAAGCTTATACAAGCGAGGTAAAAATTTAATAAGAAACTTCCTGGATAAAAATATACTAATTACATAGTAAGTATGATAAGATAAAATACATAAATTTTATTTGTAACATAGGTACAGGTGATATTAGATATTAATCTTAAGATATCCCAACTCAAATAAAACTACAGTCTAGTCAACTCGAGTCTTCTAAAAATATAAAAAAGGTTAAAGAAAAAAGCTGAAACAATGTTTTCAGCAAAACCAGTGTTATTTTAATTTATTCAAGCGAGGCCCGTGACCTTTACTGAGCCATCAGTTTGACGTCGGACTGAAAAATAATTACTCTGTTGACAAGTGTTTTGCCAACTAAGACCTCGTAATTTTGCTACTCAACGACTATGAATTTATAGAATTTCTTTAATATATTTTTTACCATTTCGTTTGCACGTTTTCTTTCAAAGTCAATTCAATTTACTTCTGTCTTATTAATGTATGCACACTCGATTACAAAATTGTTACCCAAGTTCCGCCCTTTGGGCTCCCGTTGCCACCCTTGCCAATTCCGACCAATAGGAAACCGCCTTAAATTCGCATCTTTATCTTGCTTACCCCTCGTATCTTGCACTTTATATTACTCACATAAAAAATAAACACGAGGGTTGTGTTACCAAGTTAAGTTCTTCTGATATCCAAAATACCCCGTGTCCCTATCACGTAGCGAATTTAGTTTTTCTACAGACCAAACTTTATAACTTTAACTGCATTTTTAACTTTGTTTGGCTGAAACTATAACGTTCCCAAAACGAATCGTTTTTTTCTAGTTTTGTACTGTTTTATATTTATACCGGATTCGTGGTTTTTGAATGTGATATTTCAATTCGCATTAAAGTTATGTCAATGCTTTTGCGGGATATCACGGTTTTTGTTTAAATTTCTTGCCTTTGTTAATTTTGTATTGCATTCGCATTGTGTACATTTCCAGAAATGTCCTTCTGTTCATATTTATCGACATTAAATAATCACACGAAAGAATACTAAGGTTGATCTTCAATGTCTTAAGACAACTATGTAGCTAATAAGCTAGAATAAATTGGTCTAAGCTTTGTTAAAAACCTACAAAACAAGGCAAGCCGTTGTTATCTGAATCTACCATTGATAAAATGTAGAATTTCTCGCAAACATAAATATTTGCACATAACTACTATTAAAAACTCTGGCGCTTCAAAATATCAGAAATTCGAAAAACAATATACTTGGTAAAAACTCCGTTTTTATCGTAGTTTTATAATATGTATTAAGTTTTGTAATACCTTAATGATAAATATGTTTTTAAGCCATTAGAAAAAACTTCAGTTACCTTCGAAAGTCATGATGGTACAAAATATTTCTGAATTATTATCTTGTTTCCGTCACGTTGAACTTAATGCAAATCATTTTAACAAAACACTGCCCTAGCACCCTTCATTTGTTTTACACACTCTTAAAGATGATACTATTATTTCCGTTTGCTATATGCCACAAAAACAACTTATAGAAGATGCAAAGAATTATAGTCCTTACTATCAGCTAAAACGTCCAAGCATGCTTTACTTTCTTGATGAGTTGTTGGGACACTTGTCTAGTTTTGCATGCTTCCTTCGCCCCTTCGAGTGTCGTCTTACAATAGCCCCGTCACTTTCAATTAGTTATAAAATTCCAACTTAAAAATTTGATATCCTGTGACGTTGTTTACCTTGCTTTTATGTAAATTTTTAGAGCGGAAAAAATTGTTTCAATGGATGTTAGACAAGATGTGCAAGGATTATAGTTTCTAAATAGATTTTAATTGGGCCCCTAAGGTTTGAGACTTTACACGTTTTTTGCTGTCGCACATGGTTTGACGTCCCGCCGTGACGGTTTGACGGATGGCTGCCATTTTGGAGCTTAGTGGTTTTGGCAATTTGGCTGGTCTTGAGAACTTGAGCAATTTGAGCGGTTAACCGCTTAACTTCGGCAATTTGCGGTAACTGTTATTATCATGTTGAGTTAGTTATTCAGGGCTTATCATTAAATATTCTCAGTAGCTTGTCATTACATATTTGATTGTTTGTTAACTATCTGAATTTTTTTCTGTAGGTATTCTCAGTAAATTAATGTAAGAAGCAACGTTATGTTAATGTAAATTGTGTTTTGAATGAAGTGCAATATGTATATTAATTATACATGTGTGTGTTCACTGTATTAAAATAACTTTCTGACATGATTAACACTTTCACGACCAGAAACCCCACTGTCGGGCTCTCTTCGTAGCTACTACGCGCTACTAGGTGGTACCTACGGAAAGTTAGAAACAGCAAAATTTGGTCAGAGGTTTAAAATTTTAAATCGTACCTTAGTTATATGTTAGTTTTAAATTGAATTACTTAACCCGATCCTTAACCACAATATATGAAGAAATTGGTTAAATATGTAGTACATAATACTGTCTACTGGCACTATTTGCGACGGAGTAATTCAGTTCAATTCAAATATTAATTGCTGACTCGTCTATAAAATTGTTAGTAGCTTACTAACTTTTCTATACTAATGCTAAATTCTACGAAACCGTAGTGCACTTAAACTAAGTAGTCATCCATCAAATAGTTCATCAAAAATGCATGCTGCAGCTGCAAAGTGTTGTCGTTAATCATACCACCCCCAAGTCTAGAGTAAGATCAATAGTCTTAGACTATGACCTAGGTAAGTATTTACAGTAGGTACCTACTAATTAAGATAGAGTAGAATTCAAATTAACTGGAGTAATTAACTGTTACGGTTTTATATTCCACATCTTTTATGAATGAAAATTATTTAATTTCCATGATTTAACAACTTTTAGTTCATCTCCTATGTGTGTTTTCTTCAGTTCAGCTCACAAATTGAATTACTCTACTCTAATATTGTCTTCGGTTGCCGCGATAGTTATTCATGAAATAAAACAATTAAAAACGGATTTTATCGCGTGTATTGAGCTTAAATTACATCCCGACGTTTCGAACACTTTACAGCGTTCGTGGTCAACGGGTCGACTGAGGAAAAATGTACAATTACCTCCGTTCAAAAACTATCACAATATGCAAACCTACCCACATATTAAATATTAAACAAATTTAGTGTTTGCACATGCCAGAGGGGCCTTTATAAAAACAAATTATTTATTATTACAAAACAAATTATTAAACAATTTATTTTATTATTATTAATTATTATTTTGTTTTTATTTTTAAAATTTTTAAAATTAGTATTAAATTATTATTAGTGTCCACACTGTCCACCATTATGGTCTCACAGTCCTATGTCTAGCTTGCTCCTTAACCAAATGAATAACTGGATCCCAAGCTGGTGGTACCGAAAAACCATCCTCTCTGTTGAAATTTGGATATTTTTTAATCTCGATTGCCTCTCGCAACATCCGGGGAATGTATCGTTTGATTTGCTGTAAAGTGTTCGAAACGTCGGGATGTAATTTAAGCTCAATACACGCGATAAAATCCGTTTTTAATTGTTTTATTTCATTACTCTACTCTATCAATTTAAATAAAGCCGTATTTGTCTTTTTATTGCAGACACATAATGTACCTAACATAACACGCACAATACAATACAATATATCGTATTTATTCACAATGCTAAAATATAAAAACTGCAGTGAAATAACCGTACAAAATCAAATATGTACTTAACTGATCTATATGTTGCAAAATATAGGATCAATAAAGTAACGGTATTTTCGGCTATAAGATGAGTCTACAAAAATACAAATAAACATGTAAAAGCACAAAAAAGGATGACTCGAAAAATCAATAAATCTACACGTATACTTACATAAAAGGTAATATCACGATCCATTACTGCAAATATCCAAAAATGTAAAAAAAACCAAGAGCGAACAAAATTAATGACAAGCAACAGCCATTGTCATAAATGGACGACATTAGAACGATTTGACACCATCAGCGCGAACGCTCCATTTGGTGAGTTGCGGTATTAAGATTAATGAACTGTCAGGAGTAGTTTGTGATTTCATTGAAAAAAGCGAGGTAAGCTGTACTGCCATCTCGATCGAATCTTGAACAACCCAACATGGAATGGAACCTAAACCATGATAATACTAACAACTCTAAGAGGCACCTAAATGTAATGTTGTGTTTTGGGGGGTGGCCAGAGGTCTCAATAAGTAGCGGTAGTTTTTTTCCATGTTCGTAAATGTATAGGTAAATACGGAACCCTAAAAAAAGAGTTATCTAAGGGACACATTGTAATGTCATCTCGGTTTAAAAAACGGACAACTGGTTTGATAGTACTCAACGCTTCTATAAGAACTCTGAAGAACTGGTTTCCGCCTACTAGCCCACTTTTCAAGCAGTTGAGTAGTTTCCATGCAACTCCTGAAAAAAAAAGTTTCAAAACAGGACCGGATAGCTGAAAAAAATTATCGAACGGCGACTGGTACTTTAATGGTCGGCAACGCCCTTGCGATAGTTGCGACCCTGCAGAAGTTTACAAGTTTCCTTGGCCTGCGGAGTTTGCTTCCCATGAAGCGGTGCAAGTTCACTGAGTAGGTATTTAATGAAATCAATTGTCATCTTGTGAATGGTGCTCGACATACCTGCACGTACTCATACTCACTTATTTTGAGCCCATTCCAAAACCGTTATAAGTGTGGGTACGTTTCTGGACATTAACTTTTTTTGAAGTTTGCCATTATACAGATGTAGTGCATAATAGTTTTCCGTCGTATTTTCTCGGAAAAGTTATTTTTTATTCTTGCTCTCTCAATTAGCTTCAGTAGATGGGTACTGTAGCTAATTGAGAGAGCACGATAAAAACGAACTTTTCCGAGAAAATACGATGGAAAACTATTATCCACTACATCTGTATCTAGTAAAAGGTGTCAAAAAAGTGCGCGAGTTACCTAACTCGCGT